>OZ010592.1:28409205-28586705 GCA_963932145.1 Acanthosepion lycidas | reverse complement strand
AATTTTAAATGACTTTTTTAAAAGTCACTCATTTGCTTTCTCTTTTTTTAGTCTCGAGCAATACCAAGTTGGGGAAATTAATATAAGATTTAATTATTTTAAACACACACAAATGCATACACACACATCTTTTTGTTATCCATCTTATGAAGCTATTAAAGGTGAAATGCATTATTGGATATTATTTTCGAAAAATACTTTTTTCCAAATCTCAATAATTTATAACTCCGGATTACATACCCAAATTTATCACACAGGCATATGGCAGAATGATTAGAATATTATTCTGACAATGCTACATGGCTTTTATCCTAATCAGGTTTAATTTGTTAAGGAAGTGTCATATTGGAACACACCTATTCTATAGTTAATAGACTCTCCCACCTATAATAAGTAGGAGTAGTAAAAGTAACGAGTCAGTCGCTCAGTGAGTAGATGTCAGACGACAGTTAGTCGAATACTAAAGTATCAGCGACCACAACTAGATTACTCTGCATTATACCTATTATATCAAGTTCCTAACGTTTTGTACGTCGAACCTTTTTTAGGACCGACTTAGTACAAATACAAGCCTCCACTGTGAAATCACTCCACAACAGGAAGTGACTTCCTGACAATATTGACCTGGGGAGACTATCCTGTTGGGTGGTCATGTTGGGATGTGCATGAAACATTGCCAACTGTTGACTTGAGCCTTGTGAGTGAAATTGGGTAGATGAAACCCTTCAGAAATTGAAGGCTGTGCTTGCATGAAGTCACAAATCATTGTGACAGAAGGTTTGAGTGTAAAGTCCTTGTTTAAACTGTTGATCCTGCCAGATTATGCCTTCTCTTCCAGAAACTGTAAATAACGTCCAGTCAACATAGTTGCAGTATAAACCACAGGTGGGCTCTGTGGGTGTGGAACGAACCCGAGCAGGAATCTGCAACAGGGATTAGCTAGTCACCTTAACAGACAATTGTACTTGCTACTTCCTAACAAACCGCCAGCTATTTTTTTTTTTTTTTTTTTTTTTTTGTGTGTGCGTGTGTTTAAAGTTAAGATCATGGAATTAGTAGTTTTATTATCATTTATCAAAGATTATTCCAGTGGTAAGCTTAAAAGAGGGTTAGACCACTTTATTTTATCTAAGGAATTTCATTGTGCTTATCAAAGAACTCTTTTTTTTTTTTTTTTTTTTTTTTTTTTTTTACTTGTTGTGGTGGTGTGTTTTTTTTTTTGTTTTTTTTTTTAATAATTAACAGCTGAATCTATGTATGAGGGTCAGCTGGAAAATTCATAGGCTGACCAAGATATAAATGTAAATAGACACACCAGTTGGTAGACTAAAAAACATGCAAGTGTACCAGAATACTACAACTGGTCAGCCAGCTGTTGTATTCTGGTAAGCTTTTAAACTGGTGTGTCTAATTACAATTATAAATTGGTCAGTCTATGAACTTTCCAGTTGACCATCCTATCTATTTTAGAGCACTATTTAAATAGACATGTCTGCTTTTTTTTAAAAAGAAGAAAAAAGAGGAAAATATTTTCTGATTATGATTCATTAGACCTTTCTCAAACTGCTTAATTTGTCAGAATTGAAAAACATTGATTTATCGTTTTAGAAGAGGGGTCCTGTTCATAATATCGATACAATATAAAATTGATCCTTGACTTTCTAAAAGAGGTCTTGGATTTGGCAATTTGTTTATAAATGTGAAGTTTGAAACTATGCTGATGTCATTGCTATTGTTATACTCTGCTTCAAATTAATTCTTTTTCTGATTCACTCTACATGTTGGCCAGATGTGAATGTTAAGAAAGCGAAACAAAAAATAGAAAAAGTCATACTCTGCGCATGGGCTTTGAGCATGACATGGCATCTGGTCCATGAAACAAATCTCCCCCCCCCCAAAAAAAAGGAAAATATATATATATATATATATATATATATATATATGAGATAAGGTATTATGTAAATAGTATGTAAGTATATATATATATATATAATACAACATAAAATAATCAGTCATAAAGATTAACACCAAAGAAAAATCATGAAAAAAAGCTGAGTCTGAGAGCCACCACATTTCCTTTAATAAAGCTACCCATAAACAACAGATTTGCTGCAGATGACAAGCTTTACTAATCCATTCAACTCCGCTCACTACCATGACCTCATTCATGCAACCTGAGTAATGCATCAACTTCAACCCTTACCAACACTTTCCTTCCTTTAATGCTGTCTTCCTTGCCTACATTCCACTCTTGTCCATTTCATTGCATTTACAATTCTTGTCTTTTATTTTCACCATGCCAGCTTGGCACTATTTAGCACTGGTAAATGAAAAGAAGGGTTAATGAATAGAACAACGGATATCCTGAGAGAAAGATTGGGGATTTTTCATTTCATAGGAAAGCTTAAGTCCCAGGAATCAGAAAAGTCACTTAAAAGTGATATTTTCCCAAGATGGCCGTGTGGTGAACTCTTTGACGATTGATGATCTGTCCCTAAAAAGTACTGGTTACAAAAACAGAAGTGGAGAGAAATGGATAAGATTTGATCTAATAAAAATTCAAGCCATATGGTCAGTGTTTCATTCTGAACAAAGACAACAAACCAGTGCATGAAATTTTGTGTTGGCAAAATTTGAAATGCTAATTCTTTTGATTAATGGCCTTAGAGTTAAGCCAAGCCAAGCAGTCACGATCCCTTGGTTAGAGAGTAGCCAAGGTGGCAGATGCAAATGGAATGTCAAAGGAGATGGAGGAATTGCACACATCCATTGGAAAGTGTTGGTGTGAGGTACCACCAGTAAGAGAAGGAAGAAGTTATTACCTGCAACTGCTACTCATGGGAGAGGGAGATCTTCCTGAATTGGAAATGTAATTAATTTTCAGAACCCAGACAGCAGAAAGGGGTTCTTGTTGGAGATAAAGGAAATACCAAATTCCCTAATCGTGTCATGCTCCGTGCCAATTTTAGGTGAATGTCAATAACTACGAAGGAATCGAAGCAAGTATAGAGAATTGTTCCAGATGCTGGATGAGAATGACCTCATGTGACTATCTGCCTGAAGAGAACATTCAACATCAACCTTGTGCCGAACATCAACAAGCCTGCCGAAATGTCACGTCTAACTTAGAAATGAGGTGGGTCAATAACTGTCTGCATGCAAATTGCTAGATTTTAACGATGAACTAACCAAAATATTGTATGAAGGAACACATATAAAAAAAAAATTTATTTTTTTTTATTAAAGTTATTTTTTTCTTGCATCTTCATTCCACTTGAACCAGCCCAGTACAATGATTCCCAATGACGATTCAATCCTTGCCAGCCTTATGATCAAAAATAATCACAATGTGTGATAAGACAAAGCCTTGATCGAAGTGGTCATTTCATTGATCAGTCATGGGTGTTGGCTGTCGGGGTGACCAGGGAAGGATGTGAAAGCAACACCAGCAGTACATGTCTTTATAACATTATCTATGTGCGAAAACATTTTTTTTATTTTATGAAGATAAACAGACATATACAGTTTTACATGTTTTATTTTAAGGAAATATTTTAAACTTTTTTTTTTTTTTGTCATTAAAGAACAGATGTATACATTTTTAAAGTTGTGCCACAGTTTTTCTTATTAAACCAGCATTTACATTAATTAAGAAAAAGATGAAAATATTTATGCAGTTATCAGTAACATGAATACATTTTCAAAGCATGATATTTGTAAATAAAAAATAATGTGGTGTAAAAGTCGGAGATCAATTTGACACTGTATCAGTATTATGAATAGCACACCCCTTCTGTCTAAATTGATTAAAAAAATTGATATTTTTCAATTTCGAATGTTGCTGCTTGAGGAAGGTCTAATGAATGCTAATGTACAAAAATTATACCCTGAAAAAAAATTCTTTCCTACGTTTTTGAGTGGACCACTCTATTTAATTAGTGCTCTATTTTTGTATGAAAGTTCACTCTGTAACTCTTAAGCTATAATTCATAAATGTTAAAAATGCAAGCTAAAAAGTATCTCTGTTCAAACAGCCACATATTTTTGTATAGGATTCGTATTATTAAGAATAATCACCAAAATGCCTAATATATTAATGCTTCCATTTTTTATGAAAGCAATCAACCTGCCATATTAATATTTATTGAAACTAAATCTAGAAATTCTGATTGCTGTTTAACAAAAACATTAATTAGAAATTGATTTTTCCATGCAGATAATTGTAATCTCAGATTGTGTACAATTTAAAGATATATTCTCTGGATTAGAGGCACATGAAAAAAATTTGCTTCAAAATCCTTCAACAAAGCCTCTGTTTACAACTTAATCAGGATTCATATTGTTTTCTACTTTGAATGAATACAAATATGGTTAAGTAGCTGCCCGGAAAAGTGGTTGTAGCAGCTAGAAAAAAATCACATGCAAGGCAGGAGAAATGAATTGAAAATAAAATTTTCTTTACGGTTTTTCTTTTTGCTTGTGTTCTGTGATTTTTATCTTTCACTGGATGATGAAATAGTTTGAGATTTTGTACAAGCATATGTTCAGACATCCTTACCAAAAAAACAAAATGGAATAATGAGAACTATGAACTTTAATAATCTGTTTGCTTTTTGTGTGTGTGTGTGTGTGTGTGTGTGTGTGTAATATATATATATATATATTCTTAAGGTGTGCTATATTTATGGGATAAAGTGCTCAGTATCAGAGATAGAGGGTGTGTAAATATAAAAGTGAACATTGAATTCAACACTTAGAGGTGATAGGCTGTTTCATGCTAAATGCAATCCTCAGGCCACCATCTAGTGTGAAACAGCCTGTCACCTTGAAGTGTTGACTTCAATGTACACACACACACATATATATATATATATATATATATATATATATATATGAAAATGTGTTTGATTTTATGTAAGATGAGAAAAATATATATGTGTGCATGTATATATGTATAATGGGCCCGTGGTCAATTCGTTAGAAAGGCAAATTCTAATGTTATCGGACTAGATCGAGGTTTATCCCAGCATGCGGCTCCTTTGGAAAGTGCCATGGGTTGACCCAAGCACTGTGAGTGAAATTGGGTAGACAGAACTCTTGTCAGCTATTGATAGCTGTGTTAGCACGAAGCCACAAGTTATCATGGCTGAGGGCTTGAGCATGCTGGTCTTGTTCAAATTGTTGATCACACTAGATAACACACTCTCTCTCAGAAACTGTAACTAAGGTCTGCTCAGCATAGTTGCAGTATAAACCACGGGTGGACTCTGTGGGTGTTGAAGAAACACAAATGTGGCCTGAGCAAGCATCTGCAATAAAATTGACTAGCTGCCCTCAAATACGAGTGGTCAACTATTATTATTATTTTATATATAATTTTGGCCATTGTACACTTCAGCCTTCATATATAAATATATGTTGGGATTTTGAACTTATTTAGTCCTTGGGGGGGTAGATTGTTCTAATTCCATGTGCCATACCATTTTGGGATATCTCAGTTTTTATTCTCTCTGCTGTGGCCACAACTCATTGGTTCAGTCAAAAGCTAAACAGTACAATCTGAAATTTGAAATGGAGTTCATATGACTGTCAGCTACAACTGGAATTTTTTGTATTTATCTACAAAGTACACCAAGATAGGTTAGACCAGTGTTTCTCAACCTTTTAAGCAACAACACGCCTAGGAGCAAATGAAAATATCACACCACACTTAGCAAAATTTTTAAAGGCTATAAAAATGTTAAATGTTATTAAATATAACCATAGATTTTTAAAAAAAAGTACACACACAAATATGAACTTACTTTATTTCAATGTTTCTATTCAACTATTTTGCAGCTTATTTAGTGTGAAGCCTGTTTCTGGTGGGGTTTTTTTTTTTGTGATTTCTTCAATATGCCGTGAAAATATTTCATGGCACACTAGTGTGCTGAGGCATGGCAGTTGAGAATCAATCCTTTAGACTGTGCCATGTGTATGAAAAGTTTGGGAAACACTGTGTACAAAGAAGATTCTTCTTGGGGAGTGTCTGTTCTCTTTACGAAGTTAAGATTGTAGTGTTTAGGGAAGTCTAGTCAACTGTTTGTCTATCCTACATAACCTCATAATCTTCACTTCTGGCTTCCTCCTCTTACATTCATATCACTTGCCTCATTCAGTAACTCTCTAATTTTGGTGACTAATAGGTGAACTTTAGTATAAAAAAACATCTAAACTTTGCTTTCATAATTGAGGTTCAAAGTGTGTGTCCCATTGAGATGCAATGGTCAGCAAAACATGTAGAATGTTAATAATGAATTTGATGCTCACTGGGTGCACATTACTTGTGTTAAAACTAAGTTATGTATAGTAAATAACTATTGGGATTAAAGGTTTTACACTTCATTACACAGATCAAAGCTAACCATGTGTATGCAACTTGTATTGCAGAGTAGCCATATTGTTCTGATAGCAGCCATTTGCAATTCTCTAAATAGAGAATGCTGTTGTCTTGAATACAGAAATTTGTTGCCATATAAACACCTCAGACTAAAAACGGCTGACAGCTGTCTTCTGAGTAGCAGAGAAACTTCAAACACAACAATTCCATACTAGTTTCCCAGCAATTTTATTTATTAAGTGTTAAGGAAATTAAATCTAATCATGCACAGAAAATTACGTGGTATGTTGAGATTCTCAAAACACACCTACATATACATATATATATACATATATATATACATATATATATATATATATATATATATATATATATATATATATATATATATGTGTGTGTGTGTATGTTTGATTTTCTGTAATACAAGAGAAAATGGTTTACTATCTGGTAGAAAACAGATTTGTATATGTTTTGCATGTAAAGTATTCCAAAAACAAAATTGCTGGCTTTGAGTTGTATATTTAAGAAATGATTAGATCTTCAAGCAGGATACTTTTGTGAGACTCTTTTTTTTGCACCTATGCAAATTTTACCTGTCACTCAAGCTACAAAAAGTGCTTGATGAGGCGACAGGGCAGTGTGACGTTGGTATCAAACAAGAGACAAGTGTGTTGGATTGTTTGACTTGTGCTACGCTGTTTGATCGGTAAAGGAAAGGATTTAGGGAACATTATTCTAAGCATGAAGAAACTGACTACAAGCTATTTTGGTATATAGCACTCTTGGACCAATTTGTCTTGAAGTTGATACCAGAGTTCGATGGTTTGTTCACTGGCCTATCTGTTGTTGAGTGGGTAGAGAAGGCAGAGCTCATTTGCCAACTATGCAAATTGAAAGAGGCAATTAGAGTGGGGGATGCCTATGCTGTGTACCAGCAGCTTGAAGAGGAAAAAAAAAAACTGACTTTACCAAGATAAAATAGGCTTTTCATACAGCCTTTGGAATGGACTTGTTTGTGGCAGATCAACAATTTATTGGCTGCCAACTACAGCCTGATGAAATGGTTGACGTCTACTTGGCTGATTTACAGAAACATTTTATGCCATTTGGGGGCATGAATTACTGGATGCTGGGGGCACCTTTGTAGCAGGATTGCTAGATAATGTCAGTTAGCTTTTGTGAGCAACATCCAGAACGGATGAACTATCAACCAACCAGCTGTTGGTCTGAGCCCAATCTATTCACAAAGAAGTGGAATCAGTAGTAAAAGCAGCAGTAAGAACAGTAAGAGACATATGCCAAGTGATTCCTCTACCATTGGCAATCATGATAACCACGTATGTTACAAATGTGGTGGTCCAAACTACTTTGATAGGGAGTATCGGAGTCAAAGTTGTGTGGGGAGCATGTATTGTGGAGCACAGACAGCTGAGATGCAATTGCTGTAATATACTGGGTCATATGGCATGGAATTGTTTGAAAAATGCAACCGGGGACAAGGTATTGTCGCCAGCCTTGTCCCCTGTAAAGACAGTAAACATACTATTACCTGTAGTCGGCATTCAGGTAGATGGTGTTCAGTATTCAGCATTCGTTGACACCTGATGTTCCTGGTCAATAATTAGTGTGCATCACTGTCAATCATGAAGGAGGCAATGTGTAGATGTTGTGACAATCAGTGGTGTGTACCAAGCATGCTGTGGAGCTGGTGTTACAATTCACTAACATGCTGAAGTTGGTGTTCTGATCGTGCAAGAAAAACCTCTTGGCTATGATCTGCTGATTCAGATCAATGTCATTAATGGCTCTGTGATTACACCAGGTGGAGATGTGCAGCTTGGCAGAAAGAAAGAATCATATGCAGCATTTTCCATTGAAGAACCTGACCTGTGCTACTTCTGACCACAGAGAGAAAGCCTGGACTACAAAGTGGAATTCGGCCATGACAAAAGTACCAAAGCATTTACAGAATGCAGTATCTAACAAGATCAAGGCTGCATATGAAGAATTACAGACATGGATTGCTAACAGCTGGTTGATACCATACACTCAGGAATGACTCGGACCCCTGAAGGGCCTGATTCCTCTGATAGTTGTTGCACAGCTCAGCAAAGACAAAGTGGATCCAGACTTGGATCACTGAGAATTGAACCACCATGTGTCTGCTTTCATCGTAGATGCGGACATATGTCCTGCCAAATTATGGAAGTGGCACCAGCAAGATATTAATGTGACCTTGCTTGATTTATGGAGGGCTATCTCCAGATATGCGTCCATGAGTTGCTGTGGTTGTTTCAAATGGTAATAATCAAAGGAAAAAGGTACCAATTGATGCGTGTATGATTCAGTCTCAGTGTGGTACCTCTTATTCTGAAAACCATCATCAAGGCAGTGTTGTCTCAAGAGGAAATGACAATGAGAGCTACTTACATTGATGATGTATATGCAAATGAAAGTATAATGTCTGTGGATGAGGTCAATGAGAAACTAGAATCCTTCAGGTTGACCAGTAAGGACCCTAAGTGCCTGAAAAATGGTGTTTTAGTATTAGGCCTTGAAGTCTGTAGGGAGTACAACAGTCTATGGAGGAAGCGAGGAAGTGCAGTTCTGGAACTCCCTGCTGTAACATCTTTTCTATTTGCAGGAAGTTGGTAGGGCACTTTCCTGTCTGTGGGTGGCTTTGTGTAGCAACTGGAGTAATGAAGAGGCAAGCAACTGCTCAGGGATGGGATGACACAGTGAATGACATCATTCAAGCAGATGATGGTGAAAGTAATCACCAAAATACACCACGATGGTCCTGCCCATGGTGACAGGTGTGTAACCGGAGAAGAAATTAATGCATCAGTTGACACAAGCTCCCTGACAATAGGTGTGGTATTGGAAAGAGATTGTGCTATTCTGGAGCGCACATTTTGGCTTTGTCTAACCAATGATGCTTTACATATCAATCTGGTGTAACTTGACACCATGCTAAAGAGTCTTAAACTTCCACTACAGTGACAATCTATATACTGACTTGGTATGTATTTATCACTGGTAAACTGACTCCTTGGTGGGAAATTCCCAAGTAAGAACCAAAGCCTTGAGCAAGATGTTAATATGACAAAAGTTGGTGACCATAAAACAGTTGATTGATGAATACAGTTTGATTGTTGACATCACCTTGATTGTGTTGGAGCAGAATCTAGCATAGAGGCAAAGTCGGGTGCCAAAAAGGTGGCTTGATATGGGCTAATGAGGGACCAACCCATTGATGATCATGTGTGCTGTTTTAATGGATCTATTGGTACCTGATCTATGCTTCACAGTGGATATCTTGGAGTTTGGCATACAGCCTACTTTGTCTGAAAAGTATGCCCCTTGACTACAAAGGCAGTTGTCAAGTCAGCAGTACAAGATTGCATGGTGTGCTGGATGGTAGACCCATCCCCATTCAGCTGGCAAAAGAGGAAACTTGAAGTTGCAGTCAGGCATGGACATTACACACTCTACAATGACACACATTTCTTAACCCATACAGATAGTAGTCCAACACATTTCACCATTTGGTATCTGCTGGCATACCAGGATGCATCGACTGTCATGACAGCTACGGGCAATATTTTGTGAATGCTGTCCACTGGTTGAGATAATGAAGGACCATGCCCCAACCACTTGTGCCAAAGACTTTTGGGCCTGTGTAGACGAATGGGGGTGCAGGTGTGATACAGATGTGCCTATATTTCAGAGGACAATGGTATAGCAGAGCGATGCCACCACCCCATTAAAAGAATTGCAGCCAGAACACGATGATTCCTTCAGGAAACTGTATTTGAACAATGTGACCCCCAAAGGATGACTCCACACTGTCAACTGCACCAGCCAACAGAATTTACTAGTACAAACAGTACATGAAAGGGATATATATGTCACTACCACCTTTTAACAGTGTAAATAATCACTATCAAGTGGAAGACAGTGTCTGGATCAAGGCCCTGCACAGCCACTGTTCCAGCAGATTTGGTAAAGAGCGAGTTGATGGGATAGTTATACCTCAAACAGTATTGGTTAATGGAACGCCATGCCATGTGAAAGACCTGCGACCACGGTACAAATCTTCTGCTTCAGAAGATGACGGAAATAGTATGTCATCTAAGAGTGACTCAGTGACTCTGTTGTTCTTAAGAACAGGGTTGGAAAGTCCGCTTACAGACCCAGAGGATAACAATATTGGAAATGTGGGAGACCAGGAGAACACAGGTGAGGGTACAACACTGATAGAAATATCTCCCCATTATCTAAGAAGAAGCACTCACCGAAGGCGACCTCCATCCCCCTGCCACATATGTGATCAGCAGATCAGGGGGGAGTGTAACATGAGAGATTCATATGTGTCTCGCATGTAAAGTACCCCAAAAGGAAAATGTCGGATATATGAGTAACAATAAATCTTGGAGTCGGATACTTTTGTGATGTATGCAAATTTGACCTGTCACTCAAGCTAAAAAAAAGTGCTTGACAAGGTGACAGAGCAGTGTGACTGTGGTAGCAAATAAGAGACACGTATATTGGATTGTTTGACTATTGATATGCTGTTTGAAGGGAAAGGAATGGATCGGAGAACTTTATTGCAAGTATGAAGAAACTGACTACATTTTCTTAGGGTTAGAAAAACATGGTATCGAAACAAACAACCATAATTTCTCAGTGATGAAATTGTGTTAGAAAAAAGCGCAAATTGTCAGAAAGAGTAACTTTAAAATATTAACCCAAAGTACAAGTGTTGCCAAAAAAAAAAAAAAAGAAATCAGCAATTCTTTTTAATATTTCAATGTATTCGTAAATATTACTGAGTATTTTTTGTGCGTCACACAATGTGCTGCAAATTGTCACATCAATGAAGAAAGAAAAAGTTTTCTTTTTTTTTTTAAAAAGAAAAACTGACCAAAAATATTTGCTGGTAATTGTCTAGTTGTTTTTTTTTTTTTTTTTTTTCTATTCCTTATGTGACTTTGTGAAGAAACATGGCTAAGAAGAGAGATCAAAACAATTCCTTTTTTTTTTTTTTTTTTTTAAATAAAAAATCAGTAGTAGAATCATGAGCTATTTGTATTTATTCTTTTCTAATACAAATAATAACATTCCTTTTTATATAGAAATAACATATCTGCTGATTGAGGTTCAAATCTAAGAACTGCTAGCTCATCTCATTTAAAAACAGAAATTTCATCTAGCAGGTTAGGGGTCAACTTGATTAAAAAAAAATATTGCTATTGATTATAATTGTTGTCATATATCAGTGATTTATTTTAGGCAGAAAATACAAATTTTGCACTTTAATTTCAAATGACCAATACAATCAAAGCAATCCCTCCATTTTTATGAATAGTTAATTACACAAGCGTAATTGGTTACTTAATTAGTGTTTTTGTTTATCTTGCACTTTTACTTAGGATTGGTTACTACTTGTATTTTGATAAAGGTTTCTAGTTTTCAAATTTCTCAGTTCACTTTTCATATTTCTGTTAATATTGTCTGTCCTCCAGTTTTTAATTAAAACAGAAATGGAAATAGTCAATCTAGATTTTTTTTTTTTTTTTTTTTGACTATTACCTGAAAAGAGTTAATAACAAAAGTGTGTTCTCCCTTCCCTCCAAATGATCGACCATGGTATTTTTGTGGGTGGTAACGTTTTTAGTCAAGCAGTCTTTGTAATGAAAGTGTGTGATAATAAGAAACAGAAAACTTATCTTCCCAATTTGGAGTTTTGCAGATATAGTATCTGCTTGCCAGGGAATTTGATAATAAAATTGAATTTATTTACAGAAATCATATTTTATAAAAATTGTTTGTAATAAAAAAAAAAAAAAAATGATATTAAAATTGAATGATGAAAAAGTAATTGAAATGTTGGCATTGTGTAAATATTAATGAAAGAATTATGTTAATAAAAAGTTAATATTTTATATATATATATATATATATATATATATATATATAATAAATGCAGACATATATAAAAAAAAAAAAAAAAAAAAGCGATCAAAATGAAGCAAGATGGTTTAAACTTTCCATGGCAAATTTTTATAGGATGGGCTTGGATTTGATGTTGTCAAAACCCAACCAAATTTAAATTGAAAACTGGTGTGGTTTGATTGTTTAGACCCTCTCAAATTTTTAACCAATAGAATAGTACAATAGTATATGACCTCTAAGGAATTGCTTCTTGAGCCAGTTTTGATCTATGCATTTGCTAAATAAGAGGGGAATTTTGACTGCAATGTCAGAAGGAAATTAGATCTCACCCAGATATGCAGAAGCTGTGATCTGGAAGAAAGGAACAGATCACATGGGCAGAGAAAGGATTGATTGTACCAGACATGTAAATTCTATTGCTGCTGCTGAAAGGATTGGCCATATCTGTCATTTTTTGGGAGAAGAATTCAACCACCAAGGCGAGAATGCAGTGATTTGTTATGATAAAATGGTACTGCTACTACTGTTGCTGTAGAAGGAAGAATCTTTTTATTTCAAATATTTTGTAAACTTAGTTTCTCATTTGAATGTCTTTTCTAAACATGAGAGTTTATCATGTTTGAGAATGCCTGTTCCAAAATTCTGAATCCGTTATGTGCCATGTGTGATACACACTTAGGTGATCATGTATCTATATTGATACATGACTGACGAGGCAGATTTTTTTTCCCACAGTAGTTTGCCATTTCTTCTGCAGTAGACTAGTTGTCATCCAAGGCTATAGAACCTGGTTTGTCCTGCTATTTACCCATAGCTGGAGGGAGAAGATGAGGATTCATACTTTTCCTAAGGGTATTAGCATGTAAGTGAATATAATGGATTTTGTCTGGAATTCAAACTTGGCTCTCTGATTCCTCAATTCGAACCACTATCCATTAATCCGAACCACTATCCATTAATCCACCATGTCTCCTACTTGTTAAAAAGACCCAGGAAAACAGCCTTAGTTGAGGTATGGCAGCATTTTCTCCTCCCACTCCTAACCAAGATTTTCAAACTTTTTGAAGCTTCAGCATTTTGAATTGTGAACTTTTTGAAGTAAGTTTCTGTTGTTGCTATGAAATTGATTTATATGAATGATTGCTTTAAAGGAATGTTGTTAAAATTCCTTTGTTGTTAAGGAAAACACTTACAAGTTTCTCTTTGGTAAGTATTGGTCTTTTTCATAAGTGGCTTTAAAAGTATTTGTAAAAGGAAGGATAAGACATTTGAAATCCTCCTTTGAAACCTTATTCAATCGTTATTTCCTTAAAAGATGTTACTTAATCTTCTCTAAAAAGATGTTCATTTTTGACATCAGCTTATTTTAAATCTGTTCTTGCTTGATGTAATCTAATCTGAAATTAGATTATCTTCATAGGTTTATATATACATATATCGAAAGTTAAATATGGCTGCCAAGTAATTCTCATGAGCTTTTCCATGTCTTTTAGTCTGTGGGGGGGGAAGAGAAGAAAATACATGGTTGTTAGTAAAAGAGACGGCCCAATGTGTTGGCTACATATTCAGTCAGTTATGTGCTGTGTGTGATACACGCTTAGGTGATCATGTATCTTTTGATACATGACTGACGAGGCAGATTTTTTTCCTGCAGTAGGCTGTCATTTCTTTCTGCGGTAGACCAATTGTCATCCAAGGCTAGAGAACCCGATCTGTCCTGCTATTTACCCATAGCTGGGGGGGATAAGAAGATGATTCATACTTTTCCTAAGGGTCAGTGAATGTAATGGATTTTGAATGGAATTTGAACTTGGCTCTCCAATTCCTTAATCTGAGCTGCTATCCATTACTCCACCATGCATCCTGGGCTACATTAGGAATGTTAAAATCAAGCAGGTACAGAAATTTAACTGAGTAGTATATAACAGATTATAGAAAATGTGACATCAAAATCTGAAAACTCATAGTAAAGATGCCTTCCAGAAACTAAGCAATGGACTAAGAGATATGAAAATGTTCATTACAATCAATCTAACTGAGTATGTAACTGCTATGTTATTTCTTATCTGCTGTATGTCAGTGAATGCTGGACAATCTTTTCACAGACGAAGAATTGACTTGAAGGTACAGAGATTAGGTTCCCCTGACAAATGTTAAGAATATTATGGACAGAACATATCAGCAATGAGGAAGTCTTAAGGAAAACAAGGAAACTTATGATCAAAGAGCGGTAGCTGAAATGTCTGGGACACATAACAAGGAAGGAGGACCTTGGGAATGTAACACTGACAGAACATACTGAAGGCAAGAAAAGTGGAGGGTGACAGCTGGTAACTTAACCCTAGAACACTAACCATCAAAGTTACACCACTACTAACTATGGGTATATCATATCTGATTTTGAAAATATCAAAAAAAATATTAAATATAAATCTTTATTTGAAATATTTTACATGCTGGCACTTCAAACTTTGTACTTTGAGTTAACATTAATAGGAACTGAAAAACATTATTTAGGTAAGAAAATCAGTTAGCAAAAATTGTAATTAAAAATAGGAAAATTTGCGCTGGGTACTATATTCTAGGGTTAACGAGTTTGACTGAATGGCTGACAGAAGAAGCATAAAGAGAGATAGTAAAGAGTTAGAACAACAAGAAATAGGAAGTTGTGGAGAGCTATGATCATTCATGTCTTGAAATTACAGGACTTTTGCTTTTAACGAATTCTTTCAGTGAATGTAATTGTGTTTAAAAATTCAATCTTTCTGTATTTTTTGTTCACTTCCTAACAAAGTCTGAAGTCTTATTTTCATTGAAAAGAAATAAAGCAACTGAAAAAAAAAAACAAAAAAACTAAAATATTTAACTGTGTGCTTGTTGAGAGATTTTTTTAATTTATATGTGGTGTTCAAATTGTTTTATGTCCTGTCACCAAAATATATTGAATTTGCCAATCCTTGTGGAAAGTTCTCTCAAAGGTAGAACTTTTTAAAATGATTTCTGTCCAAATTAGTTAAAGAACATAGTAATAAAATTTAGGAGAGGTTTTTATATATATATATATATATATATATATAATGAAGAAATATAATTTTTAGGTATGCTATATTTATGGGATAAAGTGATCAATATCAGAGATAGAGCGTATGTAAATATAAAAGTGGACACTGAAGTCAACACACACACACATACATACATATATATATATATATATATATATATATATATATATATATTTTTTTTTATTTTAAGGAATTATTTTCTGTATATGTATGTATATATTGGCTGGGTGGGTAGTGTAACAGTTATTGATGCAAAAATATAATTGGTGAGCCAAAACTTGAAATTGCTAAATGTAGCCATAAGTTCTATTGTAATAGTTTCTTCTCACCTACTTCTTGCCAATGAATCTCTCTTTCAGCTTTTTGCCTTCAAGTCAACATTAACTACAAAAATGCAATGTCATTAATCATCTTTTGTCTTCTTGAATTGTATTATTTTTATTGTCCCTTCTACTCAGTAACATTTTTCTCTGTTTCCTTCAATATAGTGTCCTTACTTAGTCAAGTTTAAATTCCAATTGGATTTGTTACATTCACTTACATGCATATACTGTTGGGGAAATGTATGAATCCATCTCTTTTCTCCCCAGCTGATAGTTAAATAGTACGGCTTGTATCTGGGGAAAAATAATTATCTCCCAAAAATTGTGAATACAATCTTCACTTGCAAAAAAAAAAAATTATGACAATCTAAAAAGTAGGTTTTGGCTTAAATAGCACACAAAGGGTTGATAGTCCATAAAAAAAGTCTTTTCTTTTCAATAACTCCCTTTGCATCTTAGTGGATTTAATTTACATGTTAAAATCAATTCACATCATTTACATAGAGAGTAAATGATTTTAAACTATAGCCCACAGGAATCACTTTTTCTGTGTGTACCATCATGATAGTTCCAATCCCAATAGATACCTATTTGTCTGCTTGCAATAACTGTAAATATCTTCTTGAAAAGTCTTTATTTGCTGATAAAATGAGGCACCTTATAGACTTTAACAATATTGGTTCTCATGACAACTGGTGGCTCTGTAATAGTGGGTTAAAGAAGAGTAAGTCTTCTATCCTGTCTCTCTTCACTCAATATGAGGTGTTAAAATCTTCTGATAAAGCAGAATGTTTTGTTTGTAAATTCTCTTCCAACTCATCTGGAGTACCTTTGCCTGACTTTACACTTAGAACTGAGTCTCTGTTGAGTGATACGCATATAACTCTGACCATAGTTTCCTCTCTAAACTGGATTCTTTCAAAGCATATGAACTTGATGGCATCCCTGCAATAGTCTTAAGAAATATGCTCCTGAACTATTAGGTTGGGGCAAAAATAATGTTGTTTTCTCGCATAGTAACGTATGTGAGAAAACAACATTATTTTTGCACCAACCTAATAGCTCTTGTTTTTTTTTTTGTTTTTTTTTTGTTTTTTTTTTTAAACTTTACAATAAATGCCTTGTGCCTTCTTGATTTTTTGCTTGTTGCAAATCCTCTTCTATAGTTTCAGTCTTTAAGAACTAGGAAAACCATCCAATTTATCTATCAGCCTTTTACCTCTTTTTGGCAAATTACTAGAGCTTCTGATTAACTCTGACTTTGTTAAGCATCTCACATCTAAGAAATATGGATTTCACTTCTTTGGGTCAATTGCTGATGTACTAATGATTATTGCTGAAAGACTCTATCAATCTTTAAATAAGAATGGTGAAGTTCAGGCATTTGACAGGGTTTAGAAATACTGATCTTCACATTGAAAGGTTATATTTCTGGACAAATTTTTGAACTGATTCCATTTTATCAAATCATGAAATGAAAGTTGTCTTGAATGGCCACTCTTCCAGATCATTTTGCATTAATGAAAGTGTCTCTCAGGGCTCTATCTTTGGACTTACATTGTTCCTAATTTTCATCAATGACCTTCCTGATGGCTTCAGTTCTCAGCACAGTATCTATGCTGATGACAACTATTTACTCCTGTTTTAATAGTAAGCTTGATTGTTTGATAAAGTCAAATTGGCAGCTGATCTAAAAAAAATGACCTACAATCAAGTGGGTAAGTAATGGCTTGTTAATTTTAATGTGCCCAAAATGAAACGGCTTTCTTTAAAAGCTCTGAGAAAAACCTTTTTAACTTCCATCAACATGGCTGATGCTAACCTTCATGAGAGTGACGCATTGCACTTTCTTGGGCTAATGTTTTCTGCTGACATGAAGTGGAAAGATTATATTGAATCAGCTGAGACATCTGCTAGGAAAGTTGGTTCACTGTGTCATGCTAGATAATTTCTCTCTCCAGAATCTATATTATCTATCTATATGTCTACCATTAATCCATGGTTGTATATTGTTGCTATATCTGGTCTGGTGCTCCTGAAATATATTTAGAGATTCTTGATAAAATCCAAAGAATCTGCAATGTTATTGGTCCAGACCTGGCATCTCAGCTTCAGTCACTTCCATCACTGTAACAAAGCTTCTCTGTCTTTTTTATAAATATTTTCATGGTAATTTTTTTGATGAACTTTCTTCTATGGTACCTAGATTATGAATTTAAGTGCATTACTAGATTGGCGGCAAGGTCTCATTATTTTACAGTTGAAATGGCTAGATGTAGCTGTGAGTTCTATGCTAACAGTTTCTTCTATTGCACTTCTTGCTCGTAGAACTCTTTTGGTTTCTTGCTTCCCTATCAATTTCTGTCTTCTCAATTCTTGTTATTTTATTGTTCTCTCTCCTTAACTTTTATCATCCTAATTTCTTTCTAGAATTGTTCCCCTTGCCATTGTTTTTTTTTTTTTTTTTTTTTTTTTTTTTTGAGGGTGCAAAAACATGAACTACTACTGTTTTAAAATTGTTATAACTTTCTTTGTATTGTGTGTATAGATTTTATTTTTTGTATACTAATAAAAGAACGAATGAGTAATATTTTGATGTGATGCTTTATGTAATGCATTACATTTTACATGCATATTTTGATGTTGAAAACAAAAAAAATGAAATGTAAAATAAAAAACAAATACATTAAAAAAACAAAAAAACTCTTGAATAAAGGCTTTGTTTGATATTGATGTGGCCATTTTTGTTTATAAAAAATCGCAAAAAAAAATTTACGTGGGTTTAATTGCTGTTATGCCTCATGTAGAGTCTAGAAGAATTCAAAATGGCACTGGAAAAAGGAAGTTTAACCTTTTTCCAAAGCTGTAGTAGGCGATTTCCAGCTTAAAATACTGGAAATAAGAGTTGACAAGTGTTTATTTATAGAAACCGTATTGAAGTGACAGAATGTACTTAGAGTACCAAAGGGAGAGAATTCTAGAGCTAGAATTGTCGCCTGCTGTGTGGTAAAGGTTAATTGTATTTTTTTTCTCATATTCTCAGTAATACCTTGCATTTTAGTGGCTTTATTGCCTTGCTTGGGTTGAAATGATTAAAAAAATGTTTAAACATGGGTCTGTGTGCATATTTATATATTGGTTAATTTATATTTAAAGAAATATACACTTTCTTTCATGTATACATGCATGTTTTTTCTATGTGTCATGTACCTTCAGAGCATGGAGGGTCATGACATTCAGCAACTCCCTATCCCTTGTGGCTCTTAAATGCATTTCTCCCTTTTTATAATCCTCTCTCTGCCCTATTCTACCATCCTTTCACACAAAATTGTCAGGTAGGTGGCCCATTGCCTTGCCCTATCTCTCAAGCCCTCAACTTTTCCAAGCCCTCCTTACTCATTATGTGGCCAAGCTGTCCCTTTCTGATTCTGAGAATAATTATTATTCTTTTGTTATCACACAGTCAAAAAAAAGAAAAAAGAAAAAAAGTAACCTGTGTGATTGTCCATTCATTGAATTTCTCCAAACAATGGAATATGAATTATTTAATTATAATATTCTGTCTGATTCTTTTGTGTTCTATAATTTTAGATTCACAATTTGGCAGAGATTCGTTTTAATTAAAGATTAAATAATTAATAAGAACAATCACCATTTAGTATCACAAAAAGTACTTCATATTTCAATATAAAATCAGAAACAGATGAGTGGTCATCTACTATAATTCTCTTTGTATTCCATTTGTCAATAGTTACCAAGTCTTTTACAAACAGTTCAGAAATGAAATACTTCTGGGTAATTGTTGCATTCCATCTCTCTGATTTCAGTTCTTAAGACCCTCATAATATATCATAGATTGCATCAACTAAGAGTAGTTTCTTTTTCTTATTGTATATAACTACATGCAGCAACAATACATATGGAAAGACAACAACAAACAGTGCAAAGAAGAGCAAGTATAATAAAATAAGTGACCATAAAAAAATTACTAGAAAACAATAACAGCAGTAAACAAGACCAAAATAAAGTAGCTAACCAGTTTTCAATTCCTCGTTCTTCGAAGCCAATTGAGGATAAATGTGTAAAATGTATGCACAATGTTTTTTTTTGTTTTTTTTTTTTAAAAACAAAACAATAAATTAAGAAAAGTTCGGGAATTAGTATTAATATGATTATAATAAGGCCCAGCAGCCATTCCTTCTGCTTACAGAAGGAAGGCTGCATAGACCTACTGTATAATCTCTAATATTTTTAAGTGGTAATCAGTGTGAGTGGCCATTGTTAAATGTAAATAAATTGCAGAACTGCACAGCGAATAGAATTGAGTTTGCAATAAACAACACAAGAAAAAGAACAAGTCAAAAAATAATATAAAGCAAGCAAACTATATGCAAGGTGAATCAACAGTAATAAGGCAAAGCAATAGTAATATGGCAAAAAGTTTACAAAAATAATAAAAAGTAAAATTTATGACAAGTCAGCATAACAATACTTTTATTTTTAAATAAAACAAAAAAAGGTTACTTTCATGTTGATTTTGTTGCATGTCATATTTTTGTTCCAGAATTCATAATTCCGATATGGTTTCTGTTTAAATAGTCTTATCATGGCTAATTCATTCAAAGATTAAAATGCATCTGACATTTCATACATCACTCTTAACGGGGTGGGAAGTGTTAGTTCCAAAGTTCTCACTAATTATTTATTAATAGTAATAAAACCATAGTAATATATATATATATATATATATATATATATATATATATATATATATATATATATATATATATATATATAACCGAGATCGAGGATTAACTTTTTGAGCCAAATTAATTATGCTCTTAATCTTTTTTTTTTCTTTGAATTTCTTAAGCCGACTACAATAGCAAACTACCGCATGCCTAAACTAAACCAAAACTGCTTACTTCCAGTCGAACAGTGAGTTTTGATATAGGCTTCCAGCTTTGGCCAGAGTTACACCATTACTTGGCTTTTAGAAAAGAACACCATGAAATGAAATCAACCAATTGGCTTAATATAAACCTGAGACAAATTCTACTCGGTTAGCTTCCTGGGAAAACTTTACTGGTTGTAACTCATTTATTCCTGTTATGTTAAACTTCAAAGTATAAGGTTAAGTAATTTGATTGATGTCGAGATAGCTGTTTAGAGGTATAAATATTAAGTAACCATATTAATATTAATATGAATTATAAAGGAATCATTTGTTGGGAAAGCTTGGGTTTTGTCCTCTCTGTCTTGCTTACTAGAAGGCTTAAGAAAAATTCATCTTAATTTTGATTGTCTATTCTTCATTACATTTTAAGCTAATAGGCTTACAAAAGGTATAAAAAACAAACTTTTCTTTTGTTGTCTTTATGTAATTTTTTCAATGTGATATATTTTTTTCTTTTTAGGATGTAGTTAGAATGATCATATTCAAGTCCCTTTCATTGTGATTTAATTTTATGTGTAAGCATTAATACCAGAAAATCGTCCTGGGTGTGACTATAAACTACATCAGCGTCCAGGGTAATACGATAAACTATATCCAACAGCAAGGCCTCTGATTAGGAGGCTTTGAGGAGTGTGGCACCACCTCTTAATTGCTGGTGTTCCCAGATCTACCCTGACCTGGGGTGGTAGCACCTGTTAGGCTCCCAGCTATGGGCAAATAGTTAACTCTGAAACTAAGGTAAAAAGTATTATAAAAATGTAAAAATAGCTTTTAATACCAGAAATACTTTGTAAAAGAAATTATTACCAGAAATAAATTTTTGAAGAAAAAAAACTATTACCAGCAATACGTTTTTGAAAAAAAAATATTACCAGCAATACAGGTTTTAAAATAATATTACCAGCTATACAATTTGGAGGAAAAAAAAATATTACCAGAAATAGATTTTTGACAAAACAACAATATTATCATGAAAAAAAAAGTTGTTGTCATTAAATGACCCATTGAGGTTAATATGCCATAAGACAAAAACCAAACCAAACCTAATACCAGAAAAAAGAAGATTAAGATTGCATTTTCAAACAATTTACTATTGTATTGATTTTGTGAAAACCTTGAAGAATTATGCAATTTTATTAATTATTTCTATGAATAACTATTAAGTGTAGGAGAAGGATAAAGGAGAAACATTCTAAGGCACAAAAAAGAACTTGTGAACAAAATTTTCAGTATGCATGAAAGAGGTGGTGTGTACTTAAAATGTCATGTTTAGTACTGCAGATGTGCATTGTACAGTTTGAGGCTTCAATGGTTGGAGAAACACAAATACCATGATCAATGACAAATCAATGGCTTTTATGTCTGCTCTGAAGGATTCTTTATTAAAGTGACATTCTCCTCTCAAGGATTAATAAACAACTGCTATAGGCATTTTAATCTTTGCATTTCGTAGGACAGTAAGTGTCAGATTTTATTATGCAAGTCAATGTATTCTCAGTAAATTTGGTATTAACCAACTGATATTGGCGAAAATTTCAGGAGATATATATATATATATATATATATATATGATAAATATACCAAGTGAATTTCATGAATTTACTAATAACCAATTTTGTGGTGTGAGGTTTTATACAACTTGATGGTTCTCCATAAGAATATAAATAAATATTTTGATAAAATTGTACTACGTCGTCTTCTTTGTGTCGTAGGACGTAGACAGATATTGAAGGATTGGTACAGACCTGATATACCGAAAATATGGAGACAATTAGAAAAGTCCTACCAGAAGCTGGCATGAAGACTGAACCATCTAACATTCCTATACTGATGCAGGGAATTATCCTTTCAGGCTTGGCACCAAGACTTCCCATCAATTCAAGGAGAGCCCAGCTGGTCGCAGAAAAAGTGGGACATGACCTTGTTTAAGAAGCCAGAACAACCATTGGATAAAGCAAAAACTGCAATCTGATATCTCTCAAAGGTTCGAGGTCCTCTTCAACCAATGAAGAAGACTGAAAGAGGATCCAGCATGAACTGGATGACACCTTCAGATATGAATTAGATGCAGTCAAGGCCCACCAGTGGATGCAGTAATCGATATTAGTCAATACCTGATCACCTCTTTGGAGTTGGTACTGTACAAGGGTCTCAACTTCATAATAACCATCAGGTGGATACCATACTTGGACATCATTGCCTGAATCGAGGAAATAGCTTTGAACATTCTTCAGGCATAGGTGGATGAGCTAAGATGGAAAGTGGACAGCTATTAGAGAAAGCCAAGCCGCCCAAATCAAACATTGTGAAACTGGGGAGGCTGGCAATCTGAACCCTATAGGAATGAAAATATCATCATACTACCAGCTAACAAACTCAATTTGACTGTAGTGATGGACAAAACAGCATATACAGAAAAACTGGATGACCTCATTAGAAATGGTAGCTACAGTAAAGAAAGATCCAACAATGAAAACGGAACAAAATTGTCGCAGATCCTAATCAAGAACAAGGACTGCTTCCCACCTAAGACATACTGGCAGTTATTGTAGTGTTACACCAATTACATTGCACATATGGCCTCCCCAAAATTTACGATGACGCTATTCCACTCAGGCCAATTGTTAGGTGCCAAGGCTCTGTGTGCCACCCTCTGAGCACATCCTTGTAGATATAATTGACCCTCTAATAGGAAAGTAACCTACCTTCATATTCCCAAAACTCTGCCCACTTCGTGGAAATAATCAAAGATGCTCTCATCCAAGCCAACCAGATGGTGAGTCTGGATGTGTTGAGTTTGTTCACCAAGGTACTCATGGATGAGGCACTTTTGGTAGTCAGGACAAACTGGCCTCAGACCTCCACTTAGGAGAATGGTCCAGTATACCAATAGAAAACCTGATGTAGATACTGATTTTCTGTACACAAACAACACACTTTGGAATGAGATCAGACATATATTGACAATATGAAAGCTTGGTGATAGGCTCACCATTATTACCAGCAATGGCAACCATATACATGGAATACTTTGAAGAAATGTCATTAGAAGCAACATCACTAAAGTCGACTCTATGTCTGACATATGTAGATGATGCCTTCATACTCTGGCCACACCAGGAAGAGGTCCAGCTACTACTGGATGATGTGAACCTGATACAGATTATGATGGAGAGAGAAAACTTCAACAAACTAGTCTTCCTGGATGTACTAATATCTTGAACACAGCATGGGTCCAAGACATCCATATACTGCAAACCAACATTCACCAGCTAATACCCCAACTTCAATTCCCATACAGTGTAAAGAAAGGTATTGTCTGCTGCTTGCAGCATCAAGCAAAAGTCATAAGTGGTGACACAGAGGCATATGAACAGGAAATGGTCAGTATAAACAGTACCCTACAATGTAACAACTACCTGATATACATGGAAGCAGCTCCGACAAACTGGGATAGAAGGGTACAAGAGGATAACTACACTCAGAAAACAACTTCGTTCGGCCAATCCTAACTCATTCAACTCTTTGCTGATACCTCTTCTGAGTCAGACCCCCCCCATAGAGGAGAACATGACAAAGGACTATGTGTACGCCATCCTGTGCAGCTGTGGTTAGAAGTATAAAGGTGAAACAGGCCACATTTTTAAGAAAAGGCTGCAAGAACATCGTAAAGCATCTTTGTCTTCCACCCCTTTCTATTTTTGTATATCTGCTGAACTCATTTCTATCCATATGCAGGCAGTTTTCTGCCAGTATAGGTTCTTGGTTATTCTAATATCTTTTCAAAATATATCATGATTGCTGAGCAATTCCAACAGAACTTTGTGGCGTACTTTATCAAACACCTTTGCATAAAACACAGTTACATGTCCTTCTGCATTTGTATAGATCTTTCTGATAACCTTCTGAGTATAAATAATGTATTTTCATAGAAAATATTCGTCCTCTGACAGGGATTGAACCTGTATCCTATATGGAACCGTCATATAGCCTGACGTACCTTTAGCTGATTTGGCCACAGAGGAGCGTTCAGTTAGCAAGGTTGATTTTATTGTCTTTAAACTACAATCTTCCATGATTCTCTCATGTACATTCATATCTGCTCATGGCATATCTGAATATAAACAAATGATGTCACACATTATGAAATGGACAAAGTCTGACAATTATTTTGAGACATTTTTATGTTTCTACATTCTTTAAATTAATTAAATACATTCTTTAATTCCTGTTGGAGGACTAATATTTTCTATGAAAATTTCTCGGACATTCAGGTTGGTAAATGCTGTTTAATACTGTTTATTATAAACAGAGCATTTGCTTAAATATTTGTATCTATAAAAAGAATGTAGAAACATAAAAATGTCTTAAAATATATATATATATAAATATCCACATTTTTATTTGGAAAATATTTTACATCGCTACACAAAAGCTTTCATGTTCTGAAACATGAAAGCTTTTGTGTATCGATGTAAAATATTTTTCAAATGAAAATATTATTAAAATATATTTTGCTTTATGTTGAGCACTTTTTTAAAAAAAGTAAATGCGAAAGAATGGTAGATTTTTAATCTGTTCTTTCCCTTTATTTAGATATATATATATATATATATATATATATATATAATAGTGTAGTCATTGATATTTCTTTCAATTTCAAGTATATAAAAATTGCTTTGTGTTGCATGAAGAACACATCAAGAGAGAAATAAGATGGGGTATAGTTATGCATGTATCAAGACAGCTTGAAAAAAGATAGGTATAGTGAGAGATTTTAAGCGCTGAAAGTTGCATCCAAAAACATACACCTTTTAATGAATTTTCTTGATTTATTGATTACAAAAATTATTTTCTGAAAAAAAAATTCCTCTATTTTTTTTACAATTGGACTTGTCTGTTTTGCATTTGTGTTTTTATCGACCTATGTTTTTCTTCCTTTTTTTTTTTTTTGTTTTTAGAGCCTTGGATATTGACCAGTTCTGCATAGAAGCCCTGCGTTACCTTACTTTGTATAATTTGTGCAGAGTTGGAGATTACAATGAGGTAAATTTACTCCATTATTTTAATACAACTAATCTAAGGCTGTAATTTTTTTTCTTTTTTTGTAAATATCCTTGTCATAACTCTGTTGATGAGGCTTAAAATAAACCACTTGCATTCTATTCTGGGTGCCACCTTCTAGGTAGATACTTGCAGACTCGTGAACAAAATCTATGTCTTCCTTTCTGATTCAGTTGTAAACGAGATATATTTATTAATTCATTCTAATGTTTGTCCAGAAGATTTATATTCAATATGAAATAACCTAAGAGATGTTGCTAAATTAACCAACTATATTTTATCCCCTGTCAGCATAATTTGAATCTAAGACAATTTATCATTGCCAATATCTTGCCACATACTATAGGTCATCTGATCTGATTTATTGCTAAACTTATTTAAAATGTATTGGAACAGAAAACAATTCATTTATGACAAAAAATGCATAGCTTTTAAATTTTACTTTACAGAAAAATGATTGACTAAATTTTTGGGATGTGAGATGTTTTCTTTCTTTTATACTAGTTGCCAATTAAAGTTAGAGAGAACATTTTACTCTTTTATTTAACTCTGAACTGGAGAGAGAAGAAGCAATTTTATGTCTTTTTGAAGGGCATTCGTGCAAAAGTGAATGCAACAGACTAGCTCTCAATTTGAACTTGGCTCCTCAATTCCGCTTTTCACCCAGTATCCATTACCCACACATTCAAAATATGATTGCCAAACCAATTAGATTCAGTTTCAGCTCAGTTCTGAAACTCTGCAATATATTTCTTTTTTTTTTTTCTCCATGTTTTTCTTTTCTTAGGTACTTCTGATGTTTTGAAGTTGAAGTGTCTGCCAAACTAAAAGTGGCTACCTTGATTCAAGGCAGCTAATTCAGTAGCTATTTCTTTTGTAGCACTAATTAAATAAACCGATCCATTTGTAAAAAAAAAAATAAAAAAAAAAAATAATGAAAAATTTGTCAGTGCATAATTTTCATAGGTTAGCTGGCAGATGGGTGTTTTTATTAAGACACCATCTCTAGATAGATTTTCAACTAAGGCTCAAGAGCTTCTATCTGCCTATTAGCATAGCAATTGATGGTTTCTGATCAGATCCATATATATAATTTGATTCATAATGCTTGGGTCTAACGCATGGTATGGTTATCAGTCACTTTCCTATGGTACTGCAGACTGGAATCACCACCTCAGATCGATATTCCTAAGAAGTCACATTCTTAATTGACCTCGGTGAGATTTGAAACCTAGGTCTTATGGTCAGAACACTAAAGCTTTAAACCATTTGGCCATGTGCCCACTTTTGGCTAGGCATCTACTATTATAGTGCTATAATGTTTCAGTTATTGTAAACTCCTGAAGAAGGTTGAAGGGTGCATTATCTAACTAACAACCATTTAAGTGAATCAGTTTATAATAAAAGTAAAATAATTGTCTAATCAGGAGGAAAAAGTCTTGTCTACTTTCAAAGAAATTTTAATTTTCAGTTTTTCATTAAATTCTTTATACAATTTTCTATTTTTATTTGTTATCTTTTAGTAAATTTTGTCCTTGCAGGAACAAACTCTTATTTTATTTATAGAGCAAGCATATTTTCTCTTTTCAGGCTCATAATTATCTTTCTAAATTGCTGAACAGTTTGGACATGTTTGAACCAAGCAGCAAATCACTTTATTACAACATTGCCCGATTGATATCCCGTGTGGTTTGTATACTTCATCTTTTACTGTTCAATTTCAAACTTAAATTTCAGATTTACTTTCTTTTTTTAAGAAGTGTCACTTGTGTGACCTAAAATAGATAAACAAATACAAATGTCAAATACTGTTTAAGACTTTTATTAATTTCAAACTAGTTTATCTTTCATCTTATTTTTGTAGATTTTTATAAACAATGCTCAAGTCATTTTACATTCTACACCCATTTTATATTCTGCATGCATTGAAATCACCAGCTTTTTATGAGATTTGAACATGCACCTTGTATTTTTTGCTACTTTGTCTGGCATGGGTTACTCCTTACCTATTTTGCTATGGAGACTGGCCAAATCTAGTCACATCGCCACTTTTTTTCAATAGCATCTTGTTTGTTTGCATCTAGTAGTATTTGATGTAAGAGTTTTTTAAGTTGTGGGAATTTCCTTGATGAAATGCCTACATTATCAATTTTACCTAATTTTTCATTCTATTATTTTGCTTTTTATTGCAAAGTTCACATCATTTTCTAGTCTACAATTGTTAAAAAACGTATTGAAAATTGAAAAAAAAAAGTAAAAGAGGAAATCACCTCCAAGAAATAGAATATTGACTCGAATGTTGTAATAAAAAGTAATAATAATAATAATATAAAAGGTGAACTTTAGTAATGAGGATGTTTCTTTGAAGAAATTTAGTCAACTGCTAAATACATTTACATTATGATTAAGGATAAGTGTAACCAAATAACTCTGGAGTCTTTGTTAATCAAATATTGATCATCTAGAATTATAATTTTCAGATTTACCTTCTTTTTTAACACCTTAATGTTTCCTTATTTATAAGATATTTTATTATAAACTGTGATAATTGAATTTTTTTAATTTCAGAGTAAATTTCTTAAGTTGAGAGCTTAAAAAGAAGGATGTTGCCATAATTGGAGAATTTAAAAAAAGGGGTACATGTGGGCTATTGTCCTAATCTTTGTTGTGATTATTACAACATTTTGGTCATTGTGCCCTCTGACCTTCTTCAGATGTCTATCCAGTTAACCTTCAGCTGGAAGTACACCTAAAATGTTGTGAGAATGACAACAAAGATGAGGACAATAGTCAGCATGTAAATAGCGTAAATAATAATTCTTCATTCCAGAAATTTGGGCAGGAAGACATAGTAATTTATATAAGTCTAAAGGTATTTCAATTACATAATATATAAGAAGTCAAAAAGCAACCCAGTATTATATGCTACAATCCAATTTGGTGGTGGTTGTGTGTGTGTGTGTGTGGGGGGGGGCTAAAGTGTTGAAACGAGTTTCATTCAGTTGATCAAACAGAGAGAATTAAAGCAGTCATTAAGAGAAATCCAGTTCCTTATTCACATCACAGTTAAGCACATGGTGTTGGTTAGTACTGCATTATGGGAATCATCAGTAAAGGTTTTAAGTTTCGTTTAGAAGAGGAAATTATATAGGAATAAAGTGTCACTGCTGACACTGGAGTTTGAGCACAGATCACCGGTGAGCAAACATGGGTGATTCCATTTCTAATAAGTGGACCACATGATTTCAAAAGAAATGTATATATGGGAATTAACGTGGTGTCTAATTGATCACCATTTCTATTCTATCCTCTATTACTATATGGATCACTCTTTCTACACTATCCTCTATTACTACATGGATCACTCTTCTATACTATTCTCTATATTGATCACTATACGGATCACTATTCGGTGGTTACTTTTTGAGTGAGTATTATCGAACAAGTACTATTAGTGCGAGTGTTATTTGAAGGTGCCTGAAACCGGTATTGTTTAATGGCATTACTATAATTGTATCTGCGATTACAAAGTCTCTACTATAACAAGCATTATGGAAGTGACAATGAGTATTCATTGACATTACAGAAAGAAACAATACAGCTCTTTATATAGGAGCATAAGAGTCAAGCAGATGATATAGTAAAAAAAAGAAAAAAAAAAGTTTGGTTGCTTGATAAAAAAGAATAAAAATCCTTTCCTCTTCTATGTGGTATGTACCTTCAGGATGTGGATGATTATGGCTCTCCACAAATTCTTATCCTTTGTAACTCTTGGTAAGATTTGACTTTTCATCATCTCTGCCAGTCCGTATTCTGCCATACTTTTATGCAAGTTCATTAGGAAGGTTACACGCTGTTTTTCTCTGTCCTTCTTGCCGTCAATATATGCTGTGTGTGCCAAATTCTCCAAGCCCTTTTTCCTCATTATGTGTCCAAGAAATTCCAACACGTTTTCTGATTCTAATTATAAGCGTCCTTTTTGTTTTCATTTTCTTTAAAACTGTAGTGAAAGAGGTAATCAGTTACACCGAAAAAAAAAGTTTGTGTTTTGTGTGTGATCTGTCGAAGAAAAACTAGCAAAAAGTAGTTTGCAAAAAATCTACATCAATGACTAGAATCTATGCTAATGTTCTTCCCACCCCTGAATGGCATGACCAATCAGAAAATTCTCTCTGTGAACAGAAGCTGTTGTTTTTTGCTTATAAAAGGAGATGATTTTTTTGAGCTTGGTGGAACGAACATGTGTTGTTGTTGGTGAGAAGTGAAGGTTGGATGTGTGACCCAATTTTGTCATTTCTACGTTGTGTGTTGGACTGGTACATCGGACTATCGTTTGAACTTCGATTTGGCTAAAAGCGTTGTGGCCGAGAAACAGAAGAAATCTATTGCAGTTGCTACTATCAGTTGGCAGTCTTTTCTTTACTACAACAAAAACTTATCCATTATCGCATGTTCAGTCCTTTGTATGCTCAGCATCCTTCTGTAGAACCACATTTCTAACTAAATTAGAAGATCTGACTGTAAATAGTAGATTCAAAGATATAAGAGATTTATAAAATAAACAGAATTCAAATTCTATTTTATTTATTTTACTACTGATCTATGAAATAAAAACCGCCTGTCTTCCAGCTATGGGTTAAATAGTGCAGACAATGCTCTTGTACCTTGATTGGAAGCCAGTCTAAGAGAAGAAAAACTATGAATTCACTCTTAAAGAGGACTGTTTGAAGACTTTGTGGCACACTGTGTACAATTTCTGTTGTCAGTTCTTCCAAAAGATTCCAGCACCCCAATTATGCTGGAAATTTTGGCCTGGTTAGGAAATTATTCCAAAAGGAAAAAGAAATTTTCATATTTGGTCTATGGGAAGTAAGCTGAACCAAATATCTTTCATCACCCTTTCTTATATATAAAATTGACTGACTACTTTTGCTTGTTACTTTTTTAAAAATTTTTGGTTTGTCTGTAAATTCTGGTATATTAAAAATAAAAAAAAGAATCTGCACAGATTTGAATATTCAGCCTGGAGTTAAGTTAGCAATGACATATCCACTACACCAGTGTTTTGCTGCATGAACAGCATGATGAAATCAACTTTGTAATAGTTAGTTGGACAGAACATGCAGATACTAGACCAATCTGAGACAGAGGGCTAGGGAGTAACACTCTGATTCTAGGCAGAGTGCAAAAATACTCTACTGAGTCTAGATAGAAGTGCCAGTAATTCAGATTTTATTTATTTATTAATATCTACTATGCTAATATATGCATATGGACACATATACGCAGACAAAAGTGCTGGAAGTCTTGAAGTTACCAGAAAGTATTGTAAAGAGGTTTGTAGAAATCCATGCAACTTACCAATCAGATTGGAATTTGAAAACAAACAAGAACTTCTGAAAGTGTCTTTTAGGCATAAATCTTAAACAGATATTGTTTGATGATGCCGCACGTCATATCTGATTTCAAAGAGTGTTTGTTTCAAATTTCCAACTGAAATTACTTTAACCAACCAGTGTACTAACATTGTTATCTCTTTGGTGTGTTAAAAGTTGCTTTTTATCCCAACGTTCAGTGGACGTAAAAGTAGAAATTGTAAAACTATGAGATCTGAAATATGAATGAGAAGGAAATGATTTGCAATGTAATATATTTCCTGTTGAGAGCGTTATATAGCTGCTTCAATCTAGAAATATCTGAATGATGGGACGTCTATTTCAAATATGAGTATCCACTATAAGGTCGGCAGTAATAAAATATGAATAAAGTCAAAAGGAAAAACTATTCTTTACCAATGTTTTTCGTCTTAAAGACCATCAGAATATGAAACATGTTGGTAAAGAATAGTTTTTCCTTTTGTCTTTATTCATATTGTCTTTTTATGGATATATTTTTATTTATATATGAATTTTTGCATATATATGGGTCATTCCATCTCGAATCAACCAATAGCCACAGGTGAACCATTCAGAAAAATCTGGGGAAATATTTCCGTAATGTAATTTTTGCCTTAATAATGATCCTGGTTTGTGTATATTTTTGAGTATCAATAAAATTGCTTAACATGAACAAATTGGGATGCATTTTCACTATTTTGACTTGATGGATTTAAAATCAAAATAATCTAGTCGAATCCTTATTTTAATTTACTGTTGAGATTGAATATTATTGTTATATAACTGCTTAAATCTGGAAATGTCTCCAAGTCATAGTAACAAAAAACTTGAACTAAAGAGATATAAATCTCCCAAACATGAAGAAAACTGTATCTAGTTGATTGTGACAATCATATTTAAAGCCACAGAATTGAAAATCTGTTAACAAACTTTAGTAATTAATATTGGGGAACCTGAAGTTAATGATGATAATGTTCCAGCTACCAAATTATGTCACATTCCAGATCATAAACTGATGAAAATTTTCTTGAGGAGTAAGTTTGCAGATCAATGGCCTGTTCGTGTGTGTGTAATATATATATATATATATATATATATATACATATATATATATATAGTTTAATTGATATCACCCTGTGCAAGGCTGTAAAGCCACTAAGACATAGTGTTACAGGATCTTGAAGAATTAGGAACAGAAACATTAATAATGAGTGGGAAGAGAAAAGAGTAACCAGATGGACAGTAGATAGCGATTGACATTGCATTTAAATTTTTGTAGATTAAAGTTGGCAAGAAAGCATGGAGTCGGAAAGGAGTTCCACATTAAGAAGTGTGAGAAAGGAAAACTGTTAGTATAGAATTTACGGTTACATCTAGCAGCTCAACTGTAAAGTGACAAGATCTCAATACCAGCCTAGTACTTCACTTAAATTCAAAAAAAGCCTAGGTACCATCTAAACAATTACGATGAAAGTATTTATATAAGGCACAGAGAGGAAACCTTATAGTGGTAGGAAAGTGACTGAAGCCAAGTTACCAGATCAGAACCCATAATATTGCTGATTCTTCTTTTGATTTTATCAAGGAGCTCAAATGGTAGACTTAAAAAATATTAGCCCGAGAAGGCGCAACGAGTCACTTTCCTGGAGGTTAGTATCTTTCATGCTGATGGAAGGCAGAGAGGGGTCTTTCAGATGATTAATGGAGAGAACTTTAGTTTTGGAGGCATTAAAATTAAAAAGCCATATTTTGCCTAAGTTAATGATAAACATGAAGTTATTTTGGACATCAGCTGCCATTTTGTCAGACTGATCAGCCTTACTATTGGGGAAGGAGTAAACAGTTGTGTCATCAGCTTAGATACCAAGTGGAGAGCTGATGTCATTGGGAAGGTCATTAATGAAAATTAAAAACCGAGTAGGACCAGGTATGGTGTTCTGGGGTGAGGGGAAACCTGTTTTAGTACAAAAGGATCTAGTTGAGTGGCCATTCAGGATAACCTTCATTTCACAATTTGATAGAAAGACTGGATCAGTTCAAAAATTTGTCTGGCAACACTTTTCAGCTTGTAGAAAAGACCTGTATGTTAAACCCTGTCAAAGGCTTTTGAAATGACCAATGCTACAGCCTAGGCTTTACTGTTATTATCTAGAGCATTTTAGACTCTTTCTGCAATTATTGTCAGTACATCAGCAGTTGACCTGGAGAAATGAAAGACTTTTTGTTTGTCAGAAAAAAGGCCCTGTGATGAGAGATGGTGAACCAATTTGGCATTGGTTAGGGCCTCTAGGAGCTTCCCAAAAAGAGGTAGAAAGCTAATAGGATGATAATGGGATGTGTCGGACGGTTCACCAGAGTTCTTAAAAACTGGAACAACAGATGATGACTTCCAGCAGGTAGGAAAGCAGGAGGCAGCAAGACATTTATTATACAGTTTAGAGAGAACAGGAGCCAGTTTAGTACCACACATCTTAATGACTATTACAAGGATACCATTGAGTTCACATACTTTATGGGGATCTAGGTTAGAGATGATAGCAGAAACCATAGAAAGAGTTATATGCATATCATTCAACAGAGACTCAGTTCAAAGTAGAAAGTTTGGCAGGCATACTCCAGATTAGTGAATTGTAGAGTTTCAGGAGACTTTATGGGCAAAGCAAAAGCATTCAGCTTTATCAACAGAGGATATTAACACCTCAAATTGATTGATCAAATTTTCTTATACTGTCTAAGTGGTCTCCAAATGTCATGGAAATAGATACATTTAAGGGATGTTAAAAAATTGATCAATGTTCAAACAGTGATACTGACATTCCTATAATGGAATCAATATGGTTACTGCATAGAAATAATTTATTAGGTCCAAAATGACAGGAAAACTAATTTGGATGCTGTATGCTGATATACATTGTAAATGAGAAGATGTCTAAGTGGACAGTGGACAGAAAATTGACACCATCTTTTTTGCATTTTGGCCATTTTCAGGTCGTTATAAAAACATAAATATATAAGAAATTCCTATGCTGTTCATAATTGTGTTTTCTATGGTAAATATTAAATATTGTAATCAAGTTTCATGTGATATCCTTAGAGCTGCGAATGTCAGAATTTTGTTGAAAGCCTCATATAGCAAAACTGTGGGTAAAATTGTGAAAATGGCCTACCTCAGAAACGCCCGTGAATCTGCGCGTCGTGCAAACTCCGGTTGCTCAACGGTAAAAAGAACCAAAATGGCGGCGCCCATGGTCAGTCCTCGGCTGTATAAAGCAGGTGGGTTTTTGTTTCTGTGGACTGGGTTTTTTGCTCGTGAGAAGGTTGGACGTGTGACACTGTTTTGTCCGTTGCCCTCCTCGCTTTCCTATCTGCTACTATCAGTTGAGTCGTTACTTTACCACCACAAAAACTAAAAATGCAGTAAACATTTCAAGATGTTCTGATTTTAAAACTATTAAAGATACAGATACAATATTTGGCATTTATCAATAGATTTCCAAGAACACCTGTGAATTTTCTCAGATTTTTCTGAGAGGGTTACCTGTGGCCATTGGTTGATTTGAAATGGAATATCAGGCAAACCTGGACATTTGTACCTGCAATAAGACAGAGTATCAAAGGGACATTTTTCCCATGACATTGCTTTTTTTTTTTTTTTTTTTTTTAAAACTACCTTCACTCTTTGGGTATCTTTATTTATTTTAAAAAGTTATGATTAGAATTGTAATAAAACCATATGATGAAAGTGAATTTATATACATTTTTTTTTTTTTGTTCTTGAGAATTGACAACAAAAATATTAAATACTATTTATTTATTACATTGTTTGTTTACAAAAATAATTTTATATTTGCAACATTCTAAAAACTAATCGAATTAGAACTAATGCAATACAATATTTGTCATTAACCAATTTATAAAGAAATAAATATGAAAACAATTCTTTGTTCATAAGTTTATAAACATTTATTAAATTATTAAAATGTGAATCAACTATAAGGAAATCTCTATTTTTAGTTGGATTGATGTGAGTTTGGGAACCTGGGTTTCACATCCACCCTTACAATCATCCGGCGATCGCAAGGGCGTGAAACCCAGGGTCACAAACTCACATCAGTCCATCTAAATATGTTATCTCTATCACTGATATTGAGTGTTTTCCAATAAGTATTGCATGTATATAATATATAAATAATATATGTAAAAATTAAATAATTACATATATATAGTTTTAAGGTAGGCTATATTTATGGATTCAAATGCTCAATATTAGGGATAGTGTATGTAAATATAACAGTGGACATTGAAGAGGTGACAGTTTGTTTCATGCTAAACGCAATGATCAGGCTATATGTGTTTTGTACATGGCCTGATAATCGCATTTGAGCATGAAACAGACTGTTGACTTCAATGTTCACTAATAATTTATTCTTTATTTTGGCATCATTCTTTAAGACAATGGAGTTGGTCTTGTCAGTGGGCTTGACTTTAGACATTTATTGATCATGCAAGAGCCAGACTGAATATGGAGTACTGCTGCCATATCTGGGCTGGGGATGTCCAGTTTTAACATTTCATTTGTTATCAAGAGTCTTTATCAAATTGCTACTTTGTGGAACTGACTCCCAAGAGGATGCTTCCCTGACCACTACATTCTTAATCTGTTCATGTCTAGGGTTAACTATTTTCTTTTCTGCAAATCCTCATAAGCTGCGACTCTTATTATTATGACTTGCCCAACAACCTCTTTCAGTAACTCTCTACCTTGTGTGAGTGACTATTGTGTCTTGAATTTTAGTAAAAAGAAAAAAAAATCCTCTCATTGCTTAGTAAGGAGATGTTCCATTGTTATAGCATCACAGTATTTCTTGAGGTTAAACAATGGTGTAGTGAGATCACATTGGTAATACATTATTCATATTTTTTTTTTAATTTCATATCAATTTTGGATATTTTTTATTTTCAATGATTAATAAAAACAAAATCATTATTGTTTCTTTATAATCATTACTTCTAAACAGGAAGTTGTAGTAAAGGGGGATAACTTTGAATTGCTTGGCATTAAACGGTAGATTGTAAAATAACATGCAATTGCAGAGTTAATAGCCATACAATAATCCACATATGTAAAATGAAATTTCTATATAGATGTACATTTTATGTGAGCAATACATTTCTGTATCGAAATTTCTTTATATTATTTTTTAGTTCTGAAGAAATCATAATTATTCAAGGGTGAAGTAGAATGTTTATTTGTTTCATTTAATAGGAATTTTATCTTAAAGGCTCTCATAAACTGTGATTGACTCTGTCAAACATTTCAAAGAAAACAGAAACACAGATATATATATATATATATATACGAGTTTCATTTATTATAATTGATTTTATTCACAGTAATGGAATAAGGTGAAGGATCAATTGTTATCTGGAATTCATTTTACTTTTAGTTTAATATTCAGAAAATGTGACAATGCAGTTAGAAAATTGTTTAAATGTTGTTGTCATTTGTTGCTCTTAAATGTAAACACTTTATAATCTTACATGGATTTATAAATGAGTGAAAATACACTAAATTTTTTTTATTTAAAAAATGTCTGAAAACTTCATGATTTTTGTAGAGGCAGGATTAAAATAAGAAAATATATATTTTATTTCATAATAAGGTAATCTTGTTTACCAAATACAATTTAATATGAAATTATTTCCTTCAGTTTTTTCCCTGGTAAGTTGTGTACTTCGTATGGTGGGTTTATTTTTCAGAATATTTTCCACAATATTTAATCAAGCTAGTATGTTTATTGAACTTCTTTAAAAATTATCTAAGAAAGTTTATTTAAATCAAAATACTTATTTTACAACTTGATAAACTTGTACCAGCAAGATTGTTGTTATGAATAATCAAGAGTGGTCTCTCTTTGTTTTGTTACTCTCCTCTTTGGAAGAGCTATTTTTGTTTACTGGGACTATAAAAGGACACTATATGTGAACTTTGTATTCTCAGTTGAATAAAGCTTTCTTAAAGCTTAAACATGCATACTTTTGTATGTTTCCAGTGGCACTTGTATTTGGTACAAAAGAGTAGTTCTACAGAAATACAGTCACTTCTCACTTAATGACTAAGTTCTATGGCCTGGTTGCTAAATGAGAATTTATATCTGACTGCTATTTTAGGCATATTGAAAAAAAATTGCATTACATGTTATTTTGCATGAATGGTCACATGTCACATTTTGCCTATATTAAAAGACTTATTTTTTGCTGAAGATGGACCTTTCATCTTTCTTCTAACCTATGTCATGTTGTTCTCAATTACTAATCTACATTTGATCTAACATATAGCTATCATAGATCCACTTCGATCTAACCTTAATTATTTGACTATCAGACCTTAGTACAGATTTCCAAACCAAGGTCGAAAAACGATTTCTACCAAATCCAGATATGAGTTAAGGTGTTTTTCTTTTCTCTTAGTTGCTGTTGTCTGGTTTGGGAGTAACTTTTTCTTCTGTTTCCCTTTTTTACTAAGGTCACCCCCCCCCACTTGTAGTAGCGTTACTTTCTGAGGAAATGCACTACAATTATTCATTAACCCTTCATCTATTGGACATCTCTCCAAATGTAACATCTTGCAGCACCCCAGTATTATCAACAGCTAATCTTTCCGAGTTGTCTTCCATCTGAATTTCTCTTTTCTTATGCACTCATTTGGCTGACACATATCACAATTCTTATTACCCACCAAATAACCTTCTTACTTACATCATCTCATTCCCACCTCTGTCTTCTCTCTCCTCTCTCTTTCCCCTCCCCACTTTCCAATTAATGTTCCACACAAAAAGTATCATTTTCAATGATTCCAAATGAAAGGCAGCACGATTATTCATTAGCCCTTCATCTAATGTGTACCTCTCCAAAATTAATCCCTTGCCCCACCCTGGAAATATTAACTGTGTTCTCTGCCAGAATTTCCTTGCATATGTCTATACTTCCAGCTTTACAATCTTTAAAAGAAGATACAAATTCTACTGATAATTTGTTACATCAACAATATAGATATATATATTATTAATTTTTTACATAAATAATTATTGCTCTACTCTTGGTATTGAGCCATCTTTTGAATTAATGCTGTGAACATTGGAATTTATATTATTTTTGTTCTCATTACACACACACATACATACATACATACATACATATACATATATATATATATATATATATATATATATATATATATATATGTTTGTGTATATGTATATATAGTGTCATTCACATTTTTTTCCTTCAACCTGTCATTTACACATTATTTTTCTTAGTATTCACCAATCATTTCCCAGAATTCTTGTGAAGCAAACAAAGTCTCTTCTGTCACAGTAAATTGTCTATGTGCTTTTGTTCAATATAAGTGCTGGTCATTCTGATTTTCATGGTTTTAGACTTCACAATATTTTTTCTTTGTCTCTTTCATAGATTTTGGCAAGTTCAAGAGAAACCAAACAATTTCTTTTTCTTTGAAGATAAGACTGTTTTTCAGTTCTTTTACTTTCTCACAAAAATTAATTCCTGCCAGTATGATGTTTAGGGTTTTGTTTTGTCTGTAAATTCTGACATTTGAGTCAGTAGTCTATAATCTCCCGCCTATAAGGACAAGTAGAAATGTTCAGTCATAAACACTACCAAAGGTGAATTAAATAAGTTGAAGGAATTTTTTCAAATCTTCCATATTTTTTATTGTTACTTTTTTTTTTTTTTTTTTTTTTTTTTTGAGGGTTTGTGGAAAAAGATTCACTTTTTATTTAAATTTCTTTGACTTTGAGCAATTTTTTAAAAAGTTTTTTTTTACCCTTTTACAATAATAACCGAATTTAATTTTAGATAATACTGAATTTCTTAGACAAAAAAATGTGATTAATTGTAATAATCTAATAATTATTACTAAATAGATTACAATTGATTTTACTTATTTTAGATAATATTGAATTTACAAGATAAAAAAAGAACAATCTTTGTTAAATTTTAGTAATAATATTAATAATCTTAGTAAAGTAATACAAGTATTAGAGAGTACTGGAAAGTGTTTTGGCAGAGGACAGAAAATGCAAAATTGATCTTTGAACATGCATTAGTAAAAGAAGCAATCCCACAGCTAAGCAAGGTGCTAATAAATGGAAAACTTTTGTTAGAAACCAAGAAACGGGCACCGTATTGCTACATGATATCCATCTTCGTATATGGCAGTGAATGTTTGACAATCTCATGATGGATAAGGAAAAAAAAAATGATTGAGTGAGCAGAAATGTGGTTCTACAGAAGAATACTGAAAATTCCATGGACGAAGTATGTAAGCAACAAGGAAGTCTTAAAGAAAATGTCAACAGAAAAAGCACTTAGATTCAAAATCAGAAAAAGATAGCTGAAATTCCTTGGACACATAATGAGGAAGGAGGGCTGGGAAAGTTTAATCCTCACAGGGCATATTGAAGGCAAGAGAGATAAGAGAAGGCAAAAAGTCACTTATCTGACGAGCTTGTGTACTGGATGGCTGAAGGAGGGGTGAGTGCCTTAAGAAAGTGAAAAAACTGCTGAAAGCCACAATCGCTTATCTCGAGTGGCTCTCCACAACTTCCTATGTTCAGAAGGGATCCAGCACATAGTAATTGATTATGTCTATTTAATTTTAGATAGCATTAAATACACAAAACTAAATATATTTTATTTAATCTTAGAAAGTAATAATTGTAATGATCTTAGTAATCATGAAAAAGTAATAATTGAATTAATTTATTTGATTTTATTTTTATTTCTAATAAAGGCACTAAGATGCAAATGGTCATTGAGAGTATGCTAAAAAATACTATTAAGGAGAGAGAACAATAAATGAACAAGAATTAAGAAGATAGATGATAATCATTGACATTGCATTTAACTTTTTGGTGATTAAATTTGACTGGGAAGTAAGAAGCTGGAAGAGAATTCCACAAACATGAAGTACGAGGGAAGAAACTGTTAGCGTAGAACTTAATGTTATATCTAGCCATTTCAACTGTAAAATGGTGAAACCTAGTTGCTAATCTAGTACTGCACTTAAATTTATAAAGTCTAGATACCATAGAGTTAAGTTTATCAGAATGATTACCATGAAAGTATTTATAATAAAGGTAGAGGGAAGCTGTTACAACAGTTGAAAAGTGACTGAAGCTGTGATGCCAGGTCAGGACCACTAACATTGCAGCATTATATAATACACAATTTATATGACAGAAAATCTGTTTTGTTGAATCTTAGAAAATACATTTTCATAAATTCTAACATTTGAGAAAATAATGGGTTCTATTTTACCGTTAATTGTAAAAGTGCTTCAAATTTTGTTTGGAAGTTGATCAAATTAAGCTTGTAAGTAAAAAAAAAAAAAAAAAAAAAAAAAAAATGTTTTCTCTATTTTTAATGCTATATACCTTCAGTATGTCAGTCACCATGGCTCTCTACAGCTTCCTTTATCTGTGAATTGCCATCCATTCTAGGGAAAGATAGTAATTTCCCAATGCTGTAGACCATAGTTTACACAGTTATTTAACCTATAACTGGAGTGGAGTTTGAGAATTGATGATGGATTGATGCCTTTTCCCATGATAAATAAATGAACAACTAATTGTTAATTTCTGGAATGAGAAATTATCATTCAGACTAATGTCCTCATCTTTGGTAATGTGAGCAATGATGAGGTTTTGAAAATGGAAACGAAAAGGAAATTTATACTTAAGAGGCAGTTGAAATTTATGAGGCACATAATGAGAATGGAGTGCTTGGAAAACCTGATACTCACAGGACATTGAGGGGAAGAGGGACAGAGGAAAGCAGCAGGTATCATACTTGATGAGCTTGAATAAATGGATGGTAGGACCAGGAGAAATAACAAAGATAAAACTTATTAAGAGCTGTAAAGGACTGGAAAATGTAGAGGGCCATGATCGCATATGTCCTGAAGGGACATGGCACATAAAAGATGTTGTCTGTTGATCTGGATAACCTTCAGGGAATATTGAACTGATCCTATTTAATCTATGAGAGTAAATCTGGCTCATTCTATTTTTAAAAATTTTTTTATTACTGTTCTGTTATTCACTAGTGTGCAGAGGTTTGGTGATGCCTAGGGTGTCAACTCCTTTTGATTGTTTGCCCTTATGTCTCAAAAATATGAAAAAGACAGACATTTTCAATATATCAAAACATATGAAACATGAAATAAACCCTTTATTTCAAATTTCAACTTTTTTTATTTTAACTGCTGTTATTGCTAATCCTGTTTCCACTGTATCTAAGTTTGTACCATCTGGCCCAGAGACTGAACCCACAATTACTATGTCATCAAATTCATGAATTAAAACTTTATCCACTAGGCTATTACCCCGTGGGACAATCCTGAACCTAATATTTGAAGCCTTATAGAGTTCAGTATGAAATTCTCTGAAGGTCACTCAGATTGACGACTTAGAAGGGCACAATGGCCCAAATGTTGTGATAACAACAAAGATGAGGATATTCGTTTGACTGTAAATAATGTAAATGACTAATTGTTGAAGATTCGACTTAATGACAAGTGAATATGGGAAGCTAATTTGTTAAATGTTGAAATTTAGGTTTTGCTTTTTAAATTCTTTTACAGTGTGGCCGCAATGAGCTGATTCTGCAACAGACTCACACACTCGCCCAGCGTGCAATTGAAGAAGAATCCTGTGAAGCCGACTATATGAGGGAACTTGGATACCAGTTGGTCCTCCGTGGAAAGATCAAGGAAGCACTAGAATGTTACAAACATACAATAAAACTGGATGAAACCAACCTCCCTGCTGTGACGGGTATGATTTTAATTTCTTTAAAAGTATGAGAATGCAGATCTCGTTTATTTGTTTTTTGTTCATATTCACAAGTTGTCTACAAAATAAACAAAATTAGAATTAAATCTTCTCTTATGAATTGTGTATCTTCTGGATATGAGTGATCATGGCTTTCCACAGCTTCTTATCTTTCATAGCTCTAAGCAACATTTATTACCTTTCCTTCTCTACTCATCTCTGCTTTGATATCCATCTAACATAAACTTGTTAGGTAGGTTATTTGTTGTTTCTCTTGACCTCAATATGTCCTGTGAGTGTTAAATTCTCCAACCCCTCTTTCCTCATAAGGTGTTGGAAATTTCACTGTATCTTTATGATTCTAGATCTAAATGTCTTTTTCATGCCCATTTTCCTCAATACTCACATGTTGCATCTAAAATTTCCATAAATACTAAGTCTTGTTATCCCTCTTCCAGAATCAGGATGTATTGACTATGTATTAACTGTAGATGGTGTCATAGGTCATGGGAGTAATGGTTTTAGATTATACTATGCCAATGCAGCAATACACACATTTGATGCATGTCTTTTTAAGTACTATAAATTGATAAAGACAAAAACAAAGTAAATGTGTCTATGAATAAACTCTTATAATTTTAATCAAATTCTAATTGGATTAAAATAGGCAGCAACCAATGGCCTGCAGAAAGGGATTTTGATCAGCTTGCAAGAAAATATTGTCATACTATGCTTATTTGGTCTCCAGTTGTTTGGTTTTTCATTCCTACTGTTTCATGTGACAATGCTGATGTATACATTAATGGGGACTTCTTATACTGGCCTCAGGTTTTGTTTTGTTCCAAATCAAACACAGGTACATGCTTTGATTTGTAGTGATAGCAATAAATAAATTACTAAATAACCCTAACCCCTACTAGTAGACTATATTGTAGTCTGGAACCAAAATAATAACAAAAGAAAAATTAAAAGTTAAGCAATAAAAAATTACTTTAAAATGTATATTTTGTATAAGAGTAAGTGTTGTTGTCGACATGGTGGTTTGAAACTAGATTGAATAACAGGTGATTCCATTATTAAGTAGATTACTTCCCATTTATTCACTTCCTTTATGATCATGTAGTGTGATGACACTATGTGATCACTATATGATCACTGTTCACTCTTCTTGTCTATCCACTATTGCTATATGTTTACTCTCTCTACCCTACTACTATACAGATTATGATTTTATTCTGATCATTATACTATTTGGCGATTACTACTTGACAAATATTACTAATGTGGATATTATTGGAAGGCAGTACTGGTGTCTACAAAGTCTTGAATATAAGGAGCATTTTTGAAAGTGATAATGGGCTTTTGCTTGACATAGAAAAAGTGACAAGTGAAGCCGTCCAACATCACAAAACTAAGTAAAGTGCAGTGTATGTGTGTCTTTCTGTCCATTTTTCAATCTTGGCAAATCATAAACAACCTGAAGAAGTAACAGGTAGTAACTAATGTAGTTACATACAATTAAAAATTAAATGACTCATTTAAAGTTAAATTTAAATATAGAACAGTGAAAGGTTTAAAAAAACTATCCTTTATTAAAAGTTTAACTTTAATTTCATTTTCGTAATTAAAACTGAAGCAGGATATGTTATGTTGCTCATATGTTTTTCTTTTCTTTTTCTAACATGTGTACTGTGATTTATTCTTAATATTACATAATTTGTGTTCCCTGATGTCTTTTAAGAGTGACTTTATGTGAAGGGATCATAAAGAATGGTGATTTTAAAAGAAAATAAATATTGCATTAAACATAAATGTAAACAAACTACAAAGATCAGTTTTGTATACAAAGAAAGATTATGCCAAATTAAGGTGTCAAATAAAGATAAAATAATTTTGTTATTTCTAAATTCTTCTAACTTTTATGTACATAGGACACTGAAGGTAAAAGGCTGAATATCTGAAAGCCCTCTGCAGGAGCTAGCCTAAAGTACACCCAAGGGGCTGCTTCTAGGATAGTACCAAAAAAAAATGGTAGTTAACAATAAAGAAAATGTTAGATTATTAAAAAAAAGCTTAAATAAAATATAGAATATTCCCATAATTATCAGAACAAGCGTTTCACAACCAAAAGAAATAAAAATCAAAACTTACTTTGTCTTTGGACTTCAATGGAAGCAGACATCTTGGACAGTCTCAGATGAAACAGGTTACCACTAGCAGATATGCAAAACTTCTTTATTTCTGTATACATATCTTCTTTAAAATATACAATCATTTCCCTGAAATGTATACTAAAAGAATTTATCATCTTTTTTTTTTTATGATTATTTTGTTGTATGTCATATATGATGTTTGTAATATGATCCAGTTGTGGTCTCATGATACCCTTTTTAACTCATATATATATATATATACACACACTGATACACACACACACACACATATATATATATATATATATATATATATATATATATACACACACACACACACACACACACACACATATATATATATATATATATATATATATATATATATATATAACATTCAGACAAGGCCAACATATCACAGAACCCCACAACAGTTTCATTGATTGTTTACATGAAAATTATAGGATATTTAAAAAGAAATCTAAAAGGTAGGAAATTTTGGTCATAAGCCTTTGTAGTCATGCTTCATTTTAGAATCTGCCTAAGCAGAAGCTGACTATTGGAAATGAGAGAGATGGTTACAGTAAGAGAGAATATATTCAGAGACAATTTCATTCAGAGATGAGCTGAGTGGCAGTTGCAGTTCTTGCAGGACAAAAGGAAGATTTACTCTGTCATGAAAGAAGATAAAAGTATACCTGTGTAAATGTCCCAATTGTCACTTACCTACTCTCCAGACTATGCCAGGTGAGTCCATGAGTAAAGAACCCACTATATTGAAAACAGGATTTGTTTTCTTTTATTACTGCGGCATTAATTCACCTTTTTGGTTCTTTTGTTCAGTGTACAACGGGACATTCCAAACTGGAATCGAAACACAGTATGGGGTGATACTGCCCAGTCTATGATGAGGATAGAATCTGATGAAGGGCCCTGGGTTGTATGTTCACATGCCTTAAAGCTTCTTTGTATCTTAAGATTCGAAAGATGCTGTAATTGAAATAAATTGTGACTAAACCAGGTTTTTTTTTGTTTACAAACTGGTATCTTTGGTTAAATGTAAATTGTATTTTTGCATTCATTATTCATTGATGTGAATCAAAATAGATTTACTTAAATCGAAAATTCATACTATTTGATGCTTTTTTTATGGGATTTATATGGCTCATCATCCGCTCATTAATACATGTGCTCTTCAGAGGCAAAAAAAAAATGCTACATGCCCACACTAGTAGCAGGATATGAAAAAAATACTTTATGTAAATGCAGGATATAATTGCATAAATCTTTACAATATGAATTTGTTTTTATTTCATGTTCATTACTGCATTTTTATTCCTAATGATAAAGAAGTAGTTTTTATTAGTCGCAGGTTATAAAAAGTCTTTATGTAAATGCAGGATATAATTGCATAAATCTTTACAATATGAACTTGTTTTTATTTCATGTTCATTACTGCATTTTTATTCCTAATGATAAAGAAGTAGTTTTTATTAGTCGCAGGTTATAAAAAGTCTTTATATAAATGCAGGATATAATTGCATAAATCTTTACAATATGAATTTGTTTTTATTTCATGTTCATTACTGCATTTTTATTCCTAATGATAAAGAAGTAGTTTTTATTAGTCGCAGGTTATAAAAAGTCTTTATGTAAATGCAGGATATAATTGCATAAATCTTTACAATATGAATTTGTTTTTATTTCATGTTCATTACTGCATTTTTATTCCTAATGATAAAGAAGTAGTTTTTATTAGTCGCAGGTTATAAAAAGTCTTTATGTAAATGCAGGATATAATTGCATAAATCTTTACAATATGAATTTGTTTTTATTTCATGTTCATTACTGCATTTTTATTCCTAATGATAAAGAAGTAGTTTTTATTAGTCGCAGGTTATAAAAAGTCTTTATGTAAATGCAGGATATAATTGCATAAATCTTTACAATATGAATTTGTTTTTATTTCATGTTCATTACTGCATTTTTATTCCTAATGATAAAGAAGTAGTTTTTATTAGTCGCAGGTTATAAAAAGTCTTTATGTAAATGCAGGATATAATTGCATAAATCTTTACAATATGAATTTGTTTTTATTTCATGTTCATTACTGCATTTTTATTCCTAATGATAAAGAAGTAGTTTTTATTAGTCGCAGGTTATAAAAAGTCTTTATGTAAATGCAGGATATAATTGCATAAATCTTTACAATATGAATTTGTTTTTATTTCATGTTCATTACTGCATTTTTATTCCTAATGATAAAGAAGTAGTTTTTATTAGTCGCAGGTTATAAAAAGTCTTTATGTAAATGCAGGATATAATTGCATAAATCTTTACAATATGAATTTGTTTTTATTTCATGTTCATTACTGCATTTTTATTCCTAATGATAAAGAAGTAGTTTTTATTAGTCGCAGGTTATAAAAAGTCTTTATGTAAATGCAGGATATAATTGCATAAATCTTTACAATATGAATTTGTTTTTATTTCATGTTCATTACTGCATTTTTATTCCTAATGATAAAGAAGTAGTTTTTATTAGTCGCAGGTTATAAAAAGTCTTTATGTAAATGCAGGATATAATTGCATAAATCTTTACAATATGAATTTGTTTTTATTTCATGTTCATTACTGCATTTTTATTCCTAATGATAAAGAAGTAGTTTTTATTAGTCGCAGGTTATAAAAAGTCTTTATGTAAATGCAGGATATAATTGCATAAATCTTTACAATATGAATTTGTTTTTATTTCATGTTCATTACTGCATTTTTATTCCTAATGATAAAGAAGTAGTTTTTATTAGTCGCAGGTTATAAAAAGTCTTTATGTAAATGCAGGATATAATTGCATAAAAGTTTATGAATTCATTCATATTTCAGATTCATTAATTATGAAGATCTGAACCAGATTAAAAACAAAAGAAATGTTTACTTTGATATTAAATGTGACTTTTCTGTTGTGTTTCTTAATTTGAGTTTTTATCTTTGTTCAAACTTTTCTTTCTTTTGATTTTGACACTTGTTGCATGGAGTTAGTGTAAATTAGGTTAAGTCCCACTTCTGTGTCAACTGCTTAACACAATTGTTATTTGACTGGATCTGACCCATCAGTTTATCAACATTGACTAACACTTTAAATGATTGGTTAATGTTTAAATATGACATTGTTGCCCTTGGAAGTCTGTCCAGTTTTTCGTTCAGTATTCGCTATTGGTAGTGATCACTTTGACCCAAGCCTTGCCACATTGTGTTTGATTTAGATCATAAGGCCAGCAAAGATCAATTGTCAACAGCAATCTTTGAATCAGTCTGGACCGGACAAAGTAAAAGTGCAAGTCACAAGATAAGTTGTAAGCAAAAAAATATTTTATGTGACATTTCTAATATAGAACTGTTAATACAAGTTTTGTTTCCCATGCTGGATTATAGGTTCTTCACTCACTCGAATACCTTGTAACACTTTGTTCCTCGGGAACAGCAGATCAAAGTTGGAGGCTTTTTTCAATGGCAGAAAGTTGCATGGAATGGTTGTCTCTCACTCTTCTGCTGGTCCCCATCTCAGCTCTGCTTTTTACAGACTCTGGCTCTAACCTGAAGAGTGGTGGAGTCTTTGGATTTTTCCCAATTCTCGGACTAATTAACTAAATTCTAACAAAGTTCCTTTGTTTAGAATTTTTCTGCAACATCCTTAATTCTTCCCAATTTGGAATTTCTCATTCAGCAGGTAGAGGGCACAAGTCTTGCTCCTTTCAGTCATGTCTCCCACCAGCATTTCTGATTGGTGAAGACCACTCTCTCTTCCATATACCTGAAGCTATTCCTCTGAGCCTTTCTTCAGTTAATACTTCCTCAGAGGCATATACTGATACTTCTACCCTTTGATGGATGGAGATTACACCATTTCTCCTCTCCTATCTTCTGAGTGTTTCACCCATTGTGATTCCTGGTCATGGGGTGGGGGAATTAACTTCCTCTTTTCACTCCACTCCATCCTTGGGACAGTCAGCCTGGCATCTGGTCTTTATTCATTTTCATGACATTGTTTTTTTTATTTCAATTTTCCCTGGGTTTGTTTTACCTGTCATGAGAAATCCATTGTTCTTTTATCTACCATTGGATTGCATTTCCATGATAACTGGAATACACTTTCTCAGAATTTGGTCAAGTTTGAAATTCACCATATGGCCCTTCATTCTCTGCTGCTGAGAAAATATATATATTTTCTTTTTTTTTTTTTAAATCAAAACAATTTTGCCTACGATGGATTTTTCTCAAGCCTGTGGACAATTTCCTAACCCAGATTTGCCTTTTAAACAATGATATCTCTTGGTGATTCAGTTTTGCCAAATTCATTCTTTTCTGTTCACAAGTGATAAAAAAGTTTTCTTTTTTCTTTGTGGGAAAAGAAATCAGATGTTCTAGCCTCTCTTTACTCCGAATTTACAAAATCTGGTCACATATTTTCAGTATGGCTATCGATCTATCTAAGGTGTCACAAAAATGTTAACTCACCAACCATTTTTTTTTCTCCTTTTACAGTGATTTACTCCTTCATCAAATTTTTATTGGTATTTCCTGTAGTTTGGGCATTTTGTTGTCTTTTCTAATATGTCCGATTCTTAAGCTTATAGCAATATTTTGCCTGTTGAAACTCAGATTTTCTTGATACTTTCAGATGATAATGGCAAAATTCTATACAGGAAACATTTGGCATTCATTAACCAAATGGCTAGTGTTACTGTTGTTTTAGATTTATAAAATCTTTCTCTCAAAACAGATTTTCAGGAAATTAAATTTCACACGTCTATATTCATAGTTGATATTACTTAGTGTTGTTTTTTTCATTTTTATTAATAAGGCTTCCATTATTTTTAGCCTTTTTTTACATGTAGATGATGCTATTATATTTGTTATTAACAAGTATGTTACAAATAGGGTACAGTAGGTCTCCATGAGTATTTAAATGAGACCTAATTGAGCTATGATTAGAAAGATGTAGTGCGAGTCTTCTTGTTAAACATGTTGTAGTATAGCCTATATAATTATTTACGAATTTTGATTGATCAGGAATACAATTCCTTAATGAACATCTAAATTCATAAATAATATTTGTTCTATTTAATTTTGTTCTAAGAGGTGAATTATTATTTTTAACTATCACGGATGTTTAAAACCCTTGTTTTTGTTATATAGGAAAATCCAACATGGTGCATAAATGAAATATTTGGCAAAAAATGCCATTTGTCAGTAACATTTTAAACACCTCATAGAATGTAAAGTTCTTAAAGCAAACCTCTGCCAAACTGTTTTCCTGGTTCCTTGATGACTTGGCTGTCCGAAAATGATAATATCAAGATGAAATAATAGAAACTGACCGTGAAAAACACAATTATGTGCAACAGGTTTTCGATCAATCGGTAAACGTCTGGATTTTTTCGGGCAATGTTATAAGATCCAAGGATCCAGATGTCTATTGTTTGCACATGGAATTATTCACTGGTAATTAATCTTTGATTTGGCTGTGGAAAATGTCACTTGGCAGTTAGCATTAAGAAATTATGCCCATATTTTATGAAAAAAATAATTATTTTCACTTCAAAATAATATCATTCAAACTTCATCCTTTTCTCTTTAATTTGGCATGAACATCATTGAATAAAAGGAACGGCTAAATGGCCTGGCGATGGGAAATACGAAAGACATGCGGCGAAAAAAAACAATGTTGTCTGCTTAGTGTTGTTGTCATCACCCAGGTTACATGGTGTTAAAAACAAAGCAAAACACATCAAACCATTGTTCAAACATAGGTTTGAAAAAAAAAAAAAACCTTATATCAAGCCCTACCAATGTTGACCCTTTTTTTTTCACTCTTTGTTCTTATCTGGGAGTGGTGGGTTTTATTACAAGCTGACAACAACTTGTTCTAAATATTTATTGCTGGCTGGCTGATCTTTGACCTAGACATGTCAAAATCAATTTGGCTTAATTTTCTTTATTGCTGCTATTTTTTTGAAAAAAAACAAAACCCCAAAAACTTTTGATTTCTGGTGGTCAGGAATTGCAGATAAATCTTTCACCTTTTACTAAAGATTTCCGTGACTGGGTGTCAATTTTTTTAACACCTGGTAGTCATATAATTGAAAATTACCAATGGACTAGAAATGTTGATTTCCTTCAAAACTCTCAATTTTATGCCTGAAATAGTTTGATTATGATTTAGGTTTTGTTAATTTCCCATTAATGGGGAAAATTTTTGTTTAGAATGAGAAAAAATTCAAAATTTTCATTATTTTTTCACATTTTACTTCATGAAAAAAAATTTTGAGTCATTTACACCAGCCAATTTTACTTTTAAATGAAAGAATATATCCTTTGCTTTCAGAAAATACCTAGTTTCATGGGGTTCAGATCAAACATTTCCTTGATATTTGTTTAGATGATGATAAAACAGTCATTTTTTAATATTTTACCCCTATAAAAGTAAGAAAATCCATTTTTTTCAGAGAAAATAAGCTGTGACAAAATGACTTTTGTCATTTTTGTGATAATTTTTACTTGGGATAGAAAATTTTTACCATCGCAAACTTGAATTAACTTTATTTAAAATCAGTGGGGCTATAGGAAACCTCAAACAACTCTTCTATAAGGTTGGAGGTTTTAAATTTTTTGTAATAAATAGTCTAATTTTTTTGTTATTGTCAACTGGTGTTGTGCATTTTTTATAATATTCTTAATTCTAGTTTCATCTTGTTTGTAATTTTTGTTTATCTGATTTTTATAAATATTAATGTTATTGTTTATGTTTATGTTTCTGTTCTTGTCATTGCTATTAGCTACCTTAGAAAGAAAAAGCCTAACATAGAAATTCAACAATTGATTAGGAAATCTGTTATTAATAAGCGTTTGTTTTACGTTATTTAATTCTTTAAAGAAAAGCGTGCGAGAGGATGATAATATCAACTTTGAACATGGACACAATATTTTGACTGTGTTTTGAAAATGAAAACATTATATAAATATGTACATACCACAATCTACTTCTTGTTAACAGTTAATATATTTCAATCTAGAAAATGGCTAAATGTATAGCGGAAAGTGCTTGGAAAAAAACAAACAACATTTGGACAGTTTTTATATAATTTATCTACTGAAACTAAAAAAATAATAAGATCACATGAGAAATTGTATAAAAAAACTAAACCAAAGCAATTTGTCTGTGATATTCAATGAAATGTGCATGAAAGGAGGATTGATTTGGTTTAGTTTTTTTATACAATTTCTCATGTGATCTTATAATAAAATATGAAAAATATGTTTATTCATTAGTTGGAAATACAATAAATTAAAAATTTGTATGTGTACGAATATTTGTTTCCCACCCCCCACCGTGTGTGTGTGTGTGGGGGGGGGGAAACAAATATTCGTACACATACAAATTTTTAATTTATTGTATTTCCAACTAATGAATAAACATATTTTTCATATAATCAACTGTAAACAGATGCATAATAACTAAAATATGTATAGAAAACAGAAAACAAAAAATTATTTAATAGAGTTAAATCCCATTTATTCATTTTAATGAATGAAAAAGTATTTGTACTTAATGTAGAATAGCCATTATTCACTTCTACAGCAACCGACCTCTTCTTGTAGTTCTCAATTAATGATATGCTGTGGCATTCATTCTACCATTTATTACTGATATGTTGCCATTAACTTTTGCGGAAAAAACATCCCCAAACCATGATACCACCAAATTTCACTGTTGAAACTTTTCTTTTGTTTGAAGGCATCGCCCTCTTTACTCCATACATGATTTCTAGAATTGCGTCCAAACAACTCCATTTTGGTTTCGTCTGTTCATAATACTCTTTCCCAATATGATTTTTACTTATGTTCACGAACGAATTTCAACCTGGCATCTCTGTGTTGTTTCAATAATAGTGGGGTTTTCAGAGGGGAGTGTGACTTTAGATTGTCCTATAAATTTTATTGACACAGATTCCTGATGAAAGCAAATCATCTTGCAACTCTTGATGAGTAACCATTGGATGGTAGTAAATGAAATATTCAGGTTGCCTGCGATTCTCCTGTTACTTTTATCTTCTTTTCCGAGCTTAACAATCAGTTCTTTTTTGTGAATTTGTCAATTCTTTACCTCTTGCCATGATGAAAACCTTCTTGCACGAATATCAATTACAAAATGTTCTGTTAGTATTTTTTAGGCTAAAAATAACTTCTGATAACATTATTGGAACATTCTAGAATATTCCACTTGAATAATCTAGAGTATTAAAACAATTTAAGTTTTAAAATCTGAAATTTGCATTGTACAAATATTTTTTTCACCTATTAAAATGTATAAATGGGATTTATTTCTATTAAAGCAAATTTATTCATTAGTTGGAAATACAATCACTTAAAAATTTCTATGTGTACAAATATTTGTTTCCTTCACTATATATATATATAGATATATATATATATATGATTATATACACACACACACACACACACACACGTGTGTGTGTGTGTGTGTGTATATATATATATATATATATATATATATATATATATATATATATATACTGGGTGTGATGTTGTCTAAATTACACAAAAATATCTTGAAATACTAAAGAGTAAATTTATTTAATAAAATTGCCATTGTCTTCAGCCACAGCATACAGACTACTTTGGAATCTCCTGCATCTCTTCTGGACAGTCTCCTTGTTTAAGTTGGTGAATGCTGCCATAATTCTTGCTTTCAGTTTATATATATGGTATAAAAGGAGTTTTGTTAGTCTCTCGTTCAGCTGTACCCTGTACATAATAATCAAGGGGGTTACAGTCTAGGGAGTTAGGTGGCCAAATGTAAGTGGTGATGTGGTTGCAGAAATTATCCGACAGCCATGACTGGGTTCTCCTGCTTGTGTGGCATGGTGTAGATTTCTGTTGCCAGACATAGGGACTTCCAGCAGCCACCCTCTTGATCCAAGGCAGCACTACCTCCTCAAAACACTTGTCGTAGGCCTCTGTGTTGAATCTGAGTCCTTCCCCAACAAATTTGGAAGTTCTTTTCTTATCAGTGAATTTTCTGAGATGCTGTACCTTCATAATCACCATTAGACTTATCAAACTCTTTCTGAATCTTACTATCCTCAGATTGAGATCCCAATACTCTGAAATGTTTGTATTGGAACTTCTGGTGTGAATGCTAAGTAGTACTGTATGCTGTTAACAAATTTCTGGCTGAGTGAATTGCATCATGGTGTTCTTCTTATCACAGACAGTGTCCAACTGACCCTACTATACTTTACAGTCAACCAAAATCAAAAACAAACAGCGAGCATGCACAAAATGAAAAATATAAAATAGCGACAATTTACCCATCGCACTCTGGATATGTAATCATTGTGTAAATTTACTTGTGCTTAATCATCTGTCTTATGTTTCCAGCTGCATGTAACATCTTATAATATGTTGTCTTTGTTCTCCATCCATATGTCTTCTCTTGTTTACTCTCACTTGTTCGTTTCTTGCAGGTATCATTGAGTGTCAGTTGATCCAAAATAAACTAGATGATGCCGCACAGCAGCTTGAATTCCTCAGCGAAATCCAAATGAGTATTGGCAAAACATCAGTAAGTGAATATCAAATGCTGATCAGGATTTTAATTTTCCTTGCTTCACTTGACTTTCATATCTCTGGCCTCTGCACCCACTCTCTTTCTGTTAGTTAAGCCCATTATTTATATATATATATATATATATATATAAAAATCTGTCAAAAAACCCTCAAAACCTGATTTAATGGTGAGAAATGGGAAGAATCAAATTTTCAATATCTTTTTCTATTCTTTTAATCACCCAATCTGATTTTTACTTCCCAGATCGTGACAGCTTTCAACTTGGCCCTCAACATCATAAATTCAAGTAAACCTAAAAAAAAAAATTATTACATATACTGACTGTATGTCACAGCATTGAAAAACAAAAAGATTTAAAATCGACTTATCATTAAACTACTCAACAGGATCAATAGCTTAAATACAGATATTGTCTTCTCCATTGTTATATAATAAAAGAAGAACCTCTGTTATGTGTGGCATACCTAGAGAAATTCACCATAAAACATGTACCGACAAACGGCAGTAATTTTAATTCAATCTACTTAAAATACTACCAAACAAGAAACTTAAAAGAACTTTTTCAAAATACCAATCGACTTAACCTATTCCAGTTTCTAAGAGAAATTAAACTGATCTCAAAAATATAATTTAAAAATATAACTATGACTAACAGCAGTCTTACTAGATAAACAAAACAAATGGACTGTTTAAATATAAGGCTTTATTTAGGAAAAAATAACATTAAATTTTGGCATTAAATAACCCAATGGGTTGATATGCTTCAATGATTAAAAATACCTTTGAGTGAATGAACCCTGTAGGTCTTAAAGACGATCTTTGTTTATCAGTTTTTCTTGATTGATGCTAGAGAATTGCAAAAAAAAAAGAACCAGTAACAGAAATTAAATCACTTGAAGACTTTCTACAGCAGCAACAACTAAAATGCTTATTGTATGTATTGGTTGATTGATTTATGGCTTATCAACACTTTGTGGGTTATTTAAAGCTAAAACACATTTTGAATTGTAAGAATTTGAATGTGAATATTGCATTAACAACTTTTTGTGAATAACAACAATTTACCAGATACAAGTTCTACTATTAGGTTGGTGCAAAAATAATGACGTAATAATGTCGTTTTTTGATGTTAAAAAATATGTCAAAAACGACATTATTACGTCATTATTTTTTCACCAACCTAATATTTAGCCCATAGTTTGGAGGTGATAGATTTATTCCTTTTCTAAGACTATTTGCATGTAAATGAATATAATGAACCCAAGTGGAATTTGAGATTCCCACACTTTCAAGATAAAGGCTAGGAAGGAAATTCCTATCAATACTAGAAATAGGGATAACTGTTAGTGGACTTAAAACAATTTTCCTGAAAAAACTGTTTTGAAAACAAGACTTCATGAATTTCAACTGGCAATAATTCTGTCTGGACAGTAAATGCTAAATGTTTCTGTATAAGAAAATGACTAACCTTGCCATTACCACTGAAAGAAAATTTATCTTCTCTTGTCTCTTATACATGGTAGTGGACTATCTCATTGAACACCTTAAGGCTGAACAATTTCATTTCAGAATTGAACTGCTGGGTTACTTACAGATATGATAAGTGATAATTATGGTGAAGGCTTGTATGAAACTGGTTGTACTTTTTGGAAGAATTGATAACAGAGAAATAGTGTCCAGTGTACTACAAAGTCCGTAAACAGTTCTTCTCAGGTTTGAATTTAATGTTTTCCTTCCAGAGTGGTTACAAATCAAGGCTAGAGAGCCCAGTTTGTTCTGCTAACTCTTAGCTGGGCGAGGAAGAAATGAACTCATGCCATTCTGAAGGGTATTTGTACAGAAGTGAATGCAATGACCTCAGCTAAACCTACTTTTGTTCTGATAACCAACTATGCTATATGTACATCCATCATTACTTTCCCTTTTGTTGAGTGTGGCATTTTTTTTAGATCAAAATTTGTGCATTTGTTAACTTGTCATTATGAGGTCCTTTTTGTGTTCATAGATATTTTTTTTTCTTAAATTTCTGCAGGTTTCCCCAATGTATTGTGAGGAATAGTTTTCACAATTTATTTTATATATGCCTCTTCTGAAACATTATTGTTATGGGTGTTTTTACTTTGGATTATATACATAATGGTGTGAGAAGTGGTTGTGACTTTTTGAATGTTGTTTAGATGGGATAAGTTGTTCTGAATAGTGAACGTAATATATTCGGAAAGAAAATCCTCAAGAGTGCTGCCATTGAATATTATCAAAACATCACTCTATGCCCTGTTTTTTTTTTTTTTCCAATTTCACCTTTCATGAAAGAATTATTACTTTCCATGGCCAACATACACAACGCAATAAATATGTTGAAAAATCAAAAGATAACTGTTAAATCCATCACTTCAGCCTTTATGTATCACTTTCAGTGTGTGCACAGCACATACGTCCATCTCATCATAACAATCTAATCACAATTCAAACAATATTCATTTAAAAAAAAAAAAAAATGAATATTACTTGCTCCCTTTATTCTTCCACAGACTTTGAATTAGGACACTTTGTGCCTTTCACATGCTTTGATTGACTTTTCAACCACCTGATGAACACTCATGAACCTTTTCAATTTTACGGGCCTTGATAAATCAATAACATCCTTGCCTCTGTGTATATAAACACATGCAGCATAATAAATCTTATATTGCCTTGATAAAGTCCCTCAGTGGGTGAAACATGTTGGCTAAATATAGTTTTCCTCTTGTCTCTTTTTATTCATTTTCTCTCTTCTATACATACACTTCATCTGAGAATATTTACACACACACACACACACACACATATCACTCTTCATAAGAATTGACTGCTATGACAGCCAGTATGGTATTTATACATCACATATATAATGCGTGTAAAATTCCCTTTCTCTGCTGTGCATCAATAGCCTGGGGGTAAGACTCTCTGACTGATGTCAAATTGGTTAAGTTTTGATCCTGGCTTGAAGCAATTGGATGTCTAGTCACACTGATGAGGTGTGATACACTGAAACAGTCTGTCTGTAAATTACATATATATAGTTTTAAGGTATGCTATATTTATGGGTTAAAGTGCTCAATATCACGTATAAAGCACATGTAAATATACAAGTGGACATAGAATGCAACAAACAGCGGTGACTGTCTATTTCATGCTCATATGCAATGGCCTGATGATTGTGTATAGGCATGGAACAGACTGTACTACTGGGTGTTGACTTCAATGTCCACTTATATATATATATATATATATATATATATATATATATATCTACTTATTCAATTAAATGAAAAAACATCCTTGATAATGGATAATAAATTAACTGAAATCACTCAGAACCACAGATAATTTGAACATTTTTCAGACATGCTATATCCAGAAAAGAAATCACGACGCAAGAAAAAGTTGTCTTCAATGAAACTTATATACATACACACACACGTGACTGAAAACAATATGACTTTATATATACTAACATTGTACCTATCACAAATAGAAGGATATATACCTTGATGGCCACTTTTTACACATGATCTGAGTATCTGTGTGCTCTGTCTAGAATTTAGGTTGTTTTCTGACACTTCTGCCTAAGATCAGTGTAATATCTGTGCGCTCTGCAGAAAGTGTTACATAGATACAGAATAGGAGTCAACTATTTGTTTCCACACAACAGAATTGGTGGGGGGAGAGGAAAGGAAAATGAATGTGTGAAGTAAGTAACAAAGCTAGAGAAAAACGGAAAGAAAAGCAAATGAAAGGAAGAGGAAGGATTAAGGGTAGATATTGTCGTAATAAGGAACAGAACTAATGAAGTACCTTAATGAAGGCTTTAATAAACAAGAGTAGTTCACAATTGAGTTAAGAGTAAATAAGAGTACCAAGAATATGAGTAAAAGGTTCATTGTCAAGTTTTTTGAATTTTCATATACTTGTATTTTGATTGGTCATTGTAACTTATGTAACAGCATTTCCCCTATTGAGGGGTGTTTGGTAGATTTTAACCTTTTAAAACTCTTTATTCTACATTCAACACCATCACTTGATAAGACACCAGAAGTGTTGAAACAAAATGGCTATTTTTGTAGTGATGTTATAACATGTTTATGTTATAATTTTTGAATAAATAATATTTTCTCTACTCTGTATTGAGCACTCTTTTAAAAATAGTATTTCTGGTTATTGGAATTTATTCCATCTACATCAATCCTATATGTGGGGATATATATATATATATATATATATATATATATATATATGGTACAGCAAAAGGGGGATAATTCTGGTGGAAGAGTCCAAATCAATGGAATGCTTATAACATCCCCCCCCTTTTTTTTCTTTTTTTTTTATTATAAGTTTTGTTTTTCAATGTTCTGGATATTGTAATGGTTGTCTTTAATTTCACAAGGATCATCTTAGGGAATCAAAGTAGAATGTTGATCCTCAGAGTTGGATGGCACCAGCAAATGTATTTCAGGGTTACTCAGTGGTTTAGTATGAATATCAGACTCAGGTTCCTCCACTTGTGTCGTGTTCTACATGAGTACCTTGTTCTCTAATTTTTTCCCCAATCATATTTGTTCCCAACATGAGCCAAATCATGCACAGATAGCGTAGGCTTGTGTCCGTCATTAAATCTCCCATGGGTATATTTGGGAATTGGTTTCTAACAGCTGACCATTGTTGACTAAATGTTTGTATATATTAGCACAGACGTTATGATATAAGAGAACCAGACCAGGGGTTCTAGCCAAGTGGACACACAATGACCACTAGATGACCAGCGTTGATATGAAAATATTCTTTCGTAGGGTGCAGTGTTCATCTTGGTACAGAGTAGAGATTTTATGGCATGCAGTACTGTGGTTAGACCATTCCCTTGGGGGTTGTAAGTAGTTGTTCAACTTGTAGCTATATCTAAATTAATGAAGTACTCACAATTCCTTAGATAGAAATGAGGAGCACCAGTTGGGTTGGATATAGGAAGGAGTTCTGAACACAGTGAAAATCTGAATTAAGCATTTAATTACTACACTAGTTGTAATATTGGGCCAAGCAAGAGGTAACTGAGAGTACTTGTCTATTACTGTTAACATATAGCAGTTCTCACGGATTAGAAGGAATAGGTCTCTTAAAATCTATGCTAATTCTTTCCATTGGTTGTGTAACCTTTATCAGGTAACATTTGGTTTCCATCTTGCACAAACAGGACAATTGTCTTGAGGTTCATTACTTCTGTACTTTTTTGATCTTTTAATGTGACTGAGTGATGCACGGTGGAGTAATGGATAGCGACTTGGATTGAGGAATCGGAGGGCCAAGTTTGAATTCTTACATGCTAATACCCTTGGGAAAGGCATGAATCCTCTTCTCTCCCGCTGCCCCATTATGGATAAATAGCAGGACAGGCCAGGTTCTATAGCCTTAGATGGCAACTGGTCTACTGCAGAAAGAAATGGCAACCTATTGCAGGAAAAAAATCTTTGTGTATTGAAAGATACATGATCATGTAAGCATGTATCGTGCATGGCACATAACTAAGTAATGTGACTGAGACTTTATTTAACATGTTTTTTGTATCTTTTTTTCCCCAGTGCAAACCTTTATCTGGGAATATAGGCTGGTAGATTCTTTGTCCTTAACATATAGAGGATCGCCCGACTTCTATAATGAGATATGCCGTTGTTATGGTAATGTGTGGCATTACTTGACATATTTTTTGTTACCATGAATATTGTTTTACTAAATATTGAGATGAGATTGTAGTTTTGTCTCTTTCTTTTTTTTTTTTTTTGGTTTTATTTGGATATTTTTCTTTTTACATCTAATGATTTAAAGAACAATATTTTTCTTTCATTATGGTTGTCAGATCTCAGTAGGAAATTGTCGCCAAGGTAAATAAATTTTAGCTTCTTATTGAATTGCTTGACATTAAAGGAAATCTTAGATTGCAAAATAAGATGTAACTACTACCGTCCTTCTGTGTGCCATGTCCTCTCAGGATGTGGTTCTCCACAACTTCCTATCCTTTGTAGCTTTTAGTAATGTTTCTGTCTTTGCTATCCCTCCCCGTCTGTTCTGCTATCCATTTAAACAAGCTTGTTAAGTATGTTATTCACTCGTTTTCTCTGTCCCTCTAGCCTTCAATGTGTCTTGTGAGTGTCAAATTTTCCAAGCCGTTTTTCATCATTATGTTTCCCAGAGATTTCACCTTCTCTTTCAGAGTTTTGTATAATTGTCCTTTTTGTTTCTATTGTCCTTAAAATCTCCTCATTCTTCACATCCTTGGTATTCTCAGCATCCTTCTGTAGAAGCACATTTCTGTTGCTGCCAGTATTCTGTTTAGCTATGAAGAAATTGTCCAATATTCTTTGCCATATAGAAGAAGTGAAATTAAATATTAGGTTGGTGCAAAAATAATGTCGTTTTCTCACATAGTAACATATGTGAGAAAACGACATTATTTTTTTCACCAACCTAATACCAGTTCAGCACTCTTTGTAATAAAATTTTCCTGTTTTTTAATACTTTGTTTAGATTTTGGAAAGCATTTTTTGCAATTCCAATGCACATTTGTATTTTTGTATCATATTTTCTGTCATCTGTTCAAACACTTTCCAGATAGTTAAAATCTTGTATTTGTTTGATGTCTGTAACTCCAATATGTAGTTCACATCTTGTTTTTTTTTTCTCTTGCTGATAACAATATACTATGTCTTCTTACAATTGATGTCTTTTCTTTCCACCTTTCTTTATTATCTTTTCTAAGAGGTGTTGTACTTTTCCTTTTGTGTCTGCTATCAACAGTGTCAGGTGTGAAAATAGGAATATTAATGTACTGTGCTAGTCTAGGCTTATTGTGAAATTTCTATTTCCACATGATTATAATAGTTTATAAGTGCATATGTTTTTATTTTTTTCTTACTAACATAAGATATAAACACTTGTCCAATGATTTATAGAGCACAAGGTTTAATGAAGAGACAGATTATATACAGGAAACACTGGATGAATAAAGTTTTTTTTCTCACTTTGGTACCTTTTTATTTTAATATTGAGAAATTATCACTAGAGTAATGATACCTTGATTTGTCCAAGATGTTCTGTTTTGTTTTGTGTTAGTTTTTCTCTCTTCATTTCTGTTTATGCTTAGTTAGGCATTTAGATGTACACGAACATGCGTTTGATTGCATACAACTTGTGATGCAATGGCTTATGCTAACCTCCAGAAGAGTAACTCATTGTACCTTTGTGAGTGCTAACATTTTCTGCTAGAATGAAGTGGAAAGATTATACAGAATCAATTGCTACATTTGTTGCTAAGAAAGTTGTGCTAGACAATTTTTCTCACTGGAATTTTTCTTACAACTTTATAAGTCTACCATCCATTCATCTGGTACTTCTGCTATGTATCTAGAGATTCTTAATAAAATTCAAAGAAGAATCTGCAATGTTATCAGTCCTGGCCTGGCATTTTAAGCTAGTGAATCAATAAAAATTGCAGATTGTTTTTTTTTTCTTTTTACTAAATTAGAGGGTTGAGTAATCTAAATGTAAGAGAAGGTGATATGTAGTAAAGATGACCAGAATAAGTAGGATAGATAATGATTAACCTTTGATTTAAAGAGCTTAAGATTATAGTGTTTGAGGAAGGATCCACACAGGAGTCTGTTCCACAAAGTAACAGTTCTTGAGGAAAAGCTGAGTGAAACTTCCTGCTTACAAATGGAATACAAAAGAAATGAGGGTAATTCAATTCCATGGATGTAGACATGTTCTAGCAGTAAAGCTCTGAACTGGCAGAACAAAAGAATGGAGGTAAATTAAGAAATAAGTAATATTAACCAATGATAATAACAAGAATGGCTAAAAGGGCAACTAACAAAACTGTTGATTTTTGATTCAGAAAGATAAAGTTGATGTGTGTTGATTTAAAAAAAAAAATATATATATATCAGCTCATTTAGTCAGATTTGGGAATGTGATTCAGTTCAAGGATTTTTCAGCATTCTTTTCAAAAAGCGACTGAAATAAGAGAAAAGGCAAAAAAGAGTTCACTTTCCCAACAGGAATATACACTCTAGTGTACATGAAAGCAGTGCTCAACATTACTGATAAATAGAATCAACAGAGATTCTTATTCTGTTGACATCAATAAGTCATCAAATAAAAATCAGCATAATTGCACATGAAAGTGAAGGTTCTATCGTAACTATGGATGTAATTGACTTATTGTGAAAATGGCCTGTGATAGGCACTTTATTTGTGGCATTGATGATGTAAATGTCATTCTACGAACCCTTTTATGGTCTTAGCTCAATGATGGTGCTTAGAATGAAACTGATTTTTCTGAAATTGAAATAGTCATTGAGGGAATGTATTGTGGCTGATGCGTCTGTCAGTTTATCTTGTTCAGAATTGCTTTGGAACAGTGGTGAGTGCATTAATCTTGAAGACTATTACTCCTGTAGTGAGGATGATCTTCAATTGTGACATTGTTTTACTGTATGTGCTGTATGCTTTCAAGACACGGAAATCTAAACCCTCTACAACTTCCTGTTCTTATTAGCTCTTAATAAATTTTGTCTTTTCGCCATCTCTCTGAAAACCTGATCTGCCATCCATTTGCTCAAGCTCGTCAGGTAGTTTGTGCGTTGCTTTCCGCTATCTCTCTTGCCTTCAATTTGTCTTGTGAGTATCAAATTTTCCAATCTCTCTTTCTTCATTATGAGCCCCAGAAATTTCAACTGCCTCTTCTTGATGTTAAGTATAAGTGAGCATCTCTTAGTTTTTCCAATTTTAAAAATTTAACATTTTTACTTTTGTTTATAAATACTTGTTGCAAAAGAAAATCATTACATTTGCTGGATAAAGTCCATCAGAGGATGAAATGCATTGGCTAAGATAATTTTTTTCCTTTTCTCTTTATTCATATTGTCCTTTTACAGATGTATTTTAGTTATCTGAAATTTTACATGTGTGTGCACACACACACACACATACACTGAGCGGTGACAATCTGTTTCATGCAATCTTCAGGCCATCTTATATTTACATATGTTCTATTCTTGATATTGAGCACTTTTGCCCATAAATATGGAATACTTTGAAATATATATATATATATATATATCTCCTTAACCCCTCCTGTCACCAATTTAAACTAGCCTCCTCAAACAAATGTGTGCACAAATTAAAAATGATAATACATAATATTTCTTATGCGTGGAATATTTATCACCCATTTATTTGTATGTAAATGGCCTGAGGAATTAGGATCAAATTTTGTTCCCAAAGAAATAAATTGTCATCATCATGAAACCTTAGAGTTGTCTGTTTCTTAATAATATATATATATATATATATATATATATATATATATATATATATATTCAACCTTATCTGTTGTAGATATCAGGACTTCAAATTGATTGAATCTATCTATCTATCTGTTCTCGTCTATGTTTGGTTGAATAATCAGGACATATTATGTTTATTTATTTTAATTTTAATCCTCTCGAATTCTCTAATCAACATCTTAATGCTGATATTAAATTCATTCAGGAAGGTGCAGTACTTTTTTCTTTCACACACACTCATATATATATATATATATATATATATATATATATATATATATATATTAATAAAAATGATAATATATATTATTCTAACTCTCTCGTGGATATTTTCTTTGGCTTTTAACTGAATTGTAAGAATTTGAACCAATGAAGGAGGTTTTGACAAAACTTGAACCCATGTTTTATTAGTTTGAAAGTATTGTTGAGGGTGGGAAAAAAAGAAAGAAAAAATATGATGTTTACTGTCAAAAATGTGTAGAATAATTAAAATACTTCATCTGAAAGAATTTGAAACCTTTTCTCTGAGATATATTTAACTTAGTTTCCTTGGTTGCCAAGCCTGCTGGTTTAACCTTTTGAATTAAACTCAAAAGTACTTCATTGAACTTTGCAGTAGTTTCATTGCAAATTTTAACTGATTTTTGTTTTCTGTGCTATCAACAAAATGGTCATAATTACTTGTGTTAGTTATTTCTCTCTTCTCTCTGCACACTAATCACCTGCAGTTTGTCTTTTTTTTTTTTTCTTTTTACCAAAATTTATTTATTTTAATGACATTTTATTGATACTGTTTTGCACTTATTGTTTGGCCAGGAACTGTATTACCTGAGTGCTGTCCTTGCTAAGAAGCGGAACAAAGGGGAGGAAAATATTGTTGTTTTGCTGAATGAAGCGATTGAAAAGCATTTCTCAACCCTGAAGGTATTATTTTTATTGTTAATAATCATTAGTTTATTTTAAAGAAAATTATTTTCTTATTGACATTGCTGTTGAGCTAAAACTTGTTTTTGTGTAAACTCTAGAAAATGCCAAACAAGTATTGTATATATATGATTGTATATGAAACAAATATTCAGTTTTGTATATAAGGTAAGTATATCAGTAGATGTCTCTGGTGCATTGAGTTTCAATTTCTCAAAGATTATCAGATGCAATATATGAGGGTGTGATGCTAGAACTGTGAAATCTTGCACACATTAATTTCAACACTTCTTATTAGTAACTGCATTGTTTATTTCCAGCTAAACAAACTATTCAAATCTGACTATTTGAAGAAGACTTCGAAAGTAACTAGTTGTAACTTCTCTTGAAAATGGATGAAATTAGGCATCATGATGTTATTAAATGCCTGCAGAAAAAAGGTTTAGCCCCTAAAGAATTTCATGCTGATATGATTGCTACATTAAGGGATGATGTCCCATCTTTATCAACAGTCCAAAAGTGGGCAGTTGAATTTACAAGGGGAAGGGAAAGTCTTGATGATGGCCTAAAGTGTAGACATCTTGCAAATGCCACCTCTGAGGAAAATATTGATTGTGTTCACCACATGGTAATGGATGATAAGTGATTGACTATAAATCAAACAACCAATCTTATTAGCATTATCCCGTGAGAGTTGAGAATACATTGCTCAATGAACTTGGCATGATAAGTGTTTGCTTGGTGGGTTCACTTGACACCTGATCAAATATGCACCAGGGTGGACACATCACAGGGAAAAATCTGACATTGTTTAAAGCAAATCCAGCTGGCTTCCTTGAATGTTTCCTAACCCAGGTTGAGTGGTGGGTTCATCATTTTGAGTCAGAGACAAAGATACAATCCATTCACAGTGGAAACACTCCTCTTCACCTACTCCAAAGTAGATGAAGGACTTTCATTTGTAGGGAAAGTGATGGCCAAAGTTTTTTGGGATGCAAAAATCATTGTGGTTGACTATCTTCAAAAAGGCCACATCATCAATGGAAAGTACTATGCCAACTTGCTGAGGAAATTACAAAAAGCTATGAGGCAAAAAGCCCAGGACGACTGATAAAAGAGGTCTTGTTTCATCAGAACAATACTCCAGCATACAAGTCCATGGTTTCAATGGTTGCTGTGTGTGACTCTCTCTATTCTCCTGATTTGGCCCCATCTGAGTATTGTCTGTTCCCCAACATGAAAAAAAAAAAAAATAACTTGCCTGGGAACCAGTATCACAGTGATGATGATATCTGTTGTTGATGACTTTCTTGACCAACAGGATGAACAGTCTTTCGAGAACAGTCACATGCCAGTTTACTTGGAAAGAAGCAATGTAGTTATTAATAAAAAGAGCTGAAATTAACACATGCAAGATTTCCCAGTTCTAGCATCACACCTTCATAGACAGCCTATTAACTTTTCATGCCACCTTTGTATACCAAAGTCTGAAGAAAACCACAGCTGAAACATTATAAACAAAACCAGAAGTATGAAACTTTATTCTGAATTAAGTCCTGGAGTTTCAAATTTTCACTAACAATAAGGTTGGTTGGCTAATTTTTATGACATACTAACTCTTGTTGGGTTATTTAATATCCCATTTTTTATGGGACACCCAGTGAGGATTGACTTGGCTTGGTAGTAATATCAACGATTATTAATGTTATGGATCAGTTGCCATAACACAAAATTTAAAAAGAAAAGATAAAAAAAACAACTGGTTGTCAAAGGAGATGACCAATGTTTACCACTTCATGGGGAAGGATTCTTTAGCAGGTTCAAATACACGGATGAGGAGAAACAATCAACAGTAACTTACAACAAACAGCAATATATATAGTTTAATAAAATTTAATTATAACAAGACAATACATGAAAACATTAATGCAAGATAGTGTGTGGAAAGATGTTTGCTATACATTTCTGTGTGGAAAGATGTATGTGTTATATATTTGATATGAACAGTTAAAGCATACTTAGCTTTAGTCATTTGCCTGAAATAAAATAAGGTTTTCTCATTTCCCTTTTCTCTCTCTTTATTTGTTTTATATTTCTCTTCTGTTCTTCTTACTTTCAGTTCAGTTTGTTTTGGGCGTGTAGCAATATCTTTGGATATATCATTCTTTCTTCACTTTTATATGTTTTGACTACAAGAGTTGGTTGTTTACTTTCTTCTTCACATCTTCAGTAATGTAGAATTCATTGTTTGGGTAGGAATATTCAACACTGTATAAATTTTAGCCTACGTCCAATTAAGTGGATCATACATGCCTGTCTTAGGTGATTATCATGCTTAGTAATTCACCTGTGGATTTGATATATGCAACATAGTGTGTTAAGTTGAATTGGAACTTGTCTTCATTGCACGATTTCCTTTGTTTGATGGTAACAAGTGAAAAGAGATGTTACTCATTTAAGACCCAGATTTCAATTAATTCCTTTCATTATTTTCCTGCTCAACATTTCATACGTGATCACACAATTCTGCATGTGTGTGAGAAACTATTTTTAGATCTTGCTTGGACCTGTTACTAAGGTCATCAGCATGTCTGACCTAATTGTTCTCGTAGTCAGCAGCTACTATTACAGATTGAAAGAGAGTGTGTGAGTGGATATACTATATCATAGCAAGGTGGATAGAGAGATGGTTCACTTAGTATAAAATGTGTGTCATTATGGGTTTTGGTTGTGTAAGGATATAACACTAACCATTACCCCATAATGAGGTACCTTATTTACAATAAGTATTTGGTAGTTTAACAGTAGATTTGAAATTTTTACAGTTATATAGATGGTCTGGATAGGTTTCTTGCTCTTTGCATAAACATCTTTTATGGGCCATGTCTCTTAAGACATGGATGATTATGACTCTCTACAATTTATTATTTTTTGTAGCTTGAAGTAATTTTTATCCTTTTATTCTCTCTCTCAATCCTTGTTTTGCTCTCTCTCTCTCTCTATATATATATATATATGTTATTAGGTAGGTACTCTGATTTTCCCCTCTTGCCTCTAAAATGTCCTATGAATGTCAAATCCTCCAAGCCATTTTTCTTCATTATGAATCCCAGAAATTATTGTTTTTGTAATTCTATACATTCTTTTTGTTACCATTTTCTGTATAAAAAAAAAAAAAAAATCCTCATTGTTCACATATACCATCCATGGTATTCTCAGCATCCTTCTATAGAACAACATCTCTGTGCCTCAAGTCTCCCCTTTATCTATGAGGGAATTGTTTAGCATTCACTACCATATAGGAGAATTGATATTGATAGCAGTTCAGCAGTCTTTCCTTTGTAATGAAACTTACATACATTTTTAAATGTGTTTTCAGTTTTACTTTTTAATCACTACAAATTCCTACCCTTTGTAACTTTAATCAGAGTGTTTGTCCCTCTACTATCCATACCATCCCCTGTTTTGCTATTCATTTCCAGCAAAATATGGAATCTTTCTTTTTTTAAGTAATTTCAAATAAAAGTTTCTGATTATTATAATAAAATTAAATTTTCAAATTACAAATCTAGATTTTAAGAATTAGAGAAATACTCCAAAATAAAAGTCTGAACAAATAACAATTTTTTGAACAGATTATGTTTGTTTTAGGATACAAACAGAATTAAGAAATGTCAAGGTAATTTAAAACATTCAATACTTTAACTATACTTCCAGATATAATACAGAATAGGTTTTTTTTTTTACGTCTTTAAATATGTTTTTCCCAATTGTTACACTCTGCTCTTTCATGTAGTTAGTCATTTTAACACTTTGTAAATATCTTAGAACTATCTACAATTGTCATCATTTTAAAGGGAGATAACTCCAGTACAACAGAAAGTTACTACAGGCAATATATATATATATATATATATATATATATATATATATAGAGAGAGAGAGAGAGAGAGAGACTAGGTGTATTATATATATTATTATAAACCATTATGCCTAGAATTTCTCTTTTTAAATCTTGAAAACCAGTTCCTTAGATTTTTTTTAATGTCATATCTCTTCAGGACATGTCTCTCCACAAATTCCTTTTCTTTATTATCTGTGAATTGTCATGACTTCTTGAGAAATTTTATAGTGTAGTTTCCTGTTGCATTCTCCAGGATTTTGAATTCAGAGTAGTAGTTCTCTTCAACAGGCTACCACTCAAGGCTAGAGAGCCCTGTGCACTTTGCTATTTAACTTATAGTTGGAGGAATTTCTTAGATATTGAAAAAGAAATGGAAACATGGTTCTCAATAGTAAGGATGAAAACTTACTTGAAGTCCTGACATAATTGAGACTCAATGCTTTCTTGAAACTATATTCTTCATTTTAGTTGTTTTTATCACATTTTTGATTGTCCACTTCTTAACCTATTCTTTTAACAGAAACCTAGTTTTTTGAGCATATAATGTTGTCATCTCTCATTTCATAAGTATTCCTACTGGGGATTGAATTCAGGAAGCCATTCATTCCATTGTTTATAGATCAATCCATAATGGGCCTTCAGTCTTCTATCTACCATGTGTTCTGTTCTTTTAAAGTCTAATAGAACTTGACCTAACACAACTGACAGTTGAAGGATTTCCAGTTTAGAAATTGAACTCACAATTCCAGGAAATAACCTGAAATAATAGTAACAGTTTGAACTTTAATCCCCTTTGGCTTCTGTTTTATGACAAATACTGACTGAAATTATACTTGTCAGTGTAAGATGCTGACTTTGAGGCTTTTAGCATTTTGACAAAGGCCCATTTCTGATGACAGGAGTCTGAAATGCAAGATATTCGCAGCTTACTTTTATAAAACGTTGCTTCTTTTTTTTTTTTTCCATTCTGATCATAATTATCTGAAAAATGTCTTCGCAAAATCTAGAGACAGTTGTAGTGAAACAAAGAAACGGCAACGAATTAGAATCAATTTTATTGTCGCTGGAAGTAGCAAGCCTTCAGGCTGCTGAATACATTTTTATGTTGAAGATTTTATATGGTTAACTGGAGTTGCTTCTGATGACAGAAATATGGAATATCTCAAATTGTTATGATTATTATGCTTTTGTGCTTTTCTTTCTCCTCTCAAGTCCTACTATCATTTGGCAAATCAATTTTACTTTGTGCTTATAGTGACCTGGCTTCAGTCGCTTTGTGATATAGACAATTTAGCTCTTATTTTTTTTATGCTATATTTCTAAAATATTTTTTTTCTTGACCGTTCTTCTAAAAAGCATTTGCTGTAGTCTTTCTTGCTTCAATCATTTGTATTCATTCAGTAAATTATTACAATTTGGTAATTTGTTGAAGACTTTGTTTGATCTTAATTGCAATGAGTGTTGTTGAAAGTCTTATTAAGTGAACAGATCATAAAATAGCACTGCTTTCAGCTGTGTTGGTGGTTTGAACATGTGACTGCAAAATTTGCATTTTCTTGCTAAGATAAAAATTGGCTGATACATCGTGACAATTATAATCAATAGCAGTCATATTTTTAATCAATTCTTAGCCCTCTAGATGAAATTTCTGTTTTTAAATGAGATCAGCTACCAATCCTTGGATTTGAACCTCAATCAGCAGATATGTTATTTCTATATTCAAAAAATGTTATTTATATCAGAATGGACCAAATCCAAACAGTTTCATATTTCTACTCTTTATTTATAATAAATTTCTATAAGTTTACAATCAGTCCTTTCTTTGCCCATGTGATCTGTTCCTTTCTTCCAGATCACAGCTTCTGCATATCTGGGTGAGATCTAATTTCCTTCTGACTTTGCAGTCAAAATTCCCCTCTTATTTAGCAAATGCATAGATCAAAACTGGCTCAGGAAGCAATTCCTTAGGGGTCATATACTATTGTACTATTTTATTGGTTAAAAATTTGAGAGGGTCTAACCAATCAAACCACACCAGTTTTCAATTTAAATTTGGTTGGGTTTTGACAACATCAAATCCAAGCCCATCCTATAAAAATTTACCATGGAAAGTTTAAACCATCTCGCTTCATTTTGATGGCTTTTTTTCATAACATCTATTTGGAGTTTTTTTTTTTCCTCAAATCTTTACACATCAATTTTCATTCATGTATTTTTTTTAATATCTAAACAGTCTGGCTTCATTTAACAGTTTCTTTTTCAAAGAAATTCTAAGTAAAATGTACTTTTAAGAGCAAATTAAATAAAAACACTAATTAATTAACCAATTATGCTTGTGTAACTATTTATAAAATGGATGGAGTACTTTCAATTATATCAGCAACTTGAAATTAAAGCACAAACTAAAATAAATCAACTGATATATGATGACAATTATAATCAATAGCAGTCATATTTTTAATCGAGTCAATTCTTAGCCCTCTAGATGAAATTTCTGTTTTTAAATGAGATCAGCTATCAATCCTTAGATTTGAACCTCAATCAGCAGATATGTTATTTCTATATAAAAAGAAATTTTATTATTTGTATCAGAATGGACTAATCTTTCTATAATTCAAGATTGGATGACATTTCGTAAATTCAACTTAATCATACCAAAAAAATAAAATGATCCTGACAGTTCACATTTCTATTATTAATTTAATATAAAAGAAAGTTTTCTTTTTCTTTTTTTAAACATGGAATCCAGTAAAGAATAGAAAAAAAAAAAAGTAGGACATTAATAATAAATCTTTTCAGTCAGTTTTTCATTTCACTGCTATAACTGTTGGTACATTATTTTGTAATATAGTAGGTATTAATTAACCTTTTTGAACATACTGAGACTTAAAAGAACTGTTTATTTCTTTTTATTTGTTGTCGGTTTCATTTTTTTTTTTTTTTTTTTTTCAAGTGGTATTTCCCATTTTTGACTTTTTCTTTTCTGTTCATCCTGTTGTACAATTTTAACAGATTGCTACTATTTACATTGATAACATTTTCAGATTTTTCTCCCTGCAGAAAATTGAATAATTGAATAATATATTTTTCTTCCTGTGTTTTGTGGCCTGTTTTGTTTATGGGGAAGAAACAGCATTGTAATGGTCCAAAATAGAGTGAGTGAAAATTTATAAAACTGGTTGAAATAATTGCAAAATGCTTTTAATCTGAGTTATGTAAAAGAAAAAAAAATGGATAAAATTTATCATGTATTTTTTTTCCTGTTTTGTTTTGAATTAAGAGTAACTCTTAGGTTAGTGATACATTTTTTTTTTACAACAAAGAAGAAAGATTCCCCCCTAATAAGAATTCTAAATTTGAATAAGGCTAGTTTGAAATTAAAAAGGGTCTCCAAAGATATGCTGCTTTCATTACCCTGTCATCCCCAATATATGAATTTATAAAGCCTTAACATTATCCTGAGCATTTAACATGAGGTCATGGTAAAAAATTCTCCGCCCAACGGACTTCCAGATTCTGACTAAATGGTTGAGGGCTTCTTGATTGAGCTGAGAACTTTTCAGCAACCCCTTATCAAAGTCAAAATAAGGTTTCTATAATAAAAGTTTGCATAATATTGGAAACATTTTGCTGTTTTTTTGGGGGTTTTTTTTATACTCCCAGCAAGGTGACAATGCTGCTAAAATGCAATGGGCTACTGGAAGTGCAAAGAGAATTAAAAAAAAAAAAAAAAACTTTAAAAGGAAGTAGAAACCCAATCCTAAACAGGAAACAAGGAATAAACCTCTACTTCTGTTCAAAAGATCGGTGAAGAATGTTAAGAGTGTTGACATATTAGAATAAAAAAATATAGTAAGTAAAATTTCAGAGTTTAGGTAGAGATGTTAGAAGTATAGAGTTGAAGGAACTAGTGTTTACATCTAGGACAAGCCATGTTACTTCCACAGTGTTGAATCATCCTCATTTTCTCCTTATTACAAATATATGAAGAAAGTTCCTCTCAGTCTTTTTCCCACCCCAAGAAATTCTACTTTTTAGTTTGAAAGCTGATATTACAGTCCATTATTATTGTAGGGAGTTTTAGCCTCACAATGTGTCCCACAGTCATGGTTTTGTCTCGGAACGTTAGTAAAGAAGAATATTGGAAAAAGGTATTTCTAGAAGTAAATTTACTTGTTTCAAAGTTATTTGCTTATTAAGTCATATGAATGAAGTCATCTCTTTCGTTTATTCTGTTAAATAAACTGTCTTCCATAATGATTCAGTCAGAACTTAGCAGTCTCATTGAAATTGGTTGGAAAATGACTCTATTATTATCCAAGACTTTTCTATGAGCTATCATTAGATGTAGAGAACTTTTGTAAAATTTCCAAAATGTAAGACCCAACAATGAAAAAGATTTTATCAAAAGGTTCTTCATTCATATCAGTGAATGAGTATGCATGCATAAAAAGCAAAAGTAAGTTGAAAAGAAAATTTGAGATAGAATTAATGAAGAACTGTCAGTTGACAGCTTGAGGAAATTTAGTAGATAAGTTTTAGAAGAGCTTGATGAAGTTCTTGAGTGAATGGAAGAATATCTTTTTAAAATAAAGAAGTACCATATTTCCTGACATTGAGGACACTCTGTCTTCAAGGATGCAACCCAATCTTGACTTGTAAAAATTATTTAAAAAAAAAAATTAAGCTAAACAATTATAAAAAAAATTTAAAAAAAGTGACCTTAAGCCTGTAGGAGGTAGAATAAAATTTCAAGACTTATTTCAATAAATGATTATTGAAATAAAAAGATGCTATCTCTCTCTGTTGATTTTTCTCTTTCATAAATTACAAAAGAACTGGAAAACTGAGTTCTTATCAAGAAAAGGCTTACTACAGCCACTTATTATTTTCTAATGTTTTTTATTTCTTGCACTGATAGTTTTTTTTTTTTTTTTTTTTTCTGGGATGGGTAATTATAATTATTTACACTATTTATATTTGGACTATTGTCTTCATTTTTCTTGTTGCAATCACAATGTTTCAGCCGTTATTCCCTCTAGCCTTCTTCAGGTCTATATTGATCTGAGTAAACTACAGGGATTTCTTGACTGAAACTTTAATTTAATCTATGGAGGTAGACTGTTCTTGTTCCACTGCCCATGTGTAGAGATATTGTCTACTTCTTATTTTTAATACTGTTTAGTTATTGCTTGTCTGTTTCCACTGAGTCCAAGTACGCACATTAAAGTGTTGATTTGTGTATTTGGTGATGTAATCATTGTGAGTTCAATCCCTGGATTGGGCAGTGTGTACTTGAACTCAGTGGAAACCCAGATCAATATACATCTGAGAAAGGCTAGAGGGCACATTGATCAAAATGTTGTGATAACAACAAAGATGAAGATAATAGTCTAAAAAATAGTGTAAATAAATTTATCATTGCTTTGTTGTTGATCACATGTTTGGTTTATGGCATCATCAACATCCTTCTGTAGAACCACATTTCTTTTGCTTCATGGCTCTTCTTCATGTGTGAGATTTTCTAGCATTCACAGCCATATTGGAAGACCGATATCATGTAGTAGTTTTTCCTTTGTTTCTAACAATTTTTTTCTGTTTCTTAATACTTTGCTTAGCTTCTGGAAATCAACTTTTGCTATTCCAATGTGCCTTTGGATTTTGGTGTTACACTTTCTGTCCCCTGATAAAACACTTCTCACATATTTAAATTTTTGTACTAGTTTGATTTTGGTATCCCCAATTTGTAATTTGCATGTTGGGCTGCCCCTTTTGCTAACAACCATGCATTTTGTCTTCTTGCAATTGATACTAAGGACAATACAGAACCATGTGATTATAAGAGATTTTTATTTTCATTTCATTAACCATATTTTTTAAATTCTTATTTTTATGTAAAAAAAAAAAAAAAAAAAGAAGCTTTCTTGCAGGACCTCATTATACCTTCAATTGCTTGAAGTCCTCCCTTCAGAGTATTTGGCCACAACCTCACCATGCTAAGTGTTGTTGCTGTGCTTTCAGTAGCAAGTACATTTTTGTAAGGTAGATTTGCTAACTCTACTATAAACTGGTTTTGAATCAGGAGTTGTGCTTCTCCTTGACTGGTTGCCAACCAAAGCTAGGCAGCCCAGTCTGCTCTGCTATTTAACTCAGACTGTGAAATAGAGAAGAAATGGATTCATACCTTTGTCAAGCTGTTGGGGTGAAGGAAAAGAGATGCATTGATAGCTTTTGTGTGAAAGTGAATACAACAGCTTTGTCCAGAACTTGAACATCTGATTTTGTTTTCTGTGACGTGCACATCCATATCTTCTCAGCAATATTTACATCTTATTTGTGAGCTGAGGATAGAGCTGTGATTTGTAGAGATTTTTTTTTTCTTACAAATATGTATTTTGGTGTACATTTTATCCAGGTTTAGGAAAGTTTTACTTTTTCTATGATCCATAAATAAGAAAGGTTCTTTGATTCCTGTATACAGGCTTCTTTTTTTTTCCTGTTCACTAACATGAGCAATCACCCACAACAGAAGATCAATAAGATCAAAGAAGCATCTGGCCAAGACAAGAATTTTTTTCAACTCAAATGTGGAGGGTCAAAGGTTGTCCAGTGCATGATCAGTGAATACAGGACATGGTCCTCAGACGGGACATAAAGTTGTTACTTTTTTATTTTCTTCATTTGAGGAAATGTGACTTTCATGATTAAAGTGGAAACAAAATCAAACTTGATAGTTTTTGTCGTTTTTGTCAGTTTTTGTCATTTCATTTAGATGCCAGGAATCAAGTGGGAGACATAATTGAATTAAAGATGAAAGAACCATTGTGTGCGTATCAAAGGCTAATAAGATTTTGCATTCTAAAAGTACCATCTTGGTGTCAAGCTCTGTGAAGAAAAAACGGAATTAGGATTACAAGCCAGACTGAATGACAACTACAATGAGAAGTGGTCTTGATTCTCTTACTTTTGCTGTATAAATTTTGTTGGGAAAGTTTTCAATTAATGAAGTAGATGGTTAGAATTTTTTCTGTTGTTTTTTTTTTTTTTGTTTTATGATGACAAATTTATGTCTTCATATTAAATGTTATCTTGGCTGATAAATTAATCCAACTTTTGTCTTCCTTACTTTCATGCTTCTCATCCATTTTAACATTGGCTTACAAAAACTTAAATAACTGGGAAGTGGTTCTAGCAGAGGACAGAAAATGCGACACTGAAATCAGAAGATGTATTGGGATGGCCAAAGATGCATTCCAAAAACTAAGCAGAGTAAGAGGCAGAAAAATTTTGTTAGAAACAAAGAAAATAGTATTAAACAGATGATATCTGTCTTCTGTATAGCAGTGAATGCTGGACAGTCTCCTCAAAGACGGAAGAAACAAATGTGGTTCTACAGAAAGATGCTGAGGATCCTATGGACTTGAACACATGAGTAATGACAAAGTTTTGGAAAAAATGGAAACTTATACTTAACATCAGGGAGTGGTAGTTGAAGTTTCTGGAGCACGTAATGTGGAAGGTGGGCTTGGAAAATGTGATACTCACAGGACAGATTGAGAGAAAGAGGAAAGCAGTAGGTAACATACCTGATGAGCCGGAGCAAATGGATGGTCGAACAATGTTCGGGAGAAATAACACAAAGAGAAAACTTATTAAGCACTAAAAGGGACAAGAAGATGTGGAGGTCCTTTATCACCTACATTCTGGAGGGACATGACACATAAGAGGAAAGAAGACATTTTTGGATGGCTTTAGGTAAAAATTTATTACAATGTGTTAATATTTTCCTCATGAAACCAATTCTCTGTTAAATTTAGAAAAGTCAGAATGAAGCAACCTCATTTAGCGATTTTCTTTATTCAAATATACAACTAATAAGGCTTTAGAATTGGGCTACATTTCTTGAACAATCAGTGTGCCTTTTGCTCAGTCTCTGTAAACATGGGGGTGCTGAAAAGTTCTGTGCCATACCCACTTCCTCAAATAAATATTTCAGTGACCAAACACAGAGTATAAATTTTAGGAAGTTGTTCAGCACCCTTTTACATATGCAGAGTGACCATAAACTCCCTGTTTTAATGAAACACATTGAAGTTAATAAAATATTATAGAATGAAAGATTAACAGTATTAAGTCACCAAGAGTGGGTGTTAGTATGATATGCTACAGTATCTTGACTTGGTTTATGCCCTGTAAGTATATAAATAAATAATGGACTTTTTTTTTTAATTTGGTTTTGATTATGATGAAAGCCTAAAAAGACATTAGAAATGCGGTTTGGTTTCAATGAGTAAAAGGAGGAGACAGAAGACGGAGAAAGTGATAATGCTTTTATTTATTTAGTATCTGCTTCAGTGAAATGCATAATCTTGACAATTTCAAATCTTTTCATTCATTCATGTCTTTGATCGTTATAGCAATATTTTGTTAAAGTTGTTATGGTCACATATTTAGTGATGAAATAGTCTATTTCATGGGTATTTTATAGTCCCAGAACTTGCAAGGAGCTTATTCAGTCATTATTTGTAGAATTAAGATTCATAGGAAAATTAAAATAGGAAAGCCACAAAATTTTCTCAGGTATTTCTAGCATATCAAGAAACCTGCAAAAACAGTGAAGAGTTTTAGTTATTGCCACTTCACTCAAGTGAACTATTCCAGAAAGAATTATAGGAAGTCGCTTGTAGGACAAGATATAATGAAACTTACAAAGACAATGTGAGCTGCTTTAGATGATTCTCAGGAGAGTCAGATATTGATAATAAGCTACAACAGCTACCAAAAATGCAAAAATGAGTTATTATGAAGTGATACACAATATAGGCAATGTGATGCCTCAGCTATTCACCAGTGATAAAGATCTTTACACTTACAAGAAAACAATAGTGGAATACAACTGTCATATGATTTTTTCCTTGTGCTGCATGCCATTCAATTTTTCATTTGGATTACAATTGATATTGCTATTGAAAGCCATGCCTCATTTAGCCACTATTTAAACCATAAAAGACCCAAATTTCTCTTTTTCAATTTTTTCATGTTCTAGCATGCAGTTATTAAAATTTCATCTGTCCCCTTTGTGCACTACTGGATTAAGAAGGATTGTTATATTCATGACTTCAGTCACTTTCTCAACAATATGATGTGGCCTCCCTCTGTCTTTTTTTTACAAATATGGCAACTGCTCCGATGTGCATTTTTTTTTGCTTTTTTCTTTTTAACCCCTGATGCCTCAACTACATGAATTTAAGCATGCTACTAGATTGGCAACTAGGTCCCGCCATTTTATTGTTGAAATAGCTAAATTCAATTGCCACTTCTACTCTAACAGTTTCTTTTCATTTCTTGCACTTCCCAACTGTGGAAATTCCTTCTGGTTTCCTGCTTCCCTGATAACTACAATATTCAAAAATCTAAATGCAATGTCAATCTGTCTTCTTGAACCCTGTTCTTTTTTTAGTCCTTTCTTCAATTCTCCTCATTCTCAGTCTTCTCATTCTCTTTCACTTTCACTCTCCCTCCGTGTAACCCCCTTTGTTCTAGTGGCATTATTGCCTTACTTGGAGTGAAATGATTGAAAAAAAAGTGTGTTTGGTCTCAAGGGGATTATATTTTGGATCTGCTCACAGAAGCAATTGTTATAACCAACTTTTAGTAAGTGCAAAGTTGTTCACAAGGCTATAAAAGAATGAAAACACCATAGGAATATTAGTGCAAACAAAAGGAATATCATGGTTTCAGCAGTGAATCTTTTTGTTTGAGCAAGTTCCAACCTTCTGTATGCATTTGAAAATCCAGAAAATTTTGTATGTATTTTAGAATCCAGAAAATTTTGTATGCATTTGAAAATCCAGAAGAAAAATTTATAGTGACCTGGAATGGTAATCGTGTGATTGGGTATTTCCTTACATGGAAACATTTAGCATATCTTAACCAAACAGTTATCATTATTTTTTGTTGTAAAATCTTTTTCAAAATAGTTGTTTAAAGTCAATAGTCCTGGGTATGCCAATAAACTACATCTGGCAACAAGGCCTCTGATCAGGAGATTGGAGGTTTTGAGGAGTGTGAAACCATCTCTTAATTGCTGTAGTTCCCAAGTTCATTCTAACTTTAAATGGTAGCATCTGTCCCCAGATATGGGCAAATAGTGAACCCCAAACAAAATACTATAAAAATATTAAAATATCAGTAATACATTTTTATAGTAAAATAATCAATAATATCTATTTATAGTAAAATGACCAGTAATGCATTTTATCTTTATTGGAAGGCATGCAATTGCATGCATCAAAATATTAGTTGAAGCCATAAAATTGTGTTCAAAATATTTACATTTTGGCATTAAATAACCCATAGGGGTGTTGATATGCCACTAAACAAAATCAATCAACCAAATCTAAAGTCCACTGTTATTGCAGTATTTATGGGGATTACCTTGCTAACATTTTTTTTTTTTTGAAATAGTGTGAAAAGTCAACATCTTGATTATGTCATTATTTTATCTTTGAATTACATGCATTAATCATTTTAGCATTTGCTGCTTTGAAAATCTTCAAATGATCCAGTTTCTTTTCTTTGGTAAAGTTTGGTTTTGTTATTGTGTAGCACTCATCCATGAGATATGAAGAATTGTCCCTTCAATGATCTATACAAGGTTCATTCACTCAAAGCCATTTTTAATCATTGTTCTGAGAAAACTGATGTTTTCAGCTGACAATCTAGACATTTCTGAGCAAGTTAGACACAATGCAGGACATCTACATGAAAGTCTCTATTTGACAAGGCTGTTTAAGGATATGACTTAAGTTTTTAGGATAATGTTTTGATTTTGTATCAATTTGCAGTATTGGATAAAACTACCCTTATGTTCAATTTCCTTATCTCTACTAAATTTGTTATAACTATCCATTTGAAGTGTTTAGCATTTACTTATTCCACATCCTAAATTTTTATGGGTACATACCATCACAGCTTTCATTCTAATTCCAGATCATAGTTTACATTTTGGAAATGGTTATCTTGGGTCCTAATTCCTGGAACAATTGATAAAGCTGGTTGATTTGTTTGTTTTTTTTTTGTTTTTTTTAAGACCTTTCTTATCCCAACTATGAATACCTTTGTCATCATCATAGTCACCCCCTCTTATCAGTACACTGGCTTTGGGAAGAAAAACAGGAAGACTGTTTTCTATTAGTAGATTAATTTGAGATGTGGTATGGAATGTTTAAATGAACACTGTCCATCTCTTCACATAGAGCATAGTCTTGTAGAGATTAAATAGATTGGCACTCTCGTTTCTTCCTTGTTTTACTCTTGAAGATGTTTGAAGTGATTCCATATTGGATTTTTCACCAGCCATAAATGATTTTGTGTAATGATTTCATTCCTCTATCAGCTCTATATATTCAGTAGAGTTGGAGCTTACAAGGTTGGTTCTAATGGATGAGGTTTATGGTCACATCACATTGAAACACCAGTTCCTGTATGATCAGTGAAGTTGAGCACTGTCGAGCCTGATCAGTACCTTGATGGGTGACTTCTTGGGAATACCAGATGTGGTAAGCTTGTATGTGCAGGTGGTGTAATAGATATTGGAATTGTTAATCAAAAATCTGAGTTCCAATTCCAGTTAGATTTGTTATGTTTATTTATGTGCAAATGCCTTTGGGAAAGATATGAATCCATCTCTTTTTCCTCCAAGCTATGGGTTAATTAGTAAGACGTGTATCTGTAATCCATTATTATCTCAAAAAACAAAAAATATTTACAATCTAAAAAATTATTTTATGGCTTTAAATAACCTGCAATAGGTTAATAAACCATAAAAAGGAATGAATCAATCTAATGGACGAAAAGAAGAAATCTATATTGATGTGGTTATTTGCTACTAGTTGCTCAATATAGCAACTGTACAATTTTCTATTTGATAGATATGCAATTTCCTGGAGTTGCTTGATAACATATATGCCGTCATTATATCCCTTTGCAAAACGAAAGCCAAATTGGGTTGTTAGAAGTTGACTTTTCAAGAATGGTAAGAGTTTCATTAATCCAATATTCATTAGTACTTTCAATATAATTGTTATAGTGGAACACACCTATTCTATTGTTAATAGACTCTTCCACCTATAATAAGTAGGAGTAGCAGCAGTCGCTAAGTTGCTCAGCGAGTTGGTCAGTCAGTCGATGTCGGACGACTGTTAGTCAAATATTAAAGTATCAGCCACCACAACTAGATTACTGCGTCATTACCTATTATATCAAGTTCCTAGCGTTTTGTAGGTCGAACCTATTTTAGGACCGACTTAATACAAATACAAGCCTTCACTGTGAAACCACTCCATGACAATAATGGATCCAGTTATGATACCACTGTACATGTGTTGGTTTGAGGATTACCCTTTTCTTTTCACACTGTATTAATGTGTAATATATCCCACTGCTTTGGGATATTTTCTTGATTTCAAACTTTCTTCAAGAAACTAAGAAACTTGTATTTGAATTTAGGAAGAGAGTATGCTACTTTCCAAAATTCAGCTTCAGTGTCATGTGAAACTTTATTATTTTTTTTAATTTTTTTTTTTTTTTTTTTTTTTTTACAGATCTTGACATCACTAGGTTCATTGTTGTTAGGTCTGTAAACAGACTTTGTCTTGATATATATTGATGTATATTCTACTATTCGCTCTGGCATTTTCAGATTGGAGTGGTCAAGTCTGAAATGTAACAGTGTTGTCTTTTTTTTTTTTTTAGTTTTGATTGCGTGATATCATGATTTTCTGCTTTTATCCATTTGGTCTCTAATTCCTAGAAAATATTGCTTTCTCAGTGCATTAACTTGATTTTTTTCTTTCTTTGTTAACTATTGAGTATTCACTTTTTTTCTTTTTCTTCTATTTGTTTTTTCTTCTATTGGTCTTTTCAACTCAGAATTGTATCACATAGAACGTTTATTTTCTGTTTAGATGAGTTCAGGTATTACTGACAATTAGGAATATTTTTGCTGTAATTCATTAGGTTTTAATTTTTTATACACTGGATTTTTCATATTGTTCAAAACTGCAATATTATCCAAAGGAGTCAGAAATTAAAAATGTAAAATCTCTACAACACTGTTTACTGATAACTTTCAATAATATTGTTGTTAATGTTAAATTATTTTAACAGTATCTTTTTAGTATAGGGGAAAAACAAGAACATCTGCCTGAAATCACAAATTAGACACTTGCATGTAATGGCCTTCTCAATCTTTGTATATGACTGCAAATTTTGGACATTGACGGTAGAATTACATGAAAGAATCCAAGCATTAGAAAGTAGAGGTTACCGAACTAGAGGAGCTTATTTTTTTTGTGAAATCAGAAAAACTTTTGTCTTTTTGTTTCATCCTATCTTTTCTTATCACAAATCATGACAAAGGTGGGGGACTTTTTTGTCACTTCAGAAAGCCAGATTTTACAAATTAGTCTTTTTTCAAAAATGTTATGTAATAATTTCAATAAAGTGACCAAACAATAATGTAGATTTTTGTCTCCAGATGACTTTGTGGTGCTACTTTTCTGTAGATTTTGCCACTTAATTCTTATTTAGGAGTGTACCTTTCTTTGCAAAGGTTATCCCAGAAACTCACAAATTTAGATTAAGGGCTGAAGTATGAGTTACAAAACCTTATCAAGCTGGAATAATTCATCCCATGGGTGGATATTCCAGTGAGTAAAATTTTCCATTTCATTTTTATATTCTTGTTTTAATCACATTTCTGTATTGTTTACAATTTCTCACTAAGTATTATAATGAAGCAAAAACAGAAATCTATACTGAAAACAGGAAAAAAATGGAATTTCCTAAAAGCTGAAATGGAATTATGGAAAATTTGAAATGGAAAATTGGTGCCTATTCAGAACCATCTTCCTAGGCATATTGTACATAGATCTGCCTGAAATTATAGATTAGTCCCTTGCATGTATTGGTCTTCTCAATCTTTGTATATACCTGCAAATCTTGGATATTAATAGAAGAATTACATGAAAGAATCCATGCATTAGAATTGAGGTGCTTTAGAATCATCCTAGACATCACCAATGTTAACCACTTCACTGCAAGACATAATCAGATGATAAATGAACCAATTGGAAGACCTCATAACCACTGTAAAGAAAACAAAATTTAAATGGTATGGCTATGACATAAAAACTACCACACTTTCCACTTCCATCCTCCAAGCTTAGGCAAATGGGGCAGACAGAAGGAAACATAGGCTTACAACATCACTAAATTGACTGGAATCTCTCTCGCTTTTGTGCAGCAACCCTACAACCACTTCTGGTTATATGAGACTGATGATAATGATGATGGTCTTAGTATAGACTCTGAGAATCTTTTTTAAAATGAAAATTTTATAATTCAGATATAATTTTTCTTTTTTGTTAGCAAATCTAAAACTTAAACAATCTTTTTAAATAAAATTTTCTCCCATTAGGAGAGAAATAGCTTACTTTCATGGCATGTTGCTTAAGATCTTGTGAGATATTTAAATCAGATGAATCCCACACATACTGAATGTTCATTAGACACCTTGAGATCACTCTCAGAAAAATAAAATTGAATTGCTATTGTCTACAATCTTTTCCCAAGTGGCAAGGTGTCAGCTGTGACATAAAAATTAAGGAAATATTAAGCAAGTTATTGTCATGGTATAACTTCACTGTTGCAACAATTCTTCTTCTATGTACCGTGTCCCTTCAGGACATGGACAATCATGGCTCTCCAAAAGTTCCTGTTTTTTGTAGCACTTAGTAAATTTTGTCTTTGTTGTTATCTCTCCTAATCCCTGTTCTGCCAACCATTTACACAAGCTTGTTAGGTTGGTTAGGTACTTTCTTCTGTTTTTCTTGCCTTCAACATAACCTGTGAGGGTCAGATTTTCTAAGCCCTCTATTTCTCATTATGTGCCTTAGAAACTTCAACTTTCTTTTTATTATGCTAAGTGTCTTGTTTCCATTTTCTCTAAAACTTCTTCATTGATCACATGTGCAGTCCTCAGCGTCCTTCTGTAGAACCACATTTCTCTTCCTCATCTGCATTCACTGCCATAAAGAACTGATATTATATAACAGTCCAGTACTATTTTCTTTGTTTCTACCAAAATTTTCCTGTTGATACTTTGCTTAGTTTTTGAAAGGCATCTTTTGCTATACCAATGTGCCAATTTCTATCCTGTTAAAACACTTCCTAGATATTTTAATTTTTTTACTTGCTTGATTTTGGTATCTTCAATTTGTAGTTTGCATATTAGTCTATTTTTTTTTTTATTGACAACCATAAATTCTGTCTTCTTGCAATTGATGTTTAGTCCCTTCTTGCTTTCCTTTACTGCCTTCTGTAATAGTACTACTAAAAGGAGGGGGCGATGTGGAGGAGGAGATAAGATTAGTAATAGTCTTTTATATACTAAGTCCTTTCAAGCTATAAGCGATCATAGCTCTCCACAACTTCCTGTCTTTTGTTGCTCTAATAATTCCACTTTGTCCTTGTTCTGCTATCCATGCCTACAAACTCATGAAGTTGATTACTTGCTATGCACTTCTGCTTCTCTTGCTTTCAATATGTCTTATGAGTGTTATATTCTCCAGGCTCCCTTTCCTAAGATTATTTTTCTTAAATTTTCCTTGCATGTTCTGTCCATGGTATTCTTAACAGCGTCAATAGAACCCTGTCTTTGTTGCTTCAAGTTTCTTCATCTGTTAGGAAAATGACCTACATTTACTGCCATATATAAGATTCAACATTACATAGGAATTCACATTTGGTCTGGTGTTATGTATTCAGAGATTGTTGATAAAATCCAAAGAAGAATCTGCAATGTTATCAATTCTGACCTGGCATCTCACCTTCAGTCTCTTTTCCCATCACTATAACAACTTTCTTGTGATTTTTCTATAAATATTTTCATGATAATTATTTTCCTCTTTGGTTCTTAAACTTTATGAATTTAAGGGCAGTACTAGATTGGCAGCTTGGTTACATCATTATAAAGTTGAAACAGTAGTAACCATATGTTCTATGCTGTTTCTTCTCTCGCATTTCCCTCTTGTGAAACTCACTTCCAGCTTCTTGCTTCCCAGTCAACTTTGGTCTTCAAAAATTTAAAGACATTTGTTGCCTTAATCCCTGTTCTATTATTGATTTCTCTCCTTAATAATGTTTTCTTTTCCTCATATTATTTCATATTCAGTAACCGCTTGCATCTTAGTGGTTTCATTGCCTTACTTGGAGTGAAATGATTAAAATGTCTTTATAAACACTTTGCTTAGTTTTTGAAAGACATCTTTTACTATTCCTATGTGCTTTTTCCGATTTCTGTGTCACCTTTTCTGTTGTCTATTGCTACACTACCACAATAGTTAAATATTTGTACCTGTTTGATTTTGACATCCCAAATACAGAGATCATATTTTCTCTTTTGCTGACAACTGTGCATTCTGTCTTCTTACAATTATAATACAAACATTTACTTAGATTACCTCTTACATTTTTCACTGTAATTGTAAAGGTGCTTATATGAATGACTGCATGTTTTTGGTTATTCAAAGGTTGCCAGATAAGGTGATTGAAACGTTTTGGCGGCTACAGTGGTGGAAATAAGTATAAGACACCCCATGAAATTGTTAATAATTTTCTTATTACTGCACACATTCCTCTGAAAATTTGTGTGTGGTACTTAGATCCAATGTGTATTAGTATACATATTCGTTTTTATAATAACTTTCCATCAAAAAAAAAGTATTAACAAAACTTTGTTTTCGTTTTAAAACTAGTCCTTTTGAATTCCCATTGGGAATTATTGCAAGACAGACTGTATCTCCCTACCATTATCACACTGCTTTTTGTATACATGTCTTATAGTTTCTATGTATGGGACAAGTAATATATTGTAAAGTAAATATTTGTATATAATTTTGTGTACGACTTAGTAGTATAAAAAGTTTTGAGAAAAAAAAAGCATGTCTGTCATTCTTTTTCATCCAGCTATTCTGTTCCATCTAGATATTAAGGTGTTACCATATTGTAGATAATACCCATAATGGGAGAAATGAAAATAGGGAATCTTTCTTTGATGCATAACTCTCCCATTACTATTATTATGACAATATGCTGCACAGGACAGTTTGGAGAGTGCACATGAAAATGCCCTGGATGAGCAAAGGGTTCATTTTGAATTTTTTTTAATTGAGTTCATCCTAAGCAAGGCAGTAAAGATACTAATGCACAAGGGGTTACTGAGTGTAAAAGAATAAGAAAATAGAGAAACATTTGTTATGGCTTTCTGCAACTCACTACCTATACCCACAATATCTTAGACTTAGCAACCCATCTCTCTTTCTCATCTCTCTAATAATATGTTAACTCCCCCCTCTTTTAGTCTGTAATAGCATTTGCTGAATGCAAAGACAATTAGGTCAAACTGATAACCATGGTAACTGATGGAAGCCAAAGCTAAAAATAGATTCTCATGCACATGACAAATCACATGACCAGATACAATCGATCCAATGGGAAAGGTTGACAGAACTCTGTTCAGTGACAAATCTTGAAAGAAATGGAGTATTAGGTTGGTGCAAAAATAATGATGTAATAATGTTGTTTTTTGATGTATTTTTAACGTCAAAAAACGACATTATTACATCATTATTTTTGCACCAACCTAATATATATTAAATTCTCATGGGAATTGACTTTCCGAATTGAAGAGAAGGAATGATGACCCCAACTCACATGAAGCAACAACACAGAATTAAACAAGTCTTAGAGATGCCATAATTGATTTTGTTTAGGTTGGGTTTCTCTACAAATATTCTTAAATGTCTATAATTGTTAACAGAAGCCATTGGTTTATACCAATGGCTTTCGATTCATACTTCTACAATTCACTCTCGTGTGGTCATGTGTGACGTCATGACATGCGGTGCGATTTTCGCTTCTAGCGTCTTATATGCGCGTGTTTATCGTTGCTTAGAAATCTTCTATGTAAACATTGACAGACTATCATCACTGTCGTGTCTGTATATTGTTTAATATGTTGTAATTGACATCTTTAATAATGGCTTAAGTAAGCCGAAAGCTTAGATTGTATTAAAAAAAAATATGGATCACTACTGGGAATTTCTTTCTTCTTTCAACGATAATGTTATTAAACTTATCAGAAGTTACGAAAAAAATTTACATAAAATAAATAGACAACACTTGTCTATATTATTTAATGAAACGTGTATGAATGAAAAGATGCTACCTAAATACACACTATATATATATATATATATATATATTCTTTTAAATAGAAAAAAAGCATTATGCAAGAAAACCCTGCATGAATGCTTACTGTCTTACCTATTACAGATATGGTTATTAATCTGTTTCATTGTTAAGCATTCCTAAAATCTAGCTGCCATATAGCTCTAAATTCCAATTTCCATCACCACATGCTATCTTAGGACAAATTCTTTTATTTCTTTCACCTTACACCCTTTACTGTGCAGTAACTTCTCTATTTGATTTTATTTCAAAGTACATGGTGCTCTCTATTTTGTCGTCTATGATAACCTGACTTTAGGCACTCATCTAATATGGCTTTCATTGTTTTAAAAAATCTTGCTCTTAAGAGATTGCTGGTTTTACCTTTTTATAATTTTATACCAAATTGTACTTCCCATAACAATGCATGTTTGTTTTATCCAATATCATTTCTCTTCTTTCAGAATTATTACCTTGGAGTTGATTACTACATCATGTTGAATCCTGATTTTTTAATCTTAATTGTCAAAGATTATTTGAATTATGCACCACAACAGGTAATAAAAAAGAAAACTTCTTTTAAAACAGTAATTACTTGACTCTTCTTTTATGTGCATTGTCTCTTCATGACCTTGGGGATTATTGCTCACTACAACTTCCTGTCCATTCTAGCTCTAAGCAATATTTATCCCCTTACTATTTTTCCCAGTCCCTTTTCTGCAATCCATTTACTCAAGCCTGTTAAGTAGGTTGATCATGGTTCTCCACAACTTCCTATCCTTTCTAGCTCTAAGCAATGTTGTCTCTTATTATCCCTCCGAGTCTCTGTTCTGCCTTGTATGTGTTAAATTCTCCAAAACCTGTTTCTTCATGCATCCCAGAAATTTCATCTTGCATTTCCTTGTTGCTCGCATGCTCTATGGTATTCTTAGCATCCTTCTGTAGAACAAAATAATTGATCCAAGAAGAAATTTGTTCACATTTATGGTCATGCTGAAAAATTGGTATCAAATTATACAAGATGGTACCTCAACAAAATGGAATTTCCATGTGATGCATAAATCTGACATTATCCCACAAGTCAATACTATTCCAAAATGGTCTGTTTTGGATGAATATGTTGACTGTCTTTTCTTTGTTTTTTTTTTGTTTTTTATAGTGTTTTCAAGTATGACAATTTTCATGATGACTAGTAAGAAAAAACTGAGAGGTTGGATAAATTTTTGTTTTCATTTGCTGAAACAGTTCTAAGGATGTGAGAAGATTTAAAGGAAGAAGCTTATTGTAAAACATAATTGTATGAATGATATTCCCATTTGCAATGTGGTGAAGAATAGTCATGAAAAACAAGCTGAAATGATGAAAATGAAATGTTTACCATACAAAATCAATGATGTGACTGGTTTCTCTTGACATTCATGCCAGAGAATATTAAGCGAAATTTTGAAAGTGAAATACTTTTCTGTAAAATCTCTCCTTTATTTACTTCCAAAAGATAAAGGAAAAACAAAATTTGCTGCTCTCTGATTTGAAGGGAAGTTTGAAATGACTGTCATTTTCTTTTCAAAGTTATGACCAAGCACAAGTCAAGAAATATATCCCTTTATATTTCTTTAATGCATATCATCATTAGGTCTACTGTGACTAATATCCTTATCTTTTGGAATTTGGAGTGTGGGGGAGTGGGCATAAGGGTGTGATTGTATTGGAGATGAAAACTTATACATTATTCTGTGGAAAACACAGATCTCCTGAAAGTCAATGATTTTATAACATTTTTTTAGGAAACTATCATTACTTTTCTAATCTCACTGAATTGCAGCTAATTATAAAATTACTACTAATTTATTATGCAAAATATTAATGAGCAGTTTTAATTACTGAACTTGTAACTAATTTGTATCTTTAAGTACTTTGTCAGTATAATATGCTTAACCAGATTTGATTGTGGAGAGAATTGTTTTTCCTATATGATTGATTGGTGCTTGGGCACAGGTTGCAAAACCAGGATTTTAATATCGGTTTTCAAGATGCGCAGTGAGGCCACTTGGAAGCAACAGAATCTTCTTGCCTCTTCTGCTTGTGAATCCTTGTGCCAGAATAAACTGGACTTCTTAAATGAATGTTGAAGAAGCAGGCATGTTTAATTGGAATTGAGAAAATTTCTCAATTATAATCAAAAGAGGAAAAGGAAGACCAGGGTAAAATAATACGTGACAAGATAATGTAATGCAAATTAACTGTAAGATAGTTTGGAGTGAGTAGCCATAGTCAAATGCAAAATAGGTGACAGAATTGTCCAACAAACAAAATTAACAAAATTTGCAATAAGTAGTAACAAGAAAAAGAAAAAAACTGGGCAAAGAATAATATAAAGCAAATTATATAGGCAAATTAACAGTAATAAGGCAAAGCAACAGTAATATGGCAAAGTGTTAAAAAAACTAATTAGGGTTGTCACACAAAAGCAGGTTTGGACAAGCGAATGTAGTGTTCCGACTTCAGCACAAGACAGACCGGGACTGAGTTAGATGAAATTAAGAACCAACCTATTTTATTGGCTAGGGAAAAAATCCCAGCATGCATTTGTGTGCTTCTGTCTATAAATTGGGGAGGAGCGTTTTGCAGTCATTCCTATATGGATTGAAACCAACAATCACCCACATCTCAACATAAAATGTTCATAAAGCATAAACAGTGTTCATGCACAAAACAGATACAATCAAGTGGCTATAGCCTCCTGACTTCATGTAAAGAAAGAAAAAATGTGAATATTTATTGTACAATGTGTACAATAAGCTGCAAGGGCAAAATGAGGGAAGGTGTAAAAGCTGGTCTTCATTTGTCTTAGCTAGCCTCAGTCACTGACCCATCTGCACAAATACTTTCACCAAAATACCACATTTGCACAAAACATTCATACACAGGCACCATAATACCACAATTGCTCTATGAAATCCTACATCATAATCCATATATCTTTGTGGTGGTGGTGGTGGGGGGAATATATTAACAAGTATATATTAAAATCTCCCCAATGTGTATTTACAATGAAAAGATATATATATATATATATATATATATATATATATATATATATATATATATACACACACTCACACAGAACTAAGCAAAATAATTGTTAGAAAAGTGAATCCTCCACAGTCTAATTGTAGCAGAGACACCAGTTAACTGGGTGAAAAATTAGCAGAATTAATATAATTCAAATCTGTTTCTCGCACAATCACTTGTATATTTATATACAAAATAGCACTCTTTAATCTAATTTCAATTGCTGGTTGGGCTGCTGATCCATCTTGGTTGAATTATCAATTAAAATTAGCAGCAAATGACATAATAAAAGCCTTAAGGTGACCTACAACTTATTCAAAAACTTAGTACCCTGTCAGTATCTCCTGTAAGATTAGTAAAAACTAGTCCTGAACATCTTTCTCATTGAACAACAATGTGTTGAATTTGCAGTAATCAGCCACATATATGTATATTTACACAAACCTAGACAAATCTGAATAAAATATTGAATGGGAACTTGGACAGGCTAAGAGCCCTACTTCAGTTCTCCGAACTAAAACTTGGTTCATGTAGCTAGTATGCAACAGTGATGATGCTGAGTTACCCCTATTAGTCCAAGTCTATACTACATCCTGGGGCAGTTGATTTTGGAACTTATTCACAAGATACAAACTGCCAATAAGCTCATGGAATGGTTTTACATCCAATTTGTTAGTATTCAATCTAGTCTCTGTTTGATCTAAATTGGGATCAGGGTTGGCATTCCGGTCACCCACTAAATCTACCTGATTTAATGTCATCATAAAGGGGTTTATTCATCAAAAAAATTGCTTTCATCATTGGATGCATAAACTCTAATGAAACAAAATACCTTATCCTATATTGTAACATCCAGGTCATAATGTCTACCCACTGGATCTGGGAAGTATATGCCACTTGCCAGCTGAGAAACTCCTCTCAAATGGCCATCATAATATGCTGAAAAGAGGCAAAACCTCCTTAATATAGGTACCTCCACGAGATCACTAAAAAAGAGCATAGCCTGATGAAAATGATGCCAAACTTGACGAAAACAAAATTTAATGTCTAAATGTTTGTTATTATTAAGAGGAAAGATCAAAGTATTTTGGGGGTATTTTTTTACATTTTTTAACCATTCCTAGCATGTACGAAATTTTCGTTAAAAATCTTGTTTTTTTTTGTTTTTTTTTGAGTCAGGAAAATTGACAGATCATGGCAACCATTTTTTTCCATTTTATAAAAAAAAAAAATGAAAATCCCAGTTTGAAATTCTTTTAAAAATCAATTATCATTTTTTCAAAATTTATTTTAAGAAAATCAGAAATTATAATGTTTATTTAAAATATTTTGAACCAAGCTTAACTTAGCTTCTGTGCCAAAAAGAGAAAATAAAACAAAGCAGGTCATAACCTTTTGTGTCACTTGACAGGTGATGAATGACATATTGACGGATTACGTGAGGATAATTTGTTCTACAGAAGCAGAAAAGTAAAATTATTTAGATTTATGTGAACAAATTATTTACCTCGTTATTTTTAAGGAAAACTTTCAGCGCTCTAATTTTTATTTTATTTTGGAACTTAGCTTTCACCTTTCTGTTTACAATGCTTTATGGAAAATATATTATAAAGAAATTAAAATAAGACTGTTAAGAGTGAGATTAAATTTCATAAGAAAGGTATCTAATTAATTTATAGGTACCTTTCTTATGAAATTTTATCAGAAGTGTACATAAAATACTATAATTTTATGTACATTTATTACATTTTACTGTGTTATTTGTATTTCCATTTATTTTATTATTAATTTTGATATTTCATTTATGGAAAAATGTCATAACTGAGATTAATATAAAAATAAGATCATATAAATTAAAGTTTAGCAGTAGTTAATTGTGATAGAGGAGAGAAAGCAGTCAGATGTCACATGACTCCCTATACATGCATTTCCTCCATGGTCACATGATCCACTTAATTCAATAATGGGATCGCCTGTGTTCGCTCACTGGTGATCTATGTTCAGACTCGGGTGTCGGCAATGGCACTTTATTCCTATATAACATAATTGTAAATTGTATATGTAGAAAGAAAGAAATCTGTCATTTTAAATTTTTCCTTTTAAACATTTTCTTTTTACATTGATTAATTCAGTGTTACAGATTGTCACAGTTAAGGCGCCATCCACTATTTCATTCGAAATATGTTTCTGTATAAATGCAGGAGTCTGCTAAGATGCAAGAAAAATACTGGGCAGTTAAATGTGTGTGTGTAAGACAATATTTCAATTCTGGATCCTTTGTTATAGTTCATATAATGAGTTTTTTAATAGCCATATAAGTTCTTTCTTTTTACCTTTACTGATACTGAGATAGCCTTCTGGTTGTTCTACATTTGCCTCACAGTCAATTGAAGCATTTATGTATGCAGTTTTTACATCAATTTGGTGGAGAGATAAATTGCACTGAATAGCTAATTGCATTAAAGTGCTTACAGACGATAAATGTTCTGTGGGAGTTTCATTATAATTTCTTTTGAGGATTTATGAGTAACCTTTAGCAACAAACTGAACCTTGTATTATTCATAAACATTTTTATTATATTTAATAGTGTAGCCACAGTGATTCCCAACAAGAGTTTTAGTTTTCGGGTTTGTAATTAATTCATATGTATCATTCATTTTTAGAGCATTTATTTCACTTTCCATGATCATGCCATTATATAGTCATTTGAAGTAATAGCTTCATTATAAGTATTATATAAATATATATGTCTAAAAACACCAGATTGAAACTTGTTTAACCCTTGAAAGTCAAAGATTTTATAACATGTATATGTATATTTTTTATTTAGGAAATTTACATTCTTAATCTCACTGAATTGCAGCTAATCATAACTAATTTATTATACAAAATACTAATGGACAGTTTCATGGAGTAAGTAGCCATGCTCAATAATAATGCAAAATAAGTGACAAGACTGTCCAACAAACAGAATTGACAAAGTTTGCAATAAACAAGAAAAAGAAAAGAAGAGGGCAAAAAATGATAATATAAAGCAAGCAAACAATATATGCAAGGAAAATCAACAATAAGGCAAATCAACAGTAAAAAGTTCACAAAGAATTGGGGTTGACACACAAAAGCAAGTTCAGACAAGTGAACGTAGCATTCTGACTTCAAGACAGACTAGGACTGAGTCAGATGAAACTGAGAACCAGCCTTTTTTATTGGCTAGAAAAGAATCCTAGCATGCATTTGTTTGCTTCTGTCTATAAAATGGGGAAGGGCAAGTGTTTTGCAGTCATTCATATTGGAAGTGAAACCAACAAGTTTAATTAACTGTACTTGTACTAATTTGTATCTTTAAGTACTTTGTAAGTATAAAAGACCAAACCAGATTTGATTTCTGAAAGAATTGTTTTTCTCTCTTGTACCATTGATTGGTGCTTGTGCACATGTTGGCAATCCCGGATTTCAATATGTTTTCAGGATAAGCTGGGAGGTCATTTGGTAGCAACAGATTCTTGTTTCTTCAGCTTATAAATCCTTGTGCCAGAATAAACTAGACTTCTTAAATGAGGGTATCTACTAAAAAGCATGGATTAACAGCTAGTCTTGTTTACCATTGTTAGTTTAGTGAATTTTGTCCACACTAATTGCATATTTTTTTCCTATAATAAGTGGTCAATATTTGAGCTGAGGGGAAAATATGCTGTTTCAATGACTAAACACAAATATTTTTTTTTCTTTTTTGACAAGAGGATGCTGAAAATTTTCTACTCTGCCCCACTTCCCAAAAATATTTCAATGACCAAATATTAGATTTTTTTTCTAATGTTTAAAGAAATCAGAGAAACAATATGTCAAGTGTATAGGACTTCATTGTGAACATGCAGAAGAGCTGTTAAGTTTCATGACTCTCGGTCATTCTTTTTGGTAGGGCTGAGAACTTCTCAACACCTCCTCCTATTTGTGTTTGTATCTCTATGATTACTTGAACTTTAAAGAAAATCTGTGGGTGAAGGTCATTTGTTCACTGAAAGTTCATGCCCTATTGCCACCAATGCACATTCAAAAGTGCAGCTTTTGTTGCTTCACTGCTTTTATTTACTCTTTTAATCTTAGTTTTATTCTTTTGAAACATTTTTGTGGACTCAGAAATTCAGATAGAAAACCTCTAACAAAAATGGATTAGAAGCATTAAGGTATCAAAGTGAATTGATGCTAGTTCATATAATTGTGACAAAAGATGGTAAATTGTTGATTTTTATACATACATACATACATACATACAAACAGTTGAGTTGATGTCTGTCACTTGAAGACTTAAGTGAAAGACAAGGAAAACCAAAGCAAACAAAAACTTCACTGTAAACCTGTCACATGAAATGGAACTTCCAAGTTGCTTTGCCTCAAGCTCTTTTTGCTAACATCTGAACCAAATGTCTGTACACTTTTTAACTTTGATGTTTTTACTCACTGCTCAGAATCTAAGTTGACACTTGTCACTTGAAAACTCTGTAAGGAGAGGCATAAAAGGTATAGGCTGGAAAATCTGAATGGCAGAGAGAAATTAAATATTTATTGTATTTTCTTTTGGCATCATTATTGGGAAAGACTTGATTGAAATCTAGCCAGAATTAGATTCAGCATCCAGATAGATGAATACCGGGGAATTTGCTGCATTTTTCTTCATTTCATGGATAATTTAGCTCTATTAATGATTTATACCCCAGTTATGGGTTAAATAGCAGAGTAAACTAGACCCTCAAGCCTTGGATAGCAACCACTTTAGATGAAAGAATACTCTGAATTCAAAACTGTGAAGAAAGCAACATGAAACCATTATCTTTTTCATAGCAATTCCTAGAGAATAGAAGAAACAGACTCTGTGTAGAGCCATGCTTGTGTAGGTCCTAAAGAGACATGACATTTAAAAAAATTGTCTTGCATATGGTAACTGGTACAGTTATCAAGCTAAGTTCTAATTCCAATATAGAAATACTGTGTTCACTTTTCACTAATGACTTTAGTAGTGACATAACACCTTTTCTCTTCTCTTTGGCTATTAATTAAATAGCAGGATTACTTGGCAGTGTCCAACTCCTCTTTAAGTAACATTTGAACAAAACCTGTGGTGTAGATGGGTAAAATTACAGTCTAAATCTACAGTCTAGTATTTGTTGTAGGAATACTTGTTGTGTTTGGGTAGAAATCATCTGTTTCCTGGTATTAGTTTTGCTGTAACAATTATTGTGGACTTGAATGTGAGTCAAAGTAATAAATGAGTATCACAAAACTATATTTAACAAATGACATGTATTAACAAAAGTATTAAAATTACAATAAAAGAAGAAAACATTTAAAGATTAATGAATGTGTTTTTGTGTTGGCCTACGTGATAGTATATAGCTGGCCACTCATATTCAAGGATACCTGTCTACTAGGGCAGCTAGGCAATCCCTATTGCAGACGCTTGCTCAGGCGCATTTGTGTTTATTCAACACCCATAGAGCCCACCTGTGGTTTATACTGCAACTATGCTGAGCAGACCTTGGTTACACTTTCTGGGAAAGAATGTGTTATCTAGCGTGATCAACAATTTGAACAAGGCCAGCACGCTCAAGCCCTCGGCCACAATGACTTGTGACATTGTGCTAGCATAGCTATTGATGCTACGTAAAGGTTCCGTCTACCCAATTTCCCTCATAAGGCTTGGGTCAACCTGTGGAACGGTTTTCAGGCACTTTCCAAACATGCTGCATGATGGGATCAACCCCTCCAATCTGATAGCATCAGGAAGTCTCCTTCCTGACAAATTGACCATGGTGAGATTCGAACCCAAGTCTCATGGTCAGAATGTGAACATTCTAACCACTTGGCGACATGTCCATTTACATGATAGACATGAGTGTCAAAGACATTGCCCCAGTGGAGGACACTTTTCGTCCACATGGGACTACATCTTATGGCCAGAGTTGTAAAAGAGAATGAGTGAGAATATTATTTCCTATTTATAGGCTTAAGGAATCTCCCCTAGTAACGTGTTTTTTTTTTGTTTTTTTTTTTTTAGTAAAGTCAGGTGGGATAACTCACATATTATATTGAGAACTTCACTTAAAATTAAATCAGGCAATAAAAGAACCTTGAATTTATAAGAAATACAAATCCCAAGAGCCACTCAAAGTAGAGAACTAATGAGTGTGGCTGTTGGAAGTAGATGACGGTTGGCCCGAGACTTGAAAAGGTTAAGATTGTAATGATTGGACAAGAATCCTCTTGGGCGTCTGTTCCAGAAAGTTGTAGTTCTTGAGAAGGAGATGTCTAAATGGAACTTCCTTCATACCAATGGAATACTGCCTGTTATTATTTTGCTCAGTAATTTTATGTTCCAAACTTTATGCATTGAATTAGGGCTACTTGTTAAAATGTAGTTTCTATCAAAGTAATTTTGAATAGCCATTCACCTTCAGATGGTCTTTAAGTTGCCTCTCTCCAAATGTTGATTTTTTATTTATGTATAATTATTAATGTTATCAGTTTTTGGTTTTATGTTTATTAGCAAAAAGGATTCAGTTTTGGAATTAACCATCATTATCTTGCTATCCATCAACAATAAGAACATTTATGACTTAAAAACACGACTTAAAACAATAAAAACATTTGTGACTGATGCTTTTCTATAATTCTAAGATGGAAGAGTTTGCTAAAAGATTCCCTGAAAATGCCAAAATCTTTGCTTGCATTAGAAAAAAAACTTGGTGTAAACTGGATTATAATGATACTCAAAGATGACTCTTGGTTTTGGTTAATCCTTTTTCTGCAAAATGTAGGAAAATCTTTATTAATTACTGTGATTTGCAATTTTTTTGAAGAATTCTTACATTTACACAAACAAGCTGGCTTTTATTTTATTTTTTTATTTTTATTTTTATCTCACCCCAAGCAAAGCAATAATGCTACTAAGATGCAAAGGGTTACTGGGAGTGATAGAGAGTAATAAAATTTTAATGAGCAAAAAGGACAATAAAAGAACAGGTGTCAGGAAAACAGAAGATGGTGATTGACGTTGGATTTAAATTTTTGAAGATTGTAGGTGACAGGGAAGAAAGAAACTGGAAGAGATTTCCTTGGGAAATGCATGAGAGAAGAAACTATTAGAATAGAACTTAGGGTTACATCTTGTTATATCAGCAGTAAAATGATGAGACCTAATTGCCAATCTAGTAGTATGCTTAAATTCATGCAGTTAAGGAATCAATGATGAGAGCTCATTAAAATAATTGCCATGAAAATATTTTTAGAAAAGATGGAGAAGCTACATCACAGTGGTGGGAAAGCGAGATGCCAAGTTAGAGCTGATAAAATTACAAATCCATCTTTGAATTTTGTCAAGAATCTCAAGATATATGGTAGTAATATTCAATGCATGGATGAATGGTAGATTTAGAAATTTGCAAGATGGAATGTGATAAGAAAGATTCTCTGGTACCATCAAGTGAACCAACTTTACTAGCAATGGGTTCTATATAATCTTTCCTACTTTTTCTGACTTAGACTTGTCTAATTATTGTTAACAGAACTTTGACAGCACTCAGATACCAAGAGATGCTTGAACATAGGTTGATGCTGAAGCTACAAATAAATAAGAAAAATAAAAAAAGACATTGATTTTTCAGCAATGCAATGTGAGATGTCATTCTGCAAAGATAAACATTTCATACATCAGTGATCACTTTTCATTTGTGACATGGCATGCCTGCCTGGTCTCCTGACATAAACCTTGTAGAAAATGTTTGGTGAGTGATGGTAAGAGATGGAAATACCCAGTACCCTACTTTTGATGAACTGAAACAGGCTATCATGGATGCATGAAAGAAAATCCTGCAATCTTTGCTCTCTAAATTGCCACACTTGGTGATATTCAAATTGTTGAAGGCAAAAACATGCAAACCATAAATTAACATTTTCTTAAATTCTTTTTCTTTTTTTTTTTTCTTTTTTTTTTTTTTTTTTTTTTTTTTTTTGGTACTGTTTTTATGATTAGGGAACATATTTTTTTTTTTATATAAAATGAAGAATATAAATAAAAATCTACAAATATGCTGAAAATATTTAAAAAATAATTAAAATGTTTTATAGAAATCTGTATTCACTTTTACACAAATTCCACTGAAAATATTTAAAAAAAAAAAAAAAAAAAAAAAAAATAAATAAATTTTTTTTTTTAATTTTTGGACAGAGCATATTTTTTTTGTTTAAGTTTCTATCTCTTTTGTATTGAACAACATGACACAAGAGTGTCTCCGCAGACAAATTCTTTTCAATTATTTGGTTACTTTCTATAAAGCAATTATCAGTACACATATTCATTACTGTCAGGAGAAAAGATACTGACAAAAGTTTGTGTGTTGGATTTTTAACTACATAAAGAAATTGATTTATTCTTATAAGATATCTGTATCTATAAAAAAAAAATAGACTCTTGTGATGTGTTAACAACATATTATGCACTTTGTGTGTTTGTTGCTTTGAAATGTAAGGATTGAATATGTACAATAATTTCCACCTTTTTGTCATGCAAAACAGCTTTACTTTCATTTTGGGGATTTTCTTTTGGATTATGTATCTATGTTCTGTGCATCTATTTTTCTCCTGTCTTTTAAAAATGGCTTGTATTCTTTTTCCTTTTACTGATTTTTATGGCCTGTTCCAAAATTATATCTGTTAGGGAAAATTATCTTTATTTTATTTATGTAACTTGAACAAAATAAAGAAGAAAACTAAAAGGAATGGAAGTTCATTTATTATTTTTAAAGAAAGTTTGTTTGCTTCTTTCAGAAATCATTCCTTTGGGCTTTTTTGTTTTCTTTTATTAGAGAGACATCTATACCTCTGCAAGTCATCATTCAAGAAAAAATCATTTTTTTCCCTTGAAATCTGTAAATGAATATAAATATAAATAAATTACAAGAAATTTGTATCAGAAAGAAAAGGTTATGCCAACTTTCAATTTGGGAAGACATACAGTTAATTTTGTTAAACATATATCTAGTTTTCAGATGGGTTTTTAATCGATAATAGTTTTGTTCTTCTAGTTTATAAAGTTCTTTCTATATTTACTGTTTTGTTCTCAACATTTTATTTTGTTCCTTTTCTAATCATCATTCATTGAGATTTTGTCTATAGCAAGATTTTTGTTGTAAACTGATTTGGACATTAGTACTGGTTGAAATATTGTGAAAACAAAAAAAACCAAAAAAACCCGGAGATTCAAAAGATAAAACTGAAAATATTGAATACAATAACTAACCTTTGATATGGATATTGAAAAAAAAAAGTTGCATCCATTTTTATGGGCAATTTTGACTGCTCGAAAACAAAACGGAAAAATAATTGTTAACATTGAAGAAAAGTTGATAATGTCAAGCATTTGATTATGAATTTACAAAATATAAGACTTCACAGAAATCCAAATAGTGTAGGATGTCACTATTTGTGGTGTTGCCAACTCTAAGAATCTGTTAATTTTTTTATTTTATTTTTTTTAATCATTTCACCCCAAGCAAGCCAATAAAGCTACTAAGACACAAGCGGTTACTGAGTTTTAGAGAATATGAGAAAAATATACTATTAAGGAGAGAAGACAATAAAAGAACAAGAATTATGAAGACAGAAGATAACAATTACCATTGCATTTAGACTTTTGTAGTTCAAAGTTGACTGGGAAGCAAGAAGCCGTAAGAGAGTTCCATAAGTGAGAAGTGTGATAAAAGAAACTATCAAAGTTATCCCAATGGGTAAAAATTTAAGTAGTCAAAATATTTCTTAAACTAAAGCTTATTTTTCTTAAAAAGCAGAATCTGCAATATTATCAGTCCTGACCTGCTATCACAGCTTCAGTCACTTTCCTTGTGTCTTTTTCTATAAATATTTTCATGGCAATTATTCTGATGGGCTTTCCTCTTTGGTACTTTCGTAATTGGATTGTTTCTATTTTCAGACCAATTCAAGTCTCGCTATATATCAGATGAGATTATGTCGCTTTACCAGTTGAAACTTTGTATTTTGGTGTTTGAAGAATTGTTAAGTTTATGTTAAGTTTGTTATCTTGAATTTTTTTTTTTTTTTTTTTTTTTTTTTTTTACAAGTTCTTATTAACTGTTTTTTGTGAAAATTTTTAATTTTCTTTTTTGGTTTTTACCTTCCCCCAGCTTTAAATTTTTTTTTTTTTACATCTATTTTTCACTAGACTATTGATGTATTTTTTGTGTAAATTATATGGAATTTTCATTTTTTTATTTTTTTTATTTTTTTTTATTTAATCCTCACCCAGCATTAAGTTCATTTTATTTTTTTTCTTGTATAAATTGTCTTTTTGCTTAATCCTTGTTGTTCAATTTTCTATGTGTTGCTTCATTCATTTTTTTTTTTTTTTTTTTGGTGTGCTAAATAAACATTTTTTCTTGCTTTTTCTTCACCTTTAATCCCCACACAGGTGAAAGGCTTTTTAATTTTAGTTTCGAGTTTAACTTTTCTTTTCCATTTGTTTAATGTTTAATCTATTTGTTTTTATTTTCTTTTTCGTGTTATGTCAGTTTAGTTGGTAAGTCTTATTTTTTTTTTTTACGTATCTCTCTTTATTTTCCCTTTTGTAGTATTTTGATTTCATAATTTGTTTTATTTTGCTGTTCTAATTTAAAAAAAGAAAAACCTTTTTACATTTTTGTATTTGTGTCGTTTGAGTGAATTCTTTTTAGTTTACACGTCAGATGTTTTTTGTCTGTCTTTTTGTTTTTTTGTTTCTACATTGTTAAAAAAAGAACTTTAAAAACAAATAATAATCAAAGATGTTCACCAAACATTTGGTTAAAAAAGAGCTGTTCAGGTCAAAGAAGAAAAAGCCCTTCCCTAATAAAAACACTAAACCGCTATCAACAGTGGTTGCTGATAGTATAGACATTACCAAAATTAATGAAGACAAAATTGAAAAGAAAAAAGTATGGAGACAATGAATGAGTAAAATCAAGAAAACAAAAATGTGTTGCCATCTGGATGAGGAACAATGAAAATAAAAAAATTGAGTTCCTCAAGAGAACCAAGAGCTATGCAGATCTTATCAAAAAAGGTGGGCTGAGGAGTTACAGAAAGTGAAAAAAAGAATTGTCAGTCTTTGAGGTTTGGCAAGCATTTGCACAAAATTTGTCACTCCACAAAAAATATGATGACCAGATGGAAGGGCCATTCTCAGTATTTGAGGATCCTCCTCATGTCTTAGGAGTGAACTTGGCTGCTTATCTAGTCCATTTTGGTCAGATACTCAGTAGTTCTGGCTCCTAATGATCTAAATCCCCCTTTGGCTGAGTTTATTATTTCCATCTTACCTGTAATGGGCATGCTAATGATCAGTGTGGTAAAACCCTTGTTTTTGGTCCATTTTGCATCCCTCATTCCCCCCAAAAGACCTTTGCTTGTGTGGTTGTGGAGAAGTAGAAGTAGGAATAGCAGGTTGTTAGTAATACCAAAGGGAAGCTCCAGGCAGCAGGAATTTTGTCCCTGGAATCTGCCACAGGTAAAGCACAAACAGCCCCACTCTCTCTACCAGTATGAAGGGTGATGCCCCAGCCATCTACACAGAAAATCAGACAGTAGTGATTAAAATATGAGCCTAGCTTTGAAAAATTTGAGAAACTCAAAAAACTTAGAATTCCTGAAGGATAAAAGAAAAAAAACAAACATTCATCTGTACAGCTGGCCCTTCCTTCTTGGCACTGTCTTCCCCATTACTCAAAAAACAGCTTATGACTCCTCCTCCAATGACAGCATCATTAAATCCTACACCTTCTAAAGTGACCACCCTCACAAGAACACCCATTCCCAAATCTCTCTTCCAAAAATCTACTCATACCATAACTTGCAATCCATCCCATGTATAGACCCCCACTGATAATTCATCAAAGAAAAAAATGAACACCAAAAAAGGCAATGAAGCCCATCATCCGACTCTGTAGAAACTGCATCAGAAAATAAAATAAAATCCAAATCCATTTGACACTGGAGAAGACATGTACTTAAAAGATAAAAGACCTTAAGTTCCTCCTAAATGTCAAACAGGTGAATAATATGGATGTGAAAAAGCCAAAAACTTTCCATTCAGGATGATCTGATAGGCAAGCTCGGTTTTACAAAACGAGAAGATTGCTCAATATGTCCTTGGGCACCTGGGTTTAAATACCTCACTAATGACGAGGCATCATTCGCCTGGCTGGTGATACAAAAGGCCCTCTGGGTTGGCAAAAGACTTTGCTTGTCGGGCTTGGAAAAATGTCCAAACTGCATTTGCTGTGGTGAGGCAGTGTAACACTAGGTCACACCTTCCACTACATGGTCATAGTCCCACTGTGCAAGATTATTGACAATATCATTGTTCACATGCTTTGTCTTTGAGGCCAGTTCTGTTTGTAGCAATGTGTATCTGACTGAGGTTGAGCTCTATGTATTCTTTTGCTTGCTAGGCAAGTGTTGTGATATGGATGAAGTGACAGAAGGAATTCTATGAGGATTCCAACTGATCTTGTATTTAGGCATCAGCATAAAGTCAAGATTAGGATGGAAAGGTGACACATCCCTCTATCAGAATTTAGCAAAAGGTGGGTGAGTCTTGCGTGTCTGTGTCGAGTAAAAGGAGTTGACTTGGAGTGACATTTTAATACTGGTTAGACATCAAGATATTGGGAACTCTTGTGTTGAACATTGGTAACCCTGCCCAAAATAAGGTAAGGAAACTAAGGATAAAACAAACCTAAGTTTGTTTTATTCTTAGTTTATTCCCTCAAGTTAACTTAGCTAGTTGATGTATACTCATTGGTCTCTCTTATTTTTGTTCCTACTTTCTTTAGTTTAATTCCCTTCTCTCTCCCCTGTTAGGTGAGAGAGATGTTAGTTCTCTGGTAGAGGCAGGATACTTTTCATTTTTTGAATGTGTATTTCATATTTGTTTATGTGTTTAGATGAGTGTGTGTTTGAGTAAATGATTGATGAAATGAGTGTTCTTAATTACCTTATCCTGCATTAAATTTTGTCCAGTTAACTGTTTTTTTTCTGCCACATTTAAGGATTGTGTGTGTATTTTGTTTAGTTTCTTGTATATAAATTGTAATCATTGTAAATATTCATTAGGGTTACATTTTTATATCTTGTTATTTTATTTCCCCCCTCCCAGCAAATTGTACATATCGGAACTAGTTATGACTATGTAGAGGCTTTGAGGTATTGTGGTGGTTTTAGTAAGAATGGTAAGTAAGAATGTGTTGCGTTGATGTAAGGAATAATTTTGGCTCAGTAATTAGGCCTAGCTAAGTTTAAGATAAGACAGATTGATACCAGCCTTCCCTTATCCACCCCTTTTGGTTTTGTGCCACATTTTTGTATTAAAACAAAATAAATATTGCTTTCTTTTTTGATACATGAACTTGAAGAATTTAAGCATAGTACTAGATTGGCAGTTAACACTCATCAGTTTACTATTGAATTTAGTAGATATAACCGTAAATTCTATTGTAATAGTTTCTTCTCTTGGACTTTTTGCCTATGGAACTCTTTCCCAATTTCTTGTTTTGCTGTCAACTACAATCTTTTAAAATTTAAATGCAATATCAATTGTCATCTTCTGTTACCTGAATACTGTTCTTTTTATTGTCCTTTCTTCTCAGTAACATTTCTTGTTTCCTCCACACTATTGTTTTTCATCCTCAGTAGCTCATTGTGTCTTAGTATCTTTATTGCCTTGCTTGGCATGTAATGATAAAAAAACAAAACAAAAAAGAAACTAATCAATATATTTCATCATAGTTTTGTGATTAAAATATTTATTAAACTATAACTACTTTATAAAATATATTTCATAGTAGGAAAATTAGGCAAAAAAGATATAGTCAATATAATAAAATTATCTTTAATAATAAAAGTATTTTGAAAATATTTAAAAAGAAATAAGGAGTTCAGTTGTCTTCAAAACCATCAATCTCAAAATTGTTTTGTTTATTGACCTCCAAAATATTTTTTGGAGGACATTATCTCTAATTTGATCTGGACAGAAATGAGCTCTGCCCATTCTACATTCCCAAGATATGCTACTAATGAATACTTATTTGGTTTTCATACTTGGTTTTTCTATTTACATAAAAGTGTTGGTTGATTGACCCAAAGAGTTGTGAATTTAATCCTTGGCCTCATTGAAGAGAAAAAAACTTGGAGATTTAGCTAAAAAAAACTGAAATATCTAAAGGCCTGAAATTAGAACAATCTACCTCCATGGACTAAATAAAGGGAATGGTTCGAAATTCCAACAAATGTCATCTGAAGAAGGCAGGAGCGTACAATGGCCATAAACAGTATAAATATGACAGTAAGGATGAAGACAATAGGCTGGACAATGTAAATAGTTACAATGCCTCATCTCAGAAATATAGACATGTTTATAATCAGCACACTTAGTCATGGAACTGATAGTAACCTGCAGTTCAACAAATGGACTTTATGTGCAGTAAAAAAAAATCTTTGAACTTAACTAGTATATATACTTTGCTATTATCTGTAGATAGGGAAATCCATGGGGACCATGTTCCTACCAAATTTTTATTTAATTAAAGTTTGACCAATAGCACTATATTAATTATTCTTGTCACAGGGCATTGCCTAAATTAATCCTTAATTGTCTGAGCCACAAAGTTAGTTGATGTTAACATAGTAGTAAGAAGATTATAGTATATTACTAGATTTAATATTATAATAAATATTATTATGGTATATCCCTAAAGTTAGTTGATATTAAACATAGCTGAAATATGGTTATATAGTAAAGATTTTTGAAGGTACAGATTTGTGTTATTTAATTTCTGTTTTGGTATGCACACTAAATATTACATCATATAATCCATTATTTGAGTATGAAAAAAATGAAAAGAAAAACATCTCTTTAAATTCAACAATTATTTACAGTTGGACTAATATCTTCATCTTTGTTGTTGTTATCACAACATTTTGATAGTTATTCTTTGTTGCTTTCTTCAGGTGTCTGTTGATCCATATAACCTTTAAGGAATTTCAAAATGACCCCTTTATTTAATCTCTAGAGTAGATTGTTCTTGTTTTGCTGTTCATATTTAGGGATATTGCATCCAGTTTTTATTTAGCACTGTATAGTTTCTTGCCATGCTTTCACTGTCTGATTCTGTACTATTTTACCGAGAGATTGTACTCAAAATTACTATGCCACCAAATTCACAAACCAAAGCTTTAATCTTCTAGTTTAGACAATTGTGAGTTCAATCCCTGAGCCAAGTTGTGAAGACAGGGCTAGCAATAACTGAACCATTCTAAATAAAACCAAGGTGAGATATCACTTTATATGGACAACAGAACAAAACCAATTTAACACTGGAGAATAAATAAAAGGACCCATTTTAAATTTCCTCAAGATTATCTGCATTGGCAGATGTCTGAAACATTTCGATAACAGCAACAAAGTTGAGGATATTAGTTTGACTGTAAATAGATATATAGTAGTAGAATAAGATGTAGGGATAAATGGATTCATGCCTTTCCTAAGAACATTGTGAAGTGAATGCAATCAGCCTCAGCCATAATTTGAATTTGATAATAAAGATGGGGACATTATTTTGACTATAAATGATGAATGTAGTTGAATTTAAAAACATTCTTTTTTTTTACTTTTATTTTTTCATACTCGAATAATGAAATGTAGGATGTGTACTAAAAAAGAAATCAGTAAAAAAATATCTTCTATGATTGTCAAGAGTTAGAAAAGGAGTAACAGCATTCTGCTATTTCCTGGCATGTAGTAAATGGCTTAACTTTGTATTCACACACTTTTTGACATTAACATTAGTTATATATCAGTGACAATATATTTTGTAAATATATTTAGTAATAGAATAAAATGCAGGGATAAATGGATTCATGCCTTTCCCCAGAACATTGTGAAGTAAATGTAAACAGCCTCAGCCATAATTTGAATTTGATAATAAGATGGGGACATTCGTTTGACTGTAAATAATAACTCCTCATACCTGAAATTCTGACAGAAATGAACAATATTCTTCATTTTTTTTTTTTTTTTTTTTTTTTTTTGGGTCACTTATCCTCTTTTGTTTTATTTTTTTTCCTGTCATAATTCAGCCCTTGCAGCATGGTCAGGCAATGGATCCTATTTTGAGAAAGTGCCAACAGGTCTTAGATCCTCTCATCAAAGCAGCTCCTGGCCTCATTGAAGGAATCTATCTAATGGGCAAAGTGAAATTTCTCTCAGGTAATGCAGAATAACATTTTTATTTCCTTCTCTTCTAATGTCACTATTGTGGCTTCCTTATGTGTAAAACTCTCCAGATATATTTGAGTTTGCCAACAAATGCTATGCCATGTATTTGCATGAAAGTAAAACTATGTTAACTTCAAAGAACATCAAAGGCGATATACAATCCGGCATGTAGGACTGTTGGTTACTGTTGTGTCATTCTTTCATTTCATTAAAGCTGTTTCTACTTGAAGGCACATGACAAATCAGTGTGAGTTTCCTAGCATGTCCATCTGCTCAGGCCCATTTGTATTTGTGCAGCACCCACAGAACCAACCTGTGCTTTGTACTGCAACTGTACAGAACGAACCTTAGAGTTCAAATAAGTGCCCAATTTTTGAATTTAGAGTTGTCCTTCACTTATACTGGTTGCCAATCACAGTTAGTCCAGTCTTCTCTTCTTTTTAACCTATAGCTAGGGGGAGAAGAGATGGGTTCATACCTTTCCCAAAGGTATTCAAGCTTACCAGTTTCTTGTTCGAAACCCCTAACCATTACATCACCTGCACATTCATTGATTTATCTAATTTTTTGTGATTCAGCACCAATTGATGAATTGAAGTACCATACACATTCCTGAAACCTAAGATGACATACAGGTAGTGTAACAGCTATAAGCAGCAAAAGCAGAGTTGGCAAGCTGCCTTTGGGAAAGGCATGAAACCATTTCTTCCACCACTCAGCTGTGGTTGAAATAGCTGGGTAGACTGGACTCTCTAACTTTGGGTAACAGCCAGTTTCTGAATTCAAAACCACAGACAAGGTAATTTGAAACCACTCCACTATCTTTCCAAAGGAGTCATGGCAATTAACAAATAATAAAAGGAATCCATGGAGAAACATGATCACTAGTGTCCTCTAGAGACATGGTTTAAAAAAAAAAAAAAGGTCCTACTTTGTCAAAGGTGTGGTGGTCTCAACCCAGCTGTCATAGTTTAAAATTTTGCCTTCTATGTTATTTTTGAACATATTGCATTTATCTGTATCTTTAACAAACAAGAGAAGGCAATTAAAAATGAAGTGGTATTATATTTAGCAAGATTTTTTTTTTTTAATAATTTCCAGATCATTTTCTTCATTTATGTATTGTTCATAGCATCAAAACATTTTGGCTGGTTAAATAAAAGCTTTAGTTCAAAATTCCCTGAACCTTCCTTGGATTGGCAGAATTCTGAAGAAGGCCAGAGAGCATGACTGAAATGTTGTAATAATAACAACAAATATGAAGACATTAGTCCGATTGTAAATAATGTAAATAGTGATAACTCATCCCAACTTTTATTAATTTTGTTTTCAATTGCATCTTCCTTTTTTTATGAACTTTTAAGGAAGGAAACATTACATCTAAATAGATAAAAGTAAGAAATTATTGATTGAAACTGAAAAAGAAACAGAAAGCTTTGGAATTTTAATTTAAATTTTGCTAACAATAATGTTGAGCTTAGTTTACATTCATCATTTTTTTTTAAATGAATGATAAAGTTCTTTATATAAGGAAGGAGTTAATTTCATCCTATTCTATGCTACATAAATTTATTTCATGGTATTCCATGGGATGACCTATTAAAGTCCAAGTTGAGCTGTTCATATGCCTGATTTGCTGAAATCAGTGTTTCAGGCTTGGGTTTATAAAATCATGGTTTAAGTCTCATACGGAATTGGCAAGCTTTAGTAGTTCTCTTGATACTGTCAATAGAATATGGTAGATTTCTGCTATACATTTACAGGCACCATTTGCATGATGCCAGTATGACAATTTTTTGTTTAGAGCTTGGACATTTTTCTCAGCTTGACATTGTTCTTCACACTATAGGTAGCACTGCTTCATTTTCTTTGCCAGGACAGTGAAGGACATTAAACAAGAAGCCAAAATGTTCCAGCGTACGACTAGCTATTTTCCCATGTTTAGTTTTGTAGTGGATTTGGGTTTAAATATAAATGAGACAGGTTTTTGTTCAGTCACAAGGTGATAATGTCATCTGATCAAGTTGTGCCTCCATTTCCTTAATGTCCTGCCTATAGCATATGCCCCTTTTTTGATTGGTTCCATGGACTGAAGATACGAGCAATGATAAAGCTTTAGAGAAAATGGAAGCAAAAAAGACAGTTAACATCTGAAAGAAACAATTGACATTTCTAGGGCACATAAAGGCAAGAGAGACAGAGGAAAGTCTCCTAATGAGCTTGTGTAAATGGTTGGCACAACTGAGATAGTAAAAAGACAAAGTATAATGTTCTATAAAGGACAGGAAATTGTAGAGAGCTATGATCACCCATGTTCTGAAGAACACAGCACATACAAGAAGAAATGTCTTCATTCTGACTGTAGAAGAGTTCTGCCATTTTTATCTTTAGAGAAGCAGCATTGGTTTCTACTCTGTGAAATCATGTTCTAAATAAAAAGAACACTTATACTTAACACCAGGAAGAAATAGTTGAAATTTCCGAGATACATAATGAGGGAAGAAGGCTTGGAAAATTTGATACTCAGAAATAGTTTAAAGGCAAGAGGGACAAAGGAAAACAACAAATAACCTACCTAGCAAGCTTGAGTAAATGGATGGTGGAGTAAGTTTTAGGAGAGATAACAAATACACAAAATTTATTAAGAGCTACAGGACAGGAAATTGTGGAGAGCCATGATCCCTAATGTCCTGAAGGCCACATAGATGATGACAGCTTTAGTAGCTGTAGAAGACAAAGGAAAATTATCAACTTGTGAAAAGAGGTGTGTTTTTCTGAAAATGCAGCAATTCACTGGGAATAGTGTGCAAATATATCCATAGCTCTATATAATTAGACTAGGTCTTCCATTAGGACACCTCGATAGCATTCACACAATTTTTCCTGATGCTGTTTATGCGTGCCATCATATGGGTTTTGGTTAGTCATATATTAGGAGATACAAGGCCCTATTCTATGTGTTGCTGCATGTCCCACCTTACTCAGAATAATTAGGTCCAATCCATTGTCCAGTATGAACACTTTTGCAAAACACCACTATAATTCAATGCCAAATCTGGTCTGTTAAATTCTTCCATTGACCTTATTGAACATCCTGCTTCCAATGTGTTCTCTATAACCCTAACAGAGGTGGTTTCTGGGTGCTATAACTTGCCAAAGGGTAACCTGTGATTTGATTGTTACAGTTTTGTGTTCAGAGTTGTCCTTTTCCTAGACTTGTTACTAACCATGGCTCTGTCCTGGGCGTGATTATAAACTACATCCGTGTCCTGGGTAAGATGATAAACTATGTCCAACAGCAACACATCTGATCAGGAGGTTTTGAGGAGCATGGAACCACCTCTTAACTGCTGGTGTTCCCAGGTTCACCCTGACTCGGGGTGGTAGCACCTGTTAGGTTCCCAGCTATGGGCAAATAATTAACCTCCAAACTGGGGTCAAAACAGTATGAAAGTGTAAAAATAGGTTTTAATACCAGAAATACTTTGTAAAAAATTATTGTCAGCAATAAGAAGAAAAAAATTATTACAAGCAATATATTTTTGAAAAAAAAAATACCAGCTATACAATTTTGAAAAAAACATTACCAGTGATACATTTTTGAAGAAAAAATATTACCAGAAATAGATTTTTGAAGGAAAAAAATATTACCAGAAATAGATTTTTGAAGGAAAAAGATATTACCAGAAATAGATTTTTGAAGGAAAAAAATATTACCAGAAATAGATTTTTGAAGGAAAAAAATATTACCAGAAATAGATTTTTGAAGGAAAAAAATATTACCAGAAATAGATTTTTGAAGGAAAAAAATATTACCAGAAATAGATTTTTGAAGGAAAAAAATATTACCAGAAATAGATTTTTGAAGGAAAAAAATATTACCAGAAATAGATTTTTGAAGGAAAAAAATATTGATAGCAATACATTTTTGAAAAAGAAACAATATTACCAGCAATAAAAATTGTCGGCATTAAATAACCCATTGAGGTTGATATGCTGTAAAACAAACCAAACCTTACAAAGAATATATTATATTCATAGTAATCTATTGTAAAAATGTTGTTGGCATTAAATAACTCATTGAGGTTGATGCACTGTAAAACAAAACAAACCAACCAACCCTGGCTAGAGAGCTCAGCTTACCCTGCTATTTAATCCATAGCTGAGGGGTTGGAGAATTGATGGATTCCTTTCCCAAGAGTATTTGTGCATAGGTGAATGTAATGAACCTGACTGGAATTCAAACTCAGCTCTCCACTTTCTCATTCTGAGCTGCTATCCATTACACCATCCACACATTCCAATGTAAGGTGTGCATATTATCAGCTATCAGTGAATCTAGTAATAATTTTTTTACACTCTGTCTGTCCTTGTAAATTAATTTTCTTTAGACAAAAGCAGCGTTTATCATAGTTAAGAGTAATATTGCACTTATTGATGGCTGATATGAATTGTTTTGTAATTTTGTCTGTCTTCTCTGATGTTTATGTATATGCAAGGATCTTGCAACTTTTCATTGGCTCTGATCGTATCCATTTTTCTTGGGAAATTGGCTGTGCCTTTTGTTAACCTGAAGGGAATTTGAAGAAAATGATAGTCACTCTTCAGCTCCGAGTGTTATGTAAGGTTTTTCTTCACGTTTAATGACCACCTAACAGCACTCTTGAAATTCAGAGTTCTATAAATACAGTACTTGGCAATCTTGCCGCTCATGTTGCCAATTTATGGATACACGTCCAATAGATTTGTTAATAGTAGTCTATAACCAATTTCCTCCCCGCAATCTTAAGGTTAGTGAATTTAAAATTTTAGGTAATGCCTCTCTAAAAAAACAATTGGACAACATGCATTAATGGATTGAATACTTTCAGAATCCTATCTTTGGAATTAAACCAAAAAAGATATGAAACTTAGTAATTATGGAACTCAGAGTGTGGCCTCAAAATTTTGGCCTCAAGTGTACAGAGTCTATTTTATTTGTTGATTGATAAAGAAGTGTCCAGCTGTCTGCAGAGATGTGTGAGATATTCACAATTGCCCCTTGGCTATAACATGGGTAAATTCTCTGTTAGATTTTGCTATTTTGAAATCAGTAAAACTCTCAGCACAATTCATATCACTTCAAGGGTTTATGAGAACTCCATTAATTTTGTTTTCTGTCTAGCTTTAGATAGTCTGTAAATAAACTTAACAAAGTGGGTACTGTGAGAGGTTCTGTCAATGTAGTAAAGACACACTCCTTAAGTGTTATAATCATAGAGGATTGACAAACCTTAGAAAAATGTCCCAGTTTTCCACATTTGTAGCAGCTAGTATTTTGAGCTGGACAGGTGGCTCAAGAATAGGAACTTTCATAACAAAATCAACATTTGCAATGTATGGAAGAAATGGTTGAAGGAAATCTAAGAAGGAAACTGAATTATTAAGAAGATTTTGTTGTTTTCTGAACTTGGTGAGTCACTTACAGGAAGAAAGGCAAGAACAAGACTCGAAACAGCATCAACGGAGTTAAACTGAAGTTTAAAGAAAGACTCTGTGCAAACTTGAAGGTGTAAACTTTTTCATAAGCTCTCCTCAAATCAAGGATTTTATTTGTAAGATATTTCTGCCTTACCTGTGTATTTTTGGGTTTCATTTATAAAGACATCCAGTATGTGTTTGTCTCCTCAACAGTCAAAGATGTAAATTGCAGTCTTTCCTTAATGTCTTTTAAATAATGTTCCAATAACTTTTATCTTTTTATAACGAGATGTCGCAAGAATATTTAATTTTTAAGTTTCAAGTTTCATCTCAGAGGTCTGAAGTATATAAAGGCATTCTCATGAGATGAACCTTCAGCAAAAATTTCATAAACAGAATGTGAAATAAGAATTAGTAAACTAAGATTGGTGATCATGATTTTGTATTTTCCTATGTTAGGGTCAATGAAATTCATAGTCAGTGTTTCCAATGTTTACCAATTTCTTCAGAGTCTGGGTCCACATAAGTCATTTTGGTTACATGAAACATTCCAGAGTGTGACTGATTTAAAAAAAAAAATTTTTTTATGATTTATCAACCCTTTGTGGGTTATTTAAAGACAAAACATATTTTGAATTGTAGAAGGTTGCTTACATTACTCAGTGTTCCCAAGCAGTCCGCAATTTAAATAGAGCTTGTGTCAATATTTAACTTTGCTGATTGAATGAGAACCCGTACTTTCAGCAGAAACTTTCCAGGGTGAAAGATGAATAAATTGTAATAAAAATGAGGAAGAAAAAAACCTTTGAATCTTTATTTAACTTTTTGCTGGTTACAATGCTGACCTTGGATTTACAATGAATAGAACCATTCATTACATATAGAGGAGGCAATCTCACCTTAGAAACAACATAAACTTTAACTTTGCATCAGATTAAATGTGTGGATACTCAATATTCATTTGAGGAAAATAGTATAAAGGGAAAAAAATGAATTTCTTTTGTTTGCAGTTGAACATTGACATTTGCTTTTCTTGTACTGAGCTAAAAAAGCAAAAAGTTAAAAAATATCTTACATTTCCATAATTGTTATTTTACAAGTATTTATTCTGAAAGTTTTGTCTGTTATAAGTGAAAATGTTTATTGTTAACTGCTTTCTCAACTTTGTTTTTTTTTCTTTTTTGTCTTTTATTATAAATAAGTGTCATGGCATTTGATGACTTAATATTTGGTAAACTTTGACATTTTTTTTCACACTCCAACACATTCCTGCCATGACGTTTCTTGCTTCAAATTTATTTCCATTTTTTATAGAAAATTACTAATTTATTTACGTTGAGAACAAACTCTTCAAAAGAATTGGAAAAAATAATCTTCTATTCTTTTTTTTTATTCTCTCTCTCCTTGTTTTACTTGGAGAAAAACTTGCAGCAGAATCTGTTGAATTTCGATAAACAATCTTAAAAATATTTTCTTTTCTTTTTTTTATTCCAAAACTATTCAGTACCAAATATTTCAAAGTCATATTGCAGTTTAGATGTACTGTTATTTACAAATACAAGGATTGGGATATGGAAGCTGGATCCCTTATTCTTGGAAGCTGTTTAAAATGAATTGTATCTACCAAACTGAGCCCTTCCAACTTCTTGAAAAAAGCAAAAAAGAAACATATATATGTAATATGTGTTCGCATGGTTGGCATAAAATGAACAATTCAAGGTTGAACAAAGTGTAACCAACCATTATTCTTGGTTGTGGTTTTCTTGTCTGTATAAATTTCTGCTAATAAAGTGTTAGTTATTAACGTTTCACAAAAATTGAAACTTGAAACTGCTTTTTAGCAGCTTATTTGACTGTCACACAAATATACAATTTTGTGACATTTCTTCATAATTTGAAAGGAAGATTTATTTTTTGTTTGTTTTGTTTTTCAAATGCAGTTTGTGTTCAGTCATTTAATCTTATTCTTAACACATTCACTGTTGCATTGTTGTTTGTCTGTGCTGGCCAATTTTCGGACAAATAGGAAATTGCTATTTACTGAAAATAAATGACTATAAAGATGCCAACACAGATTTCTCATGGGTGCTTCTATTAGGGTTTCAATCTCCTATTTTTACTAAGCTAAGTAACATTCGGACATAAAATGTTAGAAGAATACACCACAAAAACAGATCATATTGTACACTATATTATTACACTGGTTTGGATAACATAAATACTAGGAACTGATATTTTATAGTGTCTTGAAAATGTATATACAAGATGGATTCAAAAATGTCCCACCTTTGGGAATAGAAAAATCAATTTTGTTCATTTCACAAACTTTATTTAATCATCTTCACGATAATCACCTTGGGAGTACACACATTTCTCCCAGCTTTTCTGCCACTGCTGGTAACACCTCTTAAATACCTTCTTTAGAATTCTATGGAACTCCACTGTCATTTTTCTCATAATTTCTTCTCACAACTTAAATCTCTTCCCTTTGAGTGTCTCTGTTGAACAAATGGTGTGTTGCTCTTGACTAGGATAGCTTGAATTATGTGGGCATAATGACCATGCACAAATCCTCCATTAAAATGGAATGTACTGATCCTGGGCTTATTCCTACTTTGTGAGCAATTTTCTGGATTGTTACAGGACTGTCTTCCATGACTCTTTGCTGAACATTCGCAATTGGCTCCTCGTTTCATCTTGTGGATGGCCTGTCTGAGCAAGACTCATTCTCCACTGAGATGTGGCCTTGTTTGAAGCAGTTGTACCACTGCTTGATCTGAGTTTTTCCCATGACATCATTGATGAAGACTGCTGAATCTTTTCAATGGTTTGAGCTTGAGTATTATCAAGCTTTTGGCAAAATTTGATGCGTTTGGTCATCTTGCAGGAAAATGAGAATCCAGCAAGTGCGCAGTACACGTCTGTACTCTAGGCATAATACTGACATGGCCTATTAGTACAGTCAGTGTGGCGTCACCTCTCACCCAAAGGATTTTGCCCATGTGCCATTAGTTTAGGCAGGAAAAAATAAAGTCGAATACTTTTTGAATGCACCTTGAATATATCTAGAGCAGGCAATGTAAGTTTTCTAAAAACATAAGTGTGCCCACAATAACAAAAGTGCTAACAGGGTATTTTATTTGAAATAGATAATTTCTTTTATATTTTGGCTTTTTTAAGAACCTGGTTTAAAATTTTTCTTTTTTAAGCTAAGTAAAAATAATTCTCTTTCTGTTGTCTGAAAATGTAAATTTTCTTATGTATAAAATTCAAGGTGAAATCATTTGTGCTTTCAAAGTGACTGTTTATACAGTTTTCTCTGTATGCACATTTATTGTATATATCTTTTCCATTTGTTGTCTCTTTGACAGAATATGTATAGCCTATAAACATATAATATGTATAGCCTATATTATATTTTTAATAAACAGACAAGCCATATCGTCATTAATTATTTATTTTCTAGATTTTTTGTTTTTATTTTAGGTGATTTTGAATCTGCACAAATGACCTTGCAGCATTGTCTGGAACAAGATCAGGCTCTTTCTGATGCACACATCCTCATGGCCCAGGTAAATGCAAATACTTCACTCATCATATCAGGTAGTTAAACGTTAATAAGGTCTTGTGTCTTTGAAATTTTCCACTAATATCTTTGAAAAAAAAATTGAACTTTTTAATTGGTCATTAAACAGTTTTGAGAATAGTCATGAAAATAAAGCATTTTCAATTTCTTTATTCTAGACATTATTCTTTACATAACTGTTAATCTTTTGAGTGTAATTTCCTTTTTGTCTCTTTAGGAAGTGGGCGATTATGGCTCTTGACAGCTTCCTATCCTTTATAGCTCTATAGCAACATTTTTCATTTTACTGTCCCTCCCAGTCTGTGTTCTGTCATCCATTTTCAGAAGCTCATTAGATAGGTTACTTTTTTAAAAAAATCATTTCATCTCAAGCAAGGTGATAAGGCTACTAGGATTCAAGGGGTCACAAGGAGTGAAAGAGAATGAGAAGACTTTAGTAAGAAAAGACAATAAAAAACAGGAGATGGTGATTGGCACTGCATTTAAATTTTTGAAGGTTGTAGGTGGCAGAGAGCAAGAAATTGTAAAGGTAGTTCCACAAGTGAGTAGTGTGAGAATAGGACACATGGTTGCATTTAGTTAGTTCAGTGATAAAACTGTGTGACCTAGTTGCCAATCTAGTAGCATGCTTGGATCCATGCAGTAGAGGCACCAAGGAGAAAAGCTCGACAGAATGATTGCCATGAAAATATTTCTAGAAAAGGGACAAAGAAGCCACATCATGGTGGTGAGAGTGATTGAATTTGAAATGACAAGTAAGGATCAATTACATTACAGATCCTTTGTTGAATTTTATCAACAATCTTGTGAGATATATATATATATATATATATATATATATATTTATATTTATTTATTAAAGACATTTTTTTTTTATGTTTAACGTTCTTTTTATAGATACAAGTATTTAAGTAAATGCTCTGTTTATAATAAACAGTATTAAATAACATTTACTGGCCTGAATGTTCGAGAAATTTTCATAGAAAATATTCGTCCTTTGACAGGATTCGAACCTGCATCCTATACGGAACCGCCATTTATCCCGGTGTGCCTAACCGATTCGGCCACAAAGGATCGTTCGGTTGGCAAGGTCGAATTTACTGCTTATAAACTTCAATCTTCCATGAATCTCGTACATTCATAACTGCTCATGGCGTATCAAATGTAAACAAATGACGTCATACATTAAGAAATGGACAAAGTCTGACAATTTATTTATTAAAGACATTTTTTATGTTTATAAAAATTTTTTATGTTTTATATCTATAAAAAGAACGTTAAACATAAAAACATGTAGGTCCGTAAAATCTTGTGTTTTCGAACATAAACAAGATAAACACCTCGGAAATTTAAACAATGCTTTAGTTGTACACACAACTAAAGCAGATCATAATTTCGATTTTGATTCCGTGAAGATTTTAAAATATTTTCATAATAAAAATCTTAGGAGGATATATGAAGCAGGCATAATATCCATCTCACGCACGGTGAATACTACACCTGGATTCTTTAGTATTTCCCTTTTTCTAGCGAGATTAATGCTTGACAAGCGTACATATAAATTTTAGATCAAAATAGAATTCTTTTCATTTTTTATTTTTCATTCAAAATACTCAAATTTTAGGAATACGTTTTCACAGCATCACCTACGTGACGACAACGTGACCGTGTTTAAAACGGAACGCTAATCATATAAAACTTTCAGTTATCTGTTTGGATAAGTCTTGTTCTTATGTCCATTGTCTTTGTCATGTTCAATTGATAATGTTAATTATATTTTATGAATATGTCCTGAAGATTGTTTATTAGACCGAAGCATCCGACGTTGAGATATTAACATTAAAACAGCATAATTGCATATAAGGATTTCTGTTTGTTTTTTCCGTATATTTTTCTTTATATATATATATATATATATATATATATATATATATTTATATATATATATATATATTTATATATATATATATATATTTATATATATATATATATATTTATATATATATATATATATTTATATATATATATATATATTTATATATATATATATATATTTATATATATATATATATTTATATATATATATATATTTATATATATATATATTTATATATATATATATATATATATATATATTTATATTTATATATATATATTTATATATATATATTTATATATATATATATATATATATATTTATTTAGAAAGAATCATAAAAAAACACAATAAGAAAATCCTAGAAAAACACGCATACCAAAACAGTAATAAAACACATAAACTAAAACTAGATAAAAATAACGAAAAATTATGCGATTGTAGAAACCCTAAAAACTGCCCGTTGGAAAATAAATGCCTCACAAAATCCGTGGTATACCAATGCACTATCTCATCCATTGAGAGCCCTAACATTGATAGGATATACATAGGATCAACAAAGAATAATTTTAAAATTAGATGGAGACAACACAAGAGCTCTTTCAACAATATTCAAAATAGAAATCAGACATCTCTATCCCAATATTTCTGGCACCTAAAGGAAACGAATAAAACACCAAAAGTAAAATGGAAAATAGTAAATAGAGCAAGAACCTGTAGAACCTGGGATGACCCATGCCTCTTATGCTTACAGGAAAAACTACACATCATTAAATTCCTAAATAATGAAAAATTATTAAACCATAGGCAGGAGTTAACGGTTTTTTGCCGACATCAACAGACTTTCGCATTAGATAATTAGCATAAAAAAAAAAAAAAAAAAAAAAAAAAACATAGCTAAGTAAAATTCTAAAAAGCTCAGCCAAACCCTTAAATAGGAAAAACCCCTTTTTGTCGTCATAAAAAAAAAAAAAAAAAAAAACGAAATTCAATGCAAAGCGATCTGTATATTAAACACCCACTTAAATAAACAAATAAATAAATAGATAATCAGATAGACAAGAATAAGAGACAATTCTCCAGACACAGAACGACTGTTGGCGCGCCATAAAAATATCCTTCACTGGGAACCAACTAAAGGATGACCGTAAACATTAGCCTTGAAATGGATACCCTACCCAACCTTAGCAAAACCTCTCAGAGGATGATGAATCTACTGATAAGAATTAACTCCCTGACCACTTAAAGAATGAAAATAGTATAGCCACTCCCACAATAACAAATTCTGTAAAAATACACGTAAACCGAGTGATAGCTTATTCCTAAAATTTCGCTTGAAGATGAAACGTGACTAAACACCTCAATCCAACTTAATTTTATTAATTATTTGGATGATTTCGGCTCACGTTTTTGAAACATGAGAACTCTTATGTAGCGAAGGAATCATATTTTTAAACAAAAAATATTATTATAATATAAGCTCTACTTCTGTATGGAGCACTGTTTTTTAAAAATAAAAACAAAAATACTAAGGAACCCCGGATTATGCACCCAACGTGTTCTTTTCTATTTTCTGCATACCTGCACAAGGATATATATATATATATATATATTTATATATATATATTTATATATATATATTTATATATATTTATATATATTTATATATATATATATATATATATTTATATATATATATATATATATATATATATATATTTATATATATATATATATATATATATATATATATTTATATATATATATATATATATATATTTATATATATATATATATATATATATATTTATATATATATATATATATATATATATATTTATATATATATATATATATATATATATATTTATATATATATATATATATATATATATATGTGTGTGAAAATATTATAGAAAATAGGAAAGAAACTGGTTTGGTAAATAATCCCAAGTTCCTTAGTATTTTTGTTATTATTTTTAAAAGATAGTGCTCGACACGGAAGTAGAGCATAAATATAATTATTTATTTAAAAATATGATTCCAACTTGCTACATAAGAGGTCTCATGTTTCAAAACAAGAGCCGAAAACTTCAAAATAATATTTGAATTAACTTGAGTTAAAGTAGGCTCTGTTCCATCTTCAAGCAAAATTTTTTTTGGAATAACTTATTTCTGAAATTTATGAGTTTTAATAGTATATTCAGAATTGAAATCAAAATTTCCATGGTAACATCAAGGGCGGATTGTTTAGAATAGGCAAGGGTGGGGTGTTAATAATTTGTATCAGTATAGAGTTACTTTCATAGATGCCAGGTCAGGGTAAGGTGGGGGTGGCTAAATTAATGACGGAGGAAGTTTTCACATAGCCTATGGAGATTTATTTATTTTTTTATTTTATTCTTTTATTATATCTCTTTATGAAAGGGATTTTTGTATATAAAAAAGCGGTAACATTTGTTTTTTGACGACTTCATAAAGGGTTTCCTTTTTTTGTAGGGTATTAAAACTATGTATATGGGCTGTGGATTTTAAATTTTATTTTATTGTATGCGTGTTTTTAGCTAGTTATTCAGAGCATATAGTGTCGGCAGAAAACCGTTAATTCATGCCTGTTGTTTAATTGATTTTTATTGTTTAGAAGCTTAATAATGTGTAGTTTCTCATGGAGGCACAAAGGGCATGGGTCATCCCAAGCTTTGCAAGTTCTAGTCCTGTTAATGATTTTTCATTTTACTTTAGGTGTCCTATTTTTTTCTTTCAGGTGCCAAAAATATTTAGATAGAGAGGTCTGATGTCTTTTGTTTATACTGTTGAAGGAGCATTTATGCTGCCTCCATCTGGTTTTAAAAGCATTTTTCGTGGACCCAATGTATATCATATTATTGTTAGGGCTCTCAGTGGATGATATAGTGCATTGGTATACCACAGATTTGATGCAGCACTTATTTTCTAATGGGTAGTCTTCCGGGTTTCTACAATCGCATAATTTTTCCCTATTATTATCTGATTTAAGTGTAGAGTTTTTATTAAAACTATTCAGGTATGGGGGTTTGTTCAGGATTTTATTATTGTGTCTTCTTATTATACCTTCTAGATTTTCAGTATATTAATATATATTTTTATATATATATATATATATATATATATATATATATATATATATATATATTTATATATATATATATATATTTTTTGTTTAAAAATGATTCCTTCGCTACATAAGAGTTCTCATGTTTCAAAAACGAGAGCCGAAATCATCCAAATAATTATTAAAATTAAGTTGGATTGTGGTGTTTAGTCCCGTTTCATCTTCAAGCAAAATTTTAGGAATAAGCTATCTCTTGGTTTACGTGTATTGTTAGGCACGGTCCATTACAGAATTTGTTATTGTGGGAGTGGCTAGACTATTTTCCTTCGTTAAGTGGTCAGGGAGTTAATTCTTATCAATAGATTCATCATCCTCTGAGAGGTTTTGCTAAGGTTGGGTAGGGTATCTATTTCAAGGGTAATGTTTGCGGTCATCCTTTTAGTTGGTTCCCAGTGAAGGATATTTTTATGGCGCGCTTACAATCGTTATGTGTCTGGAGAATTGTCTTTTATTATTGTCTATCTGATTATCTATTTATTTATTTGTTTATTCAAGTGGGTGTTTTATATACAGATCGCATTGCATTGAATTTCAATTTGTTTTTTCTGTTTTTTGACGACGACAAAAAGGGTTTTTCCTATTTAAAGGTTTGGCTAAGCTTTTTAGAATATTACTTATATATATGTATGTATATGTATATATATATATATATATATATATATATATATTTATATATATATATATATATATATATATATAGTAGGAGTACTAGATCAGAAATAGCAACAATATTCCATTTATAAATGTTCAAGATGGATTCTGATGAGAAAAACTGTCTGACAAGACACAGTGAACCAACTTTCCTAGCAGTAGACCTTGCCTTTAATTCAATATAATCGTTCTACTTTATGCCAGTGGAAAAGTTGATTCCAAGAAGTCAGAAAGTGTTGCTCTTCTGGAACATTTTTTTTTAATCATTTCACTTCAATGCCACTAAGACACTAGGGGTTACTGAGAGTAAAAGACAATGAGATGTTGGTGAGAAGAAAGGACAATAAAAGAACAGATTTCAGGAAGACAGAAAATGGTGATTGACACTGCAGATAAATTTTTGAATATTGTAATTGGTAATTAAGTAAAAAGTCAAGAGTTTTACTGGTGAGAAATGTGAGATAAGAAACTATTAGAATAGAAATTATGCTTTTATATATATATATATATATATATATATATATATATATATATATATATATATATATAGTTGTGTCAACAGTAAAATGATGAAATCTAGTTGCCAATCTAGTAGTATGCTTAAATTTATGCAGTCAAGGTACCAAGAATGAAAGGTCATTAGAACAATTGTCATGAAAATATTTCTAGATAGTCCATGTCCTGATAGTGGGAAAGTGACTGAAGTCACAATGCCAATAACATTACAGACTCTTTGGATTTTGTTGAGAATCTCGACATATGTAGCAGGAGCACCAGACCAGATATTGCGGCAATATTCAATGCATAGATGAATGGGAGATTTATAAATGTGCAAGATGGATTTTGACAAGAAAAATTGTCTGGCATGACACAGTGAACCAACTTTCTTAGCAGTAGGCCTAGCCTTTAATTCAGTATAATCTTTCCTCTTCATGTCAGTAGAAAATGTGAGCTCAATAAAGTCTGAAAGCATTAATCTCCTTGAAGTTAGCATCAGCCATGCTCATGGCAGGTAGAAAAGGGTTGCTGTGGGGATTAAGTGAAAGTAGTTTTGTTTTGGAGGCATTAAAATTTGCAAGGCATTCCTTTTCCCAATTAACCATTGATTGGAAGTCCTTTTTGAGAGCAGTTGCCAGTTTTACTTTATTGGATATTTCGGACTTGCTATTAAGACAAGAGTAAATACTTTTTCACCAGCATAGTTGGAAATTGATGATATGGAGAAGGTTGTTGATGAAGATAAGAAACAGTTTAGTTCCAAGGATAGAGCCCTGAGGGGTTGGGACTAATGTGAAATGAACTATAAATGTGTTTGTTCAACATGACCTTTATTAAATGCTTTATTAGGAATTATTGGATTTGCTGTTTCCCTTATAACCTCTTGCCTTCAATATATGCTGCAAGTAGATGGCAACAATCCAGAACCAGATCCAAAAAGGCACCAGTTACCAGTATCCATAAAACCAATTTATTCTCCTTGAAGTGATCTTTGTTTTTGGTTGTAGTTCTAGTGTAGAATTTTCATCTTTTGGAATTAAGCTGATCGTATTGCAATCTAGGTTTTTTTTTTTTTTTTTTGACCCAAAGTAAAAGCAAAATACTGGATTTAATTATATGAAATTTTAGTTGTGTCAGTGCAAAAGTAATTTTGGGGTCTGTGGCAAGGAATATTTCTGTCTGCCTGTAGATTAAGTGACATTAATTCTGGCTCTTTACAGCTGAGAATGAATCAAAATTGAAACCAGTCAGATCTGTTCCCAGATGGCACCTTCCCATTGCACTGATAAAGGCTGAGTCAGGGCTTGCCTGATGTCTACAGCAGTAGCTGAGAGCTGGACATGATCTTGAGTCGTGTGGATACTCCATACTAAATAAGACCATTTGTTGTATTTGTCTTCATGCAAGTGACAAGTGATGGGTTTTTTAACTGACATTTTCTGCTATTTCTCTTGTTTTTATTATGACATTTTTAAACTTTTGTGCAGCAAAATACACAGTTCATCTAATCTGTTAAAACTTGACAGAAACAAATTAAATATTGCAAATCAGGTGAATGAGGGCTGTACCAACTTGTTCTTTATGTGTTAAACTTGTCCCTAATATGAGTAATGGTGATCCATATTGGTGGATCTGTTTGAAACTCTTTTTCTAAAGTAGGACTTAAGGATGAATTTTCTCTTCTTAGAGCTCAATCTCATTTTAACCATTATATATAATCAGTTGCATCTGAAAAAGTTGTCAGCTGAAAAATTGTATCTACATTCTGTTGGGAATTCTTCCATTGAAACTATCATTTCTCATGTCTTTGGATAAATGCTGTTTTCCAAGTCTAGTTATAATGTCTAACTAAAGAGTATTGTCTTTTGTAAATATAAGAATGCAACTTTGCAAATGTTTGTTTACAGGTGACAGTTTCTTTTTTTTTTTTTCCTTTCATCTGAACAGAATAATTTCTGAGAAGTTTTAATGAGTTTTTTTCTTTTTTATTCTAACCAAACAGGCTTTTACAATAAGAGAAAAACAAGACATATGTCATCATAATCCATAATAGATTGCTCACGGACAGAATCTTAAAAACTAATTTGTTTGTGAAATACACTTGTGTTATATACATTCTTTAAGCAAGAAGCCTTTCGATATTAATTTAGTTAGTTGAGAAATTTTACAGGAAGAGGGAAATACTTTTATGTACATTATGTGCATAACAAATATATTAACGGTACGCTTGCTTTGGTATATAAACATAAAATATGTGAACTCTTCAATTATACAGATTTTCAGCAGTGAATGTATTGTATGGCTTTTTCTCCAAACAATGATTAACATTGGCTTCAAATAAATAAAACCTCTAGGTCTTAAAGAAAATATTCCTGCAACAGGCTCTATAGACTAGTGTTACTAAATCATAAACTAAGGCCTTTACCAAATGACAAAAAAGCACATTACTTGAAGGCTTCTCACAGCAATAACAAATAAACTAGAAAGAAAAATTATGACATAATCAATATGTTGACTTTTCATATTACCTTAAGCAAAAGGTTAAGAAGGAAACTAAGTATTAGAAATGGACTTCAGGCTAATTTTATGAAAAAGATTTAATATATTTTAATTGACAGTAATGCTAATTGCTTGCTCAATGAATGCCAAATGTTTCCTGTACAGAAACAGCTAATTGCATCATTACCACAAGAATACATTGTAAATGACTTTATTATTGAAATGCATTCCAAATAATTCTACTATCAGAATTAATATTAGAAAAACACTATAATATTTAGTGAACTTGCAAAATCTTATTTTCTGAGAAACTTTTTAAAGAAAAATAAAATTTCAACCAACTATAAAACTGTTTGATCAGAAAATGGCAAATGTTTCTTGTATGGAAATGGCTAATTTCTCCATTTACCATTTGTCTATACTTTTGTTCCTGTTTATGCATGTTCTTTGTTATTTTGTTCAATTGGATTTTATTTTATGCCATCAGTTGGTAGCATTTTACTGTGGACTGCAAGTTGGTAGCATTGTACAGTGGACTGTCAGTTGGTAGCATTGTACAGTGGACTGTCAGTTGGTAGCATTGTACCGTGGACTGTCAGTTGGTAGCATTTTGTTAGACTCAGTGGTTCAATAAATGAAATGCCAATATTATCAGTAATATAACTCTCCTCATATGGAATTGAACAAAAGGAAGAACCTTAAACTAAAATTGGTATACATGTTAGCAGAAGCTCTGATTTTACTATCAGCTACCCTTCCTAATGTTAAAATGCTTCAAATGCAATATTTTTTTAAGAAATGTCATCTAGAAGTGTCTAAACTAACAGTTATATATAACCATCTTGATGGTTTCAAGTGTATTAATCCTCTTGGTTTTATTGACTGGCACTATAAAATCAGAAACTAAGAACTTTAGCAAATAAATTGCATCACTTGAAAACTTCCAGCAGCAACAAAAATGGATAACATATGTAACTAGAAGGGAAAATAATGATATCAAGCTGTTGATTTTCCACACACTTAAACAAAAGGTTAGGAAGGAAATTCCCAGCATTAGTAGAAAGGGTAATAACAGTTGAGAAATTTATTTGTCTTGAAAAACTGTTTTAAGGAAAGATTTTCTAAATGTCAACCAATAGTAATGCTAACAGTTTAGTCAATGATTACCAAATAATTCTTGTATGGAAATTGCTAATATTACTATTACCATTTTACAGAGATTTTCTTTAAATAAATTTATGGAAACTGTTTTGCTGATGTTTTTCATTTAAGTAAAAATTCAATGGTTTACCTGTGATAGAAAAAAATTCAAACAACAATCCACTGTCTTTATAAAATTTAATTTTTTGCAATAATTATAAGCCATATATATATATATTTTTTTTAAACAGAATCCCCCCCCATGCAAAGCAGTAAAGCCACTAAGACACAAGGGCTTACAGGCTGTGGAAAAATTAGGAACAGAAATGTTAATAATGGGCGAGAGGAGAAAAGGGTAATCAGGAGGACAGTAGATAGTGATTAAAATTGCATTTAAACTTTTGCAGATTAAAGTTGGCTAGAAAGCATGGAGCCAGAAGGGAGTTCCACAAGCGAGAAGTATTTGTATTTAAAGTAGTTTAAGGTTTCTGATGAATACTATAAAAGTTTGAGGAACCATCAGTTTTTAAAGGTTATACTCAAAAAAAGTTTCTGCAGTTAAAACAAAAAGTACCTAAATATTTTGTTTTAATTTTAAAGCAGTGGTTTTCAAAGTATGTTTTTTTTTTTTTTTCGTTAATTTGCTGTGGAACATTAGGATATGTGTGTCAAATTATAATTCATTAAGGATCAATAAAATATTAATTGAGCATTTGTAGTAATGTTAATCTTTACTGATAAAATCTAATAAATACATGAAAAGTTTTTAAAAATTTATTTTATAAACAAATAATACATTACAAAATAAACATAAAAGAAAACAATGTACTAGATTGACACCAAAGTCTCATCATTTTGCTGTTGATATTGGTGAGATGTGACTATAAGTTTTATGCTACCAGTTTCTTCTATCACTCTTCTTGCTTCTTGTGAAACTCTCTTCCAGCTTCTTGCTGATCAGTCTACTTCAAAAATTTAAATGCAATGTCAGTCGTTATTTTGTGTCATCTTAGTTCTTGTTCATTTATTGTTCTCGCTCCTTATTAGTAATTTTTTTCTCATATTCTCTAACACTCATTAACCCCTTGTGTTTTAGTGTCTTGCTTGGGGGTGAAATGATTAAAAAAAAAAAAAATTAAGCTAACCTATCAAAAATATTAAAAGCATGTTAATAAATAATGACAAATTATAATGAATAAATTATTGTCATGTTTCTAATATAAAAGATGTGTGTACTTCTTTGTCCTCCACTCTTTGTTCAGTTGAAGACAATATCACACACAATTAAAAATAGATATATGTATTTCTCTATTTTTCCTGAATTACTTTTGTTACTCAAAAGAATGGTAGAATAAGGCAGGTCAATTTTGGAACCGTCATATTGCACTCAATTTGAAAATTTTTTTTTTTTTTATATGATAAATAATGACACAAAATATCTTCCAAATCGTTACCATTTTTTGAGGAAACTAGTTTAAATATTAAACTTAGGTTCAAAATCATAGCATTGCAATTTCTTTCCAGTGATCAGTGAAAGCCTTACAGCACAGCCTTATAAAATTTATAATTTACTTAAGCTTTGAAAAATATATATTGACAAGATGCATGGCACAAACACAGTATTAATAAATAATTTTGCCATCAAATAAAACTTTTATATACTTCAAAGGGAAGTTATACTGAACAATTTAGCTATATTATGATGTAATATGGTATACAGTGCAGGAGTTTTAGTGAGATTTTCAATAAATAATGCAAATTTAAAACATTTTGTCTTATATTGGGTTGGTGCAAAAATAATGTCGTTTTCTCACATAAAGTTGAACGTCAAAAAACGACATTATTTTGCACCAACCTAATAATTTGTGCCCAGCAGTATTATGGTGTTATATACACTTTTATCTATTTTTTGTTTTTATTAATTATAATCTAACAAATGTTGTTCATTCAGTAACCTTTTTTGTAATCTTTTACAATTTTTTTTTACATAGTTTTTACTTATTGAACACAGTAAAAAAAACTGCATATTTTGCTTTTGGTGATTCATACTTAGAATTCTGGTTTGAATTTATTTTTCATTTAATGTGTCTAATACAAAAATATCAACTTTATTTGAATTTATTCTTTAAATAGTAAAATTTTGAAGTCAGTTTTTAAGTAAAGACTTGTACAAATTAAGTATTTCTGTACATTTTTTTCAGATGATCACTAAAACTAAATGCTCAAAACTTGGTAAAAGCTATGAATCTAATTTTTAGTGTCAGTACAAACCATCGAACCCCAACTTTCATACTGAGTTCAATGTTGATTTTCTAAAAAGTGAAAAATCGACCTGCTCTAATGGTAAAAAAGCTTTCAAAGCAATTTCAATGACTGCAGGATATTCTGCTTTTAATTTTATCCAAAAAGAAAAGAAAAAATAATCTTTTCTTTCACTGACAGCAGCCTATTGTAAATTGTTGGCACTTTGAGTAACGTTGCCTTAAGGAGCTATCAGTTTTTAACAGATGTGCTCAAAATTAACACAATTAATATGACAACTTATTCGCTCATTTGGCAAGTAGTCAGCCTTTCTTTTTTTTTATATGCCATGATCTGTCTGGACATGGGCGATCATGGCTCTCCACAACTTCCTATCCTTTTTAGCTCTTTGTAAGGTTTGTTTTTTCACTATCCCTCCTTATTCCTGTTCTGGTATCCATTTAATGAAGCTCAGCTAGGTTGCTTGCTGCTTTTTTTCTGTATCTCTTCAGTATATCCTGTGGGTGTTAAATTATCCAAGCCCTCTTTTCTCAGTCTGTCAGTTTCTGATTTTAAGTATGAATGTTCTTTATTGTTCTTTTTTTTCTTAAAACTTCTTTGTTACTTATAACATCAGTTCATGATATTCTCAAAATCCTTCTGAAGAACTGCATTTCTATGCCTCCAGGTTTCTCTTCATCTGTGAGGAGATTATTCAGCATTCCTTGCCATATAGGAGTACCAATATAGCTTAACAGTTCAGCAGTTGCTTTTTTTTTTTTTTTTTTTTTTTCTAATAAAATTTTCCTGTTTCTTAATACTTTTTTAGCATTTAGAAGGAATCTTTTGCCATTCAAATGCACCTTTATAGAAAGAAAACTTTAATTCCAAAACAGCTTTAAATTACAACCCCTCATTTTGAGGAGTAAACCCTTATGACAAAACAAATCCCATCCCTGTATTGTGGGGAATTGTTATTTAGTAGTTGCAAGTTTTCAAATATAGTTCTCTTAGATTGTTGTTTTCTGTTTTGTCAGGCTTATATAAGGAGAATATATCTCAATTAAGGAGAAACTGTAATCTGCATGATAAGTTTGCGACCATTGTTAGTATCAAATATTGAAAGGCCAAAAGAAAAAATCGTAGATTTCTTACCAAATTCTTGCTTGTCTTCTCCAAACTTCTAATTTAGTGTTGTTAAGTACCTTGTTTTGCTGAAATCAGTTCAGTCATTCTGAATAGACATTGTCATATACATCAGTTCTTATATAGAAAATATTAGTAGTGTGGGACTGTATATGATGTATGGTTGCTTTATTTTTTTATTTTTGCTCAATATATAATGATAGATGAATTTGATGTCTGATGCCAAGTAGCATTTTCTTCACTGTCTTTTCATATTTACCACTTGGTTGTGTATCCTGACTGGCTGTGCATATCCTCCAGAATTTATTTATTTTTCTACATTTCTCTTACTTTCTTGTTTATTACAAATGATTGGTTTGGATGTCATAGAAAACGTTTCTGTACAAAGAGAAACTCATATTTATAAAAGGCACTGAGACATTTGGAGCTGCAGTAAACATTTGTGTCCGACTATCATCTTGTCTGGCTCATGATAATTAGTGAAATTTGACAATACTAGCAGAATTATTCATTGGTCCCAAGATGGTTATTAGTTTAAAGAGACAAATTTTCTGGGGGGGTGGACTAGGAAAAAATGAAAAGGAAAAATAACAAAAACAAAAAAATGGTGGAAAAGATATTTCCATTGCCAAACACTTAATCTTTTGTGGAAAGTAGGACGTAATCATTATTTAAAAATTGCATTATTTGTAATTAAGGTCTTGTAAATGGTTTGCCTGAAAATGGAATTGCAAAAATTATTAGATGTAAATCATAGAAAAATAGTTGTACTATAATGTTATAATATTCATTTTACTTCTTATTAATATGTATAGTCATGTGTATATAATTATTTACTAAAATATTTTTATGGTCTGATGCAAAAATCACATTAGTGTAGCTCTTTGCAAGGTGTGAACTTGCATTATGACTTGATTATGGAAATAAATTCACTTTTTGGTTGGCCAGTGAACTTTTCAGCATCCCCTCATCTCTCTCTCTCTTATATATATATATATATATATATATATATATATATATATATGTGTATGTGTACTCAGGGTTTCCCCAGAAAATGTACTTGCTCTTTAAATAAAAATAAATGCAAAGAAGATTAATTGTTAAAATTTAAGAAATATTAATGTTTATTGATTTAAAAAGAAGGTTAACATTTTAAAATAAATATGAAATACATTGATTTGAAAAAATTCAAGAAGTTACAAGGAAGTCAGAAAGTGAGCACATTTTTGGAAGATATATATATATATATATATATATATATATATATATATATATATATAAGCAAATATAAATGGATATAAATCCGACAGAATGAAGAAAAATATTTGGAAAAAACAAACAAAAATCCTTAAATGCAATTATGTTGTTTTAATATGAATGAAATGTCAGCGTCTGACGTTTCGATTTAATAAACCTTCTTCAGGACAATATTCATTAAAATACAATTAACATAATCAGTTCAACATGACAAAGACGATGGACATAAAAACAAGACTTATCCAAAACAGATAACTGAAAATTTTAAATGATAAGCTTTCCATTTGACGACAACGTGACCATGCTTAAACGGAATTCGTAAAAACAATCTGCTAGATTTAGCTGCTTCACTCTGCTGAATGAAGATAGCTCAGTGGTAGAAGCTCTGACTGACACCAAATCAGTTGGGTTTCAATCCTGGCTTGAAGCATTTGGATGTTTAGTCGCACTGAGGAGCTGTGATACAATGAAACAGTACTGTCTGCAAATGATGTGTGTGTGTGTGTGTGTGTGTATATATATATATATATATATATATATATATATATATATATCATTATTATATTTTTATTTTAAGAGATTATAATAAAAACATTTTGAAATCACTGCACAAAAACTTTCATGTTTCAATACTATGATTGTACTTCTTCAGGTGATAAGTAATTGGTGATCAAATGATTTTTAAGGAAATTTAAAAACAAATGGTACCTCTTTTCTGAAAGTTAAAGTGGGGGAGACATAAGGTCAGAATTAAAAATAAATATGTGGGTATGTCTTCATTAATCAATTAAATGTCAGATCTATGCTAAATAGAAAAGTGAGTGTGGAGGTGGGTGAGTTATTTTTTCATGTCATAATATACCAGGACATAGGCATGTCATCATTGATGATTGTAGAAAATATGCCATCGACAAATATATTTCCAAACAAGTTTGATTAAAAACAATCAACAAGGTCTGCTGGCTTATTTTTTTTTTTTTTTTTTTTTTTTATATTTTTCCTATTTTCAAATAAGGTGTTGCTATTGGGCTCAAAACTGTGGGTAAATTATCCAAAGTTGCAAAGAATTCCTTTGCCTATGTCCTGGTATTCTTTGAGAATATGGAAGTTTGAAATAGTCTAACATAATGTCATGTGTAATGACTATTGGGAATGGTATCACACAAAAAAATGCAATTTATCTATTTATTTTTTCTCATACTATATATATATATATATATATATATATATATATATATATATAAAATTATTTTTTAAAAATATAATTCCATCACTACATAAGAATTTTCATGTTTCAAAAACAGGAGCTAAAAGCTTCAATCTAATTATAAAAATTAAATTGAATTAAAGTATCAAGCTCTGTTTCATCAAGCAAAATTTTTGGAATAACTAATCTTGAAATTTACGCAGCTTTATAAGCATATTCATTCATAATATTAATTACTATGAAAACGGCTGAAGCAATTATTTCAATAAGGGACGTAAAGGTTAACATCCTATCAACATATTAGTTACTTTTGGAAAGAGGTCAAGGTAGGGTAGGGGTGTCTATTTTAAAGTGAATGATGACATTCATAATACACATATCATCTAGTCTGTTTCAGTGACAGAGTTATTGGCATTATTATTAATGTCTAAAGAATTTTTTTTTCCTAAAAGGGTTGTTTGTATATAAATGCATTGTATTTAACTACAATTTGTTTTTTTAATGACTTCATAAAGGGTTTTTTATCTTATGATTGTGTTAAGCTTTTAAACCTTTTAATAGACTATGAAATTCTAAAATTTTTAAGCTAATTATTTAATGTGAAAATTTGTTGATGTTGGCAAAAAACTGTTAACTCATCTCTATGGTTAATAAATTTTCATTTTTTAGAAACTTAATAATGTGTAGTTTTTCATGTAGGCATAAAAGGCATGGCCATCATCAGGAGAAAAATAATTTTCTGCTTGTTAGCAGCAGTGAACTACAGAAATGAATGACTTGATGGAGAAAATGAACTTTATCTGTAGTTTTCATTTGTTTTTTATATTTTTTAACATGAATTTTGGTCAGCCCTTGTGTTTGTCAAACAGTCTCTTTTGAGTTGTTATTTAAGATAAGAGCTGGATGGATTTATGCTGCTCTGAATTCCCTTGGTCATTTTGACAGTTTTATTGGTTCCTGGAAAGGGGATGTATCTCTGTTAAGTGTGTGTGTTATTTGGTTCTTAGGGAGTGAGTGAGTATGATGTGTGTAAGTGGTTATATTAGTATGAGTGTATGTTATCATTTAGCTCATTAGGTAGTGATTGAGTATGATGTGTGTGTGTGTATATTAGTATTAGTTTATTACAGATTACCTTATCTCCTGAAATGTGTTTACTAACTATAATTTCCTTTAGGTTCTTAGGTCTATGTTATGCTAGAAGGCCGGGTTTCTCAAACAATTTTTTTAGGTTTGGTTTGCGATGTAGTGTTTCCCAGTGACTTTTGATTATTTGGGATAGTGGAGGCAGAGTGGGGTTGAAAGTGGTTACTAGAGGGGATGCGGCTGGGTTTATTTTTAATCTTGTACATTAGGGTGTCTTCTCTAGGTGTGAAAATTGCTTTATTTATTTGTTCCCTGATTAGGTGTTGTTTATAGCCACGTTTTCTGAATTGATGCTCCAGATTTTGAATGTGTTTATTTAGTTCTTCATTGTTGGAACATATCCTTCTAAGTGCTTGTGAATAGGGAAGGTTATCCTTGAGGTGTTTAGGGTGGGGAGACTTAAAGTGTAGATAGCTGTGGGTGTCAGTGATTTTAGTGTGTAGTGTCATCTGTAGTTTTCTGTTTGCATCTATGTAAATGCAGGTGTCTAAAAATGTTGTGGAATTTTCATCGCCAAACTTAATTGAGTCATGTACTGTGTTTAGGGTCATGAGGAATTGGGTAAGTCTGTTGTCACTGTCCATGTATACAAAGAATATATCATCGATATATCTTGCATAGAATACACATTCGCTACCAATGAGGGGATAGATATGGGTCTCTTCAAATTTTCCCATGAATATTGGAGCTGCAATGATGGCTATGGCACAGACTCTTACTTGCAGGTAGTGTGCTCCATTGAAGTTGAAAGTATTCAATATAAGAATATGCTCCATGAGCTTTATGATAACTTCTGGCAGGGGTTGGGGGGGGGTATTGTTTTTTTCTTTTAGTAAGTGCTTCCTTAAGGGCGGTTAGTCCTTTGATGTGTTTAATGTCTGAATGAAGTGATCTTATGTCAATAGTCACTAGAGTAGCATTCTCTAGCACTGTTTGTATGAGCTTAATTTTGTTTAGTAGATCTGTTGTGTCTCTGATGTAGGATTTTACTTCCTTAGCTCGGGGTTGTATGTAAGGGTCTACATATTTGGAAATTTTGGTTATGTAGCAGTTGAATGAAATGACCGGCCTTCCTGGGTTGTTGCTTTTGTGTATTTTAGGAAGGAGATAGAAACGAGCAGGTGTGATGTTTGTGGGTGTAAGTGTTGTGCATGTTTCCTTGCCGATTAGTTTGTTGCAAAGCATTATGTTTAGTGAGCTTGTTAATTCTTTTTGGTATTCGGGAAGAGTGTTTGTAAGTAAGTTTTTGTAGGTTTCTTTGTCAGCTAGCTGATTGTTGGCCTCTTTAATGTATTCTTTGATTCCCCAGATCACAGTGGCACCCACTTTGTCAGCTTGTAATATGGTTATGCCATCTCTGTGTCAGCTTGTCCTTTAGTTATATTGTTACGTGGCACCTTGCGTGCTATTGTTTTCTTTTTTCATTTGTTACTGCATATATATATATATATATATATATACACACACACACACTTTCTGTATGCCTGTCCTTATATATAGGTATCTGTGGTTATTTAATACATCCCTAGGCACATCAGAATAATTATGAATAGGAAATGGGCTAAATGAAACTAAACCAAGGTTTCTTGTTATTTTATGAGCAATAGAAATGTTGGTATACTTTTGGAAAGGAACCTTACAAATTCCCTAGGAAGATATTCCAAGACAAAAATAATGATGTGTTGTAACCTAGGAAAAGGTTACTGAATAAGAATAACGAAAACAAAGCTTGGAAATGGAATTATAATATTTATAACAGGAACAACATACAAGATTTGCCAGCAGTGTGTAGTAAGTAATCAACTGCTAAGAGAATCAATATGAAACCTGAGTGAATCCAAATGACTCCCATATACAGCATATTCTACTGTATACAAATTGGGACATGCCCATTATAGTCCATAGGTATGGAATAACATGATGCTATTAAGATACAGAAAGAAACTATGGAAGCATATATTTGGGAAATTAATATCAACCCACAAACTGATGTTCTGGACAAAGATTCAGTAGACGTTAATTAGCATTTCATCAACAAATCTACATGAAGTTTCACATTTTGATTGTAAAGTGAGAGCTAAAAGCATATTAACAGTTGGTTATATAAGCTCTATAGAAGATGTGCTATAATCCTGAATGCACACATCAAGTATTTTTGTAGAGGATTGAGACTTAGTAGATTGAATTCATAACTGAAAAGCTTGAGGGTAGTTTTGACCAATTTTATTATCATAGGGTAGCATCTCTAGTTCACTGTTTTACTGCATGATTGAATATAACAGGGTGGTTGCCTTAGTTCAGTGTTTTTATAGCATGAGAATGACTAATGACAACTTTGAGCAGAAAATAATTCAAATTAAGCAATGAAAAAACAGTGTTGGAAATCAAGTGATGTTTTATAAAAGAAAAAAAATCTACCTCTTCAAAATGTTAATTTCATTACCAAATTTCAGGTTGGGGTAATAGCCACATTCTAAAAAAAGACTTGTGTTATCGAACAAAGATGTCTTCTGAATATCTCATAGAAAAATATGTAATAAATCAATATCAAGGAAGTGCAGAAAGAATATCATTAAGAGAAGACGACTAGAAGAAGAGTTTTGTTAGAATCCACTTGTCTTGTTGCTTCAACTTCTGCCACTAATGAACACAATGAGGACACAAATAGGTAAGAATACAGCGCTAGAATAAAAGTCCCTTTCATCTCTATGAATTACTGTCTGAAAAATTTTCCTGCCAATGGTTGCCAACCAAGCATCAATTGAAAGATTAATAATACTTTACTCCTTATCTACTTGTAAATCGTCCTGGGTCTGACATTAAACTGCATCCAACAGCAAGGCCTCTGATCAGGAGGTTTTGAGGAGCATGGAACCACCTCTTAATTGCTGGTGTTCCCAGGTCCACCTTGACCCGGGGTGGTAGCACCTGTTAGGGTCCCAGCTATGGGCAAATAGTGAACTCCTAGTTTTCCAAGTCTTACTCACATCCTGGGTATGACGGTAAACTACATCCGCGTCCTGGGTATGATGATAAACTACATCCGCGTCCTGGGTACGGCGATAAACTGCATCCAACAGCAAGGTCTCAGATAATGTTTTCAGAAAAATAATGTTGCCAGCTCTAAGTTTTTGAAACAATAATGTTGCCAGCTATACGTTTTTTTGTAAAAAAGTAATGTCAGCTATACGTTTTTTTGTAAAAACAGTAATGTTGTCAGCTATACGTTTTTTTGTAAAAACAGTAATGTTGTCAGCTATACGTTTTTTTGTAAAAACAGTAATGTTGTCAGCTATACATTTTTTGTAAAAGAATAATGTTGCCAGCTATACGTTTTTTTTTTAAACAATAATGTTGCCAGCTATACATTTTTTATTCCATACAAAATAGGCATTTAAAATTCATATAAACTGGATTTGGCATTAAATAACCCACAGTGGTTGATATGCCATAAAACTCAAACAAACAAACAAACAATCTACTTGTAAATTCTTTTATTTGTTTTCATTAAACATCCAGGAAAACTAATTAAGTGTCAAGGAAAATAAGGAAGGAAAGAACGGATTAAAAATAATAATTAGAAGCCCTAAAATGAGTTCAGAGAAAGGCTCTAGGAAGATTCAAACCTGAAATAAACCCAGAAGAATTCATTAAGATTTAGTAAGACTAGATCCCCAACCCACCTAGTTGCTTCCAGGGTAATATGACAAAAGCTTTATTGTCTTCTGAAATTTGCCAAATTCCAAAGAGGAATTATTGATCTGTTTGTTCCAAATAATACCCATCCAGAATGTTGATTTTGTTACTAAAATTAAGGCTTGGGATTAACCTGACCACATTCTAAAAACAGTCGTGTTAATGAACAAATAAGGTCATATGAAAATATGCAATAAATCAATATTAGGGATATGCAAATTTCCTTATATCAACATGATGGATACAGCAGGAAGAACAACACAAGGATGAGAAGATCTTTTTGAGTTCACCCATCTCTCTGCTTCAACTTCTACCACTAACAAACACACAGACACAAGCCCAACACAGTATTTTTGCAGATAAGAATACGGTGTGAGAATCAAAGTCCCTTATATCTCTAAGAATTACTGCTAGAAAAACTTTCCTGCCAAAAGGTTGTCAACCAAAGCCAGAAAAATTAATAATTCCTTATTTCTAATGTCCTTTAAAATTCTTCTATTTCTTTTACTTAAACTTGTCAATTATCAAAAGAGTTTGTTGGTCTTTGTGAAATTGTTTTTCATCAGGCTCAAAAAATTATCCTGGCATGCCGAGACTCATATCTGAATTCTCAGCAGGAATCACAATGATCTCCGGGTGAAATCTTTGTAAAATTGTGTTACCTCCCAGCTTACCAAAATGTGATAGCTGTAAAGATCAAAAACTATGCCTAGTGAATATTATGCTTTTGGTAGCATTGAAACTGACTGACCTGATGAAAGGGTTTATATTGTTACTCAGCATGGAAGATAAAATCTTTTTCCGTATCCTTTGCAGAAGAATATCAAAATTCATGTTTAGCGATAATGTATTAGAAACCAGCTTCTCTAATAACTGATTTTAAAAAAAAAAAAAAAAAAAAAAAGCAAAAAACTTTCACTGACTCACCTGTACCTGAAACTATCACTGATCCACATATAACACTAAGCTGTACCCGGAACAACCACGATTCAAAATCTTTATCTGGTCATAAATAACCCTAAAGAAGATGACAGTCTGTTAAGCAGAAACAAAATCAAACCAAACCAATGTTAGCTTGGGCAAGAAGAGATGGATTCATACTTTTCATGCATATGCCTTGACTAGAAATTGAACTCAACATGCCAATTTCTCTTTACGTGTTGACATATAAGCACATCCATTGCTATTGAGAAGGACTGCATAATTCCGCCATTTTGTATTGTTAATAGAGATTATATTGATCAGTGGACAGTATGAAAAATGATGGAAAGAAGAAAGATGTCCTCGATGTAGACTTTTATGGATGATATAACACTTGATTGAGAGTTCAAATTTCACATAAAGCATCTCTTGATCTATCTACAAAAGTGGTTTAGGTGGGCGTGGAATGAAATATAAGCTTATTAAATATTGCAGTCTATTGTTAAGAAAGAGAAGAGAATAATATCTGTCTATACAATATGTGAAAAAAAAACAAAAAAAAAAACAAGGTTTGGTACTACGCTTACTTTCTTGCCAATCACCATAATTTGAAAGATACAAGCAAACAAAAATTACTTACATTCTGGTGATAAATGTAAAGACAATTTCCAATGTGTGTATTTTGGTTTAAATAACAAATTTCATGGATATTGAAAGTATCTGAGATATTACAAAAGTTTTAAAAAAAAAAAAACTTTAAAAATATTTTTACATTTTTAAAAAACCAAGATGGTTGTTTTTGTATAGTGACAAATTAACCTCTATGGGTTATTAATGTTGAAATCTAAATATTTCATATGCTGTTTGATTTATTTATGTTTTTTGGAGATAATAATGGTTTTAGTGATATAAGTCTTCTTAATTAACCCATTGCTGGGGAGATGTGGATTCATACCTTTCCGTGGGTATTTGTGCATAAGTTGATCTAACAGACCCAAGAGGAATTGGAACTCTACTCTCCGATTAACAATTCTGGGCCATTATCCATTACACCACCTGCCCAAAGATTTAGTCAGCAGTACATGGGAATTGTTTAATTCTCATTCGCTTGTAGAAATGGTACATCTGACGTAATAGGTAAAGAGGTAGTGTTGAGAGGATTCTACACCATTTCACCCGAGAATGGTTATTGGAGGGAGTGTCAGAAAGATGGAGCACTCTTTCTTTGAGTTGTCAACAGCTCTTGGTTTTTCATGGGTAATAGTTGTGGGTAATTCATTTTACACATTGAAATAGATTAAAGTGCTTGCTTTCGTCTAGTCCTCCGGTCTACCAATTGAGCTGTTGCTAGTGACCCCTCCTATTCTCTCGTTCTTGTTAGTATGTATGCCGTCATGCCAACAATGCGTTCTGTTCTGTCCTGTCTTCCTCACAGACTCGCTATTTATGCCCGCATCGGGGGCAACTAACATTTGCATACGAGACTTCTCGTTCGCCTGAGACTTCCGATCTTATAAATTTATGCTGGCATGAATTTTTAGTCTTTTTTATTTTTTGTTGTGCGCCTACCCATGATATAAGAGTCTCGGAATAATTCATTTTCACTTTTAGTGCCAGTCACGATCTTTCAACAAGACCTGACATGCCATGCAAATTCACTTTGCAGGAGATAAGTCTTCTTGTTCCTCACAATAGTATCAATGGTATACCAGTAATATGTGAATTCTTGACATACATCAATGCCACATGAAAACTGCGGATACCTGCACATGAGGTGGCAAAAATTGAACAGCTGGTAAGGGATAAGGATGATAACCAGCTACTAGGCTAAAGGGGGGCATTCTATCAAATATCCCTATATAATGATGGTACCACTCAACCAACCAGTTAACACACTGCAATATACACTGTATTTATAGGTTTTTGTATTTGCTAACCAACAATCTATCTCTCTTTCTATCTGTCCATCCTCTTTCTATATTTCTATCCGTCTACCCATCCTATCTCTCTTTCTATCTGTCCATCCTCTCTCTATCTATCCATCCTTACATAATCTATCTATCCTCTCTATCTTTTTATCCTATCAATCCATCTTTATCTATTCATCCTATCTCTATCTTTCTATCTCATTTTCTATATCTGTTTTCCAGTAATTTCCTTTCTCTCTAATAAAAGTGTATGTCATAGCTATTCTACTGACAAATGCACATGATAGTTTTAACATACTGACCACATTTATATACAGCTCCAAGTCATGGGTCCCATTCATTATCACCTGTGACTCCTTGTGTAATTCCACCAGTACTGCTTTACAAAGTCCTCAAACATCTGTTGGAGTTCTGGGATGGGTTGAGGTTAATAGCATTGAAGCCATGCCAGTAAAGATGCAGCTACACTGCAGGATTTGTCTTTAGGAAGAATTACCAATTTGTTGCCCAAGATTGTACTATATGGTGAGCTCTTTACTGGACCCCATGACAATGGGCCACCTCAAAAGAGATTTAAAAACTCCCTAAAAAAAACAAAAAATGGGGGAAACTCACTGACCATCGAGATATTGCTTCCTTTGAGAATGAATGCAGGCCTGACGTGAGGAATACAAGGATAAGGAGAAAAAAAAACAAACCCTGTCACGCACTGCAACAACCCTGGACCAAACTTTCTCCTGTAGCTGCTGCAGACAGATCTAGCTGTCCCTCATTAGATTGATCAGCCACCAGTGAGTTTGCAACAACCCCCTTCTCAGATCTATGTCCATGAAGTCAAGTTAAGACTAGAAAGAAAAAAAGAAAAAAGTTGACAATTGATGTCACATTTTTTTTTTTTTTGCAACAAACTGTTACAACTACCTGAGTGAGTAAGGTAATTATGGGACAGTGGTTTACCCAAATACTTATCCACATTCTCTCTTATTTGTCAGCCCTTGTGGTATACCAACAGCATGAAGGGAAAATTATATTCATGCCTTTCTTTAGAACATTAGAACTAAGTGAACACAAACAGGATCACCCTAATATCACCCTACACCATAATATTATCCTGTGAGGCAATTCATATGGATGCTGTAAACTTAGTCCAACCAAGAAACCTTTTATAAGAAATTTAAAAAAAAAAAATCTGATATTGAGCTTAGAAAGTGGGTCAGGTTGAGAACTATTCAGCACCCCCTTGTATATAATTACGCGTGTTTCTGCCAATCAATGAATTATTTGGAACACTCTGGATTTTGAGTTGGGCAATCGCTTCATAAAAGTTGTTTTGCAGTATAATTATTGATACTGACAAGTCAGGTAATTATGATTGTAATAATGCTAGCATGTAATTGGGGTGCTAATAGCAATGTTGGAAGATGTTCGTTGCTCAATAGTTTTAGTGCCAAGATAAACAAAGCTTTTGAAGAGGAAATTTGGAGTGCCAAGAATGTTTCGACTTTAATGTCTTTTTTTCTCTAACTGATTCTGCTAAAAATGTTTGTTTGCTTTGGCAGATTTTAAGAAAAAAAAACAAAAAAAAAAACGAAACCTATAAGACTTCTGGCATCTTGCAATATCAATTTTAGCATCCCAATCAGTTATATTTAAAAGCATTAAAAATATAATTGTTATTAACCATCACATCTACATTTTTGATTGTTAATTTGTGTACATGCTGAAAAAGCTTAATTATGCAACATAGAACTACTCGCTCATCTTGATTAGGTTAGGGATGTTCTTTATCATAAGTCCAACTTAGAAAGACAAAAAAAAAAATATTTTAAACAAGTTTAATATAGTTTTTCCATTAACGTACTTGGGTAAGGCAGGAATCTATCTCTCGTTGCCCCCAGTTATGGATCAAATAGTAGGATAGCCTGGTCTCTCTCTCTCTCTCTAGCCTTGTCCGAGAAGGAAAATATTAAATTCTAAACCATAGAAAAGGAAAGAACTTAATATCTTTGATAAGAAGTCATGGCAATTCACAGATAAAAAAAAGATTCTGTAGAGACGTCCTGAAGGGATATGGGATTAAAAAAAAAAAAAAAAAAATGCAATTTGTTAAATATGATAAATGGGATCCTGAGAAACATTGTTGTTTATAATATATGAATGATTTCGTTAAATTTGTTTTTAGTTGTCAATAATTTGAATCTGCAAAATTTGCATTTTCTAAGATAAATCAACTCTGATATATGATGACAATTATAGTCAATGACAGCACTATTTTTCAATCAAGTCAACCCCTAATCTACTAGAACTAAATGTTTATAAAATATGATTTCTGTAAATAAATTCAATTTTATTATCAAAGCCCCCTGACAAGCAGATACAATAACTGCACAATTTTAAGTTGGGAAGATAAATGTTTTGTTTCTTAAACATTTTCATTACAAAGACTGCTTAACTAAAAACGTTAAAGAAAAAAAAATTACTGAGGTTGCTCATTTGGGGCAATACAGTCAAAAAAATCTAGATTGACTATTTCCATTTCTGTTTTAATTAAAAACTGGAGGACAGACAATATTAACAGAAATATGAAAAGTGAACTGAGAAATTTGAAAACTAGAAACCTTTATCAAAATACAAGTAGTAACCAATTCTAAATAAAATGTACTTTTAAGTGCAAGATAAACAAAAACACTAATTAAGTAACCAATTATGCTTGTGTAATTGACTATTCATAAAATGGAGGGATTGCTTTCAATTGTATTGGTCATTTGAAATTAAAGCGCAAAATTTGTATTTTCTGCCAAAAATAAATCAACTGATATATGATGACAATTATAATCAATAGCAATTATATTTTTTTTAATCAAGTTGACCCCTAGCCTGCTAGATGAAATTTCTGTTTTTAAATGAGATGAGCTAGCAGTTCTTAGATTTGAACCTCAATCAGCAGATATGTTATTTCTATATAAAAAGGAATGTTATTATTTGTATTAGAAAAGAATAAATACAAATAGCTCATGATTCTACTACTGGTTTTTTATTAAAAAAGAAAAAAAAAGGAATCGTTTTGTTTTTCTCTTTTTTCTCTTTTTCTAACCATGTTTCTTCACAAAGTCATGTAAGGAATAGAAAAAAAAAGCAACTATTTTTGGTTAGTTTTTCTTTTTAAAAAAAAAATTAAAAAAGAAAACTTTTTCTTTCTTCGTTGATGTGACAATTTGCAGCACATTGTGTGATGCACAAAAAAATACTCAGTAATATTTACGAACACATTGAAATATTAAAAAGAATTGCTGATTTCTTTTTTTGGCAACACTTGTATTTTGGGTTAATATTTAGTGACTCTTTTTTTTTTTTCCTTTTTTTATTTCTTTTAAATGTTTATTCCCTGTGCTTTTTCTGACCAATTTCACCATTGACACATTATTACTGTTTGTTTTGATACCATGTTTAATTTTTGGGGAGAAAACATTTGTATATGTAGAAAATTTGAACAAGAAGACTCTCTGGAAAGTAAGATGACTCTTCCATAAAGATGAACTTCCCCTCCTCCCCCAGATAGCTGGGGTGGCATCCTGGAAAGATAGGAATACTAAATCAAATATGACTGGCACAACAAATGAAAAGTGCCTCCTGTCTGTAGCAGGGAGGGAGAATACATCACGTCCAGAAGTCATGTTTAATATGACAGTAGACTAAAGCTGAGGGAAGGTCAGGAATTTGTCTTCAAATCCTGTGCTAGTAGTGCACCTGGAATAAATAGACTGACTGACATTGACTTGCAATTGGCTACACTGTGTGATAGTGGGAAATTCGACAGTCTGTGAGGTTTATGTATCTATAAGGCATGCTGGTGCAGGCAATGCAATTCCCCTATTGGAAAATATAAGTCAAATGATGGGATTGCAGCCTCAGTGTTCAGGATCCAATTGTTGAGTGTCAGCACCATGGAGAAATTCCAAGCAAGCCAAGAACCCAGTGGCCCAAAGGAAAGGTAATTGGTCGAATATCAATCAGGAATTCTCATTAATACTTACCAATCATCTAAAGGGCCCCATTAACCAGCAGATCAGATCTTTCTGCAGAGTTGTGTACAAGGTTTGTCTTCAGGGGATAAGGAAGAAGAGAAGTGACCAAATAGATTTCAGATTCAGAAGGGTAAATTAAGAGCAGACAGTTTTGAGGCACTAACTCAAAGAAGCTCCAATTTATGAAAGGGCAGGCTTTAAGGATCTGTTTAATGAAAGGATCTTAGTGATTTCTAGTGCTGAGAACCAAGGAAAAACATCGGAGATCATTTTAAAATAATCCTTATGCTTTTTGCTAAAAAGCAGTTCACTGAGTCTAAGAATGGCAAACTTCATATACCACAGGAGGAACTGAAGATGGTGTATTCTGATGCTTGGAACAATGTTATAATCCCTACTATGAATGACCTTTCTAGGCCCCAAAATCCAGAGCTCATGATTAATATGACAGTGGACTAAAGCTGAGAGAAGTTCAGGAATTCATCTGCAAATCCTGTGCCAGTAGTGCACCTGGAATAAATAGAATATCCTACAAGCTATATAAGAATTGTCCAGTCTACAATTAACTCACCATCCGGCTCCAGTGAGCATGAAAATAAGGTATTGTACTACAAGAATGGTGCCTGGTGGATGGCATTTGGATACCTCAGAAATAGAATGCAAAAGCCATTACAAATTTCCATGCCATCCCTCTTGAATGTAGAGGGAGAATATTTTTTGGGTTCCTTGCCTGTCATATGATGGACTTCCTGCTAGGTAACCATTATATAAACACAATTGTCCAGAAGGCTGAGATACCTGGCTTCCCTAGCTGTCTGAAGCATTCACACATGATTTGGAACTCAGTCCTATCAGCCAAACAATATAAAACTGTGCTTCATGTAATTTGGCTTCATCTTGTGAATGTGTATGGATCAGTTCTTTGAGCTAATTTGAATATCCTTTGAATTTTTCAATTTCCCTAGTAACGCTGAAGAAATCATAATGAAAAATTTCAGAGCAGCATTTATGCAGTTCACTGTTGGTAACTACACCAGCGAGTGGCAAGCCCTTGAGGTCAGCATCATCATCATTAGGGTGTGATTTCATCACTTCTTTTATGTCCATGGAACTTGTATTACAGGGTGCAGCAGACACAGAAAAGGGAAAGATGACTCAAGAACAAATGGTCCTTGCTCCATAAGCTATTCATGTGGGTGAGAATGAAGGCTAAACCCTAGAAAACCAGAGCTTATCATTACTTGGATGCTCTGTCAGGGAGATTCACTTCTGCATTTTTTGGGGGGGGGGTGGTAGCTAGTGACATGATCCCAACAGTCAAAGAGAAACCAGTGAAGATCCTCAAACAATTGTATGAAATTCCACTGAGTGATCAGCACTGAGGTAAAGAGGTGCAAAAAGCAGCACTAGATGGACTTGAGTGAATTGAGTGAACCCAATTCTGTGGCAAGTTGGATGCTTAGTGCTACCAAAATGCTTTGCTGTCCCAGCTTCTGTGGCTGTTGCAGGTGTATGATATGACTCCGTCTCACATTCAGCAGCTGCAGCAGGTGTATCAACAAATACCTGTGCAAGTGGCTTGGAGTTCCCCTTGCTTCTCTACACTAACACTCTATACCAATGCTGGAAACCTGAAACTTCACATCTTCTCATTGGTAGAGGAATTCCAGGCCAGGAAGGTATGTCTTCACATGATGATGAGGGACTCGGCCGATGAGTTTGTCTGCAGGAGAAGCAGAATTCAGCCTGCAAACCAAGGTGATTATGAGGGTGACCCAAACCAATCGAGTTGGTCTAGGCAGTACAAGCAACCAGTTTTTTTCCAAACAGGTTCCAGAGGGTAAACGAGACATGGTTATTGAAGAAATCAGGAATTTTGAGGAAGAGCAGTAAATAGCTACTGCTGTTTTTCAGTCCAAACAATGTGCTTGGATGACATGGAGTGATATTGATCCAATGAAACTATCATGGAATACTCTGACTGCAATGGAGCCATTTGCAGTATCATTCCTCTTGCAATCTACTTATGATCTCCTACCAAATGTGACCAGCTTCAAGCTGTGGAGGTATACTGACACTGATGTATGCGCATTATGTTAAAGTGATCGAGGCACTTTATGTCACATGCTCTCTGCATGCCCACAATCACTGCAGATGTACACATGGCATCACAACAAAGTGCTGGAAGTGGTCATGAACTTAATCAATACACAGTGTGAAGCAGCCAACAGCCTGTAACAGCCAGAGAACCTAAGATATGTTTTCAAAAGGAAGGTGAATGCCCTGTGCAGAAGACCCAAATAATTCTCAACATGATGCTATTGAGTGGAGCCTGTGATTGGAGGGTTTTAGTTGATCTTAAAACACCTCTACAATTTCCGGTACCTATCATTCAGGCAGAAGCATGCATACCCTGTAGCATGGTCTGATTTAAAGAAGTGTGTCCTTCTTGTAGAATTAACAGTTCCACAGGGAGGAGGCACACAAATGAAAGTAAAACCACTGACTGTGTGGAAAAGAGGTGGATATGCCATGTGCTAATTATTGAGGTCAGGTGTCATGAATTCCTTGGATTGTCAATTGTTTCCTTCCTTTTGTAGGTGGGAATCACTAGCTGTTACCTGAAGAGTGCTTCACATCATCTCCAGATGCTCAACAGGCATTAAGTTGCATCTGGTCAAAATCCCAAATAAACAAAGTTAATTAAAACCAGGCTTGCAACACAATGCTTCTTCCAATGTGAAACCTTCCATTCTATATCATTGATAATGATCACTATGAGCGCATTTTGTTGAATGGTCAAAAGCAGGTGCTTTTAGCACAATGTTTAAAATCTGACTTGCATGAAAAATTGCAGAGACTGACACATCTACACAAAAAACAATACCCTGTTTGATGGCAAAAGCTGCCAGTGGTGTCTGACGAGGGCAGGGCATCACACCTGCTTTTAGACGTATGTAGAAAATTAATTACATTGGGTTTGAACAAAAGTTCTAGGGATTTTTAAGTAAATTTTATAAAAACAAATTTTAAATATTTACACATAGATTTATTCAACAAGGTATATTTCATTTTGTTCCACTGCCTTTTGACATCTTTGAGGCAGCTTCATGATTCAGAAATTAGCACTTTTTTGGGCGATGAACTGGTCTAAGTGGTTTTTAAAGACTTCCGGGGAATTGAGTTATTTTTTTTTCCTTCATTTTGACGGGAGATAAGTGATAAACTGAAAGTGCAAATTCATGTGACTACGGCGGCTGTATAAATTTATCTGCTGGGTCTGCAGAAATATAAGTTTGGTATTGTCTTGATGGCAGACAACTCCCTTCTGATAGGCCAATTCCATATGATTTCTTCTGCCTTTATCAGTTTCTGTTTAAATTGAAATGCTTATTTAAATTTAATGTCTGATTTTGTGAAAGGAGCTTGTAATACACAACACCCTTCCAAATCTATCAAATACATAGCATCATCTATTTTAGATACAATCTCACTTAGGGGGTGTGGGGGCTAGCAGTGACACATTTCATTTTCTACAGGACCTTTTTTGTTCCACATTGTTTTAAACAATCCATTTTTCACTGGCTGTTATTATTCTTTTAAAAATGGGTCAATTTTCTTCTGTTTAAACAGGCAATCACTGATGGAAATATGGTCCATTTAAATTTTTTCATGTATCCAACTGTTTTCAAATGCCTTACAATATTTTGATATAGTCTGATATAGTTTCACCAGGCAAATAGATTTTATAGGTATGCCCACCTCACAAACCAGATGTGACACAAAGTCAGTTTAAGGTGGGCTTAAGGGTAGTACAGTGGAAAAATTCACAAACCCTCTTGGCACTTCCCCTTTTAGGCAATAAACTTAACCCTCTCCTGAGGAAGAAGTAAAGCCTGGTGGGGATGGCCCCTTTGGGCTAGGGTTAAAATATAAATCCCAGCCAAAGTCCAATGGATTTTATATCCCCCAATGGTAAAACCATGAGTTTATATAGAACTCAATGGACAGAACCTATTTTAGCTGGGGGTGGAACATGTTTACATTAAGTGAAGGCTATCAGTTCAATACTTGTGCTGTCTAGTAAATATATATTTGAGCTATTTAACAACTTATATATGCTCTTTTTTTCTGTTTTTTTGTTTCCCTCGTTTTTTTAAAGTTCATTAGTTTTTTTTTTTTGCATATTGATTATGTGTTATGGTAATTTACCCATGCATGCATGAACTCTCCCAGTTATAAATAGGAGTAAGTCCTGCCTTTTGGAGAGGGAAGTTTCCAGTAGTCAGCTCTGACAGATGGACCAAACATTCTTGCTGTAATACTCTCGTTTGTATATGTTTGTAATACTGTTTCTGTTAATATATTTGTTTAATTCAATTCCTCTCTTTGTGTCGTTATTTCTGGCCCCTAAAAAGGCCACAATATTATGTTACAATACAGTCCGATAAATATGGTAGTTAGGAAGTGGTAATAGAAAACCCCTTTTCAAATAGGATAAAGTTGTCCACGAACTCCATGTTTTGTCATGTTTGCAATCTGTTTGTTGGCGGAATCGAATCATTTGCTGTAACTTTATTATGTTCCACTATTTCCTTTTGGCTATTAGTCTCCACTCTTAGCCTTCTTTCAACTACTTGCTCTTTTGGAGTAGATAGCTTCATATAAATCTTTATACTCCTCTAAACATCTAATAGGAACCCCTTTTTGACTATTGTCATTATAAATTCATTGTACAAGGTGGCCAAACAAATGACATGATCAACTCCCTCAATCATAGCCAGGGTTCCACTTATCACCAATCTTCTTATTTTCTTTGACTGCTAAGTGATATAATTAATTCTACCATCTGTCCCCTTTCAAAGACATAACAAAACCCTTTGACTTCTACCATTGGGGAAATTCTCAAAAGAAGTGTCAGTAAACAACACAAATTCTACTTGCTCTTCTAAATCCTGGCAATTTCAAGTAAGCTTGAACTTTTTGTACTATCTTATTTACTCTTTTAAGAACCTCAACAATTGCTATTTTTAATTTGAGATGCAATGGTAGTTACAACAAAAGCAATATCAGGACGGCTTTGTATAGCAAGCCAGAGCAACTGCCAAGATTTGATCTTATTATAGACTTTTCTGTGGAAGATAAAGGTGAATCTCTCATTCTATGTCTATCTATGATTGTTGCTTCCTATGTGCAGGCATAATCCTTCTGGTTTAAAGTGATACAATCACCATCCTGTGATAAACATAAACCTTAATATTTGAAGGAATCACAAGACTCTTTTCTAACCTGGAGAATCTTTCTCAGTTGATCGATAACCTTTTTCTCAAAGGACACCCTCCCTACCCAAATAAATTCATCCACATGAACTACAAAAACTAAAATTCCTATTAAATCTAGTGAAGCATTCCAGAAAAATCCAACTGAACCTTCGTTAGATACTCTATCAGCAAAAGTATCTTCACAAAAGTGTTTTTTACCTTTTCATACCTGTAGTCAAAAGAAGTTAGCAACTCTGTTTTGGGACATCATTTCAGATTAGGTGTTTCTACACCAGTTTCTTGGTATTTATTGTTGTATACACCTGTTGTTTCTTGGCATTTATCGTTGTATACAGCTGTTGTTTCTTGGCATTTATCGTTGTATACACCTGTTGTTTCTTGGCATTTATCGTTGTCTACAGCTGTTGTTTCTTGGCATTTATCGTTGTATACACCTGTTGTTTCTTGGCATTTATCGTTGTATACACCTGTTGTTTCTTGGCATTTATCGTTGTATACAGCTGTTGTTTCTTGGCATTTATCGTTGTATACACCTGTTGTTTCTTGGCATTTATCGTTGTATACACCTGTTGTTTCTTGGCATTTATCGTTGTATACAGCTGTTGTTTCTTGGCATTTATCGTTGTATACACCTGTTGTTTCTTGGCATTTATCGTTGTATACACCTGTTGTTTCTTGGCATTTATCGTTGTATACAGCTGTTGTTTCTTGGCATTTATCGTTGTATACACCTGTTGTTTCTTGGCATTTATCGTTGTATACAGCTGTTGTTTCTTGGCATTTATCGTTGTATACACCTGTTGTTTCTTGGCATTTATCGTTGTATACACCTGTTGTTTCTTGGCATTTATCGTTGTATACACCTGTTGTTTCTTGGCATTTATCGTTGTATACACCTGTTGTTTCTTGGCATTTATCGTTGTATACAGCTGTTGTTTCTTGGCATTTATCGTTGTATACAGCTGTTGTTTCTTGGCATTTATCGTTGTATACAGCTGTTGTTTCTTGGCATTTATCGTTGTATACACCTGTTGTTTCTTGGCATTTATCGTTGTATACACCTGTTGTTTCTTGGCATTTATCGTTGTATACAGCTGTTGTTTCTTGGCATTTATCGTTGTATACAGCTGTTGTTTCTTGGCATTTATCGTTGTATACAGCTGTTGTTTCTTGGCATTTATCGTTGTATACACCTGTTGTTTCTTGGTATTTATCGTTGTATACACCTGTTGTTTCTTGGCATTTATCGTTGTATACAGCTGTTGTTTCTTGGCATTTATCGTTGTATACAGCTGTTGTTTCTTGGCATTTATCGTTGTATACAGCTGTTGTTTCTTGGCATTTATCGTTGTATACACCTGTTGTTTCTTGGCATTTATCGTTGTATACACCTGTTGTTTCTTGGCATTTATCGTTGTATACACCTGTTGTTTCTTGGCATTTATCGTTGTATACACCTCTACAACAGTTTTAAAATTACATCTTTTTTTCTACCAAAATACTGTTTAATATGAATGTTTTGACTCTCCTCACCTGATGTAATCCTTCTGATCAAAAAAAAAAAAAATTCACCTTTATTATCATTTCGAATATTTATGCAGTAGTGTCCAGTGGATGTGAAACGAATATCAATTTTTTGTCCCAACATAATAACACTATCATTGCTTAAATCCAAAATAGTTTTTGCTCATTTCAAGGATGTTTTGCTTAGTGATAATGGAATTTCACAATCAATGACTTGTCTCAATAAGATACACTTTACAGAGCCAATTCTTGCTGAGCATTTAACATTTTGGATAGAATATACAGTGACACCAACCCTAAATTTGAATGATATATGACTTTCACAGCTGCGTACTTTCTGCTTTTCTTCACGAGACAATGAGTGAATAGAATTGAAAAGCCAATTTAAACCACACACTGTTTTAGAGCATGCGATATCGATGGCTGCTGTATTATATGCCTCCACTACAAAGACAGACTGATGAGACAAGTTTGAGCTGTTGATATCATAAGTACAATGTTAATTGTTTCCATTTTTTAAGTACAAGACTGATTTTCTGTCGTGTGAGCAAATTATTTGGAATCACAAAATCAGCACCCGAGTCCATTAAAACATGAATTCAGTTTCTCTAATTCTTTTTTTTTTTTTTTTTTTCTCACCCCAAGCAAGGCGGGTATGCCACTAGCACACAGAAAGTGAAAGTAAGAGTAAAGAGGGGTGTTTGAAGAAAAGATAAAGAGAATGATGGAGGCATCAGATGTTGATTGACATTACATTTAAATTTTTGAAGATTATAATTATCAGGGAAGCGAGGAAGGGAGCTCTACTGTTGGGAAGTGTAAGAGAAGAAACTTTTGGAGTAGAAGAGGTTGTTACATTTAAATGTTTTGACAGTAAAAGAGTGGGACCAAGATGCCAATGCCAACCTAGTAGCATGCTTAAATTCAGAGCACTAGTGAAAATAGCTCATCAGAGCAGTTGCCATGAAAATATTTGTAAAAAATAAAAACCGAGAGAAGCCACATCACATCTGTGAGAAAGTGAGTGGGGTTGAGATGCCAAGTCAGGACCTATCACATTGCATATCCATCTTTGGATTTTGTCGAGAACAGTGGGTGCACCAGACCATATATGGCAACAATATTCAATGCAAGGACAAATCCTAGATTTGTTTAATTCAAAAATACGCTTTTAAGTAGGCGCCCAACGGGGTCGTCAGTGATGTTTTGACTTGGTTCATCAGGGAGTTTCGGGTCTTTCAACATCATACTCCCCATCACCAAATCGACCCAATCAGGGGAGATCAATCCCTGATTCCCCCTCTCAATCAAACACTAACAGCTACTCTGGCCTTTTTAAAGAATTAGACGAAGACTAATCACATGTTCTTCACATCCGATTGGATGTTTGTATCAACCAATCCTCTGCGTAAACTACCTTTTAAATAGCCCGCAGTGCGGACTGGCTTCTTTTCTTATTTTGGTGGATTGCTGTTTCAATGGATAACCGAGGAGGTAATCTTAATGTTCCTAAGTTTAATCCTTTTCCTTAAGTATTGTATGGTTTAAATATTTGCCGTTTTTATTTTATTTGTACTTTGGCGGGGAAACGTAAACTCAACCCTACTATCACATTTTTATCGTTTAGCCCGTTTCTTAACTTTACAGGTTAAAATTAAATGAATGTATTTGCAAAATTAAAATAATTGTCCATAAACATGACGTATATTTCTCTATACACACAAAAAATAAAATTAAAAAGAAAATAAAGTACAATAAGCAATATAATATTCCTTAATATTGAATTAAAACTATTTACAAATTTGAAGTCGTTAAATACAGTAGACTACGAAATGCTCTTGGAATATATCAAGTATTAACGAACCTTCATATTATATTTATATATATGTATCGCTTAAAACCGATGACACTTAAACTAATAAAATAAAAATAATATACAAACGATATATAGTGAAGATGGAGAGAAAAAAACTCTATCAATACACTGTATACATGTTACGATTCCGATTAAAATATACAAAGTTTTCATATAAATATTAGGTTGGTGCAAAAATAATGACATAATAATGTCTTTTTTTGATGTATTTTTTAACGTCAAAAAACAACATTATTACGTCATTATTTTTGCACCAACCTAATATTAAAAAAAGGATAATAGGCAAAAAGGTCTTACGTTTGAATAAATATAAAAAAAAAAAAATGAGAATAATAGACAAAAAGTCTAACAAGGTATGTTGCACTGAAACTGCTAAAAGGTAAATGGTAACCTAAAATTACCACGTATAAAATGGGTTTAACATTAGAGAAAAAAAAAAAGAAAAAAAAGGAAACATTTACAAATAACACAACTTACAAATTGACATGCTATATTCGTTGGCTATACCTGTACAATTGAAGTCGTGTATTTAAACATAAAAAAAAAAAAATAAAAACAATGTTTATATTATTGCCATGTTGCAATTATATTAATAGTTATTTACAGATTTACCTGGCTTGATAATTATTTTGTTACATTGATGTCCAAGAGCTATCACGCTTAATCCATAACCATTTTGCTGTCCTTTCTGCTGTATTAGTTATGGTCCGAATCGCCTTTCTTTTGTTAGCACCTACTAAGCCAATATTATTTAGGGCATTGCATAGGGACCTTGCAGCAAAACCCCTTACACCCACCTTGATTGGCAAACAGCTTGATTTCCATCCATTGTTTTTACAACTCGTTATTAATTCGTCATATTTTAACATCTTCCGTTCGTGGGCTTCTTCTGCATGCTCTTCCCAAGGCACTGTTAGTTCCCACATTATTACTTTTTTAATATTGTTAGAGAAGAATACTAAATCTGGACATAATGATGTTTGCACAATGTGGTCAGGGAATTTTAGTCTTTCTCCTAAGTCGACCCTTAATTCCAAGTCTGTTGCCAATGACAGAGTATTTGCTATGTTCTTGTCCTTTTTTTTTGGTTTCTCACCAGCTCTATGAAACTCTATGGCTCTTTTATCTGTGTTTAAAGTATTAGTGCTGATGGCCATACTAACTATCTTTGCTATATCTTTTAAGATTTCATCATGCCTCCATCTATACCAGCCTTCCGTTAGTGCTGTCTTACAGCTACTTAGAATATGCTTTAGATTTCTTTGACACAAACACAAGTGGCATAGTGGCGATTCTGTTTCATACCACAGGTGGAGGTTGGTAGGACTGGGAAGGGTGTCGTATACAGTCTGAATCAGGAATTTTATATTGATATTATTACTCCATATATCTGACCACTTGATTTTCCTATAAATCATGGATTCCCAATTGGTCCACGCACCTTGTTGCCTTAGTCCTACCATCTTTGCCACTTTTGTCTCCTCCTCGCACTTGCGTACTTCTTCTTGTATTAAAAGGTCCTTTTCTTTACCTTTGGCTCTGTCCACCTTAATGGTAGGAAAAAAAACTCTAAGCCCACTTGTCCAGTAGCCACGGCGCCTAATATGGCCTTTTTGCGGAGCCTTTCTTTAGCGACATGTAATTTGTTCTCTGCTCTCCATTTTCTTCCTGTGTAGACTTCAATGCCTGCTCCTGACACCTTTGGATCTTTGGACAACTCATACTGCGTTATTGTTCTAATTTTGGTGACTTTGAATTCCTCTACCAGACTTCTGAAAGGAAGTTGCAGAGCATTGGTATTGCCGTATAGAGCAACACTGGTCAAACTCTTTGGTAGACCTAACCATCTTCGTAGTCGTGTGTTAATTCTTTTATTTAATTGTTCTATATGAGATGATGTAAATGGACAATGGCCATAAGATTTTGGAAAGAATGGCATGCCGATAAATCCAAGCTTTAAATTGGCCTGGCAAACCAGACTTATCAACTCTCTTTAACCAAGTCTCTAGTTTGTCTTTTGATTCTTTGATTCCTGTTGCGTCTTTTTGAGAGTGATCTATACATTTTCCAAGGCTTTTTACGGGTTTTTCCTTAATTGTTGGTATGTTTCCCCCCAGATAGTCTGAATCGCTCCTTATCTAATATTTTACCTTTCCTTAAAACGAGTGACCTTGATTTCACGAGGTAGATTTGAAGGATTGACTCAAATGAGAAAACCCTTCTGGTGCGACATAGAGAACCAACTTTCCTTGTGGTAGATGTAGTTATTGATTCAATGTAGTTGTTCCACTTCAGGTCAGTGGGAAACGTGAAACCAAGACGGTGCAGAGAGAGACGCTCTTGTGAAGTTGAGCATCAGCCATGCTGACAGGAGGCAGGGAGGTTTCTCTATAGTGGGTAAATGAAAGCAAAAGATCTGTTAACATTACCACTGTTGGACTTATCAGCACAAACTTATGGAAAATGTCTTCTTTGGTACTGGCAGCTGTAAGCACTACTGTGAGTCATGAAGGCAGATTCCTCTTTAATATTGAATAATGTGTCATCTTCTACAGTAGATGCTTTGGTCCTAAAAATTCAATTTAAAGTTGTTTTTATAATCTTAAATTTTAATTCATGGCATGCAGTTAAAGCCAACTGACAATCATTTTGGGTAATTTCAGCCTTATCAAAGAGCTTGAATGCTAAGTACCATCTCATACTTTTTACATTTGTATTTTTGCTGAAATAAAATCCCAATCAGCCAAATTCATGTGTCTGTCACTGTGGATCTTATCAAAATCTATATATGCAGCATAGGACTGATCTGTTTTGTCCTTTTCAAATCATTTATCCCGTTCTTCCAATAAATAATGAGCACCATTGTCATTTTTCAAATCTTCAAGGTCCATTTCTGTGGCCACCTCTCAGGGTTTTCTGCGAAGTGAGAGTACTAATACCAATGACCTCTTCTTTTAACTTAGGTTAGTTGCTAACTACCACATCTTGACTTCTATTTTTCAATGGTTGTAGGATTTCTCATCAAAAGTTGGTGGATTTCTATTATTTACTGATGTCATTATTTTGTTGGACTTCTAGGTTATGAGCCCAGCACACTTCCACTGCACAACTCTGCTATCAATGTTAATCTAATCTTGTATAACTTCACCAGGCAAATACTATTGGTATTTACCAGTGTGCCCATGTTGCAACCAAATGGGACACAAGGTAGAGGTTTAAAGTGGGTTTAACAGCAATACCACACAAAATTCCCAAGCCTCCCTGGCACTTCCCCTTTTGGGGGCACCTCAGGCATTGGAAATAAACCAAACCTCCTCCCAAAGGAGAGGTACTGCATAGGGGGAAAACCTCTTGGGGCTTGGGTTAAAATCAAAATATAAATCATGGCCAAAGGCAAATGGAATTTATAGTTATTTACTGGCATGCCCGTCTTGCAATCAGATGTGACACAGGGTCGGTTTAAGGTAGCTTTCTCAGCAGTACTGTGGATAAATTCCCAAACCCCCTTGGTACTTGCCTTTTTGAGGACACCTCAGGCACTAGGCAATAAACTGAACCCTCTTCTATAGGACAGGTAAAACCTGTGGGGATAGTCCACTAGAGTTTGGTTTGAAATATAAATTCTAGCCAGAGGCAAATGGATTTTATATCTCCTTAATGGGAAACCATAAGTTTATATAGAACTCAATGGGCAGAACCCATTTCAACTGCAGGTGAAACAGGTCAACTTATGAAAGCACACATTTACATAAGGTGAAATCTATCAGTTCAGTACTTGTGCTGGGTAGTAGATATACATTTGAGCTATTTTACAATTTAACACAATATTAACAAGAAATATGTTAAGTATCTCTGCAGTGGCTTGTATACCTGAACTTTGATTATGTTATCATTGAGTGAAGGCCTGCCAGAATATTCTTAGTCTTCCAAATAAAAGAATATCAAATAATAAAAATGCAGTTCATTTTCTTCCATTTTTCACTTTTAATACAAAAGCATCTAAAAATCACAATCCACACAAGGACTATCGAGAAAGACACATTTTCACTGTCACTTTTCAGAATGTGTATATATGTCATAAACTTCAGTCATTCAGTATACAAAATTCCAGCTTCATGCACCCCCCACCTACTGAAAAATACAACAAACTTTTGTTTCAACCAAATATAATTGTGTATTGATAATCTCAACATAACAAGTAATTTATATACAAATTATTGACTGAAGAAAGAATTTTATATTAAAAAGCCAGACAAGTGGCTACAGTCCATCTGTTTCTACAAAGTAGCAAGGAGTTTATAAAATGATATTAATATTTTATCTACTTTCCATATAATATACATAAATACTCAAAGAGGGAACTGCTATCAGGAATTTGTTTTTCAGACAGCTTCTATCAGTAGCATTTTTTGGTAATTTTCTTTATTTTTCTAGATGTCTGACATATTTCCATAATACATAATACTGATAAAAATATACTGTTTCTTGGCTATGGAAATCAATAAATTAATGCATGTATGATTCTATATTGGTCTTAACATTCCTGGATTGATTTCTGAGTTAACTTTGAATATTTATGTGTGTTAGCCAAGATGTAAATTTTGGAAAGAATAAATATAAAAAGTTACAGTGCTCGTGATATTTAAACCATAAACCTGTAAAAAAAAAAAAAAAAAGGCAGTAAAATAATCTAATTATTACAGAAGCCATTGAAATGTTCAATTTTATCTGAATTATGTCCTTCATAAATTCTTTATCAATGTCTTGCTTTGATTATGATGTTATTTTTAGAGAGGAAAAAATCCCCCAAAAATAAATTAATTACTTGGCTATAAATTAACAAGAGACACTTGTTCATCTTTAATTGCATGTAATTGATAGACAAGTCAGATTTTAAAACAAAAGTTACAAGTTAATAGGTAAATAATGATGAAGAGGAATAAGTTATGTTCTTCAACGTTTGTAGAACACTCAAAAACCATCTAAGGATCCTATCTTTGTAATGCCATTTCTCTTCAAGACGTAGGTGATCATGGTTCTCCACACCATTCTTTTTTTTTCTCTCTTTTTTTTTTTTTTTTTTTTTTTTTTTTTTTTAAATATTTGAATTGCTACGAATTTTTGGGAAAGCTTTTTGGTTTGGAATTCAGAGTTTTCTCTTTCTTAGACTGATTGCCACCCAAGAGTAAAGAGCCTTGCCTAATTTCACACATAGCGAGGAGGTAGAGAAGATCGATTCATGCTTTTTCCGTGGGCCTTAGTGCAAAAGTGAATGCAACTGACTCGGCTGTAACTTGAATCTTTGGTTTTTCCAATTCCTGTTTGGAATAACATACCAATAATAAAAATATTTGCATCAAACATTTCCCAAGAGCTTATAGAATTTTTGGATTGTTTTATAAATCAACTGTTAATGTTGTGGTTACAGTGGGACTGATAATATGTGGCCTTGTATTCTGTGTCATGTGACAGTTATGCTGCTACCAACATTAAAAGGAAAGAATGGCTGGTAACATTGAAAAGAATTTGACATAAAATGAATTTTGATTTATCAGTAGAGCCAAAAAAAAAAAAAAAAATGAAAAAAGAGCAATAAATTTGGTATGAGTAGAAGAAATATCTATGTGAAATAAACATTACACTAATGTATTTACAATTTTCCAAATCAAATTTCAGTGATTAGCATTGTGTGTTGAATGTAGGATGTGAGTTGTTCATTCATAATATATATATATGTGCGCATGTGAGAAACACTTATATATTTCAGTACCTTTGAAATAAATCTGTAAAAAGTTTTGGTAGCATCTTCGTCAAACCAGGTTGAAGTCTGTAGCAGGTTCAACATATGACCACAGTTAGTAAGAATTGCAAATTGTCATTGCTCTTTTGGGAGAAGGTCTAAAAGTTTCGATGGAAATATTTTTTTATGTTGCTCCTGATAAGTTAAACATTATTTTTTGAAGCCATGTGGTGGAATCTCTTATGTTTGCATCTGAAATTGCATGATTTATAATTTTTCCATCCTGGGTATGAAGATAAGCTACATCCGCTTCCTGGGTAAGACGATAAACTACATCTGACAGCAAGGCCTCTGATCAGGAGGTTTTGAAAAGTGTGGAACCACCTCTTAATTGCTGGTGTTCCCAGGTCCACCCTAACCTGGGGTGGTAGCACCTGTTAGGGTCCCAGTTATGGGCAAATAGTTAACATCCAAACTTGTGTAAAAATACTATGAAAGTGTAAAAATAGGTTTTAATACCAGAAATACTTTGTGAAAAAATTACCAGCAATAATTTTTTGAAGGAAAAATATTCCCAGAAATAGATTTTTCAAGAAAAAATATTCCCAGAAATAGATTTTTCAAGAAAAAATATTCTCAGAAATAGATTTTTCAAGGAAAAATATTACCAGAAATACATTATCAGCAATAAAAATTGTCGGCATTAAATAATCTATTGAGGTTGATATGCTGTAAAACATATCTTTCTATGAAAGTGTAAAAATAGGTTTTAATACCAGAAATACTTTGTAAAAAATTATTTCCAGCAATAAATTTTTGAAGAAAAAATTATTACCAGCAATAAATTTTTGAAGAAAAAATTATTGCCAGCTATACATTTTTGAAAAAAAAAATATTACCTGCTATACATTTTTGAAAAAAATATTACCAGCAATACATATTTGAAGAAAAAAAATATTTCCAGAAATAGATTTTTTTGAAAGAAATAGTTATAGATTTTTGAAAACAAAATATTACCAACAATAAAAATTTTGTTAAACAACCTATTGAGTTTGATATAACGTAAACCAAACCAAACCAAACTTATAATTTTTTTTATGGCCTTCATCATCATGTTCACCCTTTATAAATTTTATTTCTATCTTTGCTAGGATCATCTTTCTGCCCCCAATTTTTTTTCTTTTTTACACAGACTAAACCTGTTATGATGAAGACCTATTTCCAAGACCAAAATGCTGTCTAGTCCATTTTTGAGAATAACAGAAATTTTGCCATTTATTTTATAAATTAAATATAAGAGTGGATACTGAGGTCAACATTGAATGGCTACAATCTGCTTCATGCTTGACCACAATGGTCTAAAGATTGCAATCAAGCATGAAACAGACTGTCGCCACTCGACTTTGATCACAGTGTCCACTTTTATATTTACACTCACTCCATGCCTAATATTGTGCCCATAAAATACAGCATACCTTAAAACTATATTTTTATCATATTTTATAAATTTTAAAGCTTATATGACTGAATTAGAAAGTCTGTTGGGATCCTCATGACAAATTTCCTTTATCTTGGATGCTCTTGACGTATATCGTTTTTTTTTTTTTTTTTTCCATGTTCTTCGTATCATCATTCTAACGATTCACAATAATTTTTATTCCTTTTGTTTATTAAAACTTTCATGTTTTATGACTTTTCACTTTCTCCTCTTCCATACATAGTTAAGATTAGAGCCAAGAAAGAAAATTCAAACAATCAACTTTTCCAAGCCTAATTTTTTGAAATACTTTGTATGATCAGCGGATTTTAGTTTAGAACATATTTTCTGTTCTTATTTTATGTGCTATGTCCTTTCAGGATGTTGGTGATCATAGTGCTCCACAACTTCCTGTCTTTTGTTGCTCTCAGTAACTTTAGATTCTTTTATTACACCTCTTTAATTTTCTTTTGCCATTCATTATACTTCTTCTTCTGATATGGGCTATGTCTCTTAAGGACCTGAGTGATCATGGTCCTCCACAACTTCCTGTCTTTTGTTGCTCTCAGTAACTTTAGATTCTTTTATTACACCTCTTTAATTTTCTTTTGCCATCCATTATACTTCTGTTATGGGCTATTTCTCTTAAGGACCTGAGTGATCATGGTTCTCCACAACTTTCTATCTTTTGTTGCTCTCAGTAACTTTAGACTCTTTACTACCCCCCCACCTCTTTAATTATCATTTGCCATCCATCCATATAAGCTTGCTAAGCAACTTATTTACTGCTTCTTCTTTCGTGCTGCTGTCTATGGTTGAATCATGCTTGGGAACACTGGTTATTGTAAACAACCTCCTACCATCTGAAATATGTTTTGTCTTTAAATAACACACAAAGGGTTGATAAGCCATAAAAAAAAAATCAGTCTCTGTTGCTGGTGCAAAATTTATTACTCTAATACCAGAGAGGAGAAGATTTCTTTTTCTGCTGCTGAAATAAAATGTAAGGTTAAAACAAAAACAACTCTTTTTCCTTAGCAGTTTATAAATATCTTGTGTATCTCTGTGTTTTTGAGTAGGACTACCTACCGTTGCCTGTGTATTATATCAAAATTGCAGCACTAAATAAACAAATTCATGATGAATATTTTTCTTTACAAATACAATTTCATTTTTTGTCACTGCTTAAATATATCACTTGTGTATTATATCAAAATTGCACCATTAATCAAAGTTACCAATAAAATTTTAATGTTTCCCCATGGATCAGGCCCTTAAATAACGTCATGATGAGTAAATTCTAACAAAAATTCTTTATACCTGTTGAATGATGAATATATGTAATGATGATAAAAATCACTCATCTGTTATCATGCTAGATTAGATGACAATTGACTTGAAGGAAGCCGTAAGTCAATGTCATCATCTTTCAGTCAATTTTTATGCTGTATTTTCTACACTTAATTGGAAACAAGAAAATTTTTACTGCCAGTTTCAAAGTTTTCCTTGTTGAAAAATCTTTTATTAATTTGCATTTATTTTTGCTTATCTCTTTAAATATTAGGTTGGTGCAAAAATGATGTCGTTTTCTCACATATGTTACTATGTGAGAAAACGACATTATTTTTGCACCAACCTAATAATTACTCAATTAAGATATTGAAAAAAATCTTCATAAAAACTTTAAAGATTTTTTTAAGAAAATATTAAAATATTCAATATTGTTCTAATGGATAAAAAAAAATGGAAATTTTTGTAATATTTAAACAAATAAGCCCTCCATTAAATAAAATTTTTGTGTGTATTCTTCTATTTTTATTTTCAATTTTATTTAACTTTTTGGTTCTGTTTATTTTAAAAAAACAAAATAATTGAAAGATGTAGGTTTTGTGCATATGAATAAAAAAGAAACTTCTTTATAATGTTTTTTTTACATTTAACTTCTTTATATTTGACTTTTGATATAAAATAATTTCTTAATAATAATTTAAATAAATTATCCTATATTTAACAAAAATATGGAACATTGTAAAATTTGCTCATTCATTATTCATTTATTAATTTAAAAAAATAATTGAATGATGCTGAATTTAAGCTGGAATGCTAAAATATCAATGTATATTTTTATATATTTTTGCTTCACTTTCTAATACTGTAAAGTATGTTTTAATTTCCAAATATATTCAGTTACATAAAGAGCATAGAAATAAATTGTTCATCAAATCCTTGGAACATTCTGAATCAGAATATGTGTAGTTTTAAGGATCTAAATATCTTAGTTTTAGGCAGGCAGACACATACACATAGGCAAATGCCCTTTATTATAGAATAAATTGCTTTTCTGTGTTCATCAATTGTTATTTGCAACCTTTTTCTGCCTCTTTCAATCTACAAAACTATTATTTCTCCTTGATTTTTTTTTTTCAATGTATCATCTTGCTTTATTTTCATTAATATAAAATCAGTTTTTTTTTATTTTCTTAGATGTTTCAGTATTACGAGCTTGTCATTGATTAAACACAAGTAAATTAAGTAAATGTTGTCTGAGATCCTGACATGAAGAATTTACATCATTCTATCAATTATATTTGGACATCTATCCCTATTTTTGTTATTCTTATTGCAACATTTTTTTTCTCTATTTTTTTACCTTTTAGTTTTGTCTTGTTGCAAAATTTTTTTTCTATTAAGTGCTTCCATAACAAATTTTTCCCCATTAAAATCTTCCATATATGGGACTGATAATAAAGTGGAGGTTAAGTCCTCTCCCACTACATATTGCAGAGAGAATTTTATTTTTGAATTTAAAAGTTTTTTTTTGTGTCATCCAAACACTGTTCCATTTGAGAACATGGGATGGAAATTATATATATATATATATAATATAATATATATATATATATATATATATATATATATATATATATATATATATATATATATATATATATATATATATATATATATATATATATATATATATATATATATATATATATATATATATATATATATATATATATATATATATATATATATATATATATATATATATATATATATATATATATATATATATATATATATAATATAATATATATATATATATATAATATATATATATATATAATATATATATATATATAATATATATATATATATAATATATATATATATATAATATATATATATATATATATATATATATATAATATATATATAATATAGTATATATTTATTTATATTAAGCAGGGATACCAAGTGTTGCTAGGAAGATCTCTGAATAATAGTTTATCATTGATTATTTATATTTTTCAGCCATCTTATGGAAAATAATTGTTTATTCAATCTTTATAAAATAAGCTTCATTGTTGTTTTGGTTTGTTACAAAATAAGTAAATTTAGGAAATTACCACACTACAAATACCATGCTCGGGTTGGGGGTGCTTAGGGGGCTGAGCATTGCCATATTTTTATTCAAAAAGACATTTTAATTTAAATAAAATGTAGTTAAATTCATAAAACAAATATTTAACATGACTAATGTTGACCATAATTCATGTCTTGTCCTAATTTTCATTTAACCAAAGTTGTTTTTGTTTTTCTTTTCAAATACAAATATAACTTGAAGTGAAAACATTATCTATTTTCAAAACTAAATTCTCAATGTATCTTTTGCTTCTACTCTCTTTCAAAATAGTAATTAAATTATTTTACGGAGAAAGGTTTGCTGCTTTAATGTAATTTTTAAAAGTAAAACTTTATTTACTTAAAAAATCTAAATTACTCTCCAAAATAAATAGTAAATAAATATTCAAGTTTAAATATATCTTAAATGCTTATGTTTATTTACTTTTTTATTAATAATAATCCCCTCCAAAATAAATAATTATTTTTCAAAGAAAGCCTTGCTATAGTTTTTGCTTGAAAAAAATGATTAAATTAAATATGTTTATCTTAATTTAAGTTTTACTTTATTTAGATGTTTTAGTTGGACACACACACACATACATACACACACAACACACTTGAATATTGGAATAAATAAATATTAAATTTTTTTCAAATAATTGTATTTAATATTCTTCTTCTTTTAAATTTACTTTGTTTTAATTTTTTTTTAAAGTTATGCTTTTATTTACAATTGATGACAAAACAAATTCAAGAGAATAGAAATTTTAAAAAATATAGCTTTTTGAAAGTATCCACAGAATCAAAAAGTAAAAACAAATGGTAATTCTAATCAAGCATAAGAATTATTGCTGTTTGTTTTTACTTTTTAATTCTGAGGATTTCAAATGCATTCTAATGCATTTTAATTTTAAAATACCTTCGTAAATACAAATCATACAATGATAATTTTTTTTTTTTTTTACAAAAAGCTGGCTTGGTTTATAATGAGTCTGTATATATATTTTCTTTGTCATGAATTACTGTAATTTTTTTTAGTTTTAGCCAGACTTACAGACACAGTTGCCCTTTTATTTATTTATTTATATATATATATATATATATATATATATATGAAGAAAAATATACGGAAAAAACAAATATAAATCCTAATATGCAATTATGCTGTTTTAATGTAAATATAATGTCAATGTCGTACGTTTTGGTCTAGTAGACCACCTTCAGGACATATTCATAAAACATAATTAGCATTAGACTATATTTCAGTTATCTGTTTTGATTAGCCTTACTCTTATGTCCATCATCTTTTCATGTTGAATTAAATATAGTCTAATGTTAATTATGTTTTATGAATATGTCCTGAAGATGGTCTAGTAGACCGAAACATCCGACGTTGACATTATATTAACATTAAAACAGCGTAATTGCATATTAGGATTTTTGTTTGTTTTTTCCATATATTGTTCTTCATACTGTCGGATCTATATCCATATATTTGCTTACATACACACGCACACACACACACACATATATATATATATATATATATATATATATATATTGTGTATATTTAGGCACCAGTTTTTCATTGATGCATCTTTCATTAAATAATACAGACAAGTTGTGTCTATTTATTTTAACTAAGTTCCTTTCATATTGTCTGATAAGCTTAATAACATTATCATTGAAAGACGAAAGGAAATCACCATATTGATACATTTTTAAATCTGATCTAAGCTTTCGGCTTACATAAGCCATTATCAAAGATGACAATTACATTTCAATATATCAGTCAATACACGGACTAAACAATAATGATATTCTGTTTTTGTTGCATGAAAAATTTCAAAGCAATGACAAACTCATGTATACGAGATGCAGAAGCGAATATCGCACCACAGCTCATGACACATGACCACGTATATGTGTGCTGAAGGGCAGATTTACTTTATGAAAAACTCTTGAAAACCCCAGATCAGTAGATGAAAATTATGTATTCTGTTTACATTATTTACACATAGACTATTGTCTTCATGTTTGTTACTACTGTCACAGCATTTCGGCTGTTGTGCTTTTTGGACTTCATCAGATGCTTGTCAATCCAGGTAAACTCAGGGAATTTTAAACTGCAACCATTTCAATTAATCTATTAAGGTAGATTGTTTTCATTCTACTGACTATGTCTAGGGATTTCTCACCTAGTTGTTGCCCACATATATATCCCAGAAATTCAGGCAGAAAATTATACTGTCAGAAATAAGATATTAAACATCTGAATTCAATTAATATAGCATACATAATAATAAGGAATAACATTGGATTATAAATAAAAATTCATTAATTCTGTAGACATTACTTAGTTTATATTTTGGATATTAAAATAAAGGTAGCAGACATGCACTTTGAAAGATGAGAGATGGGCTTACCTTTACGAGTGTAATTGAATCTTGCTTCCAACTTGGCTTTGTTCATGGCTGAATGATCTAAAACCATGTCAGCCTATACAGTAGTTTCCCATACATAAGCAGGGAAAACATAGCTATCCACTAAATATAATGTATATGTTAATAAGATATATAAAGATTTGTCTGGAGATGATCCAGTGATTTTTTAATATCAATGAAAGAGTAACCTATCTTGGGTCATACTATAAATTACTTTCCTTGAGAGATCAAATTTATCCCTAGCATTTTTTTTTTAATTAGTCTTCCAACTGCTCTTTTCAGATCACCATCAGCTACTGCATCCTATTATTCTTGAGCATGGTCTGTAATCTTTTTTTCCCTTTGAGTTTAGCCTTGCAGGAAGCTAAATCTGGCTTGTAGGGGTGAGGCTTACAGATCTAGGAATTGATCTTTTGCCAAAATCTCTGTAGTACAAGGTGTGAAGTTTTGGACAGTTGAAATTGTGGGTTACTCCTACATGACTTTGCCAGTTTCATCAAGAAGTTGTTAGGTGCAACTGTTAAGAAGCTTTAAAAACAGGACACTTCTTGTTTTCTTCCTCTCTTTTCCTTCTAACATGTGGCAGAAGTGACAACACCCACAGTGACCTTGTAACTGAATGTTTTCACGCACACACACACACACAAAATTTCTAAATTTCAATCTTTTCTTTGTTTTATATGTATATCTGTGTATTTTCTTTCTTTTGATATTCAGTGATATAAAAACACATGAAAATCTTGCTTTGTTGAAATTTATTCTATTTCCTTATATCTTCTCAAATGATGATGACCCCCTGTTGTTTACCTGTGCAGATTTTGTTTGCCACTGCCTTTAGTCCAACTAGGAGCAGTGCTGCATCAAGATATTGCAAATGGCAGTAAAACTTAAATCTTTTTTTCTAATTCTCACACTGTCATTTGTTCATTTCCTTTGTTTATAACTCTTTCAAGACATGGCTCCACTGAAAACACCGGTTCTTGTTTCATCACCAAAGGTAAGCAGTGTTGAGCTCCGTCAATACTTAGCTGGGGGACTATTTGGGAACACTAGGTACTGTAAGCAAAAACATGTTTTGGTTTTAAATAACTTACAAAGGGTCAGTAAGCCATAAAAAAAAACAAATCAGTCAAGATATGAATCACTTTTTACACTGTACAAGTAGTATTTGTAGAGTTTTATTAAATGACCAAACCATGAATTTTTTTTTTTAAGGACTTGTTTAGTCTCAGAAATTTTCAGCATCCCCATGTATTTATCACTGACCATTGACAAGTCCTCTCAAATCTCAAGAACCTTTATCAGTATTTTTGCAGACACCCACCAGTACTGTGGTCTATACAGTCACAATTTTTCTTTTACTTTCTATCTCATCCAATGTCAATACGTGAGTTTTGGGCAAAGTTCCAACTTCACCTGCTGTTATGGACATGATCCTAACCTTTATATTTCCTATCTTTTTCAGCTCCCGAGTAAGGTCCTGACATTTCTCTATTTTCACCCTCTTTATAACATTCTTTCTGTTGTCTGCTGGCACAGTCATGTCTGCAATCTGGCTGGTTCTTTTTTTGTTTCCTATTTACAAATATCATATTTTAAAAACTGTATCCTGTTAGCAATTGCATAAGAATCAAGTGACATCAATGTTTCTTTGAGTTCCTCATTACTGTCACTGTTTTTCTTTTCGTTGCAGTTTAATTATTTGTTGGCATCCTCTCCCTTGTCTTATCTTACATTCAGTTTTCATTGAGTCTTGTCCAGTAATTTGTAATAAAATAATAGCTTGACTGTGTGCGGCAAATTCAAATGGCTTCTATTTTCTGCATTATTCAAATAACTGAGTAACTCATTGCATCTTATCAGTCTGTTTTCCACTGACATGATGTGATGTGATTGTATCAGTCACTTGTTAGGTTTACGACTAGGAAAGTTTGTTTCCTGGATCAGGATAGACAATTTTTCTTGTCAGAATCTATTTTGCACATTAATAAGTGTACCATTTGTCTATGCATTGAATATTGTTGCTTGCAACTTGTTAGGTTTGTTTTACAGCATATCAACACCAATGGGTTATTTAATGCCGACAACTTTTTTTTCCTGGTAATATTTTGTTTTGTCAAAAATCTATTTCTAGTAATATTTTTTTCCTCAAAAATGTATAGCTAGTAATATTATTTTAAAAAATGTATTGCTGGTAATATTTTTTTTCAAAAATGTGTTGCTGGTAATATTTTATTTTTCCTTGAAAAATTCATTTCTGGTAATAATTTTTTTTACAAAGTACTTCTGGTATTAAAACCTTACACTTTCATAAAGCTTTTTACTTCAGTTTCAGGGTTAACTATTTGCCCATAACTGGGACCCTAACAGGTGCTACCACCCTGGGTCAGGGTGGACCTGGGAGCACCAGCAATTAAGAGGTGGTTCCACGCTCCTCCAAACCTCCTGAGCAGAGGCCTTGCTGTTGGATGTAGTTTATCATTTTACACAGGACGCTGTAACTTGTTTACTATTTTATATATGTTGAGGTCCTTTAATAGATCCCCAAAAGAATCTGTAATATTATCGGTCATGACCTAGCATCTTGCCTTCAATCTTTTTTTCACCACTGTAATGTAACTTCCCAGTGTTTTTTCTAAAAATATTTTTATGGTATTTGTTCTGATGACCTTTTCTTTTTGGTACCTTGACTTCATAAATGTAGTACTAGATTGGCAGTTAGGTCTTATTATTTTACTGTTGAACTTTCTAGATGTAACTAAGTTCACTAAAGTTTCTTTCCTCGTACTTCTTGTTTGGGGAACTCTATTCCAGCTTCCTAGTTTTTCTGTTGACCATGATCTTCAAAAATTTATATGCAACATCAATTACCATCTTCTGTCTCCCTGACACTGTTCTTTTATTGACCTTTCTCCTCAATAATGTTTTCACAGTTTCCTTCACTCTTGATAACTTCTTGCATCTTAGAGACTTTATTGCCTTGCTTTTATCTATTTAGCTGCCTATGGAATAGTCAGCTTGCTTCTTACCGAATATTTTGCCTTGATTCTTTGACAGATTCATTTACATCTAAACAATTTCAAATTGGCTGCACAATCCTTGGAATTTGGACTCAGTCATAACTTCCAGGTAAGTAGAACCTCATATCTATTAATATTTTGATGCTCCTACCCACTTTAAAGGAAAAAACAAAGAGCCTTTTTTTTATATATACATATGTTTCTTAAATTTTTGACAAGGCTTCACCAAATCTGAAAGCAAAAGAATGAAATGTGTGTATGTGTATTTGTGTGCATGTTTAAATAATAAAATCTTAATACTTTTTCCCTGAGCTGGCATTTCTCGTGACTATGTAATCATCATAGCTGTAGCTTTTTTTTCAATCACTGACTTCTTTTGCAGGTTCGGGAGCATCCTGTTTACCACCTGATTCGGGCACAAATCCAGAAGAAACAAAATGAACTTACTGATGCCATCCAAACACTACAATATGCTATGGGACTCCCTGGAATGAAAGCATCAGGTTGGTACCTCATTATTTTTATTCCTTTTTCATTCCAAGAACTTTTAGAACCAAAATGACATTTTTCTTTGTCAAATATTTCTTTTTACATTGCCCCACATAATGCTTTTATTAAAATCATTTTCTTTTCCACAAAATAATGAATAGTAACAAGATGGTGCTGAAAATTCTTAACTTTTACAAGAAAGGATTCAAGATAATTCTAATTTGCTATTTGCTGAGATTTATGGAAGTTAGTGAGTCTGATAACTTTTCTGATAACTAGAAACCCAATCCTAAACAAGGAATAAATGTTTATTCCTGTCCAACAGTGATGACCAGACAATAGGCAAACCTATTTACTTCTATTAATCATTTCCCCTCATGCAAAGACAATACCACTGGAACGCAGGGAGTGAAAGAGATTGAGAAGGTTGAAAATAGGGAAGATTGTGGGGGGGAAAAAAAAAAATAAAGGAACAGCATTTAAGAAGACAGAAGATAGCAATTGATGTTGCATTTAAATTTTTGAAGATTGTAGTTGTCAGGGAAGTAGGAAATCAAAAGGGAGTTCCACATGTAACCATAGAGAGAAAAAAAAACAAAAAAAAACTTAGAGTAGAAGTGGCATTTGCATCTAGCTAGTTGAACAGATATTGATAAAGTTTTCAGGATATTTTTATATGAACCTTTTATATCATGTGAGTTTCAGCTTAGAATATCAATCCTGATGAATAAATATTGATAACTAGCAGCATGGCCCGCCGTTGCCCGTGCTTGATTCAAAAATCGTACGACTCGTACAGTAATCGCTGTCACTTGACGTAAAATATTTTTGCCCGTTCCTTGCCTTTAAAGGAGTGCCCTTTGCCGTGCTGATGTTGCTACATGCTTTACTTCTTGCCTATCTCACACTGTGAATTTTTTCTAAGCTCTATACCAAACATTAAATCTGTTACGAAAAAAGAACTAAACAAAATGAAGACAAAACGATCAGCTTTAAAAAAGGACTTGTAACTGGAAAAACTGATTGAAAAAAGAATACTTTTTCACACCCAACCCAGTTCTGCGGAATCAGAACCAACGTTGAGTTTAAGCAAGTGAATGAGCCAATTGGAGTAAAGTGCCATGTAGATTTAAATTTTTCCCACTTGTGATGAATGCAGCTATTGATTTTTTTTGCATGCTAGCATTCTAGTTAACATTCGTGTCAGTCAGCTGTTGGCTCTCATGCTGGCCAGTAGAAAATGGCTGCAAACTACATGAAAACTGCTGTGGAAGCATGAAAAAATCAATTATTTCCACTATTGATGGGAGTTGGGAAATGCAAAGTTGGTCTTGGCCTTCCCGCTAACTTGGAGCATGTACATGTAAATGTTTGTGCAAATCTGTCAAATTGTGGCTGTGCATTCGTTACACACACTTATCCTGCCTTTTATAGATAGAGATACCTTTTTGTTACAGGAATGTTAGGTTTTATTATGCAAACAAAATGCAAAACAATTCTTTTTATTTCTGAATAAATTCAAAGGATGTAGGCTACAAAAACATATTTGATTAACACGCTATCCCATCAAACTGAATAAAGTACTATTTTATTGTTTTATATGCTGTTAATATGAGTTCCTTGACATTCTATGGCCTTCATCTGTCTACTTTCATTGATTGTGTTAACATTTCTATTGTTTTGAAGTTAACATTATTTGCATCCATTTTTATTGTTTCCTAGGGATCTTCTTTGAATGAATACCGTTTTCCATTCTCATAGACATCTTTTTTTAATGACAGACCACAAATGTTCTATTGGTTTAGAATTTGGATCAAGTGGGCATCATTCCAAGACTTTGATAACTCTGAAACCTTTTTATTGGAAAGTTGTTGAAATTAACCATTTTGCAGCATATGGTGGAGCATTTTCTTGCATAAATATACTCTTTAGCTTAATGTTTTTTGGTTGGGGACTGTACCACTAAAATCATATCTTATTTAAGAACTTAGAATAATTCTCTACACTTGGTACCATCATCTACTTTGAAGGGACCTCTAATTTTATTACCCTTAAACTAGAAGTTCCCAGACATTTTTTTGTTCTCTGGGATGCTTTTTTGGAATTAAAATTTTCTCGTGCCTCAACAAATTTTATGTGATAAAAAGTACATTTAAAAATAAAAAAAAACAAAGAGAGGGTTAAAGGGGGATAACCACGGATTCAAAGTCAGAAGTTTATCATTGATAACTCTCTCCTCCAATTTGCAGAGTCTAATTACTATATTCTTGATATTTAATATGATGCAAAAATATCACAATGATAAAATCAGTCAATTATTTATACTGGAGCTCATACATACATGCAAATTACAAGTAATCTATAATAATGTTTTAAATTTCAAAATGATTTATTTTTGGCATATATATTTTTTGAAACTGTTTCTAAATCTTCAATCGTCTTTCAGTCATTCTGCCTTAGCTGCTATCTTCTTCCACCACACTATTTGGGAACCACTGCTTTAAGCATTACTCTACATTCTCACAGTTGTCTACTAAGTTGTGTTGGTTGATTATTTCCATGAAGAACCCAAGCTCTAGCCAAGCCATCAGGTCCATACAATCTAACACTTTATTCATCATTAAAATCACTGTTGAGAAATCAGTTTTAATGTACTTCTTTTGACCGTCATATACGTTTCTCTTTGTGATTACATAAAGATGTTAGTTTGCTAGCTTTCATGTCTTTAGACAATGGTCTTAATATTCCATATCTTTTCTTTTCTGTTTACATTTACAACACTCACCAGCTTCAAATATTTTCTTGCTGGTCAAGTCACATTTCTTGCATATTGTCCTTTCAATTTTTATCAAATATTCCTGAAGACAGCTTTCTTTTTCTTGGCAATGTTTTCAATTTCTTTTTGGATTATTCTTTGTCCTCTGTTTAGCGTTTTTACAATTTTCAATCTTTGGTTCCGGTCACTTTACAATATGTCATTTCTATTTTGAAGTTAATCTTTCTTAACATCATGCCTATCTGAAATTAAAAAAATATAATATTATCTATACTATATATATATATATATATATATATATATATATATATAGTGTGTGTGTGTGTGTGTGTGTGTGTGTGTGTTTATTTAAGCATGATGAGCCATTCTTTAGTTGTAAAATAAAATCTCACACCAGCAAATAGTTACCAGCATTACTTACATGCAATCTATTGTCCTTACCTTTGTTATCATGTTTTAGCTGTTTTGTCCCCTAGACCTTCATCTGTTGTATGTTGATCTGGGTAACCTGCAATGGTTTGTGAATTTGGTGACAAATTGTGAGTTCAGTCAATGTGTACTTGGACTCAGTGGAAATAGTACAAGCAATAACTGATCAGTACTAGATAAGAACTAGATGGAATATCACTGAACTTTAGAAGGTGGAACAAGACCAATCTGTCCCCATAGATTAAAGAAAGGGTTCAGTTTGGGATTCCCTGCAGGTTACCTGAATTAACATACACCTTGTGAGGGCGGGATGGCACAATGGCTGAAACGATATGATAACAACAACAAAGATTAAAACAATAGTCCACTTGTAATGGTAATATTAGCCATTTCCTTATAAGGAGACATTTGACATTCATTGTTTGACTAACCAGTACCATATCCATTTAAATTTATAAAATCTTTTTCAAAAAAATTTTTCAGGAAAATTGGTTTCTCAAGTCCAGTAACCATTATCACACTTTCCACTATTGATGGGGGTTTCCTTCCTAACCTTTTCTTTGAAGCAGTGTGGAACATCAGCATCTTGATTCTGTCATTATTTTCTCTTACATGTGATATCAATTTTAGTTGTCGAAAATCCTCAAGTAATATGATTTCTCTTATCTGTTACAGTTCATATTTTTTTGTGATTTTGTACTGCCAGACCACTAGTCTCAAAGAAGTGTGGTTTTCACCAAGTCCCATAGGTTTCACTCACTCAGAGCCATTTTTAACTGTTAAAGCAATTGAATTTGGTGCCATACATGCCATACATATGAAAGTCTTGATCTGATGAGAATATTTAAGAACATGACAGGTTAATGTTTTGTGTTTGCAACAATCTTTTAATCCTCAGAAAAAAAACCTTCTTGCCATCCATAACTATGGCTGATTCTAACCACCATGAAAGTGACTCATTGTACCTTCTTGAGATAACATTTTTGACGACATGAAGTGAAAAGGTTATATTTAGTCAATTGCTAGGTTTGCTTCCAGGAAAGTCAGTTCACTGTATCATGTTAGACAATTTTTCTTCCCAGAATTTATCATGTACATTTATAAGTGCAAGCATTAAATATTGCTGTCACATCTGGTCTGTTGCTTCTGCTATATATTTAGAGATTCTTGATAAAATACAAAGAAAAATCTGCATTGTTATGGATTTTAACCTGGCATCTCTGCTTCAGTCCCTTTCTCACCACCATAACATAGCTTTCTAACCCTTTTCTATAAATATTTTCAATGTGATTGTTCTGATGAACATTCCTTTATGGTACTTAGACTTTATAAATTTAAGCGCAGTACTAGATTGGCAGTTAGGTCTTACCATTTTACATTTGAAATTGCTAAATGTAACCATAAATTCTATACTAACAGTTTCTTCTCTCACACTTCTCGCTTATGGAAATCTCTGCTAGTTTCTTGTTTTCCAGTCAAGTTTGAATTTCAGAAATTTAAATGCAATATCGGTTGTCATCTTCTGTTTCCTTAATTCCTCTTCTTTTATTGTTTTTGCTTTTTAATGATGTTTTCTTTTTTCATAATAATAATTTGATAACCTTTTGCATCTTAGTGGCTTTATTGCCTTGCTTGGGGTGAAATGATTTTAAAAAAAATGTAGTGTTGAATGAAACTACCTTTGAAGCCTTATTCGATAATCAGTTTCCTACACTAAATTTGTTACAACTGATAAATACACTGAGGGTATAATGTAAACAATGATATCTTCTCATCTCAGAAATTCATATAGAAATTAGTAAATAAGTTATTGTAAATATTTCTTATCAAAACTAATATTATAAACTGAAATTCATATGGAATATTTATCATATATATAAAAGTATACTCTGAATATTTTACCAAACACCAGCTGACTAATGCCAATTTTATACTGAAGTGTCATAATTTTCATGGTTGGCACCTGTGCAAGTTTACAGCTGCCGCCTTTAAACAGAGATAAAATTACTTATCCCTCTTTTGAATCTGATTTTGAACAGAATTTTTTGCATTTATATCCACAGACTATATGGATGTTGGTATGCTTTAATGATTGACTTTCACATTTCATATATTTTCTAAAGATATATCATAACAATTTTGAAGTTTTATTCCCAGTTTACAACCAGTTCCCCAAGTTTTTTTTTTCTTTTTTAAGTTTCTTTTTTATATACATTGCAATTAATGTCATGGCATTTTGAATTAAAGCACCCGAATACTAATGCAGTTTCTACCATTAAACTTAATAGACATTCTTATCCATCATGAGATATCTATATATATATATATATATATATATATATATATATATATATATATATATATATATAATCTTGCCATGAAAACTTGAAAAAAATTTATTTTATCTACATATTTTACAGGCAAAATTGTTTTTCTTTTTTTCTCTCTGTTTTTAGGCAAGCCTTCTGTCAGGGAGAAGATTAATGTCAATGTAAATGATCGGGTATCTGTGTTTTTGGAGTTGGCTGATACACACAGACTTCTAGGACAACAGGTAATATCTGTTGTATTATCATTAACAATACAACAATCCCTTAAAGATAACCCAGGGGAATGCGTATTTTATTGAATGATACCAGTCGCTTGATTTTAGGTAATTCGTGTGCGCTGAATGTGAATCTCAACTCCGTTTGGCTCTATCTGGTCCTGATACTTGTCAACAACCGATGTGCCCTTTTCTAGATATTTCAAATTAGGACTTAAAAATTAAGTCATGTGTTAATTTTTTTTCTTCAATTTTCATAAATACAAACTACACTAACAATGATTTAAAATAGAAAATGTTTTCTCATCATAAACTATGGCAATGTTTTCCTCCCAACAAAGTGTTGGCTTTCAAGGAGTCCTAAAGGGATAAAAAAAAAAATGCCTTTCATGTTCTGTGGAATTAAGTCATTGTTTATATATATATATATATATATATATATGTGTGTGTATGAAATGGACAAAGTCCGACAATTATTTTAAGACTTTTTTATGTTTATATATGTCTATAAAAAGAACGTATAAACATAAAAGATGTCTAAAAAATATATATATATAGGAGGCATGGTGGAGTAATGGATATCGGCTTGGATTGAGGAATCTGGGAGCCGAGTTTGAATTCCAGTCAAATCCATTACATTCACTTACGTGCTAATACCCTTGGAAAAGGTATGAATCCGCTTCTTCTCCCTCCAGCTATGGGTAAAATAGCAGGACAGACTGGGTTCTATAGCCTGGGATGGCAACTGGTCTAGGAGAAGGAAAACTCTGAATTCAAAACCAGCGAAGGGTCGTTTGGGAACCTTGTGGCATTCGGTGCATCAGGTCTCTGTATTCGTCCCTCCAAAAACTGTGGATGGTCCTGCACGAGGCCTTCACCACTATAATCAATCGGGCTGTTGGTTTCCTGGAAACTGATCTGCTTGACCCTTATACGTCAAAACTCGACGGGAAAGTCGATCATCATCATATATATATGTATGCTATATATATATATATATGCTATATATATATATATATATATATATGCTATATATATATATATATATATATATGCTATATATATATATATATATATATATATATATATATATATATATATGCTATATATATATATATATATATATATATATATATATATATATATATGCTATATATATATATATATATATATGCTATATATATATATATATATATATTTATATATATGCTATATATATATATATATGCTATATATATATATAGCATATATATATATAATATATATATATGTTATATATATAGCTATATATATATATATATGCTATATATATATGCTATATATATATGCTATATATATATATGCTATATATATATATATATATATGCTATATATATATATGCTATATATATATATATATGCTATATATATATATATATATATGCTATATATATATATATATATAGCTATATATATATATATGCTATATATATATATGCTATATATATATATATATATGCTATATATATATATATATATATGCTATATATATATATATATATGCTATATATATATATATATATGCTATATATATATATATATGCTATATATATATATATATATGCTATATATATATATATATGCTATATATATATATATATGCTAATATATATATATATGCTATATATATATATATATATGCTATATATATATATATAATGCTATATATATATATATGCTATATATATATATATATATGCTATATATATATATTATGCTATATATATATATATATATGCTATATATATATATATGCTATATATATATATATATATATATATATATGCTATATATATATATATATATATATATATATATATATATGCTATATATATATATATATATATATATATGCTATATATATATATATGCTATATATATATATATATTATATATATATATATATGCTATATATATATATATATATATATATGCTATATATATATATATGCTATATATATATATATATATATATATATATATATATGCTATATATATATATATATATATATATATGCTATATATATATATATATGCTATATATATATATGCTATATATATATATATATATTATGCTTATATATATATATATGCTATATATATATGCTATATATATATATATGCTATATATATATATATATATGCTATATATATATATATGCTATATATATATATATATATATGCTATATATATATATATATATAAGTATATATATATATATATGCTATATTATATATATGCTATATATATATATATGCTATATACATATATATGCTATATATATATATAGCTATATATATGCTATATATATATATATATATATGCTATATATATATATATATGCTATATATATATATATATATATATATCTATATATATATATATGCTATATATATATATATATATGCATATATATATATATATATATATATATATATATATATGCTATATATATATATATATATGCTATATATATATATATATGCTATATATATATATATATGCTATATATATTATATATATATGCTATATATATATATATGCTATATATATATATATATGCTATATATATATATATGCTATATATATATATATATATGCTATATATATATATATATGCTATATATATATATATATGCTATATATATATATATATATGCTATATATATATATGCTATATATATATATGCTATATATATATATGCTATATATATATATGCTATATATATATATGCTATATATATATATATATGCTATATATATATATGCTATATATATATATATATATGCTATATATATATATATGCTATATATATATATATGCTATATATATATATATGCTATATATATATATATATATGCTATATATATATATATATGCTATATATATATATATATGCTATATATATATATATATGCTATATATATATATATGCTATATATATATATATGCTATATATATATATATATGCTATATATATATATATATATGCTATATATATATATATGCTATATATATATATATGCTATATATATATATGCTATATATATATATATGCTATATATATATATATGCTATATATATATATATATATATATATGCTATATATATATATATGCTATATATATATATATGCTATTATATATATATATATGCTATATATATATATATATGCTATATATATATATATATGCTATATATATATATATATATATGCTATATATATATATATATATGCTATATATATATATATATATGCTATATATATATATATATATGCTATATATATATATGCTATATATATATATATGCTATATATATATATATGCTATATATATATATATATATATATGCTATATATATATATATGCTATATATATATATATGCTATATATATATATATATATGCTATATATATATATATATATGCTATATATATATATATGCTATATATATATATATATATGCTATATATATATATATGCTATATATATATATATATATGCTATATATATATATATATGCTATATATATATATATATATGCTATATATATATATATATATATGCTATATATATATATATATATATGCTATATATATATATATATATATATGCTATATATATATATATATATATGCTATATATATATATATATATATGCATATATATATATATATATATGCTATATATATATATATATATATGCTATATATATATATATATATATTATATATATATATATATATGCTATATATATATATATATATATATGCTATATATATATATATATGCTATATATATATATATATGCTATATATATATATATATATGCTATATATATATGCTATATATATATATATATATGCTATATATATATATATGCTATATATATATATATATATATATATATATATATGCTATATATATATATATATATGCTATATATATATATATATGCTATATATATATATATATATGCTATATATATATATATATATGCTATATATATATATATGCTATATATATATATATGCTATATATATATATATATAAGCTATATATATATATATATATGCTATATATATATATATATATATGCTATATATATATATATATATGCTATATATATATATATATATATATATATATATGCTATATATATATATATATGCTATATATATATATATATGCTATATATATATATATGCTATATATATATATATATGCTATATATATATATATATATGCTATATATATATATATAGCATATATATATATATATAGCATATATATATATAGATATATATATATATATATATATATCTAT
>OZ010592.1:28295393-28402893 GCA_963932145.1 Acanthosepion lycidas | reverse complement strand
AGTCCACATAAGCTTTGGAAAGATTTTAAAAATTGAAGGACATGCCAGGGTCCTTTCTCAACAAGATGTGAAATAAAAAGTGAATACTGAAGTGGGACTTTTTTTCCAGGGAATTTAGATTTTTTTTTTTTTTTTTTTTTTTGAAAAGGTGTTGCAGAAGGCTTTCTGGGGAAATTGCATTCATATTTAATATGTAAATTTTATAGCAGTCAGTTTTCAGTCCATGCCTGATGATTGCCACATCCATGAAAAAGAGAGTTGTACTCAACAGTGAGAAAGAAAATGTATATTTATTAATAGTGTATATATGTTTTCTGGCCTTTTGGAAATCCTTTTCTGTTACTTCAATTTTTAAGAACTCTGGTGAATTGTTTGACCCTTCCAGCTATCTGCCAATTAGCCCTCTACCTCTTTTTTGCAAAGTACTAGAGGTCCTAATCAACTCTGAATTGGTCATGCAATTCACATCGCAGGGTCTTCTTTCAGACAAGCAATATGGCTTCTGCTTCCCTTGTTCAACTGCTGATGTTTTAATTATTGTTGAAAGAGTCTATCAAGCTTTAGATAAGAATGCTGAAGCTCTGGTTGTTGCATTAGACATCTCAAAGGCATTTGACAGAGCTTGGCATGACAGTCTTCTTTGAAAGTTGTAAGGTTATGGTATTACCTGACAAATGTTTAGTTTGATTCAGTCTTTCTTATCATATTGTAAAATGAAAGTTGTCCTGAATGGTCACTCATCAAAGTCTTTTTGCAGTAATGCAGGTGTCCCCCATGGTTTTTCCTTGCACCTATACTGTTCTTAATTTTTATCAATGGCCTTCCTGATGTCATCAGTTCTAAACTCGCTATCTATGCTGATGACACAACTATTTACTTTTGTCTTAAGAAGTCTGATAAGATTAAATTGGCAACTGTTCTAAAAAAATGACCAAAAAACCTGCTGCTAACCAGGGTAAGGAATGGCTTGTTAAACACTTCCAAGACAAAACTGTTCTCTCTCAATCATCTGAGAGACCCCTTTCTGCCTTTCATCAGCATGGCTGATGTTAACCTCCAGGAGAGTGACTCATTGTGCTTTCTCGGGTTAATATCTTCTGTGAATATGAAGTGAAAAGATTATATTGAATCAATTGCTAAGTCTGCTGCTAGGAAATTTGGTTCACTGTGTTGTGCTAGTCAGTTTTTTGTGCCAGAATCTATCCTACAAATTTATAAGTCTACCATTCACCTATGCATTCAATTGGAAGTAAAGACTGAAGCCTCAAGAAAGTATTATTATATAGAATAAACAGATAATCATATCTTGAAGTGCATATAATTGCTTTCTGCACATATTAGTATTAAAAATTAACAAATGAATTATTTAATAAAAATGAATAAATTGCATTTTTTAGTACTGCCTAGTTCCCAGTAGCAGTTCTACGTCACATTAGACGTCCAAATGTCCAGCATCCTAATGAAAGCTATATTCAGACAAAGGAGTTAAAACTCCCACACAGATATCACATCATTTCTTGATGATGACTGCAAAGTTGAAAGTACATTAATGCCTTAAGATATGAGTTTAATTCATTCCAATTCAAGACTCTTATCTCAAATCATTTTTTCCCATTGAAATTAATAGAAATATTTCTGATCCATTCCAGGCTCCTAAAAATTGACCACTGCTCTTTACACTTACTATCTTTGGAGTCATGGTATCACTAAAAGAATTTTGCAAAATAAGGGCAAAAAAGACAGAATGCAACACAACAGAGATCCTTCTAGAGCAGAGGTGAACACATATACTGTGGATGCATAAAGTTGAAATTTGCTCATATCTCAAACTTCAGCTTGTATCTCAAGGCAAAAAGTCGGCCAAACTACAGGTCGTATCTCAAAAAATTTGTATGTTGGGATGCTTGTATCTCAAGATATTAATGTACTTGAAAAATAAAAAGATATGAATTTAAGACAGTTTATCTACACTTTGAACATAATACTCAACATCTCATCTAGAAGTTGGAAAATTATAATAAAAAATTAAACAGACAAACCTTAGTGATTTATTTACAAGATCACAGAAATAATATTAGGTTGGTGCAAAAATAATGTCGTTTTCTCACATAGTAACATGTGAGAAAATGACATTATTTTTGCACCAATCTAATAAACGAAATCAGTGGGGGACATGGCAGAAGATCTCAGCAGATCTATTTTCATAGCACTGCCTAAGAAACCAGGTGCAAACGAATGTAAACTCAACCGAACAATCAGCTTAATGAGCCACATAACAAAAGTCATCATCCATATTTTGATGAATAAAGCATGCAGCATAATTGGTCCAGAGATAGGAATGCGATATTCATGCTTAGGATATTATCAGAAAGAGCAATACAAATGCAGAAGGACGTGTGTCTCTGTTTTATAGACTACACAATAGCATTTGACAAAGTATGCCATAAGGATCTGCTGGAACTGCTCAGCAACCTTGATATATTTGGGAAAGATATTAGAATAATCAAGAACTTATACTGGCAGCAAATGGCATGTATGCATGTTGAGAATGAGTTCAGTGAATATACAAAATAGAAAGGTGTGTAAGGCAAGGATGTGTCTTCTCCCCAGAATGATTCAACTTGTACAGTAGGCAATTCTGAGAGAATTGAAGATTGTACTGTGATTCAGCATTGGCAGCCACAATCATATCAACATAAGATCTGCAGATGACACAGTACTGATAGTAGACATGGAAAAGAAACTACAAAACCTCCTCCAGAAGGTAGTGAGGGAGAGTGAGAAGAAGGGACTAAGCAGAAACTACAAGAAAACAGAATACATGGTCATCAGTAAAAGGATGAGTCCGAAATGCGATTTGCAGGTTGGGGACTCTAAAATCAACCATGTGTGGAAGTTTAAATATCTGGGATGCGTTTTGACAGAGGATGGTAGGTGTGATGCTGAGATCTGAAGACGGATTGGGATCATCAAGGAAGCATTCCAAAAGCTGGGCAGAGTATTGCAAGACAGGAGGATTTCTTTGGTGACAAAGAAAAGATTACTGAGCTACTATGTGACATCTGTACTCCTATATGGCATTGAATGTTGGACAGTCTCCTCAAAGATGAAGAGACTTCTGGTAGCTGAGATGTGGTTCTACAGAAGGATGCTAAAGATATCATGGAGCGAGTGTGTGAACAACAATGAGGTCTTGGAAAGGATACAAATAAGGAGGAAGCTTATACTTAACATAAGAAAGAGGCAGATGAAATTTCTCAGATATGTAATGAGAAAGAGCCTGGAGAATCTGATACTCATGGGTTGAATAGAGGGAGAGAGGCAAGGGAAACCAATGCATGACATACCTGGCAGGCTAGTATTTATTAACCCACCCACGAGGATTAAATGTGGCACAAGGCCGGTTTAATGTGGGTTGCCCGCGAGCCCGTAGGCTCGGCCAAAAATATGACCTTTGAACCCACCTGGACGGGTTCAGGTCCTGTCTACCTCCCCGAAGGAAACCTTGCCCTTCGGCAAAGCTTCCTCCGAGTTCCTCTCTGCATCAGAGAGTTCGACAGAAGCCAGCCCGGATGATCACAAAGCACAGATACTACACTTTGATCCTAAACGGGCCGGGCAGGCTTAAGCAAATGGATGGCAGAACGTGGTCTGGGGGAGTTTGAAGACGCACAAAATTTATTAAGAGCCACAAGGGATAAGGGAAGTGGAGAGCCATGATCGCCTACATGGCGCATAAAAAGAATATATATATATATATATATATATATATATACACACACATACATACATGTTATATTTCTAGAGTTTCAATTAATCTCATGGTTTGGCATTTGCTAATTATTTTGTAACTTTTAAAATATCTCTTCTCTTTTTTTATTTGTGTGTTTGCAGTATTATAAATTGCATTGAAGGATATAGAAGGAGGTGATGAAAAAGTTCCTGGCACTTTATCAGAAAGTTCTCTTTCCACTAGTTCAGACCTTCACAGCTAAGATATAAGATGCCATGCAAACAGAGTTGTCTTATCCTCATTCTGTTTGTATTTCATTGGTAAGGAAGAAGTTCCATTCAGGCAGTTTCATCCTAAGAATGTTACTTTGTTGAACAGCTTCCCTGATCACTAGGATCTTGATCTCTTTAAGTCTAGGGTCAATTGTTATCTATCCTACTTATCCTCATAATATACACTTCTTACTTCCTCCTCTTTTATCTATACAACTTCATCCAGTAACACTTTAGAATGAGTGGCTCTTGGGCCTTTTACTGTGTGAACAATATTATAATAAAAATATGAAAAACCCACTTTGCAAAATCTGATGAAATAATCAAACAGATATTTTTCAGGAAGGGCATCTTGGTCAAATTAAGAAATTTGCAGCACCCACTGTGTTCCAGATTCTTTTTCTGTGATCATTAGAGCACCAGAGTTCACAGTAGACTTTTGATTTCCCCTTTTCAACAGAGATCCACATTGGACTATAATTATTCATCTGATAGACAAGGACTTTCGGGACTGATGTTAGAAGCCAACTTCCACAGATTAATTACTTGACATCTACTACACATTTGTCAAGATTTGCTGTGGCTGTAGAAAATTAAATCTCAAACTGATTCAAATTTTAGACAAATTAACTGGTATGAAATGAATGACATTAGGCAGCTACTTTGGGTGTTAAGTTTAATTTTGCATTTATAAAATTTGTCCTCACACGACTGTGATTGTGATATCAGTACTAGAAAATGAAGTCTTTAATTATTTAAAGTTCAAACTAATTACATCCTGCTTCTGCAATCTTTGGTTGTGATATGACATCGTTGAAAGTCTTCTTCACTTTCTTTTCTAGTTTCTCTGCTTATCTCACAACTGATCAGCTGTATATATTCTAGGACAAGAAGACCCCCCCCCCCGCAAAAAGGAAGTGAATTTGCAGTGCAGACTTTTGTCTCTCTTCTATTCTGACAGTGATCATTTAAGCAATCAAAAATGTAGCCTCTCTCTGCCTTTCTAGAAATATTTTCATGCTAATTATTCTGATGAGATTTCCACAACTTTACAAATTTAAGTGCAGTTGAATTACAGTTGAAATTGCTAGATGTAACTGCAAGTTCTATGTTAACAGTTTCTTCTTTCACAAGCGTTTGTGGAACTCACTTCTTGTTTTGTACTTAAATGTTTGAAGATTAAGGTCAATCATCAACTTCTGTCACCTTAATTCCTGTTCTTTATCATCAACCTTAATGTTTTTTTCTCAGATTTTATCACACTCAATGATACCTCCTGTCTTAGTGGCTTTATTGCCTTACTTGTGTGGTGGGGGGTGATTAAAATGCCAATAAATTCATAAAAGAATTCATTTTTCATCTTTTTGGCTAACTGAACACAGTTCATGATTCATAGCTATCTGACTAAAGTTTTGTTCTACACAGGACATTTTTTGTTTTTTTCCCCTCCCCACCACTTCTGTCCTTTTTTTTTTTTTTTTTTTTTTTTTTCAACTCCCCAATTGATCATGCTACCATAAAATATTCTTTATCCTTGACTGACTGCAATCTTCTGACTCTTTATTGGCATAGACTTTCTTTGTTCTGATTATTATGACTTGTAGAGCTTAATATAAGCAATTGGTACCAACTGGTGTACTTTGTCAGGACCATTTATTATACTGGAAAGCAGCAGCTTGAGCTTTCCAATAATCATAAAATAGTAGCAAAAAATGCAGCTGCTAATATCAGAGAGAAAATTAAAATTACAGTATTTATGTGTAAATACTGAATTTCCATGTTTTGAAGCGAGATGAGGTATGATTACTGCTTTTTATACTCTTTAAAACCCAGATATGAATCTGGCACCATGTCCATGTATGATAAATATGGTGATTTTTAATTATTTCACTATATACATTGTTCGGACTGTTGTTCTTATTGTTTTATTGTCATATTTACAACGTTTCTACCATTGTACAATCCAGCCTTCTTCAGGTGATAGATTTCGAACTGAGCCCTTTATTTAGTCCACTTGGGTAGATTCTTCTAGTTCCACCCCTTTTCTGAATATCCCAATTTCAGTTATTTCCCTTTAGTAACTCAACTCTACAAGTTTTTGTTCACCTGTGGTCAACTATTGAACTCTTTGGGTCAAGCCACTGTATTATTAGGTTGGTGCAAAAATAATGTCGTTTTCTCACATAGTAACATATGTGAGAAAACGACATTATTTTTGCACCAACCTAATATTTCACCCAGCACTTTTATCCACTGGACCATGTGTCCTTGGAGACATCCACTGGGACATGTGTTCTTGGGGACATTAGGGAATGATTTTTTGGGATTTATAAACTTAATGTCTTAGTAACCGTTTTTTTTATACCAGAGCTCATATTACAATGTTTTGTTATTGTTGCTTTTCTTTAACTCTCTGTATTACTGGTTCCCATTTTGTATTTGAGATATCCAGAAAAGGTGTGGCAGGTGAAACAAGAAAAATCTACCTCTGTGGACTGAATAAAGTGTTCGTTTCGGAATTCCAAAATATATCACCTGAAGAAGGCCAGAGAAAAAGCCGAAGCAATGTGAATATGACAATAAAGATGAGGACCAATGTTGTTTTTCTCCAGCACTCTGTTTTACTGGTTCTCATATTGTATTCATGTCTTTTATTTGCTTTATAATTTTTTTTTTTTTTTACTTTGTAAGCAATTATATAAGTACAGACAAACCTCTCATCTACAGACTTCAGATGCAATGGACAAAATCTGAAGGCAAAAAACTGCAGGAAAAAAACTTCCAAATCATCAGCGATGTTTTTCAAAATTTGCAGGCTTAGCAGAATGAGTTGTATTAGTTCTCAAAGTGATCACTTGGTGGCAGTGGTGATCCTTTCAATTGTAAACAAAGACAGGTGTACAGTACATAAAGTACGATACATTATTGCATGTATAAGAAAGTAGCTGTGAGAAATTTATTATTTTTGTTATTTTGATTAAAATATCTATATTAATTATATATTTAAGCCATATATACATAATTATAGCATTTACATTATGACCATAACTGCTGGTATCAGGTCATCCCATAAGTTCTGTCCGAATTTTAACTTTTTGTTAAAATGAACAAAATTTAAAGAGTATTTTATAATGTCTAATGGAGCTGAACATTATTTTTATGTTTAGATGCATTTAAACTGATCAAATTTTATTTCAGAGAACAATAAAATTAAATTTTGTTTGATTAAAACCCTGCTAACATGGAAGTACCCAAGAATCATTTGAGGCACATAATGCTTTATGAGTTCAAGAAAGGAAACTCAGCAGCTGAAGCAGCTAGAAACATTCACTCAGTTTATGGAGAGGAATGTATCAATGAAAGAAATTGCAGAAGATGGTTTGCAAAATTCAGAGGTGGAGATTTCACCCTTGAAGATGAAGACTGAACTGAACGTCCAGTTGAGTTTGATGAAAAACTTCTTGAAGCAGCCCTTGAAGAAAATCCTGCTTTATCAGTTGAGGAATTGGCAGTGGTTCTCAGTTCAAACAATACAACTGTTCATCGTCATCTTCAACAACTTGGAAAAGTTCCTAAACTTGGAAAATGGGTGCCTCATGAATTGTCTGAAAACAACTTCAAATCCTGAGTTGACATCTGCTCTTCTCTCCATTCTCGCCAACTTGTTTCACCTTTTTTGGATAGACTTGTGACTGGCGACGAAAAATGGACCTTTTATCGAAATGTTAAGCGTCGTAGACAGTGGCTTGGTAAAGGGAAAGGACCCCAGCCACAGCCGAGAAGGGAACTTCATGGGCAAAAGGTTCTTCTTTCAATCTGGTGGGATTGCCAAAGAATAATCCACTTTGAATTCTTACCACCTAATGCAACAATTAATGCTCAAATATACTGTCAGCAATTAGAGCATTTGAACCAAGCTTTGAGGAAAAAAAGACCTGCTCTAGTGAATCGAATAGAGGTGATGTTTCATCAGGACAGTGCGCGACCCCACACAGCAAGAATCACGTCACAAAAGATCGAAGAACTTGGTTGGGAGAAAATTCCTCATCCACTTTATTCTCCCGATCTTGCTCCTACAGACTACCATTTGTTTCGTAGCTTACAGAATAATTTGGAAGAAACAGCTTTTGTAACACAGGAAGAGGTTAAAACTGACATTTGTGAGTTCTTCGAATCAAAGCCAAAAGAATTTTATAGTAATGGAATTAGTAAGGTCGTTAATAGATGGAAGGAAGTCATAGATAATCAGGGAAAATACATTGTTGATTGAATCTGTAATTAAATGTAACATTTGGTCACTTGTTTTCTTTATTCAAAATTCGGACAGAACTTATGGGATGACCTGATAGTTACTATGGTGGTTTTATAACTCAAAAATAATCCCTTCTCAGCTACGGACAATCAGCTTTAATGGACCACCCCTATCATCTATTAGTCTGTTGATGAGAGGTTTATCTGTACTTCAAACTGACCATTAGCATCAAGAAAACAAGTGTCACGGATCAGGATATTTCTGCATCTTCATCAATCAGCATCAACAATATGCAACTTGAAGTCACATTTCACTTCATATAGTTGGGTTCTACCATCACAATCAACCTATTGCTTAATCAGGAAATTGACAACAAAACTGCGAAAGTGGCAGCAGTGATGGCTAAATAGAGCAAAAGAGTATGGGCAAGTCAGCTGACCTTGTGCACCAAGCTCAGTGTATTCCAGGCATGTATCCTTAGCACCCTGCTTTACCGGGAAGTGAATCCTGGATAGTATATGCCAAGCAGGATAACCATCTCAAAGACCAAAACTTCAATCCGACTTTCTGAGCATGTATTTCCTATGTCAATGTTGTCATCGATAGCTTCGTCTTGCATGCTGCCCTATGCTACATTTCAAGAACATATGTAAGCAGGACCTGAAATTTGTAGACATTGACCCAGGTAGCTGGGAACAGCTAGCAGATGATTGCACTGATGCCATGCTGTTCAAGAAAGAGTCCTGAAGCTTGGATGTGCAGGTAGTGTAGTGGTTAATGGCTTGGAATTGTCATTTGGAGAGTCAAGTTTCAATTCCAGTTGGGTTTTGTAATATTCACTTACATGTAAATACCCTAGTTATGGGTTAATTAGTAAAACTTTATCACTAAAAACATTATCTTCAAAAAGAATGAAATTTTCAGCTGACGCTTGAAAAAATACTTGGTATGGAAACCACAGTAGCATGTTGAAGCTTTGGTCCTCTAGTTGGGGTGTGCAGGACTTGAGAGAGTGAGAGAGAAATAAGACTATAACCATTGTAGAATAAATACCATTGTCCTTTTGAAAATCATATAAGCATAAATGCATTGCCATAGCCAGAAGAACCTCTATCCAGCTGCCATTTTATCTTAAAAAGTCTACCTATATTCTGCAGACCTCTCATGCCTAATGGCACCAAATCTGAATTAACATCAAATTTGGCAATTCAACAGTCATTTGCGTCATCATTGTTAATCCTTCATCTACAATTTGTGTATTCGTTCCTTTTTCATTTAGGTACTTTTATCTTTGGATTTCTGTGATGCCATCATCCATTAATTGGATTCCATTAATATATTTTGTTTTGTGGCTTTTATAATTTTGCATGATCTCAAAACAGCAGTGTTTGAGAAGACGAAATGAATACTTTTCTGGTTGAAGATGCAATGTAAAAGTCTGAATATAATTTAGGAAAGGATTGTTAGTTATTGTTGCAATGCATCACGCTTGAGAACATTCCATCTTTTCCTTTTATGAACAAAGTTATATTCAAGGTTTCTTTTCTTTTAATGGGTGATAGTAGAATGTATGGGGAATAAAATCTCATGGCCATACACAGTAAAGGTTGTTGAAAATGGCTCAATATTTAAGTTTGTGTTAGTCACCTCGGATTCCCGAAAATAGGTAATCCTTTGAGTTACTTCCATAAGCCAATATGAAAATGCTTATAGTATTTCAATTATCTAAAATATTGTTGTACTGCTGAAAAAATAACATAACAGGCAATCTCTGTTCCAATAGACATTAAACTAAAACTTGAACTGAAGATCTAATTATTCGTTGAAAAGAAAATAATAAATTTCTTGCATAAAACATATGCATATATGCAGTAAATGGTAGGTGGAACACACCTATACAATATAAATGGTAGGTGGAACACACCTATACAATAATAAAGAAAAGTTTTATTCATCAAAAATAACCACAATATATTTCCATGAATAAAATGATATATTAGTTAAATTCATAATTACAGGACTGAAAGAGAATATATATATATATATATATATATATATATATATATATATTGTGTGTGTGTGTGTGTATATATTAATGTAATAGGAAACAACAGTCACATTGTTGATCCAAAGTTCTTTAGTCCTTGATACAGAAGTAGAGCTTAAAATTATAATTATCTTTTTTAAAAAATATGATTCCATTGCAACACAGAAATTATAGTTTCAAAACTGAAACCCAAGTGCCAAAGTTTAATTTCAATATTAGACCTTAACACCAGACGACAGTTTCATTCTCAAGTGATGTTTGGAATATATATATATATATATATATATATATGTTAGAGAGAGAGAGAACTTTGTTAGTCAGGTAGGGGTGACAGGATACCCTGAAGAAGATAAAATGATATCTGCCTCTCACAACAACTGTGCCACACTACGTACTACACACCTTTGCTAAGTCTGGTGAGTAGTCAGAGGGAGTAAAAAAATAAGTTGCCAAGTAGGAATTATGACTACATTATTTACATTATTCGGACTATTGTCCTTACCTTTGTCGCCATATTTATTACAGCGTTTTGGCCATTGTATGCTTCGTCCTTCTTCAGGTGGTTGGAATGTCGAATGAACCTTTTATTCTGTTTGTTATTCTAAAACCTTTATCCACTGTGATATGTGTCCTCAAGGACACATATCACAAGGTGTTGGTTAGATCCAGTGACAGGACCCAAAGAGTGTGAATTCAATACCTGGTTAAGGCAAGTGGAGAACTTGGAGAGGGAAATTAACAGGAGATAACTGATAACTGACATCCATTAAACATGGCATGTGGAACTAGAACAGTCTACCCCAGTGAGCGAAATAAAGGGTTAAGTTCGACAATCCAACCACCTGAAGAATACCGGAGCGTACAACGGCCAAAACATTGTAATAAATATGGCAACAAAGATGAGGACAATAGTCTGAATAATGTACATAATACCTCATCTCAGAAATATAGACAGATACTGAATTATGACTAAAAATTTGAGGGTAACAAAACACCTCATGTGACTAATGCCAGGTTATGGATAAAAAGCCTCCATTTATGGAATTTCTCTTTAGATTTTTCATCTGTGTAAATAAGTGAAAAGTGAACATTTTACCTCATGTTTAGTTCTCACCTATGGTTGAATGTGACATTGACAGTTAAAACAAAAAAGGAGTTCCTGAGAAGTTGTCACCCTGATCAAGATGAAATTCCCAAACTATACTGATATTTGGTCTTTTGATAAGTGAGTTGGGGTTAGAACTTTTCAGCACCCCTTTGTATATGTAACCTCTGGGTTACGTCTCAACTGCTTTTACACTTAAAATTGTCAATGATTAATCCTTAAGATAGCCTGGAAATTAAAATTTCTACCTTCCAGTTTAGTAGCATCCCACAAAATATCTAGGTGAATTAAAGTTAGGTTCTTTTTTTTAATGATAAAAACTTAGCAGTTTTATTTTCTGTTGTTTTTATATCTTTCCATTTCATTATTTTTTTTATTACAAAGGTAGATATAAGAAAACTTGACATCTCTAATATTGGAGGCTTCAAATTTTATCCATTGTTTTTTGTTGTTGCATATAAGGAGGTGCTGAAAAATCTTGAAAACTTTTTATCACCTTCTCATACAAAATAAAATTCTATGTATAAAAGGTTTTGTAGAGTTAATTAAAGTCATCTACCCTCTGTAAAATGATGTCATTTGACAAGTTTTTGTCATCACAAGTAGTTTCTTAAGAGACTAATAGACAAGTGGAAAACAAACTAAAAGTGAAAGATTTGGCTTCCTTCATCCTAAAAACAAACATGATCTTGCAAGAATGGACAGTTCATAATTTCTCTGCTCAGACCAGTATCACAACACAAGATGGATAGAGTTTCTTCTCAAAGAAAGATAAATTTGATCATCCAATTGTGACATGAAATAGGCTCTTCAAATATATTTTATATAGATTACATACTTGACATCAGAACAGTTAATATGACAATATTTTTAACAAGATAAGGTTGTGATTGAATCTAAATTGGATTTAGTATATATGTTGTAACCTAGAAAATGTTACTGAATGGGGAATAACCACAATGAAGGTTGGAAATGAAATGGTAATCTTTATAACATCAACAAAATATTCACCAGTGGTGTGAAGTAGGTAAACCACTGTTAGTGGTGGACTACTTAGCATATTACTCCCATTTATAATAGTGTTCAACATATTTATGAGTATTGGGATATACCCATTAATGTTCATAGGTATGGTACATAACACTATCTATCTATCTATCTATCTATCTATCTATCTATCGTAACCTAGAAAGGGTTACTGAATGAGGAATAACCAAAATGGAAGTTGGAAATGAAATGGTAATCTTTATAACATCAACAAAATATTTGCCAGTGGTGTGAAGTAGGTAAACCACTGCTAGTGGTGGACTACTTAAACAGCATATTACAATAGTGACCAACATATTTATGAGGATTGGGACATACTCATTAGTGTTCATAGATATGGTATATAACTATATAAAATGTATGTAATATTTGTTTACATTGTTCAGACAATTCTAATGTTTTTCAATGTAATTCTCTTGGAAATGAATCCAGAATTTGCATTATTTACATTTGAACTACTGACCTCAACTTTGTTATTATCATAAATGTTTTGACTGTTACGCTTGCCAACCATCTTCAGTTGTTTGTCAGTATGGCTAATGTTCATGGAATTTCAGATTGAACCCTTCATTTAATCTACATATATATACTTACATATATATATAGATTGTTAACATTCCACTAATCATGTCGAGAGATGAAACTGCTCAGTGACTGCTAGCCTTGTTTCCACTGAGTCTCAAGCTGTACTACTTGGCTGATTTGAAAGGCAATCAATATTATATTATTATTAATGTTTGAATTCTACTGATGATGACTTTGGGAGATATTTTTTAAATAATCTGGACTAATTTGGCTGACATTTATAAGTACTAGTCTTTCAAATGAAGCACTAAAAGTCGCAAGTAACGAAATTCAATATATTTCTGTTTTTAGAATTATCAAAATTTGGTAACCATTCTTATAGTACCAATTTTTTTCAGCATCACATTTCTTACAAACGTGTGGAAATCTTTTTTTTTTTTTTTTTTTTTTTTTTTTTAATCATTTCCTTCCAAGCAAAACAGGTCTGCCACTAGTATGCAGGGAGTTACAGGATGTGAAAGTGAGAGAAAAGACTGAGTATAAGGAGGATTGAGGAAAGGACAAAAGCTGAATGGGATTCAAGAAGATAGAAGATGGTGATTGACATTGCATTTAAATTTTTGAAGATTGTAGTTGTCAGAAAAGCAAGTAAATAGAAGGGAATTTCACAGGTGGGAAGTTCGCGAAAAGAAACTGTTGGAGCAGAAGTGTTGGTTGCATTTAGCTATTTCAATGGTAAATTGACCTAGATTGTAATCTAGTAACATGCAGTGGGGACACCAGAGGAAAAAAAGCTTTTCAGAAAAGTTGCCATTAAAAATATTTGTAGAAAAGACAGAGGGAATCCATGTCAAGTTGGTGAGAAAATGATTGAAGTTGAGATGCCAAGTCAGGACCAGTTACGTTGTAGATCTTTTTTTTGATTTTGTCAAGAACCCTGAGATGAATAGCAGGAGCACCAGATCAAATATGGCAGCAGTATTCAATGCATAGACAAATGATAGACTTGTAAATGTGGAATTTTCTGATCCCAAGAAGGCACAATGTGTTGCTCTAGCATTATCTATGGTGATGGCAGGCAGAAAAAGTTTTCTATAGTGGTTAAATGAGAGCAGTTTTCTTTTGGAGGTGTTCAAATTTAAAAGCCATTGCTTGCCCCATTTAACCACTGATTGGAAGTCCTTTTCAAGAGCTGCAACCAGGTTTACGTTGTCAGCTCTGACAGATTTGCTATTAAGACAGGAGTAAATGGTAGGGTTATCTGCATAAATACCTACTGGGAAACTGATGATATCAGGAAGATCATTAATGAAGATCAGAATCAGTGTAGGACCCAGGAGAGAGCCTTGTGGGGTCACTTGCATTTGTCTGAAAGGATTTGGAAGCAAGCCCTTTCAAAATGACCTTCATTTCATCATTTGATAGGAATGAATGAATGTTTTTATTATTATTTTTTATTTTAATTGGATTAAAACATACAATCGTCCTGTAATACCATAGCCCTGGAGCTTGTGTAGATGACCAGCCTATGCCAAACCCTGTTAAATGCTGCTTCTCATCTTTGAGGAGATTATCCAGCATTTGCTTCCATACAGGACATATATCATGTAACTGTTCAGTACTCTTTTTTTTGTTTCTAATGAAAATTTTCTGTCTCTCAGTATTCTGCCCAGCTTTTGGAATGTATCATTGGCCATTCCAATGGATCTTCAGATCTCAGTGTCACAATTTCCATCCTCTGTTAGAATACTTCCCAGATATTTAAATCTCTGTACCTGCTTAATTTTAGCATCCCCGACCTGTAATTTGCATTTTTGGGGTCATCTTTTTGCTGAAAGCCATGCATTCTGTCTTCTTGTAGTTTATACTTAGTCCTTTCTTCTTACTGTATCCTGGGTAAGGCGATAAATTACATCTGCATTCTGAGTAAGGCAATAAACTACATCCACGTCCTGTGTAAGACAATAAACTATGTCCAGTAGCAATGCCTCTGATCAGGTTTTGAGTAGCATGGAACCACACCTTTTAATTGCTGGTGTTTCCAGGTCCACCCTGACCTGGGATGTTAGCACCTGTTACGGTCCCAGCTATGGGCAAATAGTTAACTAAAAATTATTACCAGCAATACAATTTTAAAGGAAAAATATTACCAGAAAGAGATTTTTGACAAAACAAAATATTACCAGCAATAAAATATTTTGTCGGCATTAAATAACCCATTGAGGTTAATATGCTGTAAAACAAACCAAACCAATCTAAACCAAATAATACATATTCTATTCATACGAATCTATCCTAAAAATGTCGGCATTAAATAACCCATTGTGGTTTATATGCCGTAAAACAAAACAAACCAAACCAATCTAAACCAAAGAATACATATTCTATTCATATGAATCTATCCTAAAAATGTTGTCGGCATTAAATAAAGCATTGGGGTTGATATGCCGTAAAACAAAATAAACCAAACCAATCTAAACCAAAGAATACATATTCTATTCATACGAATCTATCCTAAAAATGTTTTCGGCATTAAATAACCCATTGAGGTTGATATGCCGTAAAACAAAATAAACCAAACTAAACCTTTTCTTCTTGCTTTTGTAGTTTCCTTTCCATGTCTGCTATCACTGTCACCTATATATTTTATGTTGTTAGGATTGTGGCTGCCAATAATGAATCCTGGTAGGACTTCTAATTCTTTCAGAATTGCCTCGATGTATAGGTTGAGTAATAATCCTTGTCTTACACCCCTTTTTATTTTTGTATATCTGCTGAACTCGTTTTCTTTTCATATGCAGACAGTTTTTATTGCCAATATAGATTCTTGATTATTCTAATGTCTTTCCTGAATATGTCAAGTTTACTGAGCAGCTCTAACAGATCTTTGGGATGAACCTTGTTGAATGCCTTTGCGTAATCTATGAAACGCAGGAACACGTACTTCTGCATTTGTATTGCTCTTTCTGATAACATTCTGAGCATAAATATTATGTTCCATGTTTTGATGTCTTTGACAAGCCCACACTTTTTTGTCCTATCTCAGGCCCTCTTCTTCTTGCACTTTATTCATCATAATTTGGATGATGAGTTTTGTTCTATGGCTCATTAGGCTAATTGTCCAGTGGAGTTTGCATTCGTTTGCACCTGATTTCTTAAGCATTGCTATGAAAATAGATCTGCTTAGGTCTTCTGGTATATTGTTGTAGATTCCATTTACTATTTGTGATCTTGTCTATAACAAAATTGTCTAAGGCTGCCAGCATTTCTATTACAATTCCATCTGGCCCTGCTGCTTTGTTTCTGTTCAATCTGGCTAGTGCAGCTACAACTTTGGTTTTTAATATTTCCAGTCCATCAATAATTCTGTGTATTGCTGTTTGTTCTCTTTCATCGTGGAAGAGTTCACCAGTATATTCGTTCCATCTCTGAAGTATTTTTTTCTTTCTCTAACATGAACGTTCTGTCCTTGGATTTTATACAACCTGTTGATGAACATGTCTTCTGTCCTGTTCTCTTATATTTTTTTATGCATATTTCCTTTATCTGTGATAATCATTCTTTCTATTTCTGCACATTTTTCATTGAGACATTCATTCTTCTTTAGCCTGCCTGCATTTGTTTCTTATTTCTCTGCATAGTTTTCTGTATTCCATTCCGTATCTTGATATTGTTTTCTGTCATGTTGAGAATCTCATTTGTCAACCATTCATTTTTTCATCTTTGTCCATTTTCCTTTGGGATCATCTTGTTTGCTGATGCCACTAAAGCTTCTCTTAGTGAGTCCCACTTTCCATTTTGTCTCTCATATTTTATTTTCAAACTGTCCTTGTATTTTTCATTCCGGTTCATGTGTACTGACACCAAAAGTTAGATTCAAAGCTGTTAGCAATTTTTGAGCATTTAGCTTTAAATGTTGTCTGAAAAAATGTCAAGAAATACCTAATCTCCACAGGTTTTTGTTTACAATCTGACTTTGATTTTATTATTTCAACAATACATCCAAATAAAGTTGATATTTTTTGTACTAGATACATTGAATGTAAAATATATCCAAACCAGAATTCTAATTATGAATCACCACAAGCAAAATATGCAATTGTTTTTTAATGTATTCGAGATATAAAAAAAAATTGGAAAAGCTTACAAAAAAGGCTTCTCGGAATGAATAAGATTTGTTAGATCATAATTAATAAAAACAAAAATAGATAAAAGTATATATAACACCATAGTGCTTCTGGGCGCAGATTATAAGACAAAATGTTTTAAATTTGTATTGTTTATTGAAAATCAAACTGAAACTATTGCACTGTATAATATATAACATTATAATATAGCTAAATTGTTCAGTATAACTTCCCTTTGAAATAAATGAAGGTTTTATTTGATAGCACAATGATTTAGTAATAATATGCTTGTGCCACACATCTTGTCCATATGCTTGTAAAGCTTCAGTAAAGTATAAATTTTATAAGGCTTTCACTGATTTTGTATTATTGTTTATCGTGTCAAACTCCAACTTTCAAATTGAGTGCAATAACACGGTTCCAAAATCGATCTGCCCTATTGTCTATGTCAATAGATATCTTGTTCCTATTTAAAACTGTTCAGTTGTTGCTCATCCTGTTTCCGTTGCATCTAAGTCTGCACAACTGGAATATAAGGATAATGATAATTCCACATCTGGAAAATTCAGACAGAAATTATAATAAATTTTGTTCAGAATGTTCTGTTGTCATTTTCTGATCAGCTGATCTGAGAAGTCAACATATTTCCATCCAAACAATGTTGAACCTACTCAGTATCTAGATGGGTGATTGTTGGGGAATACAAGGTGCTTTAAGTTTGGATATATGGGTGGTGTAACGAATAAAGTCTTGGAATGAAAAATTTGAGAGCTGAGTTCTAATTCCAGTCGGGTTCATTATATTCACTTACATGCAAATACCCTTGGGAAAGGTATGAATCCACTTCTTCTCCTTTCAGCTATGGGTTAAATAGTAAGACTTGTATCAGAATATCATTATCTCCAAAAAACTTCTTACAATCAAAAATATTTATTTTGGCTTTAAATAAATTCAAATCGGTTGATAAGCCTTAAAAAACAAATCAATCTATGGGAAGTTAACTAGCATTTTTGTGTAAAATGGATCTGCAGTTCGTGTAATGGATATTATCATAGAAAATGGAATTGGTGAACCAAGTTAACATTCTAACTGGGTCTGTTGCATTCACTTACACACTTATGCCCTTGTCTCTTCTCTCCTCAGGTATGGGTTAAATAGGAGGGTAGACTGGAATTTTCAATTTTGGTGTATAGAAGGAAAACTCAAACTGTGAATGCATTAGTTTATATATCTAATAAAGGAAAGGAGTCTGTGGAGACCCATCATCGCCTGCATCCTGAAGAGACATAGCATTTTAAAAAAAATAAATTGTTAAATATAGGATTAGTTAATATTAAAATATTTATCTTTAATTTACATTATTTACAGACTAATATCCTCATCTTTGTTGTTACTATGTTTTGGTAATTTTACCCTTGAGCCTTCTTCAAGTGTCTATGAAATTGCTGAGTAGATTAAAGTATCACTTCATGAATTTGTTGGTATAGTAATTGTGAGTTCAATCTCTCAGTCAGGTAGTACGGACATCATCAGTTGAAACAGGGCAAAGATGACAAGATAACACAAGAAACGGACAGTAGAAAGAAAACAATGCACCCTTGTAGGTTAAATTAGGAGTTCAGTTCAAAATTCTTTGATGATTAACTGGCTCACCAAATGTGTGGAGAAGGTTGAAATGTTGTGATACAAAGATGAGGATATTAGTCTGAATGTAAATTATGATAATTCCTAGTCCCGGAAATTCAAACAGAAATTATTTATCTTTAACAGTATCTTTAATTTAAAAACATTTATCACCATTAAAATATTTTGAAAATTGTTTAGTCTTCATTTTTTACCTTTATTTTTTATTTTTTATTTTTTTTCAGAAATACAAAGAATAATTAAACATTTTAAAAAAAAATGTTTTTCTTTTATCAAAAGAATGTTTCAGATCATTAAATGGTAGTTACAGGTGTAGAATATAGTGGACTAAAATAACCAATTCAATATTAGTGTAATAAGAAGATAAAAATCTTGTCCAGTGAAAGTGTAATTAGTTACTCAGTGACTTTCAAGCTGTTTGGAAAGGGTTTCTAATGCAAGAACAAATTGTGTCAGCCATATTGTCTCTAATTGATGATGGTATGATCATCAGAATTATATTGGACTTAAACTTCTTTAATCATCTCATGGGTTTAATATCAGCTCCATTTGTATTGAATAAAAATCATTTTTCTCATCTATTTACGAACAACTATCAAGTACTCTTTATACTCCTCCTCCCAATGACAAAAAAAAAATTAGTTTTGTGATGGGGGTGGTGCGGGGAAATGATCTCTGTATAACATTAGAAAATAAATTTAAGCACAGTACTAGTGTAGTGAAAAGACAAATGCAGGTATAACTTATCTGAAGCTTTGTCCAAGTTAGAATGGAGTGTGTCCAAGCTGAGCTTATTTAAATACAGAATATTGGTGGCAAGTTCTCATCATTTTACAGTTGAAATGGTGAGATGTAACCATAAGTTCAATGCTAACAGTTTCTTTTGCATTTCTTGCTTGTGGAACTCTCTTGCTTTCCAGTCAACTTTGATGATCAAAAATTTAAATACGACATCATTCATTATCTTCTATCTTCCTAATTGTTGTTCTTTCATTGTTCTTATTCCTTAATAGTGTTTCTTTTTTCTCCTATTTTGTAACACTCAGTGACCCTTTTTTGTATCATAGTGGCTTCATTGTTCCAAGTAGTTGACTTTGTGCTAGGCATTGGGTTTTTATTAAAATATACTTTTGTTTTAATACTGTTCATACTCTAACAATATAATAAATGCATACAAGTCTCAGATTTTACTGAGGAAATGTCTTTTGAAGACTAAAGTGTGTAGAAACCCAACCACTAAACTTCATACACACACATAAAAATGTACATATCTAAAAATTTGTCTATATCTGTGCATTATATATGTATATTGTTTGAAGCATGCTCTATTCCAGCTGAGTTTGTTACATTCACTTACATGCAAATACCTTTGGGAAAGGTACCAATCCATTTCTTCTTCCCCCAGCTATGGGTTAAATAACAGGACAGAATGGATCTTATACCCTTTGTTGGCAACCAGTCTATGACTGAAAGTAACAACAGCCTACTGTGATAATTCTTACTGGGAAATATATATATATATATATATATATATAAAGACATTTTTATGTTTATACATTCTTTTTTTATAGATACAAACATATAAATGTTTTAAAATGTCTGACTTTGTCCATTTCATAATATATATATATATATATATATATATATATATATATATCGCACTTTAGTGCTAGAGTTCCAGCCGTTCCGTATTCCATTTCGATCCCCTTGGTTGATCATAAAATTGATTGCAAGACTAGCTTGGTCTAAATGGTTGACTGGAATCGATGACTTGGTTTGGTCTAGTCAGGGTAAAATCACATGAAAGAAAAAAAAAAAATGGTTAGAAGAAAAAAAAAATTTATATACAGTTACTTGATACAAAGTTGATGGTACAGTTATTGATGGCAGGACTATATTCTCCATGCAATAACTCTTTACCATTTCTGATTATCGTGACACACTGTTTGTTGTTAGAATTTTGGAACAAAGCTTTAAGTTAGAAGCTTTTTCTTCAGGGTGGCAAATCATGTGAAATGGTACTATGCTCTCTTTGCAGTCTTTCTGCTGTAGACTGTCCGTGGTGTCTTTGCTGTCTCTCTGCTGTAGTGTCTTGACGTTCTGTTTTATGGACCCCTGTGCAAGGGCTGGGGTAAGGCATGATGTGCTCTGGGAATGCCCATGTTCCCCAAACAACCAATCAGGGCTCTCCCTGCAAATGTCTAAATATAGGGGAGTCCCTCCTCCCTCTTTGGAATTCTACCTGTGCCTTCTCCTACTTTTGGCCACCTGATCAAACCTGTCTCCTTCCTGCTTTGTGTGAGTGTCTGTCACCATCACTGCCTGAGGGGCATGGAAAGTCCTCTGTGTTCCCTAAAAATTCTACTTGGGCCCTCTCCTTGATCACCTGAACAAAACCGTCCCCTAAAGGCTAGGCATGGTCTAGCCGAATGGCCAAATTTCAATTATTGCTCAAAATTCTTTTTTATTGTGCTTTTGTGTGTGGTCGTTTTCGCATCAGGAATTTATCATTTTTATTCCATCATCAACCATTTGGTCAACAAGTGGCAAAAAGGGAACAATCTCTTGATTTGGGAAGTTTTATCGCATTTCTGCAGATGAAAAATTTAATTATTATTCTCTTATCTATTTTCTGCTGGAAACCTGTCTGCTTCTAAAAGTTTCTTATCAATCAACCAAACTCGTAGCCAGAGGTTCATCTTCCTCTTCATCACACGATGGTTGTAAATCTTATCTATTTCTTTCCAAGAGGTCCTTGGACCTCCAGAATGGCTTGTTACATAGTCTCAGTTCTAATCGAAACCAGATGGTATCTTTGTTTTACCTCCCCAGTGGATGAGAAATTTAACTACCTTTTTCTAGTGTTTTTTCCAATAAAAATAATATACTTTTCTTCCATTTTCCTTCGTCCGGTCATTGGTATGTCTTCAGTCTATCAGAATTTAGTGTTTCTCAGTCTTCTAGTTTTTTCTCAATTACAAGCAAATATCCATTTCTTTTAGTTTCCTTGATCTGATCATCGGTATATTTTCAGTCTATCAGCATTTTAGTGTTTTACAATTTACTAGTGCCTTTCCAATAGTGTCACAATATACATATTATTCCTTACTGGTAGCATGACTCAGAGTTTCATGCATGATACAATCTTCAGATGCTGGTAGGGACTGACTGTTACTTAATTTAAATTTTCATAAAAAATATCTGGTTAATATAATGCTGGCACAGTTCATATATTATACTGGGATTATTGTTTTTTTATTTTAAAAATATATCTATCTAGCTGGATAAAAAATAAATAAAAATATATCTATTTAGCTGGCCACTCATCTTCAAGGATACCTGTCTACTAGGGCGGCTATCCAGTCCCTGTTACAGATGCCTGCTCAGGCACATTTGTGTTTGATCAACACCCACAGAGCCCACCTGTGGTTTATACTGCAACTATGCCGACCTTAGTTACTATTTCTGGGAAAGAGTATGTTATCTAATGTGATCAACAGTGTGAACAAGGCCAGCATGCTCAAACCCTTGGTCACAATGACTTGTGACTTCGTGCTAGCACAGTTATTGTCGGCCCACAAGGGTACCATCTACCCAATTTCACTCACAAGGCTTGGGTTAATTCATGGTATGGTTTTCAGACACTTTCCAAAGCTGCCATATGCTGGGATTGCCCTCTCCAGACTGATAACATCAGGAAGTCTCTTTCCTGACAAATTGACCATGGTGAGATTTGAACCTGGGTCTCATTGTTAGAAAGCAGACATTCTAACCACTCAGCCATGTGCTCATATTTTAAAAATGTATATTGCATTTAAAATAGACAAGATTTCTATTTTAAATTTAAAATAAACAGGGATTAATGGTTTATTAAAAAAATATACATTAAATTAGACTGATCTAAAAAATTGTTTAAATTTCTTTTATTTAAAGTTGGGATTATTATATATTAAACCTAAAGGGGGATTACTAGGTTTTTAAAAAAAAAATTTTGTTACAAATTTTATGTAAAAATAAACTGATATAGGAACTCCCATACAGATATACACCCATTGCAAGCTATATATGTATCCTTTATCTGTATAACTCCCTCAATGTGTATATACAATTCATAGATGTGCATTTGTATTTTAGCATGAAGCTGCAAAAGTAATGCAAGATGCTATTAATGAGTTCCAAGGAAGCCCTGAAGAAGTACGCATTACTATTGCCAATGTAGACTTGGCATTGGCACGTGGTGATATTGAATTGGCCCTGGGGACACTGAGAAACGTAAGTCAAGAACAGCAGTATTTTGTGCAGGCTCGAGAGAAGATGGCAGATATCTATCTCAACTACCGTAATGACAAGAGACTCTATGCCAATTGTTACAGGTAAGTCTGCTTTCAATCCAGTTAAATACGCACCAAAACAACTGCACCCCACCCACCTTCGGCTTCTATACAAGGCCAGCAGGTCTGTTGGATTTATGGCGGAATCTTTACAAAATTAATCAAAATCTGCATTCCTTTTTTTTTCCATTGGAATAAAATAGAAACTTTTGCTTATTTTATGTATGTTTATTTCTTTTGCTAGTGAGAATTTCATTTATGATCAGATTAAAAATAATAAATTTAATTGTTATTGTAGATGATTGATTTAAATTTTGTTAATTTCTTTTTTACTGATCTTTGGTTAATATAGTAGCTGATTTAGTAGTAGGAAAAAGACTAATTTATTAATAAAATATGAAATAATCTGTTAAGGTTAATAAAGAAAATGTTATATGAAATTATGAAATTTATTTTGTCTGATTCTCAATTAATAAGATATTTGAATAGCAGAAAGAAGTTTAATTTATTAATGAAATATGAAATAAAGAATAATAAAAAATATTATATGAAATAATGAAATTTATTAATAAAATATGAAATTTGTTTTACTAAGAGGCCTGAATAATGCTGTTCAAAATCTATTTTCTACTTTTCCCCCATAAATTCCTAAAAATTGATGTCTCTTAAAAGAGAAAGAAATTAAGATGACTTGATTTATGACATTAAAATGTAAATCAGTTTTGAAAAAAACTGTTTAATCTAGTTTACAAAAAATGAAACTGTCATCTTTGTAAAGATATTTGTCAGTAAGTATTTGTCAAATTTCAAGAAAAGTGCCTAGGTAGTTTCCGATCTTGTATGGACTTTCTTAGGATGTGTGGGTAGTGTAATGGTTATTGGTGCAGGAAATGAAATTGGGGAGCCAAGTTCAAGTTCTGTTCTAGTCTGTTGCATGCTAATTTTCCCTTCCCTTGCTACAAGTTAAATAGCAGGGTAGACTGATCTTCTAGCTTTAGTTGGCAGTCACACAATAAGCACTACTCTGAATTCAAAAGCCTGAAGTAGGCACTGCACTATCTTTCCCAAGAAGATGATGGCAATTCACAGATAATAAAGAAAAGGAATTTGTAGGTAGCCAGGAAGGGATATTATACTTCTTCTTCGATTGACTTTATGAGCCATGAACTAGAAAGAGAGCTGTTTACACTCACTGCAGGCTTGCTGATAGCTGGTCAGTCCAATGTAGATCCGTCCACAACAACCGGCAAGGTTTTCATCTGGTATTGTTGATGTGGTGACATGGTCTTCTCTTTATCCTGTTCTCCCTCATACCAACTCAGCATCCATTCTTGGAGGAAGATATAGCCTGATAGACAGTTTTGGTGCTAGGTCAGACCACTGATGATGGCTATGTGACAAGTACTATTCAGCAGGTCTTTGTTTCTTTTTGGTTGCCCTATTGTCCTGATGTCCAGTAGAGAGTTCACTATACAATACAATCTTGGGAAGACATTGGTCGTTCATCCTGGAGACATGTCCTGCCCAGAGTAGTGTCATATTTACTAGCATGGCCTCAATGCTTGTATTCTAGAGCCTTTTTCAGAACTTCAACGTTGGTGACAGTCTCTCTTATGAGGACTTTGTGGATGCAGTGCAAATGGAATTGCTCACAGTTTCAGCCGATGATGATAGTTGACTCCTAACTTAGGGTTGTACATCCTGGGTGGTCAGTATAATGTCTCTGTACACACTGGTCATAGTGCTTGTCTTGATTGTTATTCTAGACTTGTTTGTATAACCTGCTAAAATTCCTATTTGCCTTTACCAATCTGTTGTCAATCTTCCTATTGATTTCACCATCTGATGATATGATGCATCCTTTATGGGTCGATTGTTTGACCTAATACAATCATTCCTGTCAAACCGTGACTTGAAGGTCGTTCTCAATGGATTCTCCTTCAGTGTCTATCTCACGAATACAGGTGTTCATCAAGGTTCCATCCTAGGCCCCACTCTATTCCTTATCTACATAAATGACCTTCCTGATGCCATAAATTCCCAAGTTGGCATCTACGCAGATGACACCACAATTTACTCCTGCCTCAAAAACAAATCTAGTGTCACTGACAAAACTAACCTGGCCGTGTGTCTCGAAAAGGACCTCCAATCGGTTGTGAACTGGGGCAGGAATTGGCTGGTCAACTTTAATGCTTCAAAAACAAAACTGTTGTCTATTAATCACCACAGAGATCCTTCCCTGCCCTCCATTAGAATGTCTGACGCTCAGCTTCTTGAGAGCACCTCTCTGCCGCTGTTCGGTCACACGTTGACTGCTGACCTGAGATGGAACAAATACATTGAGTCAATTGCTTCATCCACCGCAAGGAAAGTTGGCTCCCTGTGCTGCGCCAGGAAATTTTTCTCCCCAGAATCAATCCTCCAGATCTACAAATCAACAATTCGCCCTTGCATGGAGTATTTCTGCCATATATGGTCTGGAGCCCCCTTCTGTTTGCCTCAGGGTTCTTGATAGGCTCCAGAGGCGGATATGCAATATAACTGGCCCTGCTCTGGCATCTCATCTACAGTTACTTTCTCACAGACGCGCCATCGCCTCTCTCTGTCTGTTTTACAAATACTTTCATGGCAATTGCTCCGAGGAGCTGCATTTGCTGGTTCCCAGACTTCATGAGTTCAAGCGCCCTACGAGGATGGCGTCCCGCTCTCACCCCTTCAGTGTCGAAACTCCTAAATGTAGCCATCTCTTCTACTCCAATAGCCTCATGTCTCGCACCTCTCGTCTGTGGAACTCCCTTTCCTATTCCAGTTTCCCTGAGTGCTATAATCTCCAGCTATTCAAATGTAATGTCAATCGACATCTCCAGTTGCCTTGATCTATCCACTACTCTTCTCCTCATCCTTTCTTCTATCACTCCTATCTGATCTTGCTCCAAATTTTCAGTAACTTCTTGCGTCCTAGTGGCTTCCCGCCTTGCTTGGGGTGAAACGCTTAAAAAAAAAAAAAGGTATATGAATTGGTTCAATGTCCTCAGCTCAGTAACACCAATGTGGATGTGTGGAAGGTGGTTTTTCTTCCTGAGGTGTGATGGCTGCTGAAGAACTTTAGTCTTTAGGCAGCCCTTGCAAAGCAAGTTGTTATCTCAGTGGAAGCCACAAGGTCAACCAAAAGTAGTTCATAGATGAGTTGCTCCATTGTGTGCTTTTAAAATCTCAGATTGAACAGGCTGTCAGCAGTTTGGTAACATGTAGATACCATCTTCATCATCAACTTTTTCTGTGAACCTCTGGAGCATCATTCTGAAGAATAAAACAAAAACACAACCTTACTTTACACCATTTTTTATGGGGAGGTACACTAAAAGTTTGTTATTATGTCTGACTTGGTCATGCTGATCTTTGTACAATTGAATGATCATACTGAAGAATTTTGCGGGGGCAAACTAGTTGTTTTAAGAAATGTCCCATACTGATGAAATAACATATCTTTCCTTTCTTCTTACAGAGAATTGGTAGAGAAAAAACCCAGTGTTCACACTTCACTTCTGCTGGGTGACGCTTATATGAGCATCCAAGAGGTTTGTTTTCCTTTTATTTCTAAATATTATATAAAGAACTGAAATTGAGTTTTTTTACTTACCTTAGTCAGGGAAATGATGTGCAAGTTCATGATACCATATTGGTGCTAAAATTGGAATTGGTGAGCCAAATTCCAATTCGTACATAGTGTGTTGTTCCCTTTTGCAAAAATGTTATCGTGAAAGGCATGAATCCATCTCCTCTTCTCTGAGATGTTGGTTAAAAGCACAGTACACTGAGCTGCTGAACTTTCGATGGCAGCTTGTCTTGGAGAAGGAATACTCCAAATTCAAAACCATGTAGAAAGCAATAAGAAACCACTCCACTAACTTTCCCAAGAAGTCATAGCAATTCATGGGACTTATGGGCATATCATGTTGAAACATCAGTTCTCATATGATCACCAAAGTTAAGCAACATCATGCTTGATCATTTTACCTGGATGTGTGACTGCTTGGGAATAGCTTGTGCTGTAAACTAGTATGTGTAGATGGTGTAATGGATAACAGTTTGGAATGGGAAATTGGAAAATCAAGTCCCAATTCCACTTAGGTTTGTTATATTTACTTACGTGCAAATACCCTTGGGGAAAGGTATGAATCCACCTCTTCTTCCCCCAGCTATGGATTAATTATTAGGACGTATGAGTAAATCATTATTATCTCCAAAAAATTCTTACAATTAAAAAATATTTTCTGGCTTTAAATAAAAGGTTGAAAAAGGTTGATAAGTCATCAAAAAACAAAACATTCATAGCAATTCCCATATAATGAAGAAAAGAAATCTGTGGAGAATGATGATCACCTGAAGAGACATAGCATTAAAAAAATGAAATAAGTCTAGGAAATATCTGCATGAGGATGGGATAAGATTTTCTTGCACAAATCTCCCAAGGCCTGAGATTGCTTTGGAAAAAAAAAAAAGAGCATTTGAAATCAAAGCTTTTATCTATTCTCTGACACCAGCCATTAATGCCACTCCCAAGGAATAAATGAAATCTTATTTACAAACTTTCCAGTTAAAAATTACAATATTCATAAAAGCAAATTAAACCTTAGAATTAAGTTAACATGGGCATTGCATCCTTTTGAGATACATTGTACCTCAATGGGTGAAACAGTCTTTTACCAGGCACATTCATGAAAGCAGTCGTGATTTAATTGTAACAATTTTATTAAGTTTCCTAAACAACAATGATGAAATTAGTATCATTCTCAAATAAAAAAAAAACCTAACCCCACCATAGGAAATTTAATTCAATTCTTTATTTAAAAAAAAAATTACTTAGTAAGTGGTTAATAAATCACTATAGCTTTTCCTAAGCATATCTGCTAATGAGTGGGTTGAGTCTCTAAATTATTAATATTCTGTATATAAGAAATGATATAAACACTAATTTAGTTAATTAACATTACAAAAGATTTTTTATGAAAAGTTGCCGATACTTAGGTGAGAGAGAAATTTGAAAATGAACTCAAAATTTTATTTTTTCAAATTGCTTATTTCTTTCTAGATAAAAATAAAATTATGGAATTAAAAAAAAAAAAAATTATTTATAGCAGCCTGGCACAAAATAAATTTTTTTTTTTTTTCTAAGTCCGTAAGTGTAAGATTGGAATTCTGAAGGAGGCTTATCAGCTGATCTAGAATTGAAAAGAAAAAAAAAAAATCCCATATCCATTTTTATCAGCAAAGATGGAAACTACATCTGTGAATATTAATGCATCAAAAATATTTTTATCACTGTTTTAGCCTTCTGGCAAATTGAATTTAAGAAAAAGGTAGAAAGGGAATGACTGTAGAAACACTCTTATCCAATCTGAGTGAAAATTTATTTTTATTTTTTATGTCAGTCATATACACATGAAGAGTTTTCTTGCACGTGTGCTTACATATATATATATATATATATATATATATGATTTGTGAATGTACACATGCATTATTACATACATATTTATTATTACACAGGGACTTTGTAAAGTCTGTGTCCAATTTTAAATACTTAAAGTTTTGTAACTACATGATAGAATTAATCCATAAGACAGATAAGAAAGAAGAATGTCCATTTTAATGATTTTCTTGGATGTTCCACAAATGAAGGCTTTCTCTAAGGATGCTACACTTTCTTCACTTACACTTGTTCAAGCAGACTGTGGTTTATTATTGCCAGAATCTGTTTCTTGAAACTTTTTCATCCACTTGGATATGGAATTCCTGTTTCGTGCTTTTTTTTTTATTATTGTAATGAGTTCTAAACCTTCTTTGGAGAGCAGTGACAGATTTTTAACTCAGCCAACCAAAAAAATCCATTTACTTTCTCTTTTAGTAGAGTCATAAGATTTCTGTGAAAAAAAAAAATTAAAAAAAAAAAACAAACAAAAATACATTAATTCCGAAGTTTCGAAAATGCATGAAGAATAATAGGTAAAAAGAAGAAAATTTTCCAAATAACAAGAAAAAAAGTAGACACAACAAGCTTATAAATATTTTTTTACACATTAATTATAGCTCCAAAACTATAAGTATTTAAATTAGCACAGGGAGTTTATAAATCTTCTGCACTATGTGTCTCTGTGTGTGTGTGTGTGTGTGTGTGTGTGTGTGTGTATGTATATATATATATATATATATATATATATATATGTACACACTGTTTATACGTTATATTTATAGGTATAATGTATTTAAGAAAATGCTTTATTTTTTAATTAAACAGTATTAATTACACTTATGGCCTGAATGTTCAAGAAATTTTGTAAGAAATACACATTCTCTGACAGGAATTGAACCTGTAACCCTAATGGGAACCATATGCTTCTTTATGGCTGAATGGTTAACTTCATGTCAGATCAAATGACGGTTCCCCATAAGGTTTACAGGCTCAATTCCCATTGGAGAGCACATATTTTCTACAAAATTTCTCAAACATTCAGTCCAGTAAATGTAATTAATACTGTTCAATTAAAAAAAAACTTTAATAAATTATGTCTATAAAACTATAAAAATAATGCATAAATAGAAAATATATTAAATAATTGTCAGACTTAATCTATTTCATAATTGTCATCTCGGAAGAAAATGAGTAACTACTGACACCAAGGTTCGAGCATGACACTCTGGACTTAGAAAGATATGTTTTCCACCAGGTGTATGAATCGTGGTGTAAGGCTACTGACTGAAGTGACTGTTGAGTGGAATCTAGTTGAATTAGTGTGAATTATTGTGTGCTTATGATTTTGGTTAATTATCTTTGGTTGATGTTTACTTCTTTGTTCTTGTTAAGTATTTATTTGTGGTTGTAATTAAATACTGTTTTATCTTAACATTGAAGTTTTGAGTTATGCTTAATTATTAATGGCCTCCGTACGTCACAAAAAAAAGATGATGATGCATCAATTATCTACACAAGTGTAGCAAACATGATCATTATGAGTTCTACAATCCTGTAGCATTGAGCCGAACTAAAATGATATAAATGTTAATATCCGTAGCTCAAATACTTACATCTTTTCCATCAGAGTGAGTGTTTAGAAAAATAATCTGAGTTAAAGAGGTGTGTTTTCCTTAAATGGAGTAAAAATAGCACTGGACACCATGAAGGGGAACTATCGAGTTAAATTAGCGTGAATTATTGTGCATCGACGATTGAAGTTTTGATTTAGGATTTACCGGACGTTAAGCCGAGCAGTGGTACTAACATGATATTCACCTAAATGGTTAATTATCTTTGGTTGATGTTTACTTCTTTGTTTTTGTTAAATATTTATCTGCAGTTGTAATTAAATACTTTTTTATCTTAACATTGAAGTTTTGAGTAATGCTTAATTATTAACGGTCACCATACATCACAAAAATAATACATATATATATATATATATATATATATATATATATATATACACACACACACACACACACACACGTATTTACAAGTATATCTACACATATACATACACCCTACATTAGTTTGCTTTATGACATCAACTGTTGCTGGGTTTTTTAAAGTTGAGTTTTGAATAAGACCCTAAATGAGGATAGAGAAATGATTTGTAGTAATTATGATTATGTTGTGGATAGTTTGGTAGAGCTCCATGTGTATTTAAATGAGAGCCTAATTCAGCACAAACATAATAGCCTTATCCACATGTTTAAAAAGGCTAAAAAATAGTATTATTAATTAAAAAAAAAAAAAAAGAAATAAAAAGCTAACACTCAGTAATATCAACTTTGAACATGGCCACAATATGCTGATCATGTTTGGAAAGTAAAAAATTCCCATGTCTCTGGATAGATACATAGAACAATCCAAACATTCAGTTAAAAGTAAAAAATAAAATTATCGTTGATAATAGCTAAAAAGCATAGCCAAAAATGCTCAGACATAGAAAACATTTGGATAATTTCTACATAATTTATGTCCAGAAAAGAAGAAAATTAGAAGAATACAAGAAAAATTAAATAAAGAATTTAACTGCAGTACCTTGTCAGTCATTTTTAATGAAATTATATATATATATATATATATATATATATATATATATATATATATACATACATCTTATAAGAAATGACAATTCGAAAAATCTTATTTTTTTGCCAATACATTTCATCTTCTGACTTTATGAAAGTGACATGTTTTTGTTGTCATAGTTACATTTAATCCAAAATTTAAAAAAGAGAGAGATGCTCCTGTGTAAAGACAAAAACATTTCGCTTTCATTATTGGCCCTGATAAAGTTCGAAGACAAAACACGTCAGCAAAAAAAGTAAGATTTTTTCCAATTGTCATTTCTTATACCAATTTGTCTTATCCACAGAATCCTTCTGGGAATTTTACTATATATATATATATATATATATATATATATATATATATATATATATATAAAATGTTTTGAACTATATTTCTGTATGTACAGGTATGTTTGTGCACATCAAAAAGTGTATGTAGAAAAAATTATGAATATATTTCTCTCTGTACATGCATGAAGTTGATATGGTTTTCACACTTTTATTTATATGATTGTTGATGAAAATTTCTTGGCTTGACCAACTTCCAGAAGTCTGATGAAACATCAGATTTTTTATTTTTTCTTGGAAGTGTTTCTTGGTTGTCCCAGGGGGAACTTTTTAACCATCAGCAAATCTCGATACTCGGGGAAAGTTTTTTTTTTTCTTCCTCTTCTAATTTTTTCTTTTTTTTGTTTCTTTTCAGCACCCTTCTTTTAATTTTCTCTTTTGGTTTTATTCTAATTTTTGTTATATTTATTTTTCAAGCCTGAGAAAGCGATTGAAATTTATGAGAGTGCATTGCGCTTGAATCCTAAAGACACAACTTTGGCAAGTAAAATTGGTAAGGCTCTAGTGAAAACTCATCATTATGGCAAGGTAAGCATGCAAATTGAATTCTTCAAGAGTATTATTTGTTCCTCTTGTTCTTGGGCCAGAAATTATTACATGTCTTTGCAATAGACTCTGAATCCAATACTTGTAGTCAGAGATAACGATTAAATTTGTCACATTTCTAGTTGAAGTTTTTTTTTTTTTTTTTTTTTTTTTCCATAAATATTTTTGTTCAGCAGGTATCTTTCTCAATTATATTTCTTGTCTTGTCTCTCCTGTACTAATATCTGAATCCTATTTTTATTCTGTTGGCTGTACTTGGGTTTTGCAAGCACACATGATCTTTTTTTTTTTGCATAGTTCTTGTTGATCATTTAGTCAACTGCATTCATTTCCACTGGTATAGCACGAATGATGATGCACCTTGTATATTTGATTGGCCTTTTTAAAGCTTTTTCTATGATTCTTTGAAAGATCAAAGGTGGAAAAATTAAAATTAAAAAATGCAATGATTAACTGCCTCATTTGCAAAAGTTTCTTTTATTTGCTTGATTAACATTATTTTGTGATGTCAACGAACACTCATTGCTACTTTTGTGATGTCAGCGAATACTCATTTGTCACTTTCATAATGCTCATTGTAGTAGAGACTTTGTAATCGCAGATACAACTATAGTAACACCGTTGAAAAATACTGGTGTCAGATACCTTCTAATATCACTTGCACTAATAGTATTTACTCGATAATACTCACTCGAATAGTAATCTGTATAGTGATCTAAATAGAGAAATAGTATAGTGAATAGAGTAGAGAATAACGGTCCGTATAGTAATAGAGGATAGAGTAGAAATAGTGATTTTAATAGAAATAGTGTTAAATTAGATGACACGCAACCTCCTACTTATGTGTTTCCTCTATGGTCATGTGGTCTACTTAATTCAATAATGGGATCACTTGTTTTTACTCTCTGGCGATCTATGTTCAAACTCAAGTGTCGGCAGCAACACTTTATTCCTATATGACACATTAGAAAGTGTCATCATTCATTAACATCATGTAGAAGGAATCAGCTGGGAGAAATCCTATTTGAATCTTGTGTCATATATAAAAAACAAATACAGATATTTGAAACCTCCAAAACCCAGTATCATCAGCTTTTTTTCTGGGCATTTGTAATTTGAAATCTTTAAATAACTGAAGTTTAATGACCAGTAATCCATTTTTCATTGCCTCATTGCACTAAGACTGGTAGGATTACACACTAGGGTCTGCAGCAATGACTAAAGAAATTGAACAATTTTTGTATGACTGATAATAAAATTGCTATGTTGTGTCATGTGAATTACTCCCCATTAAAATATACCAGTGTCAGATTTTTGCCTAATAAATCTTGTAAAAAAAGGAATCATCATTTATTTAATGTTTTTTTTTATCTCCTGATGAAAGTAACTTTGGCTTTTGTTTTTTTTTAGCTTTGTTGTGAAGTTTTCTTTGGGTAGATTCAGGTTTATTGCTGCATAATGTTGAAACACCACAGTTAAGCAATGTCAGGCCTGGTCAGTACCTAGATGGGTGACCATTTGGGAATACCAGGCGCTGTAAACTTGGATATGCGGTAATGTAATGGATAATGTCTCAGAATTAGAAGAACAGATTTTCAATTCCAGTGGGTTTGTTATGCACAAATATCCTTGGAAAGGTATGAATCCACATCTCCCTCCAGCAATGGGTTAATTAGTAGGACATGCCTGTAAATCATGATTATTTCCCCACAAAAAATTTACAATCTAAAAATATTTTCCAGTTTTAAATAACCCTCAAAAGGTTGATAAGCTGTAAAAAAACAAATCAATCAATTTGGGTAGAATCATTACTTGGTTATTACAAGTTCTTCAGTTGTGGAGGCATGGTGGACTATTGGATAGCGGCTTCAATTGAGGAATCGGAGAGCTGAGTTCGAATTCCAGTCGAATCCATTATATTCACTTACGTGCTAATACCCTTGGGAAAGGTGTGAATCCTCTTCTTCTACCTCCAGCCATGGGTAAATAGCAGGACAGACTGGGTTCTATAGCCTCGGATGGCAACTGGTCTAGGAGAAGGAAAACTCTGAATTCAAACCTGCGGAGGGTCGTTTGGGGACCTTGTGGCATGTAGTGCACCAGGTCTCTGTAATCTGCCCTTCAAAAGTGTGGATGGTCCTGCACAAGACCTTCACCACTATAATCAAATCTCATGTGCTAGACATGCAGGTTGGGGACCGCTTGTGAATTCCAAATTCCCATGAAACTCCAATATTGGAGCCGGCTCAACCCACCCTGGGTGAATGCCGTTTCAGGTACAGTGGTGTGGGGGGGGGCTTCAGTTGTGATTGACATACTCAGAGAAATTCTCTACTTATTCAGGAGTAATTCAATTGTAACATTGTGTGAAATAGAGAAGAATAAGTTAAGGATTAAGGAAAGAAACAAAAAAGATCTGCTTAACTAATAAACAGTCAGTCATACTATTGGAAATATATTGTATTTTTGAAATATAATATCTACGACATTGATGGTCACAAGTCCTAGGGATTTGCATCAGCCGTAACAAAAAGGATATGTCAGGTTTGAGTGCTTTTTCACTTGCTTGTTAATTAGCAAATTAGAAATTTGTGAAACAGATTTTCTTGTAAAAAAAAAAAAAAAAAAAAAAAAAAATTGTGTTCCTCTCACCAGAGAGAATTTTTGTCTCTTAGTGAACAGAGGCAGCCTGAATCTGCTAGATAGTAATGAACAAAAAGATTGGAAGTCCCTCTCCTTCACTGACAAGTAGTTGGTAATATTTTCTTGTTACGAGCAATAAAAATAATCAGTACAGACTATATAGTATGTGCTATTTAGCACTATGAGAGAAAAAAAAAAAAAATATTACTCTCTCTCTGTTGAAAAGATGGCTAATTTGATTTTCAATAAGTGGCAGAAATGGTACAACTTTTGTATACTGGTCTCAAAAAAGCTGTGGCGACTAACATTGTGATGCAGCTGGCTTGCTATGGAACAATGACAGTTGGTCACCAAACACCGTTTCAAGTCTTGTGGAACTGACTCCCAAGATGACACTTCCTTGTTCACTACAATCCTCTTCAAGTCTAGGGTTAACCATTATCTTCCCCACATATCTGCATAAACTATGCCTTTTACTCTGTAACCTTCTACCTTGAGTGACTCTCGGGTCTTATACAGCATGACCATTGTAAAAAAAAAAAAAAAAAAAAAATTACTAACCACAAGTAATTGTGTGGCGATGTCTAAAATCTAAAGCCGAAATGTTAATATTTGGTACTTGGTTAATTAGTCATTATACTTGTGTTAGATTTAAAATACAAAAGGAAAACTATCTTTTTTCCCTAACTTTACCAATTTTAAGGTGAAAAATTCTTAGGATCAGAGTTGGAATATTTCTTGTCTTAAATGAAGAACTGCTAATGAATAGCAACAACCCAACAGTGAAATTGAAATGCTAGAAATTTAGGCTTACAGTTTTATGTGCTGTTATTTGAATATAACTTTCAATTATTATTAAAGACATTTATTAAGCTCAGCCTAGTGTAGCTTAAGGAGAAATGAAAGTTAGGTAGATTGTGCTGCACCAATCTTCCAAGTGAGGAACATTTGAAATATATCTTTTATTTTGGCTTAAATACTGACAGTTGGCACCAGTGGAGAATACGTAAGTCTCAGCCATTAGACAAATCAGATATATTGAAAACTTGTGTTTGGAAAGGAGATTTGTTTATTGAAATTTATTGCAAGAAATAAAACTTCTTTATATCTTAGACAGAATTTTGCAAAATATAATCTTTCCTCCTCGATCATGTATATTTAATGATTGGAAAACTGAAAAAGAGACAAGGTTATTGAAATGACTAGGTATAAAGTATATACACAGAAGTGGCTATATATGACACATATATTTAAGATCATATAATATATGTATATATAGCACATATATAAGAATATATATATATATATATATATATATATACATACAAGTATAGGGCAGATAAAAGTGCATGATATGATTAGAGCATTGTATAGTGGCTATTTAGAAAAAAATAATTTCTTGTTTTTGTATACAGTTAGTATGAGATTGTAGTTGTGTAATGGCATTTTTTAACTGTAATTTTAAATATCTAATTAAAATGATTTTTATGTTAAATTAAAAAAAAAAAGTAAGTTGAATTTTTTTTTCTTCTGTTATAAGTATATAAAAAGAAAATTATTTATTGTATTTCCAAGACATAAAATGCATTGGGATATGAAATTAGATTATTTTGAAGAGTTTTTAGGAAAACAATTTACAGTTTATGAGTACAGTGTCCCATATGCTATTTGTCAGAAAATATTGCATATATAATATATAAAGAAATAATCATACATAGAATCAATCAGCAATATTAATGTGATTAATGGCGAAATCACTTTGCTAGTAGAACATAATGTATGCATTAAAATACTGTTAGTCCAATGAATGATGTGATCCTCATTTATAAAACTGTTGTCAGATGTTTCTAGTGTATATTACAGCCTAACGATGGAGACATGGATCTTTGAAAGTACTCGCTTAACTTAAAAAAATATACACTAGAAACATCTGACAACAGTTTTATAAATGAGGATCACATCATTCAATGGATTAACAGTTTTTTAATGCATACATTATGTTCTACTAGCGAAGTGATTTCGCCATTAATCACATTAATATTGCTGATTGATTCTATGTATGATTATTTCTTTATATATAAAATATATGCTGTCTTATATTATATATATATATATATATATATATATATATATATATATACACACACACACACACACACATATATGTAATATCTTATTAATATAAACATTATTTTTCATGGATACACATGTGTGAGTTGCAATACCTGTTTTTTTTGTTATTAAACATTGAAATTAATAATAATCGGCCTAAATTGAGAAGTCTTACTAAAGAAAAATTGTGCCTCCAACAGGAATTGAACTTGCATCTCTTTTTTTCTAACAGGCAAACCACTTTCTTAGCTAAGGTGTGTCTCTACCAGTTTCGGTCCTAGAGCCAACCTTCTTGCCTGTGGGGCAAAGTTTGAATAAACCTATTTAACAAAAGACCATTTTTCTCAATGGTTCTGCAAATCTAGATCCATTAGTTTCAGTTTCATACCAGAAATGTAAACAACATTAATTTTTTAAAGGATTTTTTTATCTGATATTTCTTCTTACTATAAACCTTATTTTTAGTATTATATTTGAGTTGCAATCTCTTTTTTTTTTTTTAATTTTTTTTTTATTAAAATTCTTCATAAGTACTGGACAACTAAATGAGTGACAAATGAATTGTGGACAAATGAGCTCAAGTTTGAGCTTTTTGGTAGTAAGAAGAGAGAAGGAAGCCAGGAGAAAGACTAATGAATGTGTGGTTTCAACAGTTAAGCATCAGGGTAGGGATCTGTTATAGTGTTGGGGAATTTTAGAGGAGAGAGGGCAGGAGATTTGATTCAGGTCAAGGGAATCATGAAAAAAGAACAATAACATTTGATTTTGCAAAGACATGCTATCCCATCTAGTTTACTATACATTATTGGAAAAAAAATTCACCTTTCAACAAGACAATGATCCAAAAACACTGTTTTAAATTATGTCAAAAGGGTGAGAGTGAGCTTTTTCAGTGTTTGAAGAATGTTTGGAAAGTTCTGCTATCTACTTTTTTTTTTTTTTAGTTGTTGAAAAGAATGCTAAGAATATGTAAAACAGTAATTAAGGCAGATGGTGGTTTTATTGACAAAAACAAAATATGATGCTGTTCTATAATAATGTGTTATAGTTAAGTGGTTATTTTTTCTCAAAATAAAACCAAATACACTGTATTTACTGAAATATCTTTTACTTTAAAATAAGTACAGAAATATCTGATTTTAAGGTGTTTTTTACAGAAATCCATAAAACTTTATATATATATATATATATATATATATATATACACGCACACACACACTTATGAGGTAATTTTGGATTTCTCTATTATGTAACACACACACACACACACACCTATATATATATATATATATATATATATATATATATATATATAGGCTTGGCTTTACTAATGAGTATTCTGGAGCAGACTCCATGTCTAATGCACAACCGGCAGTTATTGACAAGGCCCACATGAGACAAACAGGTTTTCCTGCAGCAGGTGCAGGAATAGGATTGGTGTGAAAACAATAAGTTTATAGCACAGCTTCCTCTCTTTTGAGAGTCTGCAGTGGGATTCTGCTAGGGAGGTGGTTGCCTGGAAGATCTTGTGGTGCCAAGAATTCCTGTTGCTGCTTCCAATTTCCATTTGTGTACATCAATTCTGAAAGTGACAAGGGTCATCTTTCGGAAAACCCTGTATTCCTTTCATGGCGCCTCTCTAAGCACACACACACACACACACACAAAAACAAGATGCCACCAAAGTATTTGGTGAATTTGGGCTGTCTGTTATACTTTCAAATTATCCAATATTTCCTTGACTAACTGAATATTTCACACATTTCTAAAAATTTCACCATTTAACAAAAAGACTTCATTTTCTATGGAATTTTAAAATATTCTTTCAGGATTCCATTTTGCTTATTAAGTTCAATGAATTTTTCATCAGCACCCTGTTTGTTTTTATATATATATATATATATAATATATATATATATATATATATATATATAAGGTTTCAAAGATTCCTCATCAGACTTCTCTTTTCTCTGTTTGGTCTCCATATGTAATCATTAGAAGTACACTATACATTTAGTAGATGTTCTTTATACTGATGAATGTATCTACTGAAACAAAGCAAAAATATGCATCTAGAAAGTGAATATTGTCTCATCTGTTACTCAATAGATTTGTGTAGAATATGGCTGTATCTGCTAATCACTGAGCTAAAATATCACATTCATGGGTCATGTGCCAAGACATCTGATTAAATATAACTGTTTCCATCAAAAGAGGGACTTGATATTTACCTTGTCTCCTAAACAATGTAAGAACAAGATTACTCTCTCTGGTCATGGTAATGTACATTCATTTTTTGTTTAATCATTTCATCCCAATCAAGGCAATAAAGCTACTAAGATGCAATAATGTTATTATTGTATCTGGTCTAAAATGAGTTTTATGTCATTGGACAACTTACTTATGAATGGATCTTGTAGTTTTGAAGAGAAATAAATTTACTTCATTATAGATACCATATATGGTGCTAGACTTGTTCAGAAATATCTAAACTATCTGTTATATGCAACCACTTTCTCAGATTGATGGTTTAAAATGATGAGTGTAGTGTGTAGATCTCGTTGAAGACCATCCTTCCTCAAACTGTACCAAATAACAGAAACCATATTATCTGAGGATTTCCAACGGCGGCAACAACTAAAATGGATATCATATATAACTCAAAGTGAGAATAATGACATACACAAGATGCTGACATTCCACATGACCCCAAACAAAAGGCAAGGAAGGAAGGCAATGTTGAAAAGCGCATTAACTGCCACAAGACTTGAGAAACATATTTTCCTGAGAAAATGTTTTAACAGAAAGATTTTATAAATTTCAACTGACAGTTGCTCTGACTGCTTGGTTAATGAATGCCAAATGTTTTCTTATAAGGAAATGGCTAATATTACTACTATCATATGGTCTAAAATTAGTTTCATATCACTGGAGACCTTACTTATGAATGGTCCCTTGTAGTTTTGAGTTACATATACAATATTATTAAAACAGTTTAAACTTATTGCTTTAAAAAATTTTATCTTGGTATTGTAATACTAAAAAAAAAATTTTTTTTTTAATCATCTTACCCCAAGTAATACAGTAATACAGCAAAGCCATGAAGACACAAGGAGGTTACTGAGTGTGAAAGAACGAGAAAAAAAGAGTAACATTATTAATGAGAACAATAGGAAAAAAGCAAAATCAAGAAGACAGTAGATAATGATTGACATTGCATTTAAATTTTTGAAGATCAAAGTTGGTTGGAAATCACTGAGTGAGAAGAGAGTTCCACAAGTGAGAAGTGTGAAAAAGAATTGTTAGCACAGAACTTATGATTACATCTAACGAATTCAACTCTTCATTGATGAGACCTTGATACCAATCTATGACTGCACTTAAATTCGTAGTCTAGATACTATAGCCAAGAGTTCATCCTAGCAATTGCCATAAAAGTATTTATAGAAAAGGTACAGGGAAGGTACATTATGGTGGTAGGAAAGTGACTGAAGCTGAGATGCCAGGTCAAGACCGATAACACTGCTGATTCTTTGAATTTCATCAAGAATCTCAAGATCACCATATGTGGCAATAATGTTCAAAGCATGGAAGAATGGTAGACTTATGTTAATAAGACTAAATGTAGAGTATTACTAATGTCTTGGTTGCCTAAGATGTTTGTCATTTGTTTCCTCATCTTCACACACATACACTAATATATATATATATATATATATATATATATATATATATATATATATATTATTTTTTTTTTTTTTTCTGAATAAAAACAGACCACTTTAAGGTTCCATGTAATAAATTATTTCACCACAGCCTTTTAAAGGGCTCTGGATCATCAGACTTTACTTCCAAAGGTTGAAATGAAAAATGAAAAGAAATTTGCATATTTTTGACTGGCTGTATTAAGCATATGTAAATTAATGAAGTGAGCGGGGAGAAAAGACATGAGTGAGTTAGATGTACCATTTCAATTCTTTATCCCTAACCCCACTTGGTGTTGGCCAGACATTGCTTAACTTAACATATGTTATCTCTAGATATGGATGGGTAAGGGGTGAAGAAGAAAACCGACATAAAAGGAAGAAGATACAATAAAATAAATCATGATCATGAGAGAAGGTTTCACTCAATTTCTTGAATGCTGTTATTTCGCATTACTTTAAAGGGTATATTTGGGGGTTAAAGTTTGATATAAATCTAAATGTCTAAAAAATCTATGAAGAATTTAATTTGATGTTTGTTGGAGTTTTGGGTATTTTCTATGAAATAGTCGATTGGAAAAAATTTCTAGAAAGTACATTGAAAGAATAATTCATTTTACATCTAATAATCTTTTTTATTTTCCTAAACTTTTTTCTTGTTGATTATTAAGTTGACATCTATTCGTTTGAGTTTTGTTCATAAATTAAACTCGTGACTGTTTTTAGATACCTACATAATTATCAAAGGTTATTCCAATTTAAATAATTTTATCATCAATAATGATTATTAAAGGGTAATATATTTCAATTTAAATTAAATTACCAATTTAAAATTTACCTCCGTATTATTTAAACTTGCTTCCAATTGGAGAATATTAGAGGAGAAATTTGGATAAAACATTATTAACAGAAAATTAGGTCTTTCTTTTATAATACTCTATATATCCATACACATACACACCTCTACACATATCTGAACACCTATCTATATCCACCACATACATGCATATCCCTATATACCTATAAATCCATATATACACATACCCACACATCCACATAAAACTATATGTATATACCCATACATACGCATATACACCTGTAGAGAAACACATACACGCATATATACATATCCACACATACACATATATACTTACATATATACACACATACATAATTATATATCTATATATATATATATATACACACACACACACACATACAAATACCCATACATAGACATCTATACATATACACACATACACCTACACACACACATATACATACACCCACATATGCATGCAATCAAAGAACATATCAATATCAATACGTCATTACATTATGAATACACAAATTCCTATAATTATACATACATATATATATATATATATATATATATATATATATATATACATATATTACCCGCCATCCCATATCTATGGCAAGACAGATAAGTACCCACCTAATTGTACACATCCACACTCACATATACATAAAAAAAACCCTGTCTGCCTCTCTTTCCATATAAAAACATAAACTTAAAAAAGACATTACAAATATCAAAAACTCAAAAAAACTATGGATCAGAGCTGATAAATCTAAAAATATTTACAAAATTAATCCCTCTGAATACAAACATCTGATTCAAAATAAAGTTTCTGGTTCTTATAAAAAAGTTAATAATTCTAAACACTTATCCTCCATACACAAAGAAACTGTGAAATTATAATCTACAGTCCAGACTAATAAATCCCTCCAAATCAGAGTTAGGAATAATTTCTAAAAATATCCTAAAAAGAATAAACACATTTATATTAACAAAATACCCATTAAACATTTCGAAAGATTCATCTGACACCATTAACTGGTTCCAAAAAATAAAATATAATTTCTAAAGAGTTATTAGAAAATAGCTTAAGTTTTGCCAAAATCCACACTGATATTACTGACGAAGAAATAAAAATCATAATGGACTCTAGACGGTCTATACTAAAACTGAATAACACTACTTGGATTAAAAAAGACAGAGACAACTTTGATGTCCCAATCGGATCATTTGATTCAGCTCAAATAGCTGACCTAATTGGTATATACATTTTAGATAGCCTAAGTAGATTCCTTGACCCCTAAAATATAGGACTATACAGAGATGACGGATTGGTTGCTGTACTTGTTACCAATGGTTTAACATCCCAACTACAAAAGAAAATAATTAAGGCTGTCAAATTTCTAGGGTTTAAAATCGAGATTTCTTCCAACCTAAAAATAGTAAACTTCCTAGACGCTACATTTAATCAGGACAATAGCACTTATAAACCCTTCCAAAAGGAAAACCAATCACCCATATATATAAGTATCCACTCCAATCACCCAAAATCAATAATTAAACAAATTCCAAATACAGTAAATGCAAGAATAAATAAACTCTCCTCCAGTAAAACCATTTTTAACCAGAATAAATCGGAATACAATAAAGCCCTATTAAAAAGTAACTTTAAACAGATACTAAATCACATAGATAAGTCAGTAAATAAAAAACCCACTAAATCCAAAAATAGGAAAAGGAAAATTATATGGTTCAACCCAACTTTTTGTAAACTTTCTAATATTAATATAGGTAAATACTTCATAAAACAATAACAAATGCTTCAAAAAACAACACTCGAAAGTTGAAAAGTATATGAGTGAGAGAAGTGAACATCTTCCTGGTTGTAGTTTAAGATGTCTTCTGATTGAATGTACAATTTCAAGATATTGATAAAGATTGGTCACTTTGATTTTGCAAAACAAAGTAACGTGTAAAATTTAGTCACAAAACAATCATATTTTGCATTTTTGGCTGTTCAAAGCAAAATACCGTTTTAACTTGCTGTAAAAAAAATAATTCAATGAATAAAAGCACATACAAATTACATATTTAGAAAGATTTTCATTTTCTTTCCAGCCATATGAATATTTTTAAGATTCGACCAGAAATACACGAGAATTTGTGAATCGAATGGACTAAGTTGCAGATTTATCAATCTCAAACGAAATCTGATATCAACTGGAAATGCTATCATCTAAATTAAAAACTGAAAAACCGAATTGAAAACGATGGTATCAAGGAAAAAATAAACATAAATTGCCAAACTGACCAACCCTAATATATTGCATATTAGTTCTCTTGTTAATATTCCATTCTTTTGCATGGTATGACGTCATATAATTGCATTATGAATTTACGATTTGTGTCTGATATTTTGCAACGGAAATATCTTTGCTTGAAGAAGCTCGAAGAACAAGAAACATGTGTAGCAGAATTATGGAAAATAGAGTATAGTATATATTTTAAAATAAAAAATACACTTTTCAACCAAAAACATTTGTGGTTTATCTTCTTTTTAAAATATACTCTTTTCTCTTGGAACAAATATGCCCTCTTCCATATATATATATATATATATATATATATATATATATATATAAGTAAAAGTTTGTCACTTAGCTCATTGATGTTACCTTCAGCATCCAGACTCCAGAGTTTTGTAGGCAGACCTGCCCATTCACTCTTCAGTGGGTATCAGCAATTTACTGCTTTGTATTTTGTATTTTTTCTTTTTTATGCACTTATTGTTGTAAGTTTTCTCTGTATTGTTTGTGTTTGCGTGTGGGGGCCATGTGCCCATCTGTGCTGATGTGTATACGTGTAGGGTTTTGTGATCATTTGTCTTTTTCTTTCCTTTTTTTTGTTTTTTCACTTTACACTCGCTCTTTAGCTTTTTCTGTTTTTTTTCCCTTTTTTTTTTTTTAATATTTGCCATTTGCGGTGAATTATTACATTCTCTAGATATGCCACTGTTTTTCATTTTTGACTGTTCTAGTTTGGTTTTTTGCTACGAAAGTTGTATTTTGTTTTTTACATAAATAATTGATATTAATCCTTAAATGATAAATATTATACAAACACACACGCACACACACATATATATATATATATACATATATACTTATATTTTCACTAGGCTATTATTTTGTATTCTTATGTGCATTTTGAAAAGGGCTTCCAAATTTTTCTCAGCAGAAATAACCTTTGAATATTCCCCCCCCCCAAATACACAGAATGCTTAGTATACTGATTTTTAAATGACCCTCACATCAATGAGCCATGTAACCAATTAGTTTTGTGGGTGCCTCACAAGTACTGCAGTGGTGGTTGTGTTATGGTAAGATAGCATAATGGAACCTTTCCCTTTTTAGGCTAGTTTCTTTCTCTAAATCTGTTTCCTAACCAAAGCAAGTGAACTCTATTTGCCTTGTTATAGCTGATCGATTCCTGCCTCAAGGGCATTAGTGCAAAAGTGAATGCGACAGACTCCTTCAGGATTTGAACTCTGCCTGCTGATTCCATTTCTCACATCAATATCTGAAGACAATATGCCCGTCCATTGACAATACCAGCCATCCCCACTGAGCTTATTCTTCTTGTTTAAAAAGCACTAGCACTGTGGAAACTGGAAAAAGCAATAATTTTCAATTAATATTTAGATTAAAAAATTTCTCCTTTCTTCTTTTCCCATCCAAAATAATGTATTTGGTTAGAGGTTAAATTTTACAGCCAATCTGTGGGCTTAAATTATTTTGAAATAATTTTGCTCGATGAGGTCATTAATATTCATGACACTTTATATTTATTTATTTATTGAATTCATTAATATTTATGACACTACAATAACTCTATTCAGATAATATATTTTATTAATGCCAGATGTTTTCTCTGCTTGTCTTGATTTGAAACTATTATGAAATAGAATCATTTTTCTTTTATTATTTTGACACCTGAGGTTTTAAAATTGTGGTTGGAGATTCCTGATATTGAATTAAATAAAGATGAATCACACTCAAATGAAGCTGTTTTTAATTCTTTAAATGGAAAAGAACTGATACTACACTTTATTCAGTGGTAGTTTTTATTACTTTATTATCTCTTGGCCTGTAATAAAGTGCATAATAAAATATATATAAATAAGAACTTCAGATAGAATATATCTGTAAACAGACTATATGAATAAAGACAAAAGGAAAACTTAGCCAATGAGTTTTTTGTTCTCTGAGGGACTATATCAAGGCAAATGAAAGGATTTATAGAAAAAGCACCATGGAAGCTATACTATGGCAGTGATTTGCCTTGATAAATCCCTCAGGGGAGGAAACACGTCAGCTGAGTTTTCCTTTTGTCTTATATATATATATATATATATATATATATATATATATATATATATATATATATATATATAAGAGAGACACTGCCAAAAAAGGTATACACACTTCAGGAAAAGAAAAACTTGTGTAGATATTGTAATAGTAAATTTATTCGGTCATTGCGAGATTAATACAAGCTATGTTTGGACTCTACAATCACAAGAGTTGATTAAAGAGGTGGCATTTAGCTCCCAGAAATTTATTAATATGGTGAACTACTGCTTGGGAAACCTTGATTAAAGTATCCAGAGGGATTTTATTCAATGTCTTGTCTAAGATCCATCTATACAGTTAGTTTTCTGCAATACAAAGCATCCTTTAAGACTTGTTGATGCAACAACTATGAGACAGTCACCCCTGAATGCACTCTGCCCAAGGACAGACACACAACTGAGAGATGATAAATAATGTGTTACAAACTCCTCAAGGGAGGGGTTGATTTACTTTACTCCCCACTGAGTCAGGTTGTGACACAAGGTCAATTTTTAAACATGGGGACCCGGGTGTCTTCACTCAGGCTGCTAGTCTTAGCTGGTCATAGTTTATCAGACCTGGTCCAAGTTAGTCGTAGCTGTGATACTACCAGTGCAGGGACAGATCCCTGTGCCTGTCAAGTATCAGAATGTGTATACCACTTGGAGGAGGGATTGATTTACTTGGCTCCCCACTGAGTCAGGTTGTGACACAAGGTCAGTATTTAACGTGGGGACCCGAGTGTCTTCATTCGGGCTGCTGGTCTTAGCTTATCTAAGCTGTTCAGAGCCTGTCCAAGATAGTCATAGCTGTGACACTACCAGTGCAGGGACAGATCCTGGTGACCAGTAAGTATCTGAATGTGTATACCCCTCGAAGGAGGGATTTGTATTTACTTGATTCCCCACTGAATCAGATTGTAACACAAGGTTGGTTTTTAACGTGGGACCCGAGTGTGTTCACTTGGGCCGCTGGTTTAAGCTAGTCAGAGCCGGTCCAAGGTAGTCATAACTGTGATACTACCAGCACAGGGATGGATCCCTGTAACCGGTAAGTATCTGAATGTGTATACCCCTCAAGGAAGGGGTTTACACTGTATTTACTCATTCTCCCCACTAGGATGAAATGTGACACAATGTCATTTTTAAAGTGGGGACCCAAGCGTGTACACCCAGGTAAGGGACAAAAATTGCCCAGAGCCCTCACAACCGTCGGTTGTGCTGGTTTCAGTGCGAGAACCGATCCCTCTTTCTGGTGCAATGAGAGGGTGTGGCCTTGGGCAGCTGTTCTCCAGGGCTGGGCACCTCTCAGTATAATTTTCTCAGTTGTTACTCTGTCCTTTGACAGAGCACCACCTGAGCACTCTACTCAAAGACAGAGATGCAACTGAGAGATGATAAGCCATTGTTTCAAACTCCTCCAAGGAGTAACTTATGTGCTAAGGAAGGGGTTTACGTATTTATCATATCAAAAATAGTTCTGTTTAAGAATAGTACATAGTGCAGAAAAGTGTTTGAAATTTGCATTTTACTTGGCCTTCAACAAGTTGGCATCTATTTGTAAAACTTAACTACAACACGCCAATTTATGAATGAAATGTTCATTTAAAATTTTTGTTTCAAAGTATTGTATTATATATATATATATATATATAAAAGGTTGGTGCAAAAAATAATGACGGTTTTTGACGTTAAAAAATATGTTAAAAACCTTCATTATTTTTGCACCAACCTAATATTATAAGTATCATCTATGTAATATATATTATACAGGGTGTCGATTAAATTTTACAATTTAAAATATTTATTACAAAAGCAAATGAACAGACAAACATCTGGAAATTTTTACAAAATAAGTAGATATTGCATGTTTTTTAGCTAATTTAATACACCTCTATATAGGTATCATTAGTTGTATAAAGCACATCAAAATGGTACTCGATTTACATGATCAATTTTTTTTCTCAGATGTTCTTGGTTGTCCACTCCTCTTTTTATCCAACCTTGTTCCTGTCTCCATAAATTTCTTATGCTATGCACAAATTGACAGATGTGATGGTGGATTTATTCCAGTCTGTTTTGCTGAGTCAGCATATCTGATTTTGTTTCAATAAACTATGACACACATTGTTCCTTTTCTTAAGGAGTAGCCATTTTTAGGAGTTCTTTTAACAGTACCTTTTTCATCAACAAGATACCTGAAATATACAAATGCAATGTGATTAAAACTTTAATAGCTACTGAGTACATAGAACAAATCTGATTAAGATATCTCATCAATTTATTGACATGCTTTGTTATATATATATATATATATATATATATAGTCACCCACAGACAGAATGTTTTGCTGTATCACAGCTCTTCAGTGTAGCTAGACATCTGATTGCTTCAAGCAAGGATCAAAACTTAACTGATTTGGCATCAGTCAGAGATCCTACCCCAGGCCATTGACACACATGCCAGAGAGAAAGGGAAATTGTAGCGTTTTCTATATGAAATATGCCACTGGCTAAGAGAACTAAATTTGTACTTGAAGAGTAATGCATTCATAATATATACATATATATATATATATATATATATAATATGCCTTATGTTTTCAACCTTGTGCCACATCTAAGCTATGCTTAGAAAATCACCATAACATTTGCATTCATTGAGTGGACAAAAACTTGCTAATTCCAACTTTATGATGATTCTGAAGTTATTTCCAGTGACAAGTAGTTTTAGTTGAAAATTTGATTATAGCAATTAGGAAGCAATTCTTTCATTTTTTTAATTTTTTTTGTCCTAAATCAGGCTGTGACTTACTATGAAGCAGCACTCAGAGCAGGTGGACAAAGTTTTCTGGGGTAAGATATCCATTATTCCTTTTGTTTTTTTTCCTGTCCTTCATTGCTTTCTATGTTTCTCACTTGACTTTTTCTTCCATCATCTTCCTCCTTCTCATCTGGTCAAATTCTTTTACTTCATCATTGCTTCTACATTTCCAGTCTTCCAGGTTAAATATTTCTTCATTCCTTTCTTTTATTGTCTCTTCATTATTATTTCCTTCACTCTTCCCGTTTTCCTTCTTTTGTCTTGTTCTTTCTTATTTAATGTTTTCATTTTCTATTCTGTCTTTCAACCTTCTTTCTAGTCATCTCTGCCTTCTTTTTCCTTTCTTTTCCCTCAATTTGTATCTCCTGTTCTTGTTTTTTTCTCCCTCTTACGCTTTCTTTCTCTCCCTCTTACGCTTTCTTTCTCTTCCTCTTACGCTTTCCTTCTCTCCCGTGCTTTCCTTCTCTCCCTTTTACACTTTCCTTTCCTCCTCCTAGGCTTTCCTTTCCTCCTCCTAGGCTTTCCTTTCCTCCTCCTAGGCTTTCCTTTCCTCCTCCTAGGCTTTCCTCCCGCACTTGTGCTTTCTTTTTCCCTCTCTTACGCTTTCCTTTTCCCTCTCTTACGCTTTCTTTTTCCCCCCTCTTAGACTTTCTTTTTCCTCCCTCTTAGGCTTTCCTTTCCCCCCCTCTTAGGCTTTCCTTTCCCCCCCTCTTAGGCTTTCCTCTCCCCTCTCTTAGGCTTTCCTCTCCCCTCTCTTAGGCTTTCTCTTCCCCTTCCTCTTAGGCTTTCTCTTCCCCTTCCCCTTCCTCTTAGGCTTTCTCTTCCCCTTCCTCTTAGGCTTTCCTTTTCTCCCACCTCTTAGGCTTTCTCCTTTTCTCCCTCTTACAATTTCTTTTTTTTCTTCTTCTTTCTCAATGCTGTTCTCTTCTGTGTTTCACTCTTGTTTATTACCTCCTCTTATTCTTTTCAGCCTGAGTGATATCATCACAGATTTATAATGTACATTGTGTCACATTTTGGGACACCTTTTCTTTATTTTAAGCAAAATGCTACCTTAGTGTTTAAATCTGAAGTTATAAATCTTTCATTTTTTTTTTTGTTTTTTATAAAGTTGTCAGTCTTATGTAATTGAAGAGATGTATTTAAAACTTTTGTGGTCAAAATTCCAACTATTTAAAGTCACATGAGTAATCACTTGATGATATTATCTAGGGAAAAAAATTGTTACTTTCAATGATGTCTTCTTTCTCTGATCGTGTAGATAATATTACCCAGAATTCAATTATTGTAAATCTTACATGCCTACTGTGACATCTTTCAGAGTTCATATATCAAAAATGCAACACTTGCATCTCCCATTATCTTATTGTTGATAATTTTGTTGGTTGATCTTCAAAAGCAGAATTGAGCTTTGTTCTTGCATATTTAGATTTTGCTCTTGAATTAATAATTATTGCCGATCCCTGCAATTCAATCGGCAAAGCAGTTATTGGCAAGAGCAGCTGGTGTTATTAAAATTCAAACAAACTTATGCGATGACAAGCTTTCTTTTAACTATATTATTTGGTTAAACACCCATTTCTTGTTATTTTAAGCAATGTTTATTTTTGTTGTAGAAAAGTTCAGCATCTCTGATATTCCTCTTAGCCAAAATTAACGTAAGTGGCTCCCTCTGCCAGAAGCCTTTAATTGGATTTCCTGGCAAATTTAGCAAAGAGTTGTTGTTGTTGTTGTTAATGTTTCAGATTTAGTTTGAATTTTTCTGTATTGTTTTTGGTCAGCTGTCATCAGATTATCTTGCATCTGATGCAGAATTTTATGCCAAGGCTGGTGATGGTGGGGGGTATTTTTCTTTATTGTTCTATAAAGCTACTTGAAGGCAGTTTATTTGTTATGACACAATCCAGCGAGTTAAACTTCTTCATCGGCTTGATCCTAATATCTCCAATTTGTAGCTCTCCCTTTTGGGTTATTCCATTTGCTGATAATCATACATTCTGTCTTCTTACAGCTAATAGTTATTCTTTTCTTCTTGCTATCCTTTATTACATTATGTAGGAGTCTGCCATCAATACTATCATCTGCATATCTTAGATTGTTAGATTTAATTATAACTTTTTTTATTAAACAAGCATTTTCATCAAGACATTACTTCCTTGATTATCTGGTCCCCTTGTGACAGAGGATTGAAAAAATATGTTTGGATAAATTCATAATTTCAGATAAGTGATTACCTAAATTATTGAAAAAGGATGAAGAAAGAAATCATTTTCTGAAAGAAATTTAACATTCTCAAACACTTTATTCATGGTTTTGTCAATTTTTTTTTTTTAATGAAAAGATGCGTCAATTTTTGTCTGTTTCTGGCTGTAACAATTCAACTGTATGTAATTTGTATGAAAACAAGGAAATGAATAAAAATTAATTGATTTGATATTATCAGCGTTTTTAACAATAGTATAGTTTTCAAAATTTTAAAATGCTTGTCCGAGATAAAATATTAAAATGGATTTAGTACAGATAGATGAAAAATGTTTGAATGATTTCCATTTTTCTTCTCATTTCATGTCCAAATAATTGAAATCTGAATAATCAAAGATGTCCTGTAGTAGAATTCTTGAAGAATCTAGTTTTATATATAACTAAATAAAAAAATATCATTTGTAAACTGTCATGAATGAGATGAGTCACTTAAAAAGAAAAATGTCACTATAACTTAATACAATATTTCTGTATATTATTTACAATATTTGGACTATTGTGCTGATTCCTTAAGTTTACGAATTTTCCAATGGTTTTCTCTGTCTATGATCTCAACGTGATCCCACAGAGGGTGGTGATCTCCCTTCTTTCTCCATTTGTGCAGCCATACCTGATTTTTCCACTTCCCCTCATGTTACAGCTTTCTGGTGTTCTTGAAGCCTTACCTTAATGGGGTGGCCTGTCTACCCTTTATATTTCTTTCCGCAGCTGTGGGATCAGGTTGAGATCATAGACAAAGAACACCATTGGAAAATTCGTAAACTTAAGGAATCAGCACATATGCTAGGCCACAAAAATCTCCTGAGCCGACCAAGCATATAAATGAATACAATATAGGAACCAGTAATAAGGAGTGCCAGAGAAAAGCAATGATAACAAAGTTGCAATATGAGCTCTGCTAAAAAGATGATATGATATGATAACAGCAAAAATTGCAATATGAGCACTGGTAAAAAATGGTTGATGAAGACATTAGGTTTATAATACCCAGAAATTCATATACAGATCACCTCAAGGTCACATGACACAGTGGATCCAGTGACAGGACCCAAAGAGTGTGATTTCAATACCTGGCTAAGGCAATGGAGAACTTTCAGAGGGAAATTAACAGGAGATAACTAATAACTGACATCCATTAAATATGGCACATGGAACTAGAACAGTCTACCCCAGTGAGCAAAATAAAAGTTCAGTTCAACATTCCAACCACCTGAAGAAGGCCCAGAGCGTACAACGGCTGAAACATTGTAATAAATTTGTCGACAAAGATGATTACAATAGTCCGAATAATGTAAATAATAAATAATACCTCATCTCAGAAATATAGACATATTTCTGTATATATTTCAAAAAGCTTTCAGCTATTCCCATTTCTCTTCTAAGCATATTACCTGGTTGTTGTTAATTTATGGAAAGAAAGACGCATATTTGGCATCTGACAGTATATGTTCTAAACTTTGTTTCCCTGAAGTTCAAACATTTTTTCCTTCCACTACATTGATAAGCTGGTAAGCTTAATGATGTCACTACGTCTGAATAAGATGTGTTTTTCAGTTATTTGACATTAGCTTGAATGTTTATGGGTTTGGAACACAAGAAATACACACATGTTCAGTAAATTGGTCTGTTGCTTTTGGCAGGATTGACTTGGCTGAATTACTTCTCCGTCTTAAACAACATGAAAAGGCAGAGAAGATCCTCAGGCAGACTTTGGAACAAGATGTTAAATGTAAGAATTTTTTTTTTTCCTTTCCAATATCTTTTGAAGAAAACAAAAATGAAAAATTTGATACTGTCTGTTATTTTTCCTTTCTTTTAATTTATTTATTTAAAAAAAAACACCAACTTAAACTTTCTTGAACTTGCTACTTTCAGTGGCCTACTGCCTGCTGCTGAAATAATACCCCAAGGAACTGTGTTTTTGCTGGATCAAATATATATTTTATTTGACATCATCTATGTTACTTGTCTTTGAGTGTCTGCTTCATGGTTGATATAATTGTGCATTTCAGTTAATTGGTGCCAGTGATTTGTTATTTGAAATGATGTAAATTTCCAGAATTCCAAATACTGATTACCAAGACAGGCCTTTACTGCTTGGTAGAATGGTCATGCACAATCTGCCTAATCTCTTAAAAAAAACAAACATAAAACTTGGTACATTTCTAAAAGAACTTAAAATTGTAGCACTATTAGTTTTAGTTTTTATTAGATGAAGCATTGTCAGCCATTATTATTATTAATTTTTTTTACTAATATTGCATCTGCATTATTTTATTAGATATTAGATAAAGCATTGTCAATCAGTATTATTAAAATTAAAAAAAGTTCCTTAAAAATTATGAAAATTATGAATATGAAAAAAGGTTACAAAAAAAAAGTTTTGATATCCTATTTGCTGTCTTGTTGAAATCAATATTTCAATGACCAAATATAAGAATACTGATTTTGAGAAGTGCTTTGGGCTGAATTTAGAAGCACCACTGTAGCGAAAGAGAAAATCACCTACTTCGAAAAAGAGTTTGTGTTTTGTGTTGTGATCTGCCAAAGAAGAATTAAAGAGAATAGCAAGAAAGCTGCTACTTTATATATCAGAGAAAACGATGCTAATATTCTTTCCTCCCTTCACTTGGTGAATAAAGGCTGTTTTTTTTTGCTTACCAGCAGAACAATTTTTGAGCTTGGTGGGCGAAAGTGTGTTTCTGCTGTTGCAGAGTGAACATTGGATTTTTGAACCTGTTTTTCATTGCTACGTTGCCTGCTGGATTGTTATGCCATGCATATATATATATATATATATATATATATATATGTATATGTAAAACAGACTCTTGCCGATGGGTGTTGTTCACTTTTATATTTATATATGCTCTCTTCCTGATATTGAGCACTTTAACCAAAAAGAAACTGATCAGCCTCAACTTCGCTGTTGAATAAACAAAAGGTATCATCAACATACCGACAATACATTTGAGGACAAAGTGGACTCTTTTCCGTATCTTTTCTTCGTGAAAGCTAACAAATATGTTGGCAAGTGCTGGACCCAAATAAAAACAGCATACCTTAAAACCTTATTTTATCATATCTTGCCAGCTAAGTTTACATTTGAATGATTCATCCAACATTTCTAAACATTTACAACAGCATACCAGTCTGCATTTACAATTCAGAGAAATTCTTGTTGAAAATACATCTAAACTTTACCATGAAAATAAGCATAAACTAAAAATTCTTGAAGCTATGTATATTAAAAAAGTGAAACCAAACTTTAATAAAATTAATTATGAATACTGCACAAATCTTTTAAAATGTGTACAGTAGCTAGTTTAAAATATTGAGGTTTGTATCAATAGTTCATAAGACTTATTTTTAAAAAAAAAAAACAAACTCTCCACAACCTCATAACTTACTTTACCTCCCCTGAAGCATTACTGAAGCTAAAGTACTAAACTCAACATTCTTCATTTCACTAGTAAAAATTTTAAACTTTCAGATGAAGACAGTAATTTTGTCTCTGAAAATGATGAACAATACAAAATTTGTCTTGAAAAAATGCAACACACTGATGATGACATTGTGCTAATGTCAAAAGTACTTGAAATAAACAATATGTATCAATATAGTAATTTTCTCTCTTTCTTTCACCAAAAAGCTTGTCCATAAATATGAAAGGATCGAATTGAAAACAAGTAGACAAAACTTGTCTAAATTATTCAATGAAAGCTGTCTCAATGAAAATATGCTTCCGAAATATACGATATATATATATATATATATATATACACACACACACACACACACTGTCCACTTAATTAAGTACACATGAACAAATGCTCTTATATACAATTTCTAATCAATCAATGAGATGGCAGCAATTTAATGGATCTAGTCATTTAAATATGATCTTGACGACTTGCTGAATTTCATTTAATCCATTAGTGCAGGGAAAAAAGGTGATTTTAAGTGACTTTGAATCTTGCATGGTTGTTGATGGCAGGTGTGTGGTTCTGGGGATTCCAAAAAACTGCTGACCTAGGAAGGAATTTTATGTATAACCATCTTTACAGTTTATCAGAAAAAGAATTCATTGAGTGGCATTTCTGTGGGTGGAAATCCCTTGTTGATGAAAGTGATCAGACAAGAATGGCCAAACTAATTCAAGCTGATAGAAAGGCAACATTAGCTCAGAATAACTAGTCTTTACAACAGAGGAATTACAGTAGAGTATCTCTGAATGCGCAACAAGTCGAAACTTGAAATAGATGGGCTACAGCAGTCGACGGCTATGCTGAGTGCCACTTCTGTCAGATAAAGAGGGCTACAGTCTAGTAAAAATGAAAGAGACAACAGAATATTGGAAAATGTTGCCTGGTGTGGAATGAATAGCCAGGGCTGAATGCAAAATAAAGAACAGGACTGTCCAACAAGCAGCACTCTTTACTTGGCTCCTAATGAAATTTTCCTGTTTCCTTATACTTTGCTTAGCTTTTGGAAGATATACAGGTATACTTTCATGAAAGCAAGAGAGTTGTTCCAGGCAAAGAAATTGTTCGAGAGTGACCTAGTCAATCACTTCACTTAACTCAAATTCATCAAAGAAATCACTGAAACCGAAGTGCTTGCAAGGTAAATTGTCGATAGCTGTGTGAGAATATTGGTGTTCCTGAATTATGAACCCAGTTAAAATATATTGGGTGTATTCAGTAATTAAGAATATGCCTTCTTTTAAGCAACTTTCAGACTGTCTAAAATAGCACTTACAGAACATTTATTAAAATGGTATAACTAAAATCTTTGAAGATGACTAATAGATTAGCTACAAACACTCAGGGTCAATGAACATATGGACTATTTCTACATTCACTGTCCAGAAAAGAACACTTTTTCACAGAAGAAAAATGTAATAACTAATTGAAAGTACTTTGGTAGACTTGTTTAAAAAACAAAGGTGTATTAAAGAGGAATAGATTCCCAAATACATAACTCTCTCTCTCTCTCTCTCTCTCTCTCTATATATATATATATATATATATATATATATATATATAATAAAAAGGCTTAAACACTGATATTCCATGCTCATAATTTATTCCATTGGAATCATAAATACGATCCAATTCATCAGACGTACAAATTCAAAAAGAAAACAGGAAAAACAACTCTGGGAATAAAAATATATATATAAGAGGAGGAAGTACCGTAACGCTATGGCATCAAGCCCAGGCCGGACTTTCAGCTGCAACTGCTGTGACCATGTATGCCTGTTCTGCATTGAACTTATCAGTCACAAACATGCCTGCAATCTATGTGTACAGACTCCCTCTTGATCTTCGGATTGCAAAGCCAAACCATAATATATATATATATATATTTTTGTAGGTACAAAATTTAATGATGGAAGTAAAAGTATAAAACTTAATATTACAAGACATTAAAAACGGGCGAAGCAACCGGTTTCGCTCCCGCTCTTCAGGCTTCAACAGGAGATTTAATTTAAATTTAACACAGAAAAATGTACAATAAAAGGAAGTTGTGGGAGGAAAAAAAAAAAAATTTAAAAAAAAAATAAAATAGCAAAAGGAACTAGAGACAAATGACAGCAAGCCCCAACAAACACTCACGTTGTTTACACAAAGAAAGCTTAAGGGACCCGATGTAAAGTGCCTCCAGAACCTTTAAATGAAATAAAGAGTGTGACCGGAACAACATGGTGAACCAGTCAACACTAAATTTGGCTGAACAATCTCTGTTCTTTAATAGGTGTTTGCATATGGTGGAACCATAGGTGTTCGGGACGAGTCCATTCAACGGCAAGGTGTGATTTCTAATTTTTGTAGGAACGTGTTGTTTTATTCTCGTGTCTAAGCGTTGAGTTGTTCTCCCTATGTAGTCAGCTCCGCAACTACAAACGTATTTATAAATAATTGAATTATTTTGATGGGGTGGGAGAACATTTTCACACGCAGAACGAAACATGGACTGAGTTTGAAAAATAATCTGAACTTCAGCAGAGAAAAAAAACGACGAACATTGGATGAAATTTGTTTAGCTATTTTTTCCCATTTGGTACCAATCCAGGGTAATCTGAGGTAAACTGGGCATTTTTTGACAGTGTAGAGCTCGGCACTTCTGAACTCTTCAACTTTACTGCGGATAACTGAATTAACAGTATCAAGAGGATAACCCAAACAACATAGGGTATCCTTAATAAAGTCGATTTCGTCATTCAAGAAGGGCTCAGTGCAGATCTTTAATGCTCTATGTAGGAGGGTCTTAATAATGTTAATCTTGTGCTTAGTGGGACAAAAAGAGTCCCATTGTGTATACAATCCTGCAAAAGTAGGTTTTCTATAAACAGAAGTGAGAAAACCTGTTAATGTACGATATATATATATATCCAGGTAAGATGAGAACAAACAGTACAGTTCTGATGGTCATACATTTAATTTAAAAGAGGGCTTAATACAAAGTAGGGTAATATTAATTATTTTAAGATATTAAATTACACAATTGCAGTTGTGTTTCAATGCATACCATTGTAACTGGTGAGTGAATGATTAATTTAGTTTCCAAAGCAAAATACGTCTTTTTTTTTTTTTTTTTGTTGATGTATTTTAGTGGATGTATTTTGCTTTGGAAACCAAATTAATCGTTCACTTGCCGGTAATTTACAATTGCCCCTCAGGAGACACAATGGTATGTGTTGAAACATGACTGCAGTTGTGTAGCAATTTTACATGTTGTTTTAATATCCTAAAAATATATATATATATATATATATATATATATATATATATTAGTTGATGCTGAAACTCTTTGAAAAAAAATTTGATGTGAGGTCATTCAGTCATATATTTTGAAAATGGTTGGGCTAGGAACTTTTTCTCACTACCCCTATAGCTCATTTTAAACTGAGATATGACTTTATTACAAACAAAAAAATAGTGCATTTGTTTTGTTTTTATTTTTGTTTTCCCCTCTGGAAGTCCCATTTTGTACAGAAGTAACTTTATTTTTGCTGCAATTTTTTCTGGTGTTGTCTTCTAATGATGCCGCCTCATTTGTGTACTTGCAAAAATCTTCATTTTTTTTTTTTTTTTTTTTTTTTACATAAGTCAGTGTTTGATGCCTGTCATTTTTTTCCCCACAAATTGGTGAAAAAGAAATGGCCAAGGAGGTGGGAATAAAACTTTAACGTAATGTTTAATATTTCTTTGCTGTTGATACAAATGTATCTGTACTTAGCTTAGGAAAATTGGATGCGGGACAGTTTACAACTGTATCTCATATCTTTTTTAGATAAATTGTAATTGAGATGTTTGCAAGCAAAATTCTTCTGCACATATTTTTGGAAGAGCCAATTCAAGTTGATTTTCATTAAACAATTTTTATCAACGGCTGTTTTGTTGGCTGGTTAAAAAAAGACATTACTTGTTTTATTTCTGATATTAACTTCATCAAATTGAAATATATTTAATATTTTGATTACTGTCCGTCATCATTCAGGAAACTATAGTTCCTTCTTGCCAAATCCTTTTACCCTTCTTGGCAAAAAAATAAAATATGCATCAGATATCTTTTTCATTTAAAAAAAAAAAAAACACTTATTTTTTTTTTTTTTTTTTTTTTTTTTTTTTTTTTACATCAGGCTGATTCTATAATGACTAGGATAAATGGCAATCTGATAAAATATGGAAGATTCAGGAAAAGTGAGCAAACTATAATAATGTCTGGTTACTCCTTTTTTCTGACTATACCTCTCTGCTATCTTGGCTAGCTTATCATTGTTGCAGACACTTGCTCAGGAACGTTTGTATTTTTCTTCAATACCCGCACAACCAACTTATGGTTCATACTCCAACTATGCTGAGCAAACTTTGGTTACAGTTTCTCGAAGAGAGTGCATAATCTGATGTAATCAACACTTTGATCATGACAGTATACTGAAAACCTCAGCCACGATGACTTGTGACTTTGAGTTAGCATGGCCATTGAGGGCTTCTGAACAGTTTTATCTATCCACTTTCTCTGACAAGAATTGGGCTGACTTTTGGTATAGTTTTCAGTCACATTCCAACAATACGGCATGCTGTGGACATCTCTCCAAACAGATGTTATTAAGAAATCCCCTCCTTAATCAACCATGGTGAGATTCAAACACAGGCTTCCTGCTTGGAATGCTAATGTTCTAATGAAATGTTTACCAAAGATTGTAATTGTCTAGTGCTATCCTCATAGAATATTATTTCTTTTTTTCTCAATCAATTTGCAATATATTCTTTGCCTTCATTTGGTTTAAATGTTCCTGATGTCCTTTAATGACAAATTTTTTAGGCAACCTAATAATTTGGTAATACAGAGATACAATGCTATATTGATAATATTACCTGTTTCCCTACAAGGAAATATTTGGTAGACATTGATACAGCATCCAGTACTGCTTTTGCTTGAAATTTATAAAATCTTTCTCTTAAAATAACTTTTCAGGAAAAAAAATGTTTCTCAAGTCTAGTTGCTGTTATCGCTCTTTTCAGTACTGATGCAGCTTCCTTCCTAACCTTTTATCTGAAGTCATGTGGAATGTCAACATCTTGATCACTATTTTCTCCTCAAGCTACATATGCTATCTAGTTTAGTTGTTGTGATTTTTTGGTAGTCCTCAAGTGATGTGGTTTCTGTTATTTGGTACAGTTCTTTGTGGATTGGCACTACAGATTCATAATGTTCAAAGAGGGACGATCTTTGCCAAGGCCCTCAGGTTCCCCTTGCTTAAGCCTATTTTTCACCATTGAATTTAGGAAGCTGTTGTATTTTTTGTTTTAATCATTTCACCCCAAGCAAGGCAATAGTCACTAGGATGCTAGGGGTTACTGATTGTTAGATTATATGAGAAAAACTACTATTAAGGATAGGGGACAATAAGAGAATAAGAATTAAGAAGCCAGAAGATAAAAATTGATATACAGCTGAGAGTTTGGATATTTCTGAATAGGTTTGGTGCCATGCATAACATCCATATGAAAGTCTCGATCTGACGAGACTATTTAAGTTTCCAGGGTGATGTTTTGTTTTTGTAGCAATTTGAAGTGTAGAGAATGGGTATTAATAAGTTATGCCGTAGCACCTTAGATAATCTGCCACCTCTCATAATCCATGATATTACTTGTAAACTCTTTTTTTCTTTTTGTTTGTCTTATCCAGACACGGATCTTGATGTAATGAAGGAGCAGGCGAAATGTCTCCATCTGTTGACAAAAATCTGCCAGCAAACCAACAGGTCGGAAGATGCCTTGCTTTTCTTTACAAAAGCCAAAGAAATGCAAATCAGGTAAGAGACAATACATGGAAACCAAATGCTTTGGATGTCCATGTTGACAAAATGCCTTATCACTGCCATGATCGACAAAGTGTAGCTGGATCAAACCCTCTCTTTCATCAGTACATAATCTGTCCTTGCCCAGCCAGTCGATGTAAAAAGTTGATAATTCTCGTCAATCTTGAGAGTTTTAAGACATTATTGTTGAAATTAATATTGCTAATATCTTGTTTTTTTTTTTTTTTTTTTTTTTTTTTTTTTTTTTTTTCAGATTATTGTAAAATATTTTTGTCTTACTAAAGTTATGTTCTATCTATAAATATTGTTCATCTTTTTGCACTAATCTTGAAAAATACTTGAAAATTTTATTTTAAATTCATATCTACCTGGTGTCAGTTTAACATCTTTTTTCCCTATATCTTTTGTTTTGTTTTTTTTGTTTTTTTTTTTTAAATCATTTCACCCCAAGCAAGGCAAGAAAACCATTAAGAGAAAAGGTGTTACTGAATATGAAAATTATAAGAAAAAGAGAAACGGTATTAAAGAGCAAGAACAATAAAAGAAGAGGAATCAAGAAGACAGGACTAAACTATAATTATAAATTAGAATTTTGGAAGATTAGAATTTTGCTGAAATATGGTGAAAAAAAAAAATTCAAAATTTTTGTCTGAAATCAAAAAAATATGGACTTTGGATAAAATGGTTGCATTATATATGGGAAAATGGTGGGGAGGGGGAGAATGTGTCAGTTTAAACTTATGCCAAGTTGATATGGGTTGAAGAAAATTTAAAATAAAAAACATTAACGATTGCTTTGCAGTGTTGGCTTGAACCACAGATCTGTTGCACTGAAGTTGTCCATTTTAAGAAACATTAGGTTAAAGAAAAATATTAGGTTGTATGCAAAAGTTTTTGATGAAAAACTGGTTTTCTATAAACTGAAAAGTTCTCAGTCCAGCCAAGAAAGGATTTAAAAAACCCAGAAAAACTAATGTTTTGTCATTTGGTCAGGCCAAGAGCTTTTCAGCTCTCACTTATAGTTTTCAAAAAAGGAGTTTTGGGCACTTGTGTATACAACTAACACTCAATATTTTTTGTTCATACCACATCCTTTAGGAGATAAGTGCTCATGTCTCTCTATAGTTTCCTTTCCTTTATTATCTAGGAATTGTCATGGCCTCTTTGGAAAGAAAGTGTTGTTCTTTCCTGTTGCCTTATCTATAGTTCTGAATTCAGTGTAGTCCTTCTAATAGGATGCCAACCAAGGCTGGAGAACCCAGTCTACCCTGGTATTTAACACATAGCTGTTTGGTGAAGTTTTTAGTGTGAAAATGAATGCAACAGATTAGGTCAGAATTTCAGTTCTGTTCATTGATTACACATCTGTAGCAGCAACTGTTGCACCAGAAGCATGTCTGCAAATCCTCACAGTACCATAATTTAAAAGTATGTTGGAATTTTCAAGATGAGGAATTATTATGTGTTTTATTATTCAGACTAGCATTCTCATTTTGGTTGTTATACTCAGAACATTTCTACCACCTTATGAGTCAAGACACTCATAAAATTAAATCATCTGAGTAAGCATATTTATAAGTTCTAACACCTGAGTATAAATATTAGATTTAAAGCTCAAAAATTACATCATCTGATTGCATTGAAGTGAAGTGGTATAGTGGATTGATTAAACCATATATCAGGTTCCCTGGCAGTTGTGAGTTCAATCACTTGATCTGGTAGTATTGAAACATCATATGCACTGGTTCAGTGAGAGAAATGGTCAAATGACACAAAGGTGAATAAGACAGGTGAGTAATAACTGATATAAAATATTCCCTAAGAATGGAAAGTGGAAAGAAAACAATGTAACACCCATTGATTGAATAAAGTGTTTAGTTTGAAATTCTGAAAAAGTTACCAAGTAGGCACTAGAAGAAATCTGGGGAGTACAATGGCTGAAAGTTTATGTTTATAAAAAGCCAAGATGAGCTTGCTGTTCTGAATAATAAGGCATATAATAATTTAAAAGAAATTTAATTATAATGATATAATTTTAAAATAATAAAACTAAACTTACATGCTATCAGTAAAGGATATAATAATTTAAAAATAATTTACTAAAAATAATATGCATAAAATATTCACAATATAAACATAATAAAAGACTAACATATATGTTTGAATTTCTGGGATGAGGAATTATCATTATTTACATAATATATTGGCTGTTGTGCTCTGTGGCCTTTATCAGATGACTGTCAGTATGGGTAACCTCCAGTGAATTTTGATCTGAATCCTTTATTTAATCTATGAGGTTGGTTGTTCTCATTCTGCTGTCTATGCCTTGGGATATCTACTTGTTTCTTATTTAGTGCTGTTTAGATGAACAGAGTGAGATAATCTCTAGATATGGACAGGAGATTAAAAAAAAAGGGTTCAATTTGAAATTCCGTGAAGGTTACCTGTATTGACAAACATCTGAAAAAAGTGGGATGGCACAATGGCCAAAGTGTTGTGATGATAACAGTAAAGATGAGGACATCAGTCTGACTAATTAATGTCAATAGGAATAAAATTCTTTGTTTTTATTGTTTATCAGTAATAAAGAAAATACAATAAAAAAAAAACATTTTTGCACTTGAATAATCAGAATCCCTCTTCATTACCATGTTTAATATTAATTAAATATATATTTGTACTTTATTTATTCTACATATTTCAATATCTGTCTATATTTCTGAGATGAGGTATTATGTACACTATTTACATTCTTCAGACTATTGTCCTCATCTTTGTCACCATATTTATTACAACGTTTCGGCTGTTGTATGCTTCGGCCTTCTTCAGGTGGTTGGAATGTTGAACTGAATCCTTTATTTCACTCACTTGGGTAGACTGTTCTCGTTTAACGTGCCATGTTTAATGGATGCCAGTTATCAGTTATCTCCTGTTAATTCCCCTCTCCAAGTTCTCCACTGCTTTAACCAGGTATTGAACTCACACTCTTTGGGTCCTGTCACATATATTTTTATTTTATATTAAATATTTTGTTTAAATATTATTTTAAAAATATTGCTTTTTTTAAAATATTTTTGCACTTGAATAATTAGAATCCATCTTCATTGCCATGTTTAAAAAACAAAACAAAAAACATTTTCATCAGAAATTTGTTTGCTTTTATGAACTGATTACCAATTATTTCTTTTGTTAAAAAAATTGAAACAAAATAGTTCTATTACTTACTGTGTCCACCATTGGATTTTCCAAGAGAGGTATTGCCCTATTGATTAAAGAATACTGTAGTTGTTGGCATAGAAGACCACCCCACCCATTTACATTTAATATTATGGTGTTATGAATTTAAGCATAGTAAAAGTCTTTTATTTACTTTTTTTTTTTTTTTAATTGGTTTCACCCCATGCAAGGCAGTAAAGCCAGTAAGACACAAGAGGTTACAGTGTGTGGAAGAGTTAGGAACAGAAACATTAATAATGAGTGAGAAGAGGATAGTAGATAGTGATTGACAATGCATTTAAATTTTTGAAGTTGGCTGGAAATCATGGTGCTGGAAGAGAGTTCCACAAGCGGGAAGTGCAAAAAAGAAACTGTTAGCATAGAATTTATGGTTAGATCTAGCCAGCTCACCTGTAAATTGCTGAGATCTTAAAGCCAGTCTAGTACTGAGCTTAAATTCAAAAGTCTAGCAATTCAGTAAAATGGAAGAAAAAAAACAGATTGGGTAAAATTACTTAGATATCTCGGCTTTGTATGTAAGACTTTGGGGTAATACTTTTTTTTTTATCTATTCTCTTGGAGGAAAATTAAAAGAGAAGAAAATATATCACTTGAGTAAGAATGTTCATAAATTCCACTAGCTGAGTATAGACATTAGATTTAAGGCTCCAAAATTACATCTTATTTGTCATCATCAAATATAAGTATCTTGATAAGTATGCTTTTGAAATGTGAATGCTGTTCTGTTTGTCTCGATCTTTGATGCGTACAAACAGCCAACATTAGATTTACTAAACTTTGTGTCATATTTTACTTTTTGTGAGTTCACAAACAAATATCTTCTCTTAGATCTTTGCTCTTTGATTCTCTGCCAGAGTCTACCAGAGAGTTCAAACCGAACAGCCTGATATGGTGCCAGTACAGCGTCAAATGATCACCAAGTAAGGGGACAGTTTTTCTTATTGATAATACACTAACCTTCTTTATATTTCTGTGTGTTTTATTTTCTAATTCCATCACCTGTTACTTTTGCAGTTTTCACAGATTATGATAAATGTTATATATTATAATCGCAATAATGAGGAAGGTAAGCCACCAAGTTTCATTTTAAGGAGGGGGGGCATGCAACGGAAATGGTATTTGTAAAGATACTTATTTACTTATAATAAAACCATCAGCATTCATTAAATGAACAGTCTGCGTTAATTTTTAAAATCTTTTTCTTAAAAGCTGTTCTTTCCTGAAATTAAGCTTCTCAAATCCACTGTTATACGTCTCTCTTTAGTATTGACGGGAGTTTTATTTCCTAGCCTTTTGTTTAAGGTTGTGTGAAAAGTCGACATCTTCATTATGTTATTATTTCTCTTCTATTTACATGTGTCAACCAATTTACTGCTGTTGGAAGTCTTCAAGTGATGTGGTTTCTGTTATTTGGTAAAGTTCTTTCTGATTCTGTGGTGCCAGTCTATAAGGTCTGATGAAAGATCGTCTTCATTAAGACCTAGAAGATTTATTTCCTTGAAGCCATTTTTAATCATTGAGAAAATGGTTGTATAGAGTGAATAGTTGAAACATTTCTGAATGCCTGGTATCCATATAAATGTCTTGATCTGATGAGGCTATTTAAGAATATGACTCAAGTTTTGAACAAAACTATATCTGGCACAATCTCTTTCTAAATACTACCTTATTAAGATGTTTAAATTTGTGGTTAAAATAATTTAATTTGTTAAAGAAAATCTGTAATGTCAGCAAATTTGTCTTAAATTTTAAAATCTGATAAAATATTTGTTTTGATGAACTGTCTCAAGAGAATCAATAAAATCTGTTGAATCTTTTACATATGTAGGAAGTGAAATAAATTCTACTGAAAAGATGTGAAAATTTGCAAAGCTAAAGCCTGAGTTTCCGTGATTAAAATGGATTAAATATGGAAATCTAATCCATTAGATAAACCTCAAACAGAGATTTTTCGTTCCACTGTAGAGGGGTTTTTAATGTATGGTGTCACTGCTTGGGCACTAACTAAAACCCTACAATTTTATCTTGATAGAACCTACACTCGGATGCTGAGAGCTATACTTAACATCACTTGGAGACAACATCTAACTGAATCATAGCTCCATGGACCCATCCCTGATATTTATGCACTCTTATGCAAATGCAGAATGCACTTTGCAGGACACTGATGGTGAGAAAAACAAAAACTTGTGAGTGATACTTTGCCATGGCACACGATGGGCTGGTCACCCAGGAACCATCTACCTTGACCAACTATGTTATAACACAATGCTACTCTAATGACCTTTCAACCTTGATGCAGGACCGGGATGTTTGGCATTGTAGACTCATGAATGTCCAAGCTAGCTTGACTGAATAAAAAAAAAAAAATAAAATACTCATTAGAAAAATATTTATGAATTGTCAAGAAAAAAAAACTTTATTTGCAGTCATGTTAGTCTTCTATTTATATTTCACACATACTGCATTGAATTATTTTACTTTTTCTGTATAAATAAGGGAGCTGAAAAATTCCTGGCCTTGACCCACTTGCCAAAATCTGTATTTTAAGGACCAAAAATCAAGATGCTAATTTTGAGGTGTGGGTTAGGTTGAGAATTTTTTTGATAACCTCTTGCATAGTGTGTGTGGACATAATATGTGAAGATAGCTGACATAACATGAACTTATTCTTGGGGACATGACACTTGAAAAACCATCAAAGTAACACAATGTGTAAGTACAGACAATAAAATTATTTGATAATAGCTTTCAGAAGTTAAAAACATGTAGAAGCCATTGAACAATTTATGTTCAAACTCTGCCAGGAAACCCCAAAAAAATCAGAACCAAAGAAAAAATAAATAAACAAAAACTGTTTAAGCTTAGCATGCAATGACACACACACACACACACACACATATATATATATATATATATATATATATATATTACCCTGTTCAGATGGCCATTTCGTCCCCTGGGAGATTCTTTCTGGGACTTGTCAATGCAAATACATTTGTTAAAGAAATGAATTTTAGAAATTTGAAAAATAAAAATTAAGGAAGGATGGAAAGAAAGAAAAAAGGAGGAAGAATAAGAAAGAAAGAAGAGGAACAAACAATATATAAGGGAAATGGGATTTATAGAAAGACAAAGAAACTAAGTTGATTAGGGTGGGAGTAACTGGAACAAGTCTAGACAGAAAAAAAGATTGTTGAAGATGAACAAAAACCTAAATTTAACATATTAACACTTGTACAAATGGGAAAAATTCTCATAAGTCAGGACCAATCACATTGCATATCCGTCTTTGGATTTTGGCAAGAACCTTGAGATGAATGGCAGTGGCACCAGACCATATATGGCAACAGTATTCAATGCTTGGATGAATGATAGATTTATAGATTTGAAGGATGGACTCTGATGAGGAAAACCTTCCATGTGCCATTGTATTTGAGAATACTTTTTCTAAGAGGCACAGAGAATGTTTTTCTTTGTTGAGGGTAAAAGGTTTGGTTTTAGCGATGAAATCACAGTTTGCTACAGGTGTGTAGTTACAGATTGCTGTGGTATTTGAATATTGTTTATTTGTAAGTATCATTATGATGGTAATATCAGATTTTCCAGTGGTTTGCAGTGGAACCAAAATAAAATTTAGTTTCACCATTATGTTCAATGCTAGCTTTGTAAATAATACCTAGATTCATGCATTTAGAATTTGGTGGGCAGGTACTATTTTTTTGACAATTACAATTTTTGTCGGTACTATTGTTAATATCAAAGTTGTTTAAATATTTGTTTAACATTAAGTTACTATGCCGGGCTATTTGTAATTATTAATATATACTTTATAGCTCTGTTTGACTACATTGAGTAGTGTTTTGTCTACACCATTGATTAAATAAATAGTTATTTGCTCACCTGTATGAATATATCATCGCTCACATATATATTTGATCATATCTCTTTATTTAGTTCATTTCTACACACACACACACAAAATTGTGTATTTGTGCAGCAATCCCTTTTTTATACAACTTTCATTAAAAATGACTGACAAGTTACTATGGTTAATTTTTCTATTCCAGTTTTCTTGTGTTTTTATAATTTTTTTTGTTTTCTGGACATAAATTATGTATAAATTGTCCAAATGTTCTCTATGTTCAAGCAATTTTGGCTATACTTTTAGCCATTATCAAGGATGATTTTATTTTTACTTTTAAATGAATGTACGGATTGTTTTATGTATGTATCTAGTTATAGGAATGTTTTATTTACTAAACACAGTAAATTGTTCTGATGTTTTTATATATATATATATATATAATATCGGGGTTCTGCTAATCCTGGTATTGGTTGGAATGTTCTGAACCTTACACCTGTTTCTCATAAAGAATCAAAGTGGAACAGTGAACAATATTAGGTAATCAAAACATTTCGTAATAATAAATCTTTGGTGATTACAAAACCTGATAATGGTTCTGGTGTTGTCATTCTTGATTATCAAGATTATGTTAACAAGATGATCACTACTCTTGAGGACAACACTAAATTTGTCCAGTTAGGCCCAATAGATAAATTTGATTCTACATTATCTATTGAGGCTAAGTTCCAAAAACATCTAGTTAAGTGGATTAAAAGTGGGAAATTGCCCACTGACATTTCTAATTAGTCCCTCAGATTCTATTCATCCCAGTCTCTATTGTTTACCCATAACTCATAAAGTTGGGGTTCCATTGGGACCTATTCTATCCATGATAGGGTCTTCCCAACATGGTGTGGCTAAATGGCTTTCTACCATATTACAGCCAGCTTTGGAACAATATAACTCTGCCTGTATCAAAGATTCATTCGAATTGAGTCGATAGATTATTTTGATTTAAAAAAAAAATGCTATTTTAATTAAAAGGGAAAGCAACTTACTAAGATAAACAAAAGTGGGTAGAAAGGGCTTTAATCACTAGATGATCCAGAGTAAATTTACTTCCAGATTCTTACAACATTTCACCTCTCTTGGCACTTGGCAGACCTTTTATTATCACAATGTAGGATATTTAATAACAAAAGAGATAAAAACAAACAAAAAGAAACCAAATGAAATTTGCAAGACTATATAACCAAACAGATATTTATAAAAAAGAAAAAAGAAAAAAAAAAGATTATAACAACACAAAAGAGATCTTTTACAAAACAACGGATTCTGAAACCAACTACGTTGACACCTACTGAATATACCTAGCCTCTAAAGTTCTCCCAGGTACCATTGAAGTCAAGGCTATCATGTCCTGAATTTTCCATGCACCTATTTGTGGTCAGTTTCACATTCTGCACTATGTATTACATGTTCCGAACACACATCACTTGAATCTCATTTATGAGTGATAATGTAGTCTGTCATGTGACCATGCTTGGATCATGGATGAAACCACATAGCTTTATGCTTAATCTTTTAATGGAAAAACATGTTGCAGATGTTTAAATCAAGTTCTGAACAAAGTTTGAGCAACCTCAATCTACTTGTATTCATTTTACCAATGCCAAAAAGGCCACTAATGTCCCAAGTTTGGCAATCTTTGCCTACATGGGCATTAAAATCTCCAAGGATCAGTAATTTATCACCAACAGGCATGGTTGCTATAGTAGAGGAAAGACACTCGTAGAATGAATTGAGGACTACCTTGCTGGCCTGTAGGGTTGGTGCATAGAGGGGCCAGAGTGTTGCATGCTGATCATGCATCAGTGGCACCCACATTTCCTAATTCTATCATTCCCACGAGAAGGAAATTTGATGTGATGAAGAAGAGAAATTTGATGGCAAAGCCAACACCATCCTCTCTCCATTCAGTTCTGGGTTTATCCAGAAAATCTTGAAACCTGACAATACCTTGGTTAGCTGATCCTCTCCTGCCAGTTGTGTCTCTGCCAGAGTTGCTATGTGTATGTTTAATCGCTGAAGTTCCTTTGTAACTATAATGGTTCTATGCTCTGGACGTTCGGGTGAGTTTCTGTCTAAGAGAGTTCTGACATTCTAGCAACAAATGTTGAGTTTGACCCAATCCTCTGTGTAGATTTTCTGGTGTCCATTAATATTATTGTTGTTCTTCCTGCTTTTAGTGAACCACTGTTAGCCACAGGAGACTTACCAGCGTTGATGTGACAGACAATTTTTGGTGCACCTTTTCTAGCACCTTCCCACATGTTGCCCTTCATCCATTGCCATGGACTTTGGTTGAGGTGTACAAATAAAATGAGAGATGTCACAAAGGGGCATCTGTACATCACTGGATTATAGTGACAAACGCTTGTACAGCACAAGTGCCACTTTCGAAGTCTCTACAATTATGACCTGGTGACAAGCAAAGGCAAGATGACCAGTAATCATTTCACTTATGGGTTTGTCATCTGTGTTTCCTTCTCTTAGACGGGGTGACATAAACATGGCTAAAGAGCACCATCTACCCATATACTTATGTACACATATACGTATATACATGATGCAGATATTCTATACCCACGGTACATATATACACAGCTGTCCTACATGTTCACATGCACACACACACAGTGTATTTACATGACAAACATGCACACTCATGCATACACACAAACTAATTAGCCCATAGATTGGACCCTGACAGGTACTACTACTCCATGCAAGTGTGGACCTGGGAGTAGTGGCACTTAAGGAGTAACTCCACATTCCCCAAGACTCCAAATAGTAAATCTAGAGCCACACTATTGGTTGCAGTTTACATGTCATACCCAGGACAATCTATCTATCTATCTATATATATATATATATATATATATATATATACATGCACACACACACAAAATAAGGGCTAAACTAAAGTAAATAAATTAATATGAATACTACATAAACAAGACATTGATTAATCCAAAATTCTGCTTGTAGATAATTTTCAAAGTTATAGATTATATGAAGTAGTTTTGTTATGAACTTCTGGTAATAGTATATGAATGAATTCCTTACCCGTTACCTCTGAGAAAAGCATATTTATGATTGTATTCTGTTTGGATTATATTTAATGAATACATTCTCTTTTTGCTTTTACTTTTTTATGTGACATAACTTTAAAAGTTTTTGAACAAATTCAGGTGACATTCTTTTAGGAAACTGACAATTTTCTTTCCTAACTTTCTGTCTTCAGATCTATACAACTACTGAAGAAAATACCAATAACTTGGACATACAAAAATCCCTGATATTTCCAAGATTTCTCTGACCAAATTTTACAAAATTGCCTGATTTTTTTCTAAAGTTTCCTTGATCCAGCTTTACAAAATAACCTGACTTTTCAATGATTTCCTTGACAAAATTTTACAAAATTGCCTGATTTTTCCAGAATTTCCTTGAGTAAGACCTTCCTTAACTTTTAGAAATTTGCAGGAACTTCCCTGATTGCTAGTTTTCCCTGACCATTGATCCCCCTGTTTTGGTTGGACGACCATAAGTATGGTTGAAAATAACATTTGTTGAAGTGTCTTACTTTTTGGTGATGAATTCTGTTTTTGTTTTTTTTTTTCTCAAGTATCCTTGCTTTGTTTCTTTCTGTGAAACTTCTGAATTTTTTTATAGCCTGTTAATTCCATATAGTAAAACCTTCTTCATGTTGGCAGATAATTTAATGAGTGGATGGCTATTATTTGCCTAAGAATTTTCATTTTTGTAACTGTTATATTTTCCTACTATTATTTTTTATTTTAAAACCTTTTTTCCCCACTACTGTAAACATTGATTCATGTTTTTTTTTGCAGACTATGTTGTGAAATGGCACAACATGCAATGAATTATTCAGACTACGAGCATGCTGTTGCTAGCTATAAAGAAGCCCTTACCTACAATGAAGGAGATGGCAGGGTGGGTACTTTGGTTTGATTATTTGTCTTGGAGAATGGTTGTGCTTGAAAAATGTTTTCTTTCTCAGTAAGTAGTGTATTGTAATCAATTGTTTCCGAAATGTCCTTTGAGGAAGATGTAACTGCAGAATAGTTTGACGGATCTTCTCAAAAGACAAAAAAAAAAAAAAATATCAGACAGTTGTGTGATTTATTAAGAAAGGTTAAAATCATTTAGATGACTACACATGAAATAAAAGACTGAAGAAATTTTAGTGTAGCTTTTTGCATAATTTTATCAATTTGAAACAGTTGATAAATAATATCAGCATCTATTTTAGTACATACATATTAATCTATCTTAGTATGTTCATAACCGTCATAGTTTGTAGGTACCTTTTTGTCCATCTCTGTCTCTTATATATATATATATATATATATATATATATATATATATACACGTATGCAAACACACACACATTGAAACATAATCACCATGCAGTGTTGATACCTAACATCATTTTGCTTCAATGTGATCTTGGTCTGAACTTCTTTGTAGTGTGAAAGTGGCAGTCACCATGATGTGTTGATTCTTAAAAGCTTTTCGCTTCAATGTGATCATGGTCTGAAGATCATTTAAGTGTGAAATTGGCAGTCACGATGATGTGTTGATTCCTAGGTCTACACTGTCTATATCTGTGAGTGCTCTCTCTCTCTCTGATATTTGGCCCTCTTCTCTTATACAAATAGCAAATTACGTACATACATATATAATATATTGTGTGTATTTAGGCAGCATTTTTTCATTGATGCATGTTTCATTAAATAATATAGACAAGTGCTGTCTATTTATTTTATGTAAATTCTTTTCATAACATCTGATAAGCTTAATAACATAATCCTTAAACGAAGAAAGAAAATCACAATATTGATACATATTTTTTAATCCAATTTAAGCTTTTGGTTTACATAATCCATTATCAAAGATGACAATTACAGTACAATATATTAAGCAGTACACAGACAAAGTGATGATAGTCTGTGATTGTTTACGTGGATGATTTCCAAGCAACGATAAACATGTGCATATAAGACGCTGGAAGCAAAAATTGCACTGCAGCTCATGACGTCACACATGACCACACGAGAGTGAATTGGAGAAGTACGGGAAGCCGTTGGTATAAACCAATGGCTTCTGCTACCAATTATATGAACACAAAAGAGACATTTTTAAAAATAATACATTAAACACATTAGTTGCTCACCGTAACAAGACTGAACACAATTTTGGGATAAAATATGCTATTCTCATTAAAAGAGAAAATAATTCACTGAGACAAAAATGTTTAGAAAGTGCTTTAATCGCTAGTTCAGCCACAGTAAATTTGCTCCAGACTCATACAAGGTTTCATCATTCTTTGCAGATCATCTGTTATCACAATGTAAGATATTTAATAACAAAGATGATGGAAACCTAAACAAAAATGAAGCTAAATGAAATTGGCAAGATTATAGACCCAAAAGAAATATATTTTTTTTTTAATTTCCAGCATCTCTCATCCATGTACTTGTGTAGTTGAATCAACATAAACAAACTTTACCTAATAAAATCCTAAAGGATGAAATGTGTCACATGAAAACATTTTCCACTTTGTCATGCATCTTTCCTCCAAAGCTTTTCTTGATATATAAAAAATTATATGTAGTTATCCTGTATGTGTGTGCGTGTGTATTTGCATAGATACAAATTGTATATTTTATTCAGTACAATAGAATTAAAAACACAATGTTAAAAAAAAACTGACATGGGCAAAATAATCCATGTGGCAAAAAAATTATTTTGTTTATTTATGATATTCCTAAAGTTTGTATTTATATCATATTCTAACAAGGTAGTCTCTCAGACTGTATTTATGAGTTGAACATTTTTAAAAGAACTTAAATTTACATTCATGAATATGTATATTGCTCACTTCAAACCAGGTATTAACAATATGGTGAAAGTAGAAAAAGACAAAATACTCTGCTGTATTTCAAAACTAATTTAAATTGATTTGAAGTAATTTTATTTGAAATTCTAAATTTTTTTTTAATTAAGCACCATTTTTAGCCACCTTTCATCAGAATGTAATCCTCTTTATTAAAAATTCCTCCAAAAATAAAATATACTTTTCTGAAACTTTATTTGAGGAATAGCTGATTTAAAATTTAATTAAACAGATTTGATACAAATATTACTTTAAGTTTAAAATATTGTAGAAATGCATTTTTTTTAATCTGTAGTAGCTGTTTATTTATGTTGACAGCTCAATGACAGATAGATTTTTATCTAATTTTGTTTTACCAAATTATCCCATAAAGGATAATTGAAGAATATAACATGAGTGCCTTTTAATCTTAAAAATTCTCTTTATTATTTCTCGTAATCAAATGTTTTATTTAATTTTATATAATTTTGGCTTCAAATTTACTATAATTATCGCTTTTATTTTCTGATAATGTCATGTATAATCATCTGTATCTACAAAAATTGTCACATTTGTACACATACAAAAACAATTTAAAATTCTTTTTAAAATACTAGTTGTCTACAGATTGTAATAAGTTTTTCAATTTATTAGTAAATATAGTTTTATATAATAAGAGTATTTCCTAACAATTACACATTGAAACTGAATTTAAAAATATTTAAAAACTTCATAAATTATTCTAATCAAAATTGTAAAAAAATGAAAACAAATCTTGTAAAAAATCAATTTTCATTGAAAAATTTTTTTTTTAAAACCATATTGTCTTTAATATATATTATTCATAAAAGCAATTAAAAGTTTTTCTAATTAAATAATGTCTTAGATTTATTGCATATTTTTATTTTACAGTTCAGACCAGATTTTCAGTAAATGGCCATTTTGTTTTACAAAAAAATTGAGATTTAAATTTTCCAAAGAGTCCTGCTTTTTAACTCATATAGTCACTAAAAATTACACCTTTGAAATTTCCTGAGTTTTCATAAAATAAAGCAAGTGGAGTGTGTAACACATGTCAAAAAAAAACAAAAAAAAAAAACAAATATTTTTCCAAAGATTTTCTAAAAAAATCATTTCTAAAAGAATTTCATTCATCTGTGAATAATTCCTGAAAGTTTCATTAAAATCCGACAATTATTTAATATTTGCAAAAATTTCCAAATCAATGTGTCTTTCATTGCAAAAACGACAGTAAAATTTGCTTTCCTAATTCATAGTCCATCCACTGACACAAGAAAAACAAGTTTTTTAATCAAAATTTTGAATGTTTTAAAAAGTATTAAAAAATTTAATTAAATAGTAAAAAATTACTCTCGTCTTTCCTCTTAATAATAACTTAAAGATTTTAATGATAAAACTTAGTTTTTAGCAAGTTTGGGGTATTTTTTCATCATAGTATAACATATTTTGGCAAATTATTGGAGATGCATATATTTTGTGTGTGCATATGAATCTTCTCTAAGGCATATTATAAAGAAATATACTAATCCAATTGATCCAAATAAAAAAAATCTTATTTATTATCTATTATAAAAAAAATTTAAGGCAGCCAACCTTATCCTCAAAAATAACAACACACCAGCTAAGCCGGACTCATAAATAATTACATCGGTTACACAACCACATGTTTATCTAGACATGTTACGTTACACCTATCTGATCACAGTTCCATTAGAACCCATTTAAACACACACAAATTTACCTGACTCCATTAGGAACATACTAGTAGAAAACACAAATATATTAACTGCATGCACCTGCAAAAAAATACTAAAAATAATGGAAGCTTTAATAATAAAAAAGAAAAAGCCAACCCTTAACAATATTAACTACGAAAAAAGCCACAATGTGCTAACCGTATTCGGAAATTAAAAACATCCCTACCACACACTAAGACATACACAGGACGCACACACTCAATTAAGCTAAAAAAATCATATCATCCTTGATAATGGCTAAAGGTATAGCTGAAAGTGCTTGGAAATATAAAACATTTGGACAGTGATTTTACACACCCTTTGTCCAGAAAAGACAGCTCTTGTTCAAACGCAAGAAAAATTAAATAAAAAGCTTAACCGTAGTACCTTGTCTGTCATTTTTAATGAAACATGCATATATATATATATATATATAAATGGGCATTGAAGTCAACACCCAGAGTCCACAATCTGTTTCATGCTTGTGCACAATTATTGACAATTGCATTCAAGCATGAAACAGACTGTGGCCTCTGGGGTGTTGACTTCAGTGTCCACTTTTATATTTACAATAGGTTCTATCCCTAATACTGAGCATTTTAACCCATGAATTACAGCATATACCTTAAAACTATATTTTATCATCCAACAAAAACCAGTTATCGTTTTGATTGAAATGTTAAAGATACAAAAATGCTCAATATATAATTTTAAATTTTAATGTAAAATTAAACCTAAAGCAGAAATAGCCAAAATACGCACATGCCGCACTATGCTCAAAACAAATTTTCAAAGAAACACAAATATATCAGACTGCTAGCCTCATTTGCCACAGATGCTTTCAACTATGTCTACATGTTACCCTTATAAAGCCTATAAGAACCTGGACAGTAGGTTACCAACAAAAAATGGAGAGAGAATTCATGCAATGGCTGACGACCTGGCAACCTCCTGTAAACACAGTAAATGAACAGACCCTATCAATGTGACAAGTCCAAAGCAATAACTACCAAGCAGTCAGTCGGGGTTAAGCATACTCGTTTTTCATGTTTTCACTTCACTGCTAGTACACCACTCATTCGGCCAGCTGCAGTAAATCACTTACCAGAGACATTTTTATAATTTGTAAATAAAAATAAATCTTTCTCATTTATCTAAACAAGCATCCAAGTTTGTTTCTTCTACTCCAACCAACGTCCAATTAACTTCTAATTAGAAGAGAAATAATTTTTTTTAAGGTAAAAATGTATTGAAAGTGCACTAATTTCCGAGTTCTTTGCAGTAAATTTATGTCCAGTATCATAGGACGTATTTCCTTTCCTCACAAAACTGCTACTAAATACAAATGTGGGAATAATAACTATAATAAAGATAAGTGATTAAAGGCTGAATAAGTTTAATTAAGGTAAAAATTTAGATTACATTGAACATCAAAATTGAAATGTTCATCATCTCCATGTTACTATTTTAATGTAAACTACAGCTGATGTTTGCTTTATTTCTTCCCATTTTTTTTTTCTTTTTAAATATAAGATTGATTTCATCAATAAAATTTATTTTGCCGGAAGAAGTTGCTTCTTAGAAAAAACTGTGTTGTTAATAAGTTTTTCCATCTCATCATTTATTTGGTCATATGTACATGTGTATTCTGTTCTTCAGATGCATATTAGTGTGTGTGTGTATATATATATATATATATATATATATATATATATATATATATATATATATATAATAAATTTTTAAGGAATAACTTAGCTAAGAAATACGGTGCCAACTTAATTTAAACTTTGTGTGGCCATGATTTTGTAAAATATCAACTGAATAATTCCTTGTTTATTGAATTGCAGACAACTCTGATGTTAGTTTAATTGCCTGACAGCAGCATCTAATTTGACATTAATCAAATTAGATATAACCACAAGAAATTTAAACGAAAACCTATGAAAAACAAACATCACTCAATTTACTTTCATGTGCAGGTCAGTGGTTAGAACATCTATCCCCGGACAAAAGAGTTTGCTGAATTTTATTTTTTAAATCGATATAAAATAGTGTAAAACTTATTTTCTATTCCAATGTCATTTGTGGCCCACAAAAATAATAAAATAAAAAGGAGCATTTTAAATAGTAATTAAATTTAAACATTAATATTGCAGGGTGTGATGGCTAAATTGTTGCCATTTTATATTTTTAATTTTGTGCATGCCCATGGTTTGTTTTTGATTTTGTTGATTGCACAGAAAATTAGGGTCAGTTGAGCACGGTCTGTGAGTAAAAGAAAACCATGATGCAATTCACTCCACCAGAAATTTGGAAACAGCCTGCTGTACTGCTTGGCATTCATGCTGGAAGCTCCAATTTGAACATTTCAGAGTGTTTGGGTATCAATCTGAGGACAGTGCAGAGGATTTGGAAAAAGTTGGATGAGTCTAACGATGATCATAAAGTTACAGCATCTTGAAAAACTTACTCTGATTGTTCCGAAAAAGAAAGAAAGAACCATCAGGTCTGTATCCAGGGGTCTGTATCCAGGAGTGTCTGGGTTTCTTGTCAGGCAGGTAGTGTGTATGAAAACCTTCGGTATGTGTCATACAAAATGAGAAAGGGACAGTTTTAATCCCAAGCCATGAAGCACAAGAGGAAAGACCATGCTACAAAGCTTTTTGAACAAACTCAACCTTCCCCTCCAACTGAACATGCTTTCATTTTTCTCAGCCAAGAAAAATTTCTGCCAGGATAAGATCATGAACACACCGAACAACTGTTGGCTTGCTGTTCTCAAAAGATGTACAGAGAGAGTAATGAATACCAAATATTCAGTCAGTATTATGGTGTTTGGAGTGATTACTGGTGATGGCGATATTATGCCTCCATTCATTTTCCCACAGGGCCTCAGGCTCAACATGGATGCCTACATCATTTGACTTGAGGTAGTGCTACCCTGGTTTAAGAGGATGGCTGCTGGAAGACTCTGTCTGGCACCATGCCACACAAGCAGAACCTAGTCATGGCTGTCAGACAATTTCTGTAACCACATCACCCCTTACATCTGGATACCTAACTTCCCAGACTGCAACCCTCTTGATTATTTTGTGTGGGGCACAGTTGAGCAAGAGATCAACAAAACTCCTTGTAACACCAAAGATGAACTGAAGGAAAGGATTATAGCAGCATTCACCAACTTAAACAAGGAGATCATCCAGAAGAGTTGCAGGAGATTCTAAAGTCATTTGGAGGCCGTGGTTGAAGCCAATGGTGATTTTATTGAATAAATTTACTCTTTAGTATTTCAAGATATTTTTGTATAATTTTGGTAAATATATTTGTTAAAATGAGATGTCGGTGTTATTTTCATTTTTTTCATAATTTAGATGTATAATTCTGCCTGTTCCATGATTAGTAAATTAGTTTTACACCCTGCCATTACCTCAGATATATAATGGACCATTCCGTTTTGATTGTGAGAAAAGACAGAAGAAAAAGATATATCAGAGATGTTGTTGGTTTAAGTGAGAAAAAGAAAGCGTATGTAATAAGGAAGAAAGGGAAGATAGAGAAACCAATAATGCTATCAGGTGCATTCAGTGAAATGGAAGTAAAAGAGAAAAAGATGAGAGAAATAGAAAAGGAGAAGAAAGAAAAAATTGTTTGTAACGCTAAAATGGACATGTGTTTTTTTCATCTTCTATAATTCTATGTATCTAATCTGGTCCTTCACGGTGACACCTTTGCACCTTTTCTCTTTGTCATCACTCTTGACTGCTTATTGAGAACTTCACTTGATGAACATCATCATCTAGGTTTTACTTTATCACCAAGACCCACAAGTAACAAAAAAAGATGACCAATATTGACTATGCAAAAGTTCTCCTACATCATCTAGAAAATGCTGCTAACAATGCTGGACTCTGTCAATGCCTCTAAAACGGCTTTCAGGTAGTTGGAATGTTGAACTGAGCCCTTTATTTCACTCACTAGGGTAGACTGTTCTGATTCTCTATGGGATCAGGTTGAGATCATGGACAAAGAACACCATTGGAAAATTCGTAAACTTAAGGAATTAGCACATATGCTAGGCCACAAAAATCTCCTGAGCTGACAAATGAATACAATATGGGAACACATGGCACAGTGGATAAAGGTGTTGGTTAGATCCAATGACAGGGCCCAAAGAGTGTGAGTTCAATACCTGGTTAAAGTAGTGGAGAACTTGGAGAGGGGAATTAACAGGAGATAACTGATAACTGGCATCCATTAAAACATGGCACATGGAACTAGAACAGTCTACCCCAGTGAACAAAATAAAGGGTTCATTTTGACATTCTAACCACCTGAAGAAGGCTGGAGCGTACAACGGCCAAAATGTTGTAATAAATATGGCAACAAAGATGAGGACAATAGTCTGAATAATGTAAATAATGGACTTTTTTCATGCCACTATAGAGACAGTTTTAATGTATGGTGCCACTGCTTGGACATTAACTAAAACCTTTGTGTCTAAGCTCAATGGGACCTACACTCTGATACTGAGAACTATACTTAACTTCTCTTGGAGACAAAATCCAACTAAATCATAGCTCTATGGGCCCATCCTTGATATTTCTACAAGCTTGTATGAACACAGAATGCGGTTTGCAAAACAAAAACTTGTGTATGATCTACTTCTCTGGAAAAGCTATAGTGCAAGACGTGTTGGCTGCCCAGCAACCACCTACATTGACCAACTATGTAATGACACAGGATGTCATCTTATTCAATATTGTAGAGTGAGTGGATATGGTTAAATGTAAATAAATGACAGAACTGCCCAACAAACAGAATTGACAAATTTTGCCATAAAAAGAAAAGAAAAAAGAACAGAACAGGACAAAAGCTAATATAAAGCAAGCAAATAATATACGCAAGGCAAATTAACAGTAATAAGGCAAATTAACAGTAATAAGGCAAAGCAACAGTAATAAGGCAAAAAGTACACAAACTAAGAATTGGGGTTGACATACAAGAGAAAATTTGGATAAGGAAATTTAGCATTCTGAGTCGGATGAAACTAAGAACTGGCCTATTTTATTGGCTATGAAGAAATACCAACATGCATTTGTCTGCTTCTGTCTATAAATTGGGGGAGGGGGAAGTATTTTGTAGTCTTTCTGCAACAGGATTGGAACCAACAAATTTTATTCTTGTTTCATTGATAATTCTCCTTCATTAATGATAGTCAGGATACAAAAAGAAAATTGAAAACAGTAGAATATAAAATAATAAAAATAAATTGTTTCCTATCTTTTGTTGAGTTGTTAGACTAAAATATTTAATAATAAAATGGTTGAACTTTCAGGAGTATTTTATAATCATGGAAATTTCAAGAAATTTGTCCAGTCATTAAATTAAGAATTATGCCCCATCTCAGAAAATTCAAAACAAGAAAACCATGAAATTATCATTGGTACTGTGAGTTGATTTCTAATCAGCCATTTTTCTGAAGCCCATGAGATCAAGGCAGGCTTACCCCAGTGTTCTCTTCTTGGTTCTACCCTGTTTCTGATTTATATTAACAATCTGCCTAAAAACATTCTCAGCTCCTCAGTAAATATCTATGCCTATGATACCAGAGTTTATGGATGCATCTTTGAAAATCTCTCATCTGACCAAAAATGGAGTATTGCTGCCATGTCTGAGATGTATCTGCTCAATTCTCATTTCCTGGCTTTGACAGAATTTGAAAGCATTTACACAGCTTTGTGGGTGATGGATTATTTTTCACCACACAACCTCTTTCCCACAGACAAAATGTTGCAAACCTCTCGCTACTCTATTGCTATTTCCATAGCAAATGTTTTGACAATCTACATTCCTTAGTTCCACAAGTTTAGTCCTTTACAGCTAAGACTCACTATGCCATGTACACAGGGTTGAATCATCCTCATTCCGTTTAGTACTACTAGTAAGAAGTTCCATTCTGACAGTTTGTTCCCAAGAAAAACTAGTTTGTGGAAGAGACTTCTGATGCTTCCTCAATCACTACAACCATAACCTCTTCAAGTCTCAAGTCAGCTGTTATTTTCTTTCTACAACCTCATTCAATAACCCTTTACCTTTGAGAGACTCTTGGTTGGATAAACAACAATAAAAAAAAATTAAATGCTGAAAGTAAAAAAACAAAATTTGTGCTATGGAAAATGTTAATTTCTTTTCTTTTTTTTTGGAGGGGGGGTTAATAAACTTAACTGGTTTTTTTTATTATTATTATTTCTTAAAAATTTCAGGCAATGTTAGAGTTAGCCAAAGTCTACCTGAGTTCTGGTGATCTGGATAGTTGCCAGAGTCAGTGTATTTCACTCTTGAAGAAGGACAAAGAGAATGATGCTGCTACCATTGTAAGTATATTTTTTTTTTTTTGTCTCTCCTGAAACCTGTCCAAATTATTTTTTTTTATTTTATTTTTTTGTTTTTCTTTTCTTTGCTTTTCTCAAACTTTTATACGTACCATATGTTGAATTGGAGGAAAATTGGTTTGGTCTATTTTTGGGATCTCACTATAAATTTTTGTTCATTTCTTGACCACCAAAGTTTGTTTTTTTAGGCAAGTTTTTAAACAAATCATTTTTCTACGTCCAGATGGATATAAAAGTTGAGTGCTTGCCTATTTAATGCTATATTTATAAAATTATGAAGCATTTATATTTTCATACACCTTAGGAATCTGTCGGTGGGTTAGGCTATTAAATGAATATGCTTATTTGTACATGCACCAATGTATAAAAGGAAGTACTGAAAAGTTCTCAGCCCAACCAAAATGTCTCACCCCCACCAAATAAAATAAGTAAATAAATAAATTATATGCTTGGTCTTTCAGTCAAGTTTTAGGAAATGAAGCATTTTTTTTTTTTGCATTACCAACCATACAATCTGCATAGTTAAAAAAAAAAAAAAAATACAAAAAAAACTATATTTTAATCTTGCGTCTCCTGATAGTTGAGTAAAGAGTACTAGATTAACATCTGAACACTCCTATTTCACGTTTTTCCCTGATAACCCCAGAATAAATATAGATGTTTAATGTTTGAAGTAGTAATATGTAAAGAAAGGAATGTATTTATTTTTCTTTTTTGTTTATTGCTCTGACTGATTTTTTATTACTTAAACATAATTTTTAGCGGATGCTCATATTTAACTCAATGCTCCATTTTTTTATTAAACAGTATATTCATTTATTTTCAGTCTGAATATTTGAGAAACCATATTAGAAGAAAATATGCACTCTCTGACAGGATTTGAACCTGTGTTCCCCTAGGGGAAACTCATTAGATCTGACATGCTTTGTCCTCTCAGCTACAGAGTGAGTCGATGACCAAGCAAAGCTGAATAGAGCCTTTAAACACAGATATTTCACTGATGCTTGAAACAGACATATCTGCTCAGTTTTGTATTCTAATATAAACAAAGCAATTTGTAAAGAAGGAATAAATTTTTTTTATTTATTAATCCATCAATTTTTTTATTACTTAAACCTCATTTTTAGTGGATACTTGTATTTAGAGTAGATGCTCCATTTATTTATTAAACAATATATTTATTTACTGGCCTATTCAACTTTGCTTGATCATCAATGCACTTTGTAGCCGAGAAGTCAATGCATGTCAGATCTAGTGATGATTTCCCCTAGGGGAACACGGGTTTGATTCATGCTGGAGAGTGAATAATTTTCTTTAATAAGATTTCTTGAATATTCACATCCAGGTGGAAGAAACTGTTAGCATAGAACTTATGGTTACATCTAGCCATTTCAATTGTAAAATGATGAGATTTTGCCACCAGCCTAGTACTGTGCTTAAATTCATAAAGTCTAGGTACAATAAAAAAAAGTTCATTACAACAATTACCATAAAAGTTATTATAGAAAACGCACAGGAAATCTATGTAACGGGGGTGAGAAAGTGACTGAAGCTGAGATGCCAGGTCATGACCAATAACATTGCAGATTCTTTTTGAATTTTATCAAGAATCTCTAAATATATAGCAGAAGCACCAGAACAGTAATATTCAAAACATAAGCAAATAGTTGACTATGTAAGATAGATTTTGGCAATAAAAATTGTCTTGCACGTCATAGTGAACCAACCTTATTACCATCAGATGTAGCAATCGTTCCACTTCATGTCAGCAGAAAATGCAAAGAGTCACTTTCCTGGAGATTAGCATCAGCCATGCTGATGGAAGGCAAAAACAGTTCTCTCAGATGATTAAAGAGAGCAGTTTTGTTTTGAAGGCATTAAAATTAACAAGCCATTCCTTACCCCAGTTAACAACAGATTGTAGGTCATTTTTTAGATCAGCTGCTAATTTGACTATATTAAACCAATCAGATTTACTATTAAGACAGTCTTAATTTTTACTAATATAAAATATCTCAGTCCTCATCAAGAACTGGGTGTTTTCAGTATCAGACAATTTTTTTTTTACTAAATCCTGGCATTTTTAAATTGCTGGAATTGGAATCAGTTCAAAGTGAATTTATACGTAACTGTTAAGCAGAAATGCATGCATTGAATATGTGTGTGTGTATATATATATATATATATATATATATATATATATATATATAGTGATGTCAACGAATACTTGTTGTCATTTTCGTAATGCTCATTGTAGTAGAGACTTTGTAATTGCAGATACAACTATAGTAACACAGTTGAACAATACTGGGTCAGATGCTTTCAAATAACACTTGCACTAATAGTACTTGCTCAAAAAGTAACCACTGAATAGTGATCTGTATAGTGAAGATTATAACGATCTGTATAGTAATAGAGGATAGTCTAGAAATAGTGATCAATTAAGCACCACACTAATTCCCATATATACATTTCCTTTGCCATCATCTGATCTACTTATTCAAAATGGGATCGCCTGTGTTTTGCTCTCTGGTGATCTGTGTTCAAACTCCAGTGTCAGTAGTGACACTTTATTCCTATATAACAATATACTTGTTTTTTTCGTTTTTTTCATAACACTTAACGGTATTTGATGCATGCCTTTCTATTTAACCATTACATATGACGTCACTTTGAACTGATTCTAATTCCAGTGATCTAAAAACTACAGGATTTAGTCAAAATTTGTTTACTATTCTGTTAACAGCCAGTTCTTGATAATGATTGAGTTGGTAAAAGAAAAAAACATGAACAAAACAAAAAATCAACAATAAATTATGGACAGTTTATTCATAATTTCAGTCCAGATAGACATATTATTATTCAGAATTTTGAAAAATATAATGAAAAATTAAATAGACAGACTTTGTTGGTTGAATTTAACAAAATTCATGTGATGATGCAGCACTTGTTTCTGCATCTTTGCAAGAGGCTCAGGAAGTAGTAAGTTGTTTTTTTCCATTGCAAGTAAAGCTTTTGGGCTTACCATTAGCATAAAAATTACTGAAGTTGTTTATCAAATATCAACCCTTTCCCAAGCAGATAAAAGGTATCAAACAAGATGTTCAGGTCATCAGTTTCCATTGATCCCTATCAAAATAGAGGGAAAACTTCTCAAATATGTGAAGCCTTTCAGTTATCTAGGAAGCAGAAGTAACTTTTACAATTCACTTGATGATGAAAATGTCTATTGAATAGCCAAAGCCTCTATCACTTTGTTATCATATTTGGAATAAAAGAGGGTTTAAACTAGAAAAGAAAATCAGTTTGCAAAGCTGTTATTCTCACCAATTTCTAGTATGGATCTGCGTCTTGGATTCCATAACACCCACACACAAATCAGCTCAGATGGTTTCACCCAATCTGTGGAAGACAAGATTCCAAGTGCTGATCTGTTTTTTAAAGTGCAGAATAGGGATGCAATCTCAATTGTGATGAGCTGGTTATGCTATCAGAATGAGCATTAATTGAATACCAAAAGTTCTTATATACAGCTGCCTGCTACAGAGCAACAAAAGAAACATAGGCAGGTATAAAGACAAGAGCAATTTTTGAAGCTGTCAGGGGTGTCACGCATCATGTTCAAGCAGATAGCCCTGGACTGAAAAGAATGCTGTCACAATGGGATTGAAGCATTTGAACTTAGATGCCTCCTGCATCTGAAGGAAACAAGAACCAGCATTAAACAATCAGCAGAAAGCTTTGTCTCATAATCCACAATCTTGTACCCAATGTGGTTGAGTCTGTAAGTCACTTGCAAATGTAAAGTGTCATTTGACATAAACATTTATTGACTAACATATCAGCTACAGGACATTCATATGTTAAAACTGACATTATATACATTATACACACACACACACACACACACACACACACACACACATATATATATATATATATATATATATATACACATACATATAAATATAAAAGTGAACATTGAAATCAACACTCGGAGGCGACAGGTTGTTTGATGCTGGACGCAATTGTCAGGCTGCCTGACGATTGCATCCAGCATGAAACAGTCTGTTACCTATGAGTGTTGACTTCAGTGTTCACTTTTATATTTACATACGCTCTATCTCTGATATTGAGCACTTTATCCCATAAATATACCACACCTTTAAACTATATTTCTTCATATACACACACACACATATATATAGGGTAAATTAGGTATGAAATTGCTTTATCAAAGAAAAAAATTAATATAAAATAAGGCCCTTTGTTTTCTTGTGGAGTGATTTCTTTTTTGTTTTGCATGAAATATCTGGCAAGACATGGGAAACTTTTGATAACTTGACAGATGCATGAACTGATGAGTCTGTTCAAATTCTTTGAACTTTTGCATAACATACATACATGCACATGTGTTTGTCTATATTTCAGCTATGACTCTTTTCATATATACATGATTTAAAATACAATCCAGTATTTTTCAATTCAGTTTATTTAAAGTTTCTCCAAAATATGAAAACTCTTTAAGTTTAAGATAAATTAATTTACCAAAAATTGTGAGTATGTGAAAAATCTTCAAAATATTCCCAAATACACATTAATATTCACTAGTAGTACCCGTGCAAGTTTCACAGTTTTCTGATTTAAATTTTCTGCTGAATTGGGATTCTTACCTTAATGATTGAATCAGCTCCTTGCAAGTTTCATGAATATAAAATACCTATAGAATTCCCCACTGTTAAATATTTGAGCTTAAGTACTTTAACAAAATATTGCAATAGCAATCATAGGTATGAATATAAGTCATTATTTAAAGAAGTAAGAGGGTACAAATGAAAAGATTCAAAGTGGTAAGGTTTACCATTTTACACATGCAAGCATTATTCCCTCCTCTATCTTCTTTCTTTCTAATTTATTATATAAGCTTTCTTTTTTTCTCACTAAAGCCAAACAAGGCCTCTGATATATCTAACTTTCCTCACAATCAAAATGAAATGGTCCATTATTTACCTGAGGCAGTGGCAGGACCTAATGCACATACTAATTAACTTATTAACAGAGGAGCAAGCAAAATTATAATCAAATTTTTTAAGTAATGATTATCAGTGGACAGACTTTTATGAACTTCTTTTATGCTCCATATTTTGAAATTATTTACTTGCCAATGTTTTAGAAAATATATACCAGAAAATACATACATGCTGGAAAGTTCTTAACCTGAGCCAATTCCTAAAATTTCACCAACAGATTGAACATGAGAATTAATTGTGGAATCTCTTGGATCAAGAATTTTTCAACACCCCCTCATAAGTAAATATAATTATTGGATATCTGTATTAATGCCCATCTTGTAAGGACCCGATTCTTCTCTCGTATCTTTTCCAATAAAATGTCAACTCTCATCTCTCTGGCTTCTTTCCTCAGGTAATCTGTTCTTCATTCCTTCTGTTTCCTTCTCACTTTTGTTAACTAAAAGGATTTCAAGATGAATTCCTTGTCTTCTTTATCGCAAGCAGCATTTGTTCTTACCATCTTCATCTGGATTCACTTAGACTATGTCCTCCCTTTTGTTTGAAAAGTATGAAAGAAGCCAAAGGATAAAGCATTCTTGTAAAGTTTGCTTTTTAATTCATTAAAAACAAAAACAAAATTTAATCTTTCTCTTTGTAATTGTCTTTTTGTGGTACTTAATACCTGTGGCCATGGAAATTCAATTGCATTTTAAAAAGCAACAGGGTGGGTGGAAAAAATGGGGCAGAGATATGTAAAGCAGAAACAAATATCTTTTCTGGTGTTTGATTTTTACAATTTATTTTCTTGTCTAAGGTGCTTTTTTCAATATGGAAATCAAACAAGAATATTCAAAAGACTGAAAAGAAAAGAGACATTAAACAAAGAAAGAGCCAGACTTTCTTTTAAGAATATTAATACATCCATATTTTTTATTTTTTTTATTTATTTTGTTCCATTTCTTTTTTTTGTTTCTTTTATTGCTTTCATCATCCTTCCAGTCAGTTTTTGGTTTTTCAATATTCTTCTTCCTATACAGTTTAGTTTTTTTCCTACTTTTTCTCTCAGTTAAATTTTTCTTTTTTTTTTCTCTCATTCCTTCCTCCTATTTTACCTTATTTTCTTTTTTCTTCTTTGCTATTTAAGTCTCTCCTTTTTTTTTTTTTTTTTTTTTTTCTTCTTCTTTTGAATCTTTTCTTTATCCCTTTCTGCATAATTTCATGCTTCTATCTTTTCTCTTCCTGGACAAAAGCTATAATTAATTTCTCAATATATACAAACTGTAGAATTGTACATATCACTAACATTACATATGTTCAAAAGCTAGAAAAATAAAAGAAAGAAAGAGCTCAAGGGATTTGTCAAGAGAAGGTGTAAGAAAAATATTCATTTATTTGGTTTTAGTAGACAGACTATTATTTATCAGGCATAAAATAATCAGAAGAGAAAGTTCTTGCCACTTATTGGACATCTTAAGTCTGCAGCAGACAGTTGAAATGTTTTCGAGTGTCATAATGAAGGAAATGCTTATCACTTTGTGGATTTCATATTTTCTTTCATGACATTCTTAATATTCTTTGGTGATGTTTTTGTCTCTATATAAGTCTTTTATGAATGAAAAAAAAAAAAAAAATACTCCCCACAGCCATATTATTTCTATGAAAAAACAAAAATCCCAAGCTTTTTTTTAATTACCAGGCAAAACAAAGTATTATGGGATAACATTTCAGATGATCCTCCCATGACAAGTAGTCTGAATATTAATCAAGAAAATTTTCAATTTAGAACTTTTATGGCTTGCTCACTTTTTGTGATGTCTACCTGATGGAAAATTGCTGAAGATAGAAGAGCTGAAATGATTTCAGGCTTTAGTTACTAAGTACGATCGTCATTATGTACAAATGTTTTAAATATTTTTCAAACTCTTGACAGAGAAAGATAGATATAAACCTTCTAATTTCCGTTCATACCAAATGGCACTTATCAAAAAAGACAAGAGCTGAAGAAAAATCTGCTCTCTATCCTCTCAAAAATAGTTATAGAATTGACAGGTAGTAAGAATAGAGTTTCTTCATGATGTATTATAGCATTGACAGGTAGTAAGAGTAGAGTTTCCTCATGATGTAGTTGCTCAAATTGTCTGTTAAAATTGATTCATATACAAGATAGTGGCAAATCATCATCAGACACATTTTTTTTTTTTGACTCTTGTTAAAATTATGACAGAAGAGCTTCTTTCAGTTTGGTGAGTTTTAATTTGTTTTGATTATATTTAATTCCAGATCTTGCTAGTGACAATATAGTGTATAAACATTGGATTTTATTAATCAAAGCATAAGCATTAGATCCATTCTGGTGCAAGTATTACTGAACATTATATTAATTAGACTCTAACTATTCTATGAAAGTCAACTAACAACCCAATTTGGCTCTCATTCTGATAAGGAATGCAAAGATTTCCTTTATTTATATTTTTTTTTTGCTTCTCCCCCATCTGAATTGTTGAGGATTGGGGACCATGGACAAATGCACCAATGCTTTCCATTGTCTCCCCTCCCTTGCCATGACCATGAACTCTGCCAGCATTTTCTCCGTCTAATCTCTGTCATCAATCCAGCTTCGCCTTGGTCTTCTCCTTGATCTCCTGCCATCAATGTGTTCCTCCAATATGTGTGTGCAGAGGTTCTGCACCATGATGTTATGACCAAAATATTGCAGTTTTCTCTTCCTTATGGTCACAATAAATTGCCTCTGCATTCCCATCTCTTCCAAGACTGATTCATTTGATTTGTCATCAGTCCAGCTGATGTGAAGTTCCTGCCTGTAGCATATTGTCTTGAAAGACATCAGTTTGTTAACATTGGTGGCTTTCAGTGTCCAGGTTTTGCTGCAATACAGTGCTACCAGCCACACTCAGATCTTCAGGAGCTTCAATTATATACCTTTGTGAAGAGAACATTCTTTCCAATGGGTCTTAAGGTACCTACTCTGTTGGCTGACCCTCCCCACTGCATGTTGCCCATTGTATAATTTTTTTCAGTAGGTCAACTACTGCTACATTGATTCCCATCTTCTTCAGCATGATCCACTGAGTTATCATAATGTTTTGGCCATTGTGTCCTCTAGCCTTCATCAGGTGTATATTGATCTGGGTAACCTACAGGGAATTCTGAATTGAACCCTTTATTTAATCTACAAGGGTAGACTGTTCTCATTCCACTGCGTATGTCTGTGAATATCGTCTACTTATTTTTAATTAGTACTTTTCAGTATTGCTCACCCATTTTTAGGGATTGAAACATGATAACAGCAAAAGATGAGGATAATAGTTTGAATATAAATACTGTAAGTAATCTAAGTGTTCCAAGAAGCTGGATTCAAGATAAACCTTTCCTAGAGAAACTATGATCTGGAATTGGAATGAAAGTACTGATGACACCTCCCCTGAATCCATCATAATAATTGAGATGATGGAATTAATATTAAATATTTACACCTTGGTGTATGGATCAGTTATAACAAATTTAGTATAGGAGATAAGGAAATTAAACATAGGCCATGCTATAGGTAGATTCGTCCAACGTCCCAAGTTGCTACAAAAATAAAAATTACCATAACAATTTGAGCCATGTTCTTAAATAGCTTTGTCAGATCAAGACTTTCATATTGATGTCATACGATACCAAACTCATTCAGAAATATCTAAACTACCAACTGTTTACAACTGCTTTCTTACATACACTATTTACATTATTCGGACTATTGCCCTCATCTTTGTTGCCATATTTATTTAATTTTGCTATTCAAATCTACCGCAATTTCACTAAAAAAAATGGATGTCTGTGTATTTCCCAGACTCTCTCTCTGTCACAAACAGAAAATTCTGTCTGTCTGTTTATGTGTCTGAAACTTCTCTAACTTTTGCCTCATTTACTGTACATAGACATACTGTTTTGGAATCGGGCTGATTCTGGGATTGAAAATTTTCATTTCATTTGATGCTTGAACATCCAACCTTGGGATTTGCGTCCAGATAAGGAGGGAAGAGTTAAAAATTCAAATTTTAAAATAACTGAAAAAAAATTAGTGATTTTAAAAGTTTTTAATTTATATTGAGATTAAAATAACACAAAAACTTTGTGAATTTAAAAATATTGTTTTTAAATTCAGTTTAAAATATCTCTAAAACTTTGAATTGAGAAAATCATTTTTAAAATACCAAGTAATCAGAATTAAAGTGTCAGGTTTCATGATGTGAGAATTCAAAATTCCATGCAGTTTGTGATTTCAAAAAACTCACTTTTTCACCTGAATTTGAATTTCGGACCAAATCTGACTTTCAGCCAGAATAGTAGTTAAAACCCGATTCAGAGTTAAAGTGAGGTTTTGAACTTCCATTGAGGAATTCAATGTAATTTCTTTAAAATTATCATTCCTGTTTTTTAAGCTGGACAAGAGATCCCTTTTAGTTTTGGACCTGGCACACAATTAGCCCATGGAGTGCAGCTTTTTAGCTAGTACAATATAAATGAATAACAATTTCATTTAATGAATCTAATTTTTAACCCTTTGCATTATCTGCAAATATTATTCCCCTTTAAAACTACTTTTTTTTTTTTTTTTTTTTTTTTTTTTTTTTTTCAAAGTTTCTGTTTTCAGTCAATGTCATTTTTGCTATTGTCATATCAGGCAGCACAACACAACTGCAAAATTCAAACACATTAAAATTTAGTGATTGGATTTGTTTTCCAGGACAAATTTTTTGCTTAGCCAATAAAGTCAACTACAGTATGCTGAAGTCTAAAGGCACATATGACTCATCATTTAATGTTGTTGAAGAATAAGACTTGGCATACTTCCTGCTCTTCCCTACTACTGTGACAATGGACTGCTCCTACTTATAAATATGGCAAGTAGCCACATTAGAGTAGGATTTGAGTAGTAGTTAATTTACTCAGTATTCCACCCTATATATAAGTATTTATATTCTTTGTTTTCCCTTCCTAGTATGCTGTTCCTTTGATATTCTCTCTATGGGATTCCTAATTCTCAGCTATTTTGAACAAAGACAACATTACAAAAAATGTCTAAAACTATCTGCATACAAGGTGATACTGAAAAGTTCTTGGCTTGACCAAGAAGACCTTCCAAAAAAATTTTAATCTTTGAACATATTTTGAGACCTGGATGAGGCTATGATCTTTTCAACACTTGTGTAAAATATTTAATTTTAATGAATTCTTTCTCTTGTAAGCTCCACTGCATGTGACTTTGGATTTGCAACTTTCATTTTGTGATTTTAGTCAACAAATAATATTTAGTCCATAACTAATGTTTAAATATAAAAAAAATTAGAAATAAAGAAACAATGTCTAGAAGAATTACTAAAACTGAAATTTCTCTTTGTAAAAAAAATGAAAAACAGTTCACTGCCAAATACAAAATCTGTATTCTTACCAAAGAATTGAATAAATTAAAGAATAAGAATAAATTCTATCAATTTTTGTTTTGAGTGGTATGTCAGAATTGTCTCTGATAAACAATTTTATTTTTGTTTAAGTAGGTCAGTGAGCACCAAAAATAAAGGCTCTATTTGGTTTTATCTTTACTATTTTGGAAAGAAAGTGTTTTCAAGTTACTTTTTAATTAATTTATTTTTTTTAGCGAGACAGCCTTTCTGTTTTACACTTAGACATGGTGATGTTTGTTTTTAAACAATATCATAAAAGTTTTTGGTTCTTTTCTCATTTTTTTCTTACATTTCTTAGCTTCAAATAAGAGAAAGTCACCTGAACAAAAGATAAGTGATAAGAAAGATTTGATTGAACAAGAAAGAATACAAAAATTGCCGAAATAAAAATCTCCTCTTTTATTTATGAATAACAGTTTCAGCAAAATTTGTGTTATAACCTATGATATCTATCTATCTGTTTTTTGTTATAAAACTTATTTGTATAAAAACATCAAGCAATTCATAGCTGGTTACACATGAATTCCATGATAAGTTTTCAGTAATACAATGAAATTTTATGTTCAATTGATTTAAAAAGGGCAGAAAAGCAGTTACCAAAATAATTCCATACCACAAGAAAATTTACATTATTCGGACTATCGTCCTCATCTTTGTCAGTATATTTATATTATTACGTATGTTCTAGTTCCACATGCCATGTTTAACGGATGTCAGTTATCACTTATCTCATGTTAATTTCCCTCTTCAAGTTCTCCACTGCCTTAACCGGGAGTTGAACTCACACTCTTTGGGTCTCGTCACTGGATTTAACCAATGCCTTTATCCACTGTGCCATGTGTCCTTGAAAACAGTCTACCCCAGTGAGGGAAATAAAGGGTTCAGTTCGACATTCCAACCACCTGAAGAAGGCCGGAGCATATAACGGCTGAAATGTTGTAATAAATATGGTGACAAAGATGAGGACAATAGTACGAATAATGTAAAGAGTGTACATAATAACCCCTTTCTTAGAAATATGGACAGATACACAAGAAAATTGCTAAGTATTTACACAGCAAGAATGATTTCCATTAAACTTCATTTTTAAGAGACCACAATGTCTGTCATTAAAATAACAGCCTTCAAGGCTATAAAATATATCCATGTAAGAGAGGATTGTATTTCCAAAAAAACAAAATTCTAATAAATTAGATCACTTTTTTTTTCTTTTTTTTTACATTGAATCAAAATCTACACTGCATAACAAATTACTGACAAGGTGACAATTTTCCATTTTGTCTAAAAACTACATATTGGAATTTAATAAAATTTTCAAAGAATGATGACAACAGTTGTATGTGCATGTTGTGTAAAAACTGTAAGGTTCTGAGCAAGTGTAAATAAACATCAGCCATTTGCATTAGTAACGCGATATTTCAGTGTTCCAAATTATTAATGAGTGACTTCATAATCATGCAATTATGTTTCACAATTGTGACTTAACCAAAAAAATATATTATCCTGCCTACTAATTCTATCTCATCTACAATCAAAAACAATCAATCTAAACTCAATATAAAAGTTGTTACTACTACATCCAAAACAATAAAGACTTAATCAATACTAAACAAAACAATGTACTAAAACATAAAGTAGGCGTTTACACCAATCCCTGTAATATTCATCACAAAAAATACATAGGGGATATCTCAAGGAATCTAAATAAAAAAATTATATGAACACAAAAGGGACATTTTACAAAATAATACATCAAATGTGTTGGTTGTGCACCATAACAAGACTGACCACAACTTTGACATAGAAAATACTACCATGATCAAAGGAGAAAATAATTCACTATGACGTAAATGTCTAGAGAGTGCCTTAACCGCAAAGTCATCTACAATGAATTTGTGCCTTGGCTCTTACAACATTTCCCCATTCATGACAGATCTAATACCACAGTGTGGAATATCTACTTAAAAAAGTAATGTAAAGAAAAAGAAAAAACTCTAAACATTCGTCTGAAAAAAAAAAAAAAAATTATAAAATTCTCAGCACCTCTCTGCTGTGCACATATGTAGTCTTTCCAACATGAGAAAATTAGTCTGAAGTCCTGATAGATGAAATACATCACAAGTAAACTTTTCCCACTTTGTCATATATATATATATATATATATATATATATATATATATATATATATATATACCTCTGTATGTCTGTGATAAATTGGTTGCCATTTATATATTGAAAGAAAAAGAAATAACTTTATGATTTGTTGCATTTAGCCAAAATTGAGAGCCCTTATTACAGAATATTTTTTTCTGTGTTATTGTTAGTCGGATTTGATAATTTTGTAGGAAATCATGGAAGTTGTACACTGTCAAGATTCCTGATGTGTTTAAAACTTATTTATTTGTAAAAGACAAAAAAAAAAAGGCAAACTAAAGAAATCTCTATTTTCCTGAAGGATCATTGAATTATATTTGTCTGTAACCAAATCATTAACAATTGAATAGATGAAATAAAAATCTTGAGGCCTTTTTCCCCCATCATAGAAGTAATAACCATTATCAAATGGTACAGGTCAGTTGGGAAAATGCCATAAGCTTATTTTTCTTCTCTTCTAATATAATAGTGTCACAAATAGAGAAAAGTAGGCCTTGAGTCCAATTGGTTGTAATTGATGTTAATACTGCTTGAAGCATATAATGTTATGTATTTACTTTCCTTCAAGAGCTTTCAGCTATAATTCTTTGGGGCTAGTATGTAGGGAAAAACTGGTTGTCACTTTATCATAATAGAATATATGTAACTCAGGAGTTCTTAGAATTATTTTGATTCCTCCCTAGTCAAAAATGTTGGACCAGATACTTTTTAGTTCCATATATTTTTTGAGAAAATAATAAACATAAGACAAAGTTTTTAAAACAGTCAACCAACGTAAACACATAATTAAGACTAATAATCAGTTAAACAGTTTGTTGTATAATATTTTATAAGTATAATAAAAGAGAATTAGTAATTGAATAGTGTTGAGAATTTGATACTGACAAGATAAGAGGAACAGAGAGAAACAGCAAGTAATTTACCCAATAAGTTTTTGTAAATGGATAGCAAAACAGTGTTGAGAGGGATAATAAAAATAAACAAACATTACTAAGTGCTACAGAGGATAAGATTTTGTGGGAAGCCATGATTAACTATGATCTGAAGACACATGTCACCTAAAAGACTAATACATATTATGCAGGGTGAAAATAAACGAATGCAAATATTTTTTAATATATAAGACATTTTCTTACCTTAAAATTCAAGGTCAAATATAGCTGGACAAAGTTGGACATTTTATACAAGATGAAAATAAAAAAAAACACAAAGTTTTAAAGCCATTCTAATGCAAAGTAAGCAGTTGTGAAACAAATTGGTATGAAATTCGGTTCATGAAATTACAACAAATTTTCAATTGTTCCTTCATTTTGTTGTATAACCAAGGTTGCATGTTTGATCAAATTATTGACAGACAATCCATAACTTGAGGTGTGTCATCAGTTTCTAAGGAATGTCCACCCACTTTAAGGAATATCATGCAATGTCTTTGTGGTTTCAAACTTTTCTATCGGACAAGTAATTATTCATAGAGAAAAAATTTTTAAATTGTTCCTTGTTTTATGATCTCTCATCGTTGCTGCTGCTCTCCTATGATTAGTATAATAGTGCTTCACAAGCTCCAGTCGACAGTCTAAACGAATGATTTGTTAAGACAAATTCCAGCTTATATACATTTAATGTTACAAATAAATAACATGTTATTACCTGACTGGTCAATTTAAAAAAAAAACTATAAAACTTGCACACATTTAATTTCACCATATATATATATATATATATATATATATATATATATATATATATATATATAATGCCGATAACTCCTTCACCATTTCTTGGACCAATCCTAATTGTTTTATAACCCTTCACACAGAACTTTTCACTGTCAGTTCAAGAAAGACATTTGGGTCACTAACACACAAAAAAAGATAATGCCTCATATTGAGAATATTTAACATCAAAAAACACAAGAAAAAAAAATTAATTATTTTTAATAATATGTGGAAATCTCCATGCTTTGCCTGATGAAGATAGCAAGACTGGAAACTCATGTAGCAAAATTATGGGGAAAAAAAAAAAGCATATTTAAAAAAAAAAAATCCACATTACAACCAAAAACATTTGCGGTTTCTCTCTTCTTTTTAATATATACACTTTTCTCTCGTTGGAACTATTATAACCTTTTTTTTCTTATATATATATATATAGGTTGGTAGAGATTTAAAAGTTAATGAGAAAGATGAGATTGGTGATAATTTATTACTGTCGTTGTTGTCTGGTGTTCTTTTTGTGAGTTATTACCTTTTATGTGCCATGTCCCTTCATGACGTAGGTGATCATGGCCCTCCACATCTTCCTATCTCTTGTAGCTCTTAATAAGTCTTGTCTTTTTTCCATCTCTCGCAAATTCTGCTCTACCATCTATTTACTCAAGTTCATCAAGTGTATCCTGCTTTCGATCTTGGTGTTGCACTTTCTTTCCTCTCCCAAAATGCAAATTACAAATAGGGGATACTAAAATCAAAGAAGTACGGAAATTTTTGTGAGTAGAAAGCCGAATCTCCCCTTTCAACAATTTTAAGATTATTTTCTTTCTTTAGTTAATTGACAGAAAAACCTCTACTGAAACCGTCTTTTGCCAAATACAATGTTAGAAATGATAACAGGAATTTTTCTATGTGACCCATTTTTTCTTTTTTTTACATCTCTATTACTTTTATGTGATGCTCCCAACTCTACACTTTGCAAAGCCTTACATAGCTGATCGTTTCGTTCTGGTATTTTGAATTCTACAAGTGGGAAGAACGTAATTGTTGTACTTGAAATCAGGATCTTTCTTTTCTTTATCGTTCTTGAAACTTTTTATCTCTCATCTACAGAATCTCAAAACTTCTTTGTTGTTGTTAAACTTTTTTTTTTTTCCTTTTGCGTTATTCAGTTTTATCAGTAAAATCAACTGCTTCCTCATGCTGAGACAAATGTACACGCTGACTTTTAATTTCCAATGTACTTTTATTATCTGGCCCTTATAAACACTGAATAATTGAAGAGTGTCTACAGGGAAAGTCTGAAATTAAGTCTGTCATTAATTGTTATTCATCTCTATAGCCATTTTTCTTTTTTTTACCCACCCCCTCTAGCAGCAGACACAAATCTCACTACTTCCTAAATTGGAATACATTACAGGGCCAGTTTCATGCTGATATGAGAAAATTTTAATTTAAATAAATAATAAAACAAAAGTTGTATATGCTGGAAAAGTTGGAAAATGTATGAATTTTTGTATTGTATTTAACCAACTTGAAAATGTGAAAGGTTTCCATAACGATTATTTCTTTAGCTAGTCCAAGTGTTGCTTCTGGTATATTAACACTTCAATATTGTATTGTTGTAGCATAGTTGTTTGGTTGTGCTGGCCCATTTTGAGAAAAGAAAAAAAAAGAAGGAAATTGCTATTTACTGGAAATCTTCCTCCTCTATATACTGTGCCTGTTCAGAATGTGGATAATCGTGACTCTTGACAACTTCCAATCCCTCCTCATGGCCATTAGCAATGTTTCTTCTTTTGCAAAGCCCCCCACACCCTTGTTCTGCCATCCATTCACACAAGCTTGCTATCTTCCCCGATCTCTGTTGTCCTTGATAAATTCTGTGACAGTTAAGTTTTCCAAGCCCTCCATCCTCATTATGTGTCCAAGAAATTTCAGCTGTCCAAAGTTGTGTGTCTTTTTTTTTTCTTTAAGACTTTCTTTGTGCTTACTTGCTTCATCTGTAGAATTCTCATTATCCTTTTGTAGGGCCACATTTTTGTTGCCTTCAGTTCCCTCTTAATCTGTGCGAAGATTGTCCAGAATTCTCTTTTCTTTGTTTCTAAGAAAATTGTCCCATTTTTTAGTACATTGTTTAGCTTTTGGAATGTATCTATCACTAATCCAATGCGAGTTTGAATTTCAATATCGCATTTTCCATCATTTGTTAAAACACTTTCCAGATATTTAAATTTCTATACTTGTTTGTTGTTGACACCCACCAATTCTTAGTTTGCATCTTGGGCTTTTTCTGTTGTTGACAACCAATACTTTCTGTCTTTTTACAGTTGATGGCAAGTCCTTTTTTCTTACTTTGCATTGCTACCTGCTCTTGGAGGTGGTTTTCTATGTCTGCTATATCATCTGCATATCTTATATTGTTAAGATTATGACCACTGCTAATGTTCTAGTAGGATCCTTTACAATAGCCTTGCTGTAGAGGTTGAACAGATCTGGAGAGGAAACTTGTCCTTATTTTACACCCCTTTTTATTTTTGTGGATCTACTCAATTTGTTTTATATCTGTATTTGGGCAGTTTACTCCCTACATAAGTTCTGAAATATTCTTTCTCTAATAGTTCAAGTAGATCCTTGTGCTGTAGTTTGTCAAATGCTTTTTCTATAAAACATAATTGTACATCCTTTTTTTCATTTATATTGCCCTTTCTGATAGTCTAATCATAAATATTGCATTTCTTGTTCCAGTCTTCTTGACAAAACTGCATTGTCCTTGTCTTATTTCCAGTTTAATTCTGGCTTGCATACTATTTGTCAGGGTTTGCATCATTAGTTTGATTATGTGACTCATTAAACTGATTGTCTGATGGAGTTCACATTCATTTGCACTTGGTCTTTTAGGTAATGTTATGAAGATGTATTTAGTGAGGTCATCTGTTAATGTTGCCATTGTTATCTATTTTGTTTATTACTTCTGTGATCCAATCCTATGAGCATCTCTGTTTGTTATATTCTGTGCTAATGTGAATATATACTTGACAAACAAGGTGGATAAAATAAGTAAAGGTTTATTGTAAAAAACCAATACAATAAGAATAAAGGTAACAGTTATGCACAAGGTCATCGTAAGTCAATCCAGTAGTCAGTGCTACTATAGAAAGGTCGGTAGTTCTTGCATAAGACTGAGTCGTACTCAACAGATCCCAGCTAGACTCCTGTAGTCTGTTGACTTACAGATACTTATAGGTAGCTATTACCTATGGTGTAGTCACTCATGGGGGTGACAGGTTATTCCGTTCATCACTATTATGATCTCATCTGGTTTTACTGCTTTGTTCATGTTCATCTTATCCAATGATAATCTTACTTATTATAAAACGCAGATTGTGTGTGTCTGTATGTTTATATATTGGATCTGATTTCTTACATTTTTCAACCGATTTCAACAAAACTTCACAGGACTATGTAAAATTACCTTGCGGTGATTCTAACAGTGCCGAAAATTGGAAAAGCACAATTGTTTTTGTTTGAAATCAATTTGAAAGCACAGTTAAGTGTATCGCATCCGTCCGGAAGTTACTGACGGCTGCTCAAACGTCCAAATGCCGTTAACTTCCGGTGACTCAGCATTTATTTTCAGAGAACAATACACAAAAAGTAAATAAATGAAATCTAAACATACACAAGTCCTCCTAACTAAAAATAATAACCGGAAACTACTTTAAATATACATGGTGTCCAAATTTTTTTACTGTATTCAATAAGTAAAAATCATAAATTGTAAAAGATTACAGAAAGGCTACTAAATGAATAAGATTTGTTAGATCATCTTACTTATTAGAAAACCCAGGTTGTGTGTGTGTGTCTGTACGTTTATATATTGGATCGGATTTCCTACATTTTTCAACTGATTTCAACAAAATTTCACAGGACTACGTAAAATTACCTTGCGATGGTTCTAACAGAGTCAAAATTTGGAAAAACACAATTTGAAAACACGATTAAGTGGCATTAATGAAAGGGGGACAACTCACTTCGAGTTATACTTATTATAAAACCCAGGTTGGTTGTTTGTGTTTGTGTGTGTGTTTGTGTTCGTTTATATATGGGATCGGATTTCCTACATTTTTCAACCGATTTCAACAAAACTTCACTTTTTTTTGGTAGGTAGTGTTTCTTATTGTCTTGCACACTTTTTTCTTTATTTTTACATTCAGAATGCTTTAAAAATTCCATTTACAAGACAATTGTTTATAATAAAATTCTCTTCAATTGGTAGACTCATAACGATTGAAAACAATGTTTTTGTTTGAGTTTGGGTTTGACCAATTCGTAAAAAAAAAAAAATAATTAAGACATGCGTGTCCGTCAACCTTAGACAAATAATCTTTGTCAATTTTATTTTTCAGTTTTTATGATGGTCGATACTTGATCAATCTCTTACTGTTACATCCCCGGGCAACGCCGGGCTCTACTGCTAGTCTTTAATATCTTCGAACATTCTATACTTTTGTGCATTGTAGGTTTCTCTCTCTCACCATGAATTAGTTCTCTGACATATTTGTTCCATCTTAGGAGTTTTTTTTTTTTATTTCTCCATTATCAATGTTCCTTCATTTGATGGTATACTGCTTGTTGATTTGATGGTATTTTGTCCTGTTAATTCTTGCATTCTGTTGTCCATTCTTGCTCTAGTTGCAGTGGTCATCCTTTCTATTTTCACATGCTATTTATTGAGTCATTCCTGTCTACATTTGTTTGCAATTCTTCTGTATTCTTTTCCATTCTTTGGCATTGTTTGTTGTCACTTTTACATCATCTTTTCATGTGTCATCCAATCTTTCTTTTTTGGTTTCCTTTGAATGATCTCATTTATCAACGCCACTTCTCGTATTTCTCTGAACATATTTGACTTTGAATTTGAAGTCTCTAGCAAGTCATATTTGTTTTTATCTCTGTCTATATACATCTCTTTGCAACTTGGAACATTCAGAAGTCTATTGAAGATGAGGCATTACTGTGGTCTTTCTTAGTTTCTGTAGTTTAACTCTAACACTAGAATATGACAGATTGCCAGTCTTGAAGCTGACACTTAGGTGTTTTGTGGTGTAGAAGTGTGCTTCTGAGCCCTTGGTATACAGTCAATCTGGTTCTCTCTGTGTCTGTAGAGGTCTTGGGTGCTCCTTATTATTTGATCATTTACTGTGCATTACTGGACTCCTCTATCACTTGTCTTAAGTCCCCAATCTGAACTTGCTATCTATTTCCCTCCCTTATTCTTTTCCAACCTTTGCATTCAAGTTTTCCATGATGTTAGTGGTTTCCTTGATTTATATCGGGCTTTGGCATTGTCCAGTGAGCTGTAAAAGTTATTAATTTCTTTTTCCGTGCTCTGTATTGTTGCTGCATATACAACAATAATTGCTATATTAAAGGGTTTCACTTTCAGTTTAATTAAAAGAATTCAGTCTGAGAAATTGACACTATCACAGAACACATTTCTTTGTGTCATTTTTCTATCCACCGGCATGTTGTTGACAAAATTGTTGCTTAACTAGGTTCCCATATGCCTAGAATGCTGACATTTAATCTATTTGTTTTGTGCTTGATATTCCCAAGTCCTTATTACTATTTCTTGTTTGCTGTGAACAATCACTAGATAATGATCCTGTGTCACCTGTTGCTAATGTCTATCCTTAGAATACAAGGTTATTAATAAAATTCACTCATATTTTTTTTTTTTTAATTGGTTTTACTTCATGCAAGACAAGCCACTAAGACACAAGGGGTTACTGAATGTGGAAGAATTAGGAACAGAAACATTAATAATGAATGGGAAGAGAAAATAGTAATCAGGAGGACAGTAGATAGCAATTAACATTGCATTTAAATCTTTGAAGATTAAAATTAGCTGAAAAGCATGGAGCCACAAGGGGTTCCACAAGTGAGAAGCATGAAAAATGAAACTGTTATTATAGAATTCACAAATACATCAAGCCAGCTCAACTTTAAATTGAAGAGGTATTAATGTCTGTCTAGTACTGTTCTTAAATACAAAATGTCTAGGTACCATGACAAAGAGCTCATCTGAACAATTACCATTTATAGAAAACTCACAGAGAGACAGTCTTATGGTGGTGAGGAATTGACTGAAACTGAGCCACCAGATCAGGAGCATTAATATTGCTGATTCTTTGGACCATATATAACAGTAATATTCTAAGGATGGACAAATGGTATACTTATAGATATATAAGATAGATTCTAGAGAAAAAAAAATGTCTTGTGCAACACACTGAACCGACGTTCTTAGCAGCTCACCTAGCAATGGATTCAGTATAGTCTTTCCATTTCATGTCAGCTGACAATGTTAGACCGAGAAGATGCAGTGAGTCACTTTCCTGGAGGTTAGCATCAGCCATGCTGATGGAAGGCAGAGAGAGGTCTCTCAAACAATTAATGGAGAAAAATTTAGTTTTAGAGGCATTAGAATTTTGTAGTTTATTTGTTCTTAATCTGAGGGAAAAAATGGCTTGTTAATTTTAAGTCCTTTCTAGAAATGAAATAAATTAAGATTTTAATTCCACTTTCAAAGTTAACATTTTTACCTTTGGCTAGTTAGAAGCACTTGCAGATTCAGAAATGGGGAACTTTATCCATAAACTATAATTTTGGGCAGGGAAAATTTCTGTTAAATATGTTGGAAAATTTCCAAGTATTCACCTGAAAGCAAGAAAATACAACCTTTTAGACAAAATAGTCACAATATAAACAGATACAAAACAGCCAGCCATTACTGTATTGAAGTATTTTTAAAAAAATGGTTTGATTCTTCGCAAAATATTTGAAAAGAGAATTTTACATGACTATAGAAAGATAATAATGAGAAAAGATGCTTCAAATGATTCCACTTAAGGAAAATGTATCACACAATTTTTTGGAAAAATTATAGAAAAGAAAACAGACTTAAATTCATTTTTTAATCATTTCACTTCAAACAAGGCAATGAAGCCACTAAGATTAAAAAGAGAAAACAATGAAAGAACAAAAATTAAGATGACAGAAGATAATGATTGACATTGCATTTAAATTTTTAAGAATCAAAATTGACTAGAAAGAAAGATCTCCATAAGCGAGAAGTGTGACAAAAGAAACTGTTAGCGTAGAACTTACATCTAGCTAATTCAACGGTAAAATTAAGAGAACTTACTGCTGTGGCTTGCTTGAATTTAGTAAAAATCTGTCACTATGAGATGCTCCTTAAGCCTATAAATAGGAAATTATATTCTCGGTCTCTCTCTCTCTCCTTTTTCTCTTAGACAATAAGATGTAGTTGCACATGGTTACAAAGTGTCCCCCACTAGGCCATGTTTCCTTTCATTTCAGTTAATTTTCTCTTGGACTTCTCCTACAGAAACTTCATACACACAAACACTTTCTCTAGTTTAAATTTTTTCTTCTTTAATATTCATTGCTTTTGTCACACACAGAACAATCTTCTATCGTCATTGTATACTTTGGGTAAAAATACATTGTCGTTTGTTTGTATATAGTTTTGTTTTTACTTTATGATGTAATGGAATAACCCGGCACCCCCATGAATGATTACACTGTAGGTAGTAAGTATCTATAAAATCAACTGTCTATGAGAGAGTGAGAGTGAAGATGCAAGCACGTACGACCTTCCACTTAGTGACTCTCACTACGAGATTGACCTGTGTGTATAATTGTACCATATTTCATATTGTACTTGTTGTGTACAATAAACTTTTTTTTCTAGTATCCATCTGGTGTTGTGTGTTTATTCCTTGTCAGAACATAACACTTTATTCATTTATTATGTAGTCTCATATTTGAGTCTGCAAATTATGTTACAGAGAAAAATATACCAAGAAACACAGGTTTTCTCCATAATCATAACTAGCATTCCCACAACACCGTCAATCTAGTACTGCAGTTAAATTCATAATGTTTAGGTACCAAAGAGGAAAGTTCATCAGAACAATTACCATGAAAATATTTATAGAAAAGGCACAGGGAAGTTATAGTATGGTGGTAGGAAACTGACTGAAACCAAGATGCCAATTCAGGACCAATGACATTGCAGATTCTTCTTTGTATTTTATCTAGAATCTCTAAATAGATAGCAGATGCACTAGACCAGATGTGGGAGCAATACTGAAAGCAAGGACAAATAGTACGCTTATAAATGTGTAAGATAGATTTTGGCAAGAAAATTTGTCTAGCACAGGGAACCAACTATTTAAACTATTAAAATCTGTTTAAAAAGAAGACAGACTTTTTATGTTAATAATTCATTTTTCTTTTGTTGAGTCTTCATTTGTAAAGACAACGTTTTTGTAAAAGAAAAAAAAAAGAGAATTATTTCTATGTAACATTTAGATGAGTGATTTTTAAGTGGTTTTGTCAGGTGAAGCATGAAGTCAAAACAATGCAGGATTATCTTTTTCTTTTTTTGAAATTTGTCTTCTTTGGTAAAATAGAAAAGGAGACAGATATTTAAAAAAAAAAAAAATGTGTCTTTCTACGTAATTGATATTTTAGTAGAAAAGTGTAATTGTGTTAGGCTTCTCTTTTTGTTATACCACTTACTAACTCAAATGCTTTTCCACTTTATCGTTTGCAAATAATGTGACTTATATTTCAAAACTCTCATATCTCGAAGTGAAATGGAATGAACACCATTCTTTTTAAACTGCAATAAAAAAAAAAATAAAAACAAAGGTGAAAACTAATGTTCAAGTTCTGCTTGCATCAGTTTGCATGTTATCCTGGGGGACATTTCAACCTGGCTACTTGTGTTTAGTATCATTGATAGATGTCCTCCTTATTTTCACCCTTTTGAATATATATAAAAAACAGGTGAAATGGATGCACACAGCTTTCTGATCTGTAATGGATGGATCTAATGTTCAATTCCATTTCTGTACATTTTATAAATGCAGCAAGACTTAAATAGCTTTTTTATACCAATCTCAAAGTAACCCAAACTGTGGCCACCATTTGAATCTCACAGAATTGCCTAAAAATTGAAAGTTCCATACCGTTTTCAAAACAAATTTACTAACTTACTCTGAACCAGAATGACTTTCTCTTCCTGAAAGGGTTTATCATATATTCAATAATAATAATAATAATAATAATAATAATAATAATAATAAAATCAACCAATAAAGTTGCCTTAAAATTTTAGCTCTTTTTGCCTAATTGACCTTACTAGCAGATTTTAAACTTTAGGTAACCCTTGTTGTAAAAAATTAGACACCATTTACTAATATGTTAAATAGTTTCAACATCTTAACTTAGTAGAAGTTAATTAAACCAAAGATGGCATGCAAGCAATTGATAAGATTTTTTTTTGTGTGCTGGGGTTCAGTCAGAAAATAACCAAAATCAAAAATGTCTTTCAGGATTTACATTATTTATAGATGAACTATATTTTTTTAAGTGTTTCATCTCTAAGTAAGGTGACAATACCCCTAGAATGCAGTGGGGGTGGGGGTGGTTACAGGCAGTGGAAGAGAATGAAAAGACAAAGAACTCTCAGGCTTTATTCACTCAAAGCCATTTTTTTTTACCTTTGAGATTTTTAGGAAGTGGTTGTATACAACTAACAGTTTTCACATTTCTGAATGGGTTTGGCACCATGCATAATGTCCATATGAAATTTACAACTTGACAATTTAGGAACATCACTCAAGTTGTCAGTTTGATATTTTGATTTCATTTAGTGATTAGCAAAACTACATCTCGCACGGCCTATGTCCATTTCTTGGAACAGCTGTAGTACTTAATGTGGTAAAATGGTGATCAGTTACTTGATTTTTAATTATACTGCATTTTCTACCATATACGAGTTTGGATCAATAAGTCTGCAACTTAGCATAAAGCCGAATGTTGAAGAAACAGGACAAATTCATGTGAAATGAAGAAACGTGCCTAAATGCATTTCTGAATGAATTTATCTGACAACTGGTACTTGCTGAAGAATAAAGATCAACCAGCGCATGTACAACAAGCTGCACTCACACTGAAAGGCATTTTAATTGTACATATTCACTTAGTTCTCTCAGTCACTGTGTGTTTATCTAAAAATAAATACACTTAAATTCACATTCATTCCTGCGGTGCGCCAACAGCTTAGGGGTAGAATCTCCAACTGACGCCAATTCAGATGGGTTTCAATCCTAGCTAGAGGGAAACGGACGTTTAGCCACACTGATGACCTATGATACAGCAAAACAGTGTCTGTCGATGACAATATATATGCTCCTGAAAAATTTATTTTGGTTGAGCTCTCTGGGGAGGAAGCATGGGTTTGTAAACAATGACTATTACAGCTAATAATGCAAAACTCTTTGGTGAAGTGAATTGAATTCTCTCAGTCACTGTGTGTTTATCTAAAAATAAACACGCTTAAATTCACATTCATTCCTGCCATGCGCCAACAGCTTAGGGGTAGAATCTCCAACTGATGCCAATTCAGATGGGTTTCGATCCTAGTTAGAGGCAAGCAGATGTCTAGCCACACTGATGAGCTGTGATACAGCGAATCAGTCTGTCTGTGGATGACAATATATATATATATATATATATATATATATCATTAGCAGAAGATAGAAATAGAATACAAACAAGGATCTTTACCTTTCTAGAATTGGTCTTGAACACCAAGCACTAATGGTAACTTACACTGCCAGTGACACATTTAATAAAACCTTCCCAATCTATTTCTTTGATATTTTATACATAGATATTTATAAATAAATGTGGATACTGTGGTTAACACTGAGCAGCAACAGTCTGTTTAATACTTGAACACAATCTTCAGACCTGAAGATTGTGTTCAAGCATGAAACACTGTTGACCTTAGTGTCCACTTTTATATTTACATACACTCTATTCCTAATATTGAACACTTTTAGCCATAAATTTAGCTTAATTTAGAACAATATTTTTATCATATATACACACACACACACACACACACACACATTTCATTAAAATAGAAATATCATAAAGAAATACACTTCCCCAATTGACCCAAACAAAAAAATCAAATTAATTATCTACTGTAAAATTTTTAAACATCTAACCTTATGTTCAGAAATAACAAGACACCAGCAAAATCAAAATTATAACAAACGAACATTATTTATGAGTTCAAATGCCCCTTAAGGGACTGTGTTCCTGATCAAATCGAATTCATAGATAATTACATTGGTCACACTACTACATGCCTATCCTGTTACATTACATCTATCCAATCACGGCTCCATTAGAACCCATTTAAACAGACACAAAAACTTACCAGACTCCATCCGAAACATACTAATAGAAAATACAAACATAATAACCTCATCCATTTGTAAAAAAGATTAAAAATAATGGAAGCCTTAATAATAAAAAAGAAAAAGCCAACACTCAATAATATTAACTACGAACATGGCCTCAATGTGCTGTGTTTGGAAAATAAAACATCCCTATAACTTGAGAAACATACACCCAGTTAAAAAACAAAAATAAAATCATCCTTGATAATGGCTAAGAGTATTGCCGAAAGTGCTCAGAATTACAGAACATTTGGACAGTTCCTACACATTTTGTGTCCAGAAAAGAAAACACTTATTCAAACAGAAGAAAAATTAAATAAAACGTCATTTTTAATGAAATGTGTATAAATGGAGGATTGCTACCTAAATGCACGTGAGCACACACACACACACACACACACACACACATATGTGTGTGTGTTTATTTTAATAATTAAGATTTG
>OZ010592.1:28263642-28276142 GCA_963932145.1 Acanthosepion lycidas | reverse complement strand
ATATTTCATTAATAAAAATGATCTTTCACATGAGTAGGAAGAATCAAAAAAGCTTTTTCAGTTTTTCATTCAAATGTTGTAACGAAAGACATGACTTACCTCAGAATTCGAAACGAGCATGAATGTGTCTTGCCTGTAAAGTGATGATGAAAGAGAAATATGGCCGCTGTTGAAGACACAATTTATGCATGCCTATCTCATCCAAAATGAGACGATATTTGCACACATGCAAATTTTGGCTGTAGCATAAAAAGCAGGGTGCCAGCAGCATGGGTGAATCGAAGTCATTCGGCAGACAGCATGCAATAGAATTGGACATGCAGATTGTCAGTCGAACAATGAGGAAGTCGAATTAGTCACTGCACTTTGTAAACCCCCCTCTCATCACCAGTTTTTTTTTGTCAACAAAAGTGTTAGGTAAGAACTGCCATTCTGCAAGAAGGAGCTTTTTCACTTTGCTTTTCTAAGGGCGCATTTTCTTTACTTAAATAAGCTAATGATTTTACTTCCTTTTCTTGTAGCTTCATGTTCAGCTGATAAATTTAGCATTCTACAATGCACTTTCTTGAAGTCTACTAATTCTATTTTCCAAGTTATTTAGATCAAGCTAATCAAACGTTGTTAGCTTAAAACCATGAAATTGGATAGTACGTGGGAATTGGATGAATTGTAAGATGGTATCTAGTTCTCGAAATTGAGAAAATCTCTCTGAACGTAAATGTTTGTCATACTTTAGTATTGGCAAATACTTTTTAAATAGTTCCTCTCTCTGTAATAGTTTCTCTGTCCTGTAAGTTAAAAAAAAAATCTTGAAGTTAAGAAGTACTTCTTTAATAATGGAAATTATTTCAGCTAGATTTCTTCCAGATCTCTTGAAAATATTACTAGTTTTCTTTCGGAAGTTTTAATATGCCCAAACATTGATCGTAGAACACGTTCATTGTCTTACAATTTCTTATTCAAGTTCTTGTAATGAAGTGTGACATCTGCAAATCCATTTAAGTCATTGAACCATTTCATATCAGTCACCTCTGGATAGTTATTTCCTTTTTCGCTTGAGAAATGTCTTATTTTTCTAGCAACACCACAAATCGATTTAACACTTGACCACAGCTTAACCATCTGACATTGTTGTACATGAATAACCCAGAAAATTGACTGTTAACTTTATTCAGTAGCTTAGTGAATTGATGTTTGTTAACAGACTGCTATAAAATTCACAATTTCTTTACAAGGGACATGACATTTTCTTGTAATTTCAAACTAGTTTTTGCTTACAGAGATTCTTGACACAAAATGCAACGAAATTCAACTAAGTTGAAGTTTCAGTAATAGCACAAATTCAGCTTTTTTCCAATCACGCTTGGAGGTCCATCTGTTGTCACAGTTACAATATTTCCAAACTTAATGCCAAGTTCAATAAATTTCTTCTTCAGTTCATCCATTATTATCTTGCCCTCTAGTTTTTTTTTCTGAAAGTGTCATCAATTTGATCAGTTCTTTCTTCATTATATTTCCAGAAGGAAATCTTGCAACAACTGCAAATTGAGCAATTGATGTCATGTCTGTACTTTCATTCAAACAAATTGAAAATGTGCGTACATTTTTCAAATCTAGTATAACTTGATCAGTTACATCTTTGTCCATAGCAATATGATCAATCTTTGATCATATTCCTAGCAAATGGCAAGTTATTAATTCTTTTGAAGATCCCATCTTAATTCATCAAGTCTTCAAACAAAATATCTGATCAATTCAAAAAGACCTCTTTTAAATAACTACCATTGGCAAGTAACTTCCCATGCTTAGTGATAGTAGAGGATAATTGAAAATTGGCTGCAAAAATATTGGTCTTGTTTTTTAGTTTAAACAAACTTGAAATTATTACATTCTTTTTCCTGTTGCTTTACTTCTCTCTGAATAATTTAATTCCTTTCTTCATCTCTCATTGAACATAAATTCTGATGATTGCTTTTAAAATGGCACTTAATATGATATGAACATGCAATAACTGAGTCCTTGCATATACAGCAAAAAACCTTTTTTTGCTCAATAACAATTATGCCATATTTTTCAGCTAAATCTTCATAAAAGAAAGCCTCCCATATCCTCTGCAGTCTGAACTTATTTTCCATTTCATTGTGGCCATTCTTATTGTTTGTTTTTACAGTCTAAAAGGAACCATCACAAATGAATTCAGAATAGTCACAAATTTTAAATTATCCAAGCAGACAGTAAAAATAGATGAGACTATGACAAATAGAGACAAAACCTTTCTAGACAACTGTACAAAATGTTAAAAAAAAAACTGGCTGAGTATCAGCTAGATGTGTTGGGTATACACAAGGCACAAACAATACTCAGAAAAATTGATAAATTTGATTGGCTGAAGCATATTACAATATATTTAAATGCAATGTCAATTATCATCTTCTGACTTCTTAATTCTTAGTCTTTTATTGTTCTTTCTTTTTAATAGTATTTTTTTCTTATATTATCTAGCACTCAGTAACCCCTTGCATCTTAGTGGTTTTATTGCCTTACTTGAGATGAAATGATTTAAAAATATATATATATATATATATATATATATATATAAAATGTTCATTTTTGTGTTTTTATGATTTAAATGTAGCCAAATAAATTGTTTATTTTCATTTCATGGTAGTTTCAATATTGTTATCTTTTTTTTTTCCACTTGAAACATATTTCATGTTGTCATTTCACTGACTCCTTGTGGGTCATTAAAATGTTGTTGGTGGGTCAGTTCATGACATGTGGATCAATGGTTTAGCATTTCTGTAGTAGATTTGCCTCAAATGGTTATTGAAATGTCTGTTGCGGGTTATTGCAGATGTCATGGCAGCATAGAAGTCCATAAAGCTTTGGGTAAGTTATTCTCAATGATCATGCTCCTGGACATTTTGAATAGAGTTTGCCAATTTCTTTCAGTTGTTCCACTTTAGTGGGGGTGAGGATGGTGCCAGGGCCTCATGTCTTATGTCGTTTTTATGAAGTAATCTCCAAACGTAATTTGATTTAATTCTGATCTGTAGTCGGATCATAAAAGATTTTATTTTGCCAGAGGGGGGGGGGGGGCAGAATCTGCAATCAATTTTTCAGGGGCAGACAAGGCGTGGCTTATTTCTAAGAAAATATGCAGTATACTGAAGAAATCATCAGTAAATGTTATAGGATTTTTTATCCGTTTATATCTGTTATTAGGTTGGTGCAAAAATAATGTCGTTTTTTCACATGTGAGAAAACGACATTATTTTTGCACCAACCTAATATTTCTCTAAGGCAAGCAAAGTCTGTGTACACCAGTTCAGCAACTGATGTCGCACATATGTCATGTTGTCTGTTTCTACTCTGGTAAAATTTTCCTGGAGTACATATATCAGAGTCCTTGTGAGAAATACCAGTTTTCCCTTTTAATTGTCATCCTCCCAGCTACATTTGGTAATTTTGAGATATTGTTGTAGTTGCAGTGATCAAGTATTTGGTGTCATGTATGGACGTCATAAGATCCTTGTCAGCTGTTTTCTGGATTATTCTTTGTAATTGTGGACATGTATTTTCAATTTGGTAACACTCCTATGTATCAGTTCATTTTTATTTTCACTAAATTTTACTATTACTCCACTTGTTGTCAAAGCCTTAACAGACAATATATCCTGTGTGTACGAAGGTATGTACAGTGCCCTTTTCATTGATACTGTCACATGATTCCCATCTGAAACCTATATTTCGGTGTTACACCATTTTAATGCTACATTGCTAGTTCTTGTTCCATCGGCCAGGTTGAAATGTGTCATCATACTTTTTAATTTCTTTATATCTTTTACAGTATGTAAAGTAGCCCCTGCATCGGCCATTAGTCCTTTAGGTAGTTCAGTCTTTTGTGGGTAGTCGTCAGTTTTAAATGCAAATGAACATCCTCAATGTCTGTTACCTTCTTAATGGTATCTCTTCTTTTATAACAACAAGAGTCTGTTTTATGGATTTTGTCTCTTACAGAAGTTGCTCCAATGTCTATGTTCTCTGTAATTCTTTGGACATACTCTCACTGTGTATCCCTTTCACCAACTGTAAATTTCTTTTCTAACATGGGTTTCATTCACTGTTGTTTTCAAAAATGATTTTCTCTTCATAACATTATCAACACTTGAGTTTTTTCTTGATATTTTTCTGTCTTTGAAATTTTGAAGTTGGTTTTAAATTCCTAAAGTGTTAATTCTTTACTTCTATGAGTTGCATAAATGTAATATTCTCAAGGCTTTTCTTTTGCTGTTTGTGACTTCTCTCATAATTAACAACAGGCTTTTGTCATCCAGAGACTGTATAAGCTCTGTGTAGGCTTCTTCGTTCTTTTCTGTGTCTGTTTCATCTATGCTGAGATTTGCACTGAAGATTGCATCTTTTACACCTAGTGTGCGTAAACAGCTTAAGAATTTTGTTTCCTAAATTTTGTATTTAGTTTCATCTCCGTTGAAAAATAATCTGTTCCACTGACTTTCGTTATCCATTCAGGATTCATAACCTGTTAAGGTTGTCCTATTAGAAGTGGAATAAGAGTAAAAAGATTTGTGGAAATAAGTAAAATGAACAGAGAAAGATAATGCATGTGTTTGCAGATAAGGAGTCATTTTTATTGTACTTATACTACAGAAGAGTAAAATGTAGGGGAGATAATTGTCCAGCTTATCAAACATTCTTGTTGGTTACATTTTCCATTCATAGATCAACCAACACACTTCTGTATAATAATATCAGTGTTGCTTCATGCCTCCTCTTCATCTGTGTGGAAATTATCCAACATTCATTATCATAGAGGAGGAATGATGTTACATAGCCTTTCAGTAGTCTTTGTTTTGTTTACTAAAAACATTTTCCTTTTTCATAATCTTTTGTTTATCTTTCAGAAGGTGTCTTTTGCTAGTCAAATGTTCCTCTGGATATAAAATAATTTTGTGACTTTGACCATGAAAAAGTATTTAAAGTGACAATCAAAAGGAGGAAAGAGATGCTTCCATTTGTGTCTTACTTCCCTTTTTTGTGTACTCTGAAGTCGTCAACCAATTGTAAATATGGAAACCTCATCTCTTGTTTGTACTCCCATTCTTTCTATTTACAATCTTCATCAAGCAAAATTTCCCAACTACAAGTACAGAAATCCATGGTTGCTTGAGAATACCAGTTGCTGTAAGCTTAGATGTATGGGTGGTGTAATGGATAAATTGTTACTTGGAGACCAGTGTTCCAATTTTGGTTGAGCTTGTTATATTCACTTACACACAAATACCCTTGGGGAAGGTATGAATCCACTTCTCCCCCAGCTATATTAGTAAGAGTTGTATTACTAAGTCATTATCTCAAAAAAAATTTCTTACTATTTAAAAACAATTTCTGGCTTTAAATAACCTGTATTAGGTCAATAATCTGTAGAAAATAAATGAATCTATGAAAGTAATCTGTGGTGTAATTTTTCTATTACTAAATACAACACAGCAGATCACTGACTGATCCACAAATCTTTTTTTTTTTTTATTCCCCATAATTTTAACACTGGCCCAAATATATCTGAGCTGTTTACCAAAAAGTGTTTGTTTAAAAATTAAAAGATTATTAACACCATTCTTACCTTTCCTAAATGAAGAAACCAAAGCTTGGTCTCACTAAAAATGTTTGTGGCTAAAAACTAGTTGCAGCAAATATGTTCTAATGTTAGAAGCTTGACATTGAATATTACTTATTTTTATAAAATGCCATAAATCATTCTAATATCATGATAAAATCGTTGGATCTTAGGCAGGTAATGTAATTTTCATTTGCAATCAATGTCTGTCTATATTTCTCAGATGAGGTATTGTAACTATTTACATAGTTTACGTTCTTCAGACTGTTGTCCTCATCTTTTTTGCCATATTCACAATGTTTCATCTGTTGTACATTCTGGCTTTCTTCAATGTGGTAAAGAGATGAGAGAAAGAAAACAAAAAAGTGAAAACTTACCAACAACAGAAGCGGAAAAGCTAGGAAAGCGGAAATAACACTCATATAGGGAAGTGCCAATGCATTATGGGTGAGTGGTGGTTGTATAAAAACTGGAAAGAATGATGGGTGGGAAGATTTTGCTTTTCCTTTGGAAATGGTGTCAGCAAGTGAAGGACAGTGGAGAGGAAAGGACAAGAGGAAGGGCCTTTTTTTTTTCCTTTCTATTTATCGTTTCTGCATATAAGAGAGGCAACATTAAGGTAATTAAAATTTCCTACTAACCCTTTATTGTGACCACTGGGGTAGATTGTTGTAGTTCCATGTGCCATACTTCTTCCAGTTGTCTCAGTTACCTCCCTTTAACTCATCAATTTAAGTTTTTGTTCACCACTGCAGTAGCTAGGTATTGAACTCACAACTCTTTGTGTCAAGTCACTGGATCCAGCCAACACTTTTGTCCAGTGTGCCATGTGTCCTCAAGAAATGAATATGGCAAAAAAAGATGAGGACAACAATCTGAAGAATGTAAATAATTGCAATCAATATATTTGGGGCTATATTCTTCCACTTTTATGTGCTGTGTCCCTTCAGGACATAAGCGATCATGGCCCTCCACATCTTCCTGTCCCTTGTAGCTCTTAATAAGTTTTGTCATTTTGTTATTTCTCTCAAGCCCATGTTATATCCTGCTTTCCTCTGTCTCTCTTTCCCTCAATCTGTCCTGTGAGTATCAAATTTTTCAAGCCTTCCTTCCTCATTACTTCCTCAGAAATCCGGTCCATGGTACCCTCAGCATCTTTCTGTAGAAACACATTTCTGTTGCTTCAAGTTTCTTCATCTTTGAGGAGATTGCCCAGAATTTGCTGCCATACAGGAGGACAGATATCATGTAACTGTTCTGTACTCTTTTCTTTGTTTCTAACAACTTGTTTTTGTCTCTCAACTTTTGTAATGCATCTTTGGCCATTCCAATATGTCTTTGTATCTCAGTGTTACACTTCTGTCCTCTTTTAGAATATTTCCCAGATATTTCAATTTTTCTCTTTGTTTGATTTTAGCATCACCAATTTGTAATTTGGGCTCTCATCCTTTTGCTGATAACTATGCAATTCTGTCTTCTTGTAGTTTATACTTAGTCCTTTCTTCACACTTTCCTTTGTTACCTTCTGTAGGAGCTTTTCTAGTTTCCTTTCCATGTATTGAGGCAATGATTTATGACTTGTTCTTGTTGGATATATGGTAAGAATTAAAACACAAACACACTGAAATGACATTCAAAGATTACTTGATGCTTTATACACCTGAAGAAGGCTGAAGAACACACCAACCAAAATTTTGTCATAAAAACAACACTATGGAGAACATTGGTATGACTAATTTGAACTTTTGTCAGTTGACACTATTAATTTTTGGCTAATATTTCTTTTGTGTTCATTTTAGTTGCTTTTTATCTGAAATATCCCTGGGAAACCCATGGGTAAGACATGTATATGGAAAATTCATTGTTATTTTCAAATAAATTATTAATACAATATTCACTTACAAAAAAAAAAACAAATTCTTTCAATCCAAAATATGTTTTGGTTTTAACCCACAAAGGGTCGATAAGCTATAAAAACCTGAATCAATAAATCCTCACAACACTTCAGATTGTCATTCTTCAGATTGTACAGCTGAAGCAGTAAGGCAGTTGTTTTACTAAGGGATGCAACCCCACCCCAAAAAAACAAACAAATGCAATGTCACTGAGTGCTTATTCTAATATGAAATATTTACTAATGACCACAGAATGACAATCTGAGTAGTTGCAATGGAAGACAAATAAAATTATGATGAAAAGAAATAGCAGTCAGACGTTAGTAATAAAAGTCTTCTTTTATTTAGCTAAAAAACACTCTGAAAAAAGTGAGTTTGAAAATGACTCTCTATAAGATGATAATTAGTACAATTATAATTAGACATGTTATTAATTTCTATACTGTTTTAGATGTTGGCCGACTTAAGTTTCAGCAGGAATGACTACGAAAATTCCTTGAAACATTACAAGCAGTTGCTAACGACCAAACCAGGTATACCTTTTTTTTTCTTTCCTGTATATATGTTCTTATTGTCACAGAAACTAAGTAAATTTAAATACAATGTCAGTTGCTATCTTCTTAATTCCTGTTCTTTTAATGTTCTCTCCCCTTAATAATAATGTTTTTGTTTTTCATATTCCCTCGCACTCAGTAACTCTTTGCATCTTAGTGGCTTTATTGTCTTGCTTGTGGTGAAATGATTAAAAAGAGACATTTTCTTCTTGCATCTTTATCAGCAATAATTTGGAAGTTTTCACAGAGGAAAGTGTTAAAAGCTCCACAGAAATGAAATGACTACAAAAACCATATCCTCTCTCTATACAAATCTATACATACAAAGTAGTTGTTTTTATCATCATATAGACAGGGCGTAGGACTGTGCTATAAAAGAGCATATACCCCATGACCCTAGGGAACCTACTTGTGAGGAAGGATGTGTGGTTAGTGTTATGGATATCAGAATGGAAAGTGGACGTAGTAAGCAGATTTAAAATTCTGGCTTAGTTGGTTACATTGACTTTTGCAGAAATGCTCTCCAGAGCAGAATGACTCTATCTGTTCTCCTCTCAGCTAGGAGTCAAATTGCAGACATAGATTGGGAGGTCTAACCTTGGGTGGCAAACAGTCAAAGGAAAATTCTCTATTTTAATCTGTGGAGAAGGTAGCATGAAACTATTCTGCTATCTTTCCCAAGAAAGCATGGCAATTTGAAACTAATAAAGAAAAAATCTATAGAGTCATGGTCCCTTACATTACTGGTTCCCAAACTTTTCGTCTGGGCTGCATTTTCAGAATGAAAATTTGCTCATGCTTCACTAAATTTTATGTGATAAAAATTACATTTAAAAATAAAAAAAAAACAGAGGATTAAAGAGAGATAATCAAACTCAGAACATTATCATTGATAACTCTCTCCTTCAATTTGTTGACCCTAGTTATTATATTCTTAATACTTGATATAATACAAATGTTTCACAATGATAAAATTGGTCAATAATTATTTATAACTATTTATACTGGGCCTCATGCATGTAATTACAAGTAATCCATAATAATATTTTAAATTTTGAAATCCTATTTATTTTTGGCGCATCAATTTTTTGAAACTGTTTCTAAATCTTTGATTATCATTCTACCTCACCTGCTATCCTCTTCTGTCGCACATATGAGGCGTGCTGCACTGTTTGGGAACAACTGCCTTAGATCCTGAAAAGATATGGCAGCAAAAAAATAAATAAATAAATTTGTGACGACTGCATCTTTTACTAGCACCACTACACATGTTCGTACATGTATAGTTACAAATCAGAGTATTTCTTTGTGATACCTGTACCAATCTTGACCAGATATTTCATATGACATTCTAAATGCTTAAAAAGTTTTTTGGGAAGAAAAAATATAGACCATAAGAGGATTAGAAAATGATACTTTCAATATATGAATGAAAACTGACACCTGACAAAATGCATGGTTACTTTCTTGGCTGGTATGTAAAACATGATTTATACAGGTATTTAGAAGTATCATACCTATGATAATTTATCCAAAAGCTATGAGATGTCAGTTTTGAACTTAAGTAGACAGCTCTCTAATCATAATAATGGTGACCTGCTGGATTTCATTTAGTGCATTAGTAGAGGAAAGAAAGGTGTCTTAAGTTACTTTAAATGTACCATGGTTGTTGTTGCCAGACTGACAGGTCTGAGTATTTTTTTAAAAAATGCGGATCTGCTTGGAATTTCACACACATCTATCTTCGGGATTTATAGAAAATTGTGAGAAGGATAGTTCTGTTAATGAAGGAGGTTGGAGAAGAATGACCAAACTGGTTCATGCTGATAGAAAAGCTTGCAATAGTTCAAATAAACACTTTTGAGAATGGGCATATACAGAAAAGCATCTCTGCATGTCGAACCTTGAAGCAGATGGACTACACTGGATATGTTGTAATGTTTGCATAATGTTTTTTTGTCTATTTTAATCTGCTTCTTAGGAGGCATGGTAGAGTAATTGATTGCAGCTTGTAATGTGAAATCAGAGATCCAAGTTCAAATTCTGCTTGTGTTTATTACATTCACTTATGTGCTAATGCCCTTGGCAACGGTATGAATCCAACTCTTCTCCCCAACTATGGGTAAATAGTAGGGCAGACTGGATTCTATAATAATTGGATGTAACCAGTCTAGGAGAAGGAAAAATTCTGAATTTAAAACCCTATGTAATCCTGCTGAAGCACATACTATGCAGCTAAGGAAAGGATCATTCGCATTGACTCAATGATCCCAACTATGGTAGATTCCTTCCTTTTTTTTTTTTTTTTTTTTTTTTTTTAATATGCTTCTTATATAACTACAAATAAGGTAAACGGTAAATTGAGTTACTCTTCTTAATTTTTCTTCAATAAACACTAAATTTAATTTGAAAAGAAAGACAAACAAAAACAATCCCTAACATTCAAAAAATTCTAACACATATTTAAATATTAGAAACATTTTTTACTCTCTTCTTGACTTGGCTGAACACTTTTATAATCTATCAATGAAGTAGCTTGGTATAATTGATTTAAACAGAAAGTAAACTGCAGGAACTCTCCCAGAAGGTAGTAAAGAAAAAGCAAAAAAAAGGACTAAACATCATTTGCAAAAGGACACAATGTATGGCCCAACATGCAACATTTCAAATGGGAGATACCAAAATCAAACAAGTACAAAAATTTAAATATTTGGGAAGGGTTTTTAATGGAGGATGGAAAGTTTAATTACAAAATCTGAAGATGTGTTAGAATAGTGAATGATGCCTTCCAAAAGCTAAGCAACATATTAAGAAGCGGGAAAACCTCATTAGAAACAAAAAGAATACTAAACTGTTATGTAATATTGGTCCTTCTATATGGCAGTAAATGCTCGACAGTCTCAAAGATGAAGAAGAGACTTGAAGCAACAGAAATATGGTTCTACAGTAGGATTATAAGAATACCATGGATTGAACATGTGTGTAACATGAAGTTTTAGAGAAAATGGAAACAAAAATGTGACACAATTAACATCTGAAAGAGATAATTGAAATTTCTAGGGCACATATTGCAGAAAGAGGGCTTAGAAAATTTAACACTCACAGGACATATTGAAGGCAAGGAAAGGACTGGTAAAAGTAGCATATAACTTGCACAATAAGCTTTTTTAAATAGCTGACAGAACAGGGATTAGGAGAATGAAAAGACAAAACTTGCTCAGAGCTACAATGGACAGGAAATTGTGGAGAGTCATGATCGTCCATGCTCTGAAGGTACATGGCACATTGAGGAAGAACTCTTTAATCTTTTCTTGTATCAATGCCAACAACGGATTTACTTTTTTTTTTTTTATTTCCATCGAAAGTATAATTTATTTGAGTTTCTTCAATATAAAGTCATTCCCAAACTTCTTAACCTTCTCCAAATACTGGTAAGCTTGTCACTAAGGTTTGTGTCAATGAATATAATACTATAAAATTCTCTATTATCAAGGTTATATCCATTAAAGTTTGGCTATATTTCAGAGAGAGACTTTAAACTATTAACGCTCACCATGAAATCTAGTATTAATAGGTTTCTACCTAGAACTGATTAATGTCCAACTTCCCATTTTGAGGAAAGAAGATATTAAGTTTCAGAGAGTCAGTATTGACTTTAACAGATTTTTTTTAAAAAAATCATCTTTTTTTATGATTAGATTAAATCTTGAAGATATAATTCTGTTTGTGTTTTAATCAGCATCAGATGTTTAGTAATAGATTCATTTAGAGAATGTTTAATAATAGATTCGTTTAGAGAATGTTTATGTACAAATTGATATTAAATTGACTTGTATCATATTTTTCTTGTCAGACTGTGCCATTCATGTCCTATATTTCTTTTTTAGAAATTTTTTTTATTCTGTCTTAGAATCGTTTTTGCTTTTGGCCAGCTGATGAAATCCTGTATTTCTAACTGAAGAAGATTAATGAAGCTCCTTAGAAATATAATGATTTTCAAACCTAATAACTTCAGTAATAATATAAATTTTTTTCTTACTATTTCCATCAGACAATTATGAAGTCCTAGCCAAGCTGGTTGACCTTTTGAGACGATCAGGAAATTTAGAAGATGCTGCTGACTTTTTAGAGACAGCCAAGGAAACATCTCCTCGTAGCAAGACAGACGCAGGATTCAATTACTGCCTTGGCCTCTATGACTGGTTTCTCTAATTTTTACTTTTTTTTCTTTTCATTTTTATTGATCCTTTCTTCCTAAAGCCTCAAGTTTTGCTTCTGTCGTTTGATTTAAAGAAATTGTGTATTTGAAAACCCAGCAGAAACTTACATATTTTCTCTTGTTTTTTTTTTCCTTATTTCTGAAGAAGTCAGAAAATAGTTCACTGTTGGTTGTCATGATGATGATGATTAATG
>OZ010592.1:28128642-28261142 GCA_963932145.1 Acanthosepion lycidas | reverse complement strand
TTGAACTCTTATTCTCCGTATACTGTTTTAGTTCTATTAGTTGTAGGACAAAGCACTTGAAAGACAGCTTTTGTCCTTGGACCCTGAGTAAAATAAATGCAGTTGCACGCTGGTTAATATTCAATGTATTCTAAATGTTAGTACTTTTCTTCATTCAGTTGTGTGTGTGTTGGTGCACCTGGCAACTGTTGTCCAGTTTCATTGTGCATTGTACAGTGACAAGAAGAATAGATAAAGTATGTATATTGTTGCTTTATATAATGCATACATATATTTATAAATTTACATATCTGTGTAAAGATTGAAATTATTCTCTCTTCTATACATAAATATTGATGGTATGAGAGTAAAGTGTGAACATTCATGTCAATAACATCATTTTTTTAGCTTGTTACAGTAAAGTGACATCTGACAGGAAAATGTATCCAAAGCTGAGATATATCATTGAATTCTGTCATGTGGAAAAAAAAAATGATTGTGGCTGAATATTTATGGAGACCAAACATCAGATGTGACATCAGTTAGGTAGTTAGCAATGCGTTTCCATTATTCTTTTATTCATTATCAAGGATGATTTTATTTTTACATTTAACTGAATGTATGGATCTAGAGTTATAGGAATGTTTTATTTTCCAAACACGGCTAGCACATTGTGGCCATGTTCATAGTTGATGTTATTGAGTGTTGGCTTTTTTTTTTTTTTTTTAATTAATAATGGCTCTGTTATTTTTAACCTTTTTTGTTTCATGTGGATGAGGCTATTTGTATTGTCTATAAATATATTGCAGATGAAGTTTGGTAGATCCCTGTCTATGTTTAAATGTGGCCTAATTGAGTTACGGTCAGAGAGATGTAACGTGAGTCTTCTTGTTAGGCATGTAGTGGTATATCCAATATAATTATTCATGAATTTGATTTGATCAGGAACACAATCCCTTAAGGGGTATGTGAATTCATAAATAATATTGGTTCTCCGTAATTTAGATCTTGCAGGTGAGTTATTATTGTTGATGATGATATATATATAATAATCGACTCTCCCGTCGAGATTCGACGTATGAGGGTCAAGCAGATCAGTTTCCAGGAAACCGACAGCCCGACACCAGCACATGAGATTTGATTATAGTGGTGAAGGCCTCGTGCAGGACCATCCACACTTTTTGAAGGGACGAATACAGAGGCCTGGGGCACCGAATGCCACAAGGTTCCCAAACGACCCTCGACAGGTTTTGAATTCAGAGTTGTCCTTCTCCTAGACCAGTTGCCATCCAAGGCTATAGAACCCAGTCTGTCCTGCTATTTTACCCATAGCTGGAGGGAGAAGAGGAAGATTCATATCTTTCCCAAGGGTATTAGCACGTAAGTGAATGTAATGGATTCGACTGGAATTCGAACTCAGCTCTCCGATTCCTCAATCCAAGCCGATATCCATTACTCCACCGTGCCTCCGTTATATATATATATATATATATATATATATATATATATATATATGGTTGGATTGATGTGAGTTTGTGACCATGGGTTTCATGCTCTTGCGATCGTCAAACTGATTACTTTTTTGGATTTATATAGATTGCGTGTATTGGTGTTATTATGGAAGTGGGGGGAAAATCATCATTGTGATGTTACTCATGCTAACGCAAACATAGATGCATGTCCGTACACCCACTGAGGTACGCAGACACATATACACATGCGCTCGCCCGCCAGCACTAATACAAACTTAAACATATGTGGACAGTATGGGACTTGACATATGTATGTACGTATATGTGTGCTGTTGTCTATATACATACACATTTGGTTGCTGAAATTCAAAGATGGGATGTGTAGCAAATATTTCTTGTGAATGTATACATGTCAACAATGAGAGCATTTTTCTATTCTTTTGCTGTTCAGCAACCAAATGCGTATGTATGTAGACAAGAGCACACATACATACATACATACATATGTCAAGTCCCATACTGTCCACATAAGTTTGTATGAGCCCTGGCGGGCAAGCGCATGTGTATGTGTGTCTGCGTACCTCAGTGGGTGTACGGACATGCATCTATGTTTGCGTTAGCATGAGTCACAAAACATCACAAAGACAATTTTCTCCCCACTTCTAGAACACCAATACATGCAATCTGCATAAATCCAAAATTTTTAAAAAGTTAATCAGTTTGTCTGGCGATTGCAAAAGCGTGAAACTCAGGGTCATAAACTCACATCTATCCAACCATGTATGTTAGCTCTATCTCTGATGTTGAGCACTTTCTATGAAGTACCGCGCATATAATATATAAATAATAATATATATATTACACACACACACACACACACATATATATATATATATATATATATATATATACATACACACACACACACACATATATATATATATATATATATATATATATATATATATATATATAGTAAAATTGTTTATGATATATTGTAAGATTGTTAAAGATATATATATATTGCAAGATTGTTGAATTGCAGAACCTGAAGCCAAAAGAGTGTCATTATTTAACACATAAAAGTAGGCAATGTGCTGTAAAGCAATAAGTTTCCGAATTCAGTATTTTCAAGAAAGTTCTCAAGTTGTACAAAGATAACTGGAATGATTTCTATTAAATATAGAAATGTAGTTTGTCCCCAACTTAGTTCAGTTAGAACTGAACCGGAATGTTTTGCTTTTCTTTTTTTGTCATCCATTGGTGAAAATATTGCGAGAAACATCTCGTTGGCACTATAATGTGTCATTGTGAAAGTCTGTTTTGTTAACGTAGAAATGACAAAAACAATTTTGTGTGTCACTGTCTATATAGTTTTTATGCCTCTACCAATTTGCAGAAATCAAATTGTTGTGGCTGGAAGACTATCAAAAGCATGAATGAAGAAAATGTAGGCAGTCTGTTCCATTCTTCTCTTTTTCCCTATTGATATCTTGTCAGGCTGAGTCTTTAATGTGATCATCTTTTATAAAATAATGCATATGTGTAGAATGGAGTTTGTTTGTTTTTTTTTCTTAAGTTTAGTGTAAAATTGGCTATTTTGTACAGAAAAGATATGTTTGCATCTCGTATCAAAATTTGGCTCTTTTTTTTGTTTTAATAGCTTTTGCCGTGTTAGTATTAGCTACAAATGTTACTTATAAAAAAAGGGTTATAAATTAATATATGACGATAAATATTATTTTAAACAGTATTTATACACAAATTTGCACAGATATTTATGTTTTTATGGCTTGAAACCCATTCAGAAATACCTAAACTGTCAGTTGTATACAACTGTTTTCTAAGATCATTGGTTAAAAATGGCTTTGAAGTGAGAGAAGATCTTGGTGAAGAACATCCTTCTTTGAACCTTGTGGACCAGTGCTACAAAATCACAAGGAACTGTACCTGTTAATGGAAACCACATCATTTGATGAATTTCAACAGCAGCAACAACTAAAATGGATAGCACATGTAACTCAAAGAGAAAATAATGACAGAATCAAGATGCTGATGTTCCACACTGCTTCAAAGAAAAGGTTAAGAAGGAATCCCCCCCCCCCATCAATACTAGAAAAAGTTGTTACAACTAAAAAATAGTTTTAGGAGAATGCTTTTATAAATTCCAAGCAAAAGCATTACTGGTTGCTCAGTCAATGAATGCCAAATGCTTCTTTAATAGGAAACGGCTACTATTACCATTAGATGTTTGGTGATTTTTTCCTCTTCATATATTTTGGAATTCATGTTTTTATTTGGATACATAAATCATAATGTGTAATCATTTGAAAGCACAAACAAAATCCCTAAATGTTTTGTAAGTTTCATCTGCAAATATCTGACATTTATTCAAAGTGAACCTTTACTCTTTGTCCACATATCACATGTAATAAAATAATTAAATCCATCAAATAGCTGCTAGGGCTGGAATTTAGAAAATGTTATTTATTTTATGTGTTCTTTTGCCATTTCCTTTCCTTTGATTGCTAAATCAAAATGAACCTTTTCAACTTTCTCTCCTTCTGTAATGTACTTTATGATTTAACAAGACTTACATTGCATACATTTTTTTATAATCATTTCACTCCATGAAAGGCAGTAAAGTCACTAAGACGCAAGGAAGTTACTGAGTGTCAATATGAGAAAAAGAAAGACACTATTAAGTAGAGAGAACAATAAAAGAACAGAAATTAAGGATTGACATTACATTTAAATTTTTGAAGATCAAAGTTGACTGGAATGCAAGAAACCAGAAAACTGTTCCACAAGTGAGAAGTGTGACAGAAGAAAAGGATATCATAAAACTTATGATTACATCTTAGAATTTCAAATGTAAAATAATAAGACTTAGCTGCAACTCTTAGTATTGCACTTAAATTCGTAAAGTCAAATTACCAAACCAGAAAGCTCATTAGAACAGTTACCATGAAAATATTTATAGAAAAGGCATACTTAATCTCTCACAGTGATGTGAAGTGACTGAAGTCAAGATGCCAGGTCAGGACCAATAATATTGCAGGTTTTTCTTTGGATTTTATTGCAAATCTCTAAATGCATATCAGAAGCACTAGATTAGATGTGGCAGCAATATACAATGCATGAACAAATGGTTGACTTCTAAATGTGTAAGATAGAAAAATTGTCTATTATTACACAGTGAACCAACTTTCCTAGCAGCAGACTCAGCAAATGATACAATATATTCTTTCCACTTCATGTCATTGGAAAATGTTAGACTGAGACGGTGCAATGAGTCACTCTCCTGGGTGGTTGCATCAGCCATGTTGATGGAAAACAAAAAACATTTCTCTAAGATGATTATGCTGTTGACGTATATATGTTTTCAGCACACCTTGAAAACGTCAATATTTTGTGTTAGTGTTATATAATTAATGTTTGCTGCTATTTCTAAAACAGCATGTATTTTTATTATATTGTCTTTTCAGGGTGAGGTTTAACTTAGTTTATACATCAGAGTATTCAACTGAAACAAAACTGGTGGTGCCCGTGAGAAATTGATATCAGTGGCTTTATAGTAGTTTATTTCCAGTCAGTGGTAATTTTCTATTTACTACTCCAAATGGGTCAGCACAGCCAGGCAAAAATGCTATAATGCAGCAGTGAAAATATTAACCACTGAAAATCTGATGACAATCCTCAGACTTGATAGGCATGACATAACTTTTTATTTCTCAATGCTTTCCTCCCTCCACCTCCACCCCGTTTCTCTCAAAGGAAAAGCATTTGTATGTAAATATGCTAGAGTCTTCAGATTCTGAAAGGCTAAAATTTATAAACCAACCACTTAGCTGCTTATCTATATGAAGATAGCAACTTAATGCTAAGGAAACTTTATGTTAAAAAAAAAAAAATAGAATAACTACATTCATTGATAAACTGTTGAGAAAGTGTTACTTTAACAGAGCATGTCGGCTAAAATGTTTCAATCTGAGATATTTGATTCTGTTCCTTGTACTGCAATGAAGGATTTGTAGATTTTTTTTTAATTGGTATCACCCCATGCAGGTCAGTAAACCCACAATGACACAGAGGATTTCAAAGTGTGGAAGAATTACAAACAGCAACATTAATAATGAGCTGAAGGAGAAAAAAAACAGTAGACAGTGATTGACATTTGAGACCATGGAGCCAGAAGGGAGTTCTACAAGTGAGAAGGACAAGAAAAGAAACTGTTTGCATTGAACTTATGGCTACATCTAGCCAGCTCAACTGTAAATTGATGAGATCTCAACACTAGTCTAATACTCACTTAAATTCCAAAAACACTAGATACCATAGTCAAAGCTCATCCAGTATTTATAGAAAAGGCACAGAGAAGCAACATTAGGACAGTGGGAAAGTTACTGAAGCTGCGCTGCCAGATCAGGGCCAATAATGTTGTTGATTCTTCCTTAGGATTTAGCTTGATATCTTTGCATTTTATTTTCCATAAAGTCTGTTAAGCTGTAAACGAAATGCAATTATCAAGGGTTCGTTCATTTGAAATTCTATCATAATTTTTAGAAAGGTGCAAGAGGAATAAATTGTTATGAATCTTGATTATTTTAGTACTCAGCATTTTGTTTTGTTTTGTTTTTTCGGTTTATTTTTTTAGATTTTGTATTGGCTGCTGTCATGTTGCTTAGGGCAAAGTGAGAGCAATGGAAACCTTAGCTTTATTATTCTAATCTTTTGAATTAATTCTGATTCTGTCAAATCAATCATAAGTGTCATATATTTCAAAAGATTTATCATTCTTAAATTCTTGATGCAAGCTTTTAAAGAAAGCCTTCTCCGACCAAAACAACTTCTTTTATTTGTTGGCTTTTTGTTTTTTTCAGCTATTAAATATGAACCATGAACTTTTCACCACCTAGTGTATGTATGTATGTATGTGTGTGTGTGTGTGTATGTATATATATATATATACACACACAAGGTTGATTTGTTTTTTGTTCTTTTTGAATTTGTAGGTCTGATGAATTGGATCGGGATTACGATTCCAGTGTAATAATTTATAACCATGGAATATTAGTGTTTGAACCTTTTATATTATATTCTTACTCTGTCCTGGACATTGAAATCTACCTGGATTCTATCCTCTTGTGAATTTATGTATGTATATATATATATATATATATATATATATATATATATAAGCAAATATATGGATATAGATCCGACAGTATGAAGAAAAATATATGGAAAAAACAAACAAAAATCCTTATATGCAATTATGCTGTTTTAATGTTAATATAATGTCAACTTTGGACGTTTCGGTCTAATAAACCATCTTCAGGACATATTCATAAAATATAATATAATATAATATATATATATATATATATATATATATATATATATATATATATATGTATATATGGGTCAGCTGAAAAGTTCATAAGCTGACCAAGATACCCATGGAATATAACCAAATGAGGTTTATTTTTCAACATAGTCCTCATTGTAGTCTACACACTTTTTCTATTGGTATTGTAGAACTTGGGTTCAATTGAATAAGTTTTTATACTGTTGATCAAAAAAGTCATCAGCAGCAAATATAACATAATCATCAATTGATACTAGTTCTCAGCTGTTTTTTTCATGTTGGGGAATAGATGATAGTCAGTGGATAGCCAAATTAGGAGAATAGGGAGGGTGATCAACCACTTCAAAGCCACAGTCATGTACAGCTGCCATTGAAACCAAGGACTTGTGTGCTGGAGCATTGTCCTGATGAGACAAGACCCCTTTCATCAGCCTGGCTGTTTGGACGAGATAGCCTTTTATAACAACCTCAGAAAATTATTATAGTACTTTTCATTGATGGGGTGGCTCTTTTGAAGATAGTCAATAAACATAATGTTTTTTGCATCCCCAAAAGCTGAGGCCGTCACCTTCCCTGCAGATGAAACAACTCTGTCCTTCTTTGGAACAGATGAGGAGGACATGTTTCCATTGCATGGATTGTCTCTTTGTATCTGGCTCAAAGTAATGAACCTAACACTCATCCTGGGTTAGAAAACATTCAAGGAAACCAGCTGGATCTGCCTCATACAATGTTAGATTTTCCTGCGATGTGATCAGAATGGTGTATTTTTTATCTGGATCAGAAAACGTGGTACCCACTGAGCAGTAACCATTATTATCTCAAGTTCATTGTGCAGGATATTCTCACACTCTATTGGGATATGCTAATAGAATCGCCAGTCATCCATCACCAGGTGGTGAACACGATTAATGTTTTCCTAGGTAGTGGCAGTTGCAAGACATCCACACCTAGGGTCATGTGATGTCAGTGTGAATGTCCTTGGAGATTAAACCTTTTTTATGTAGGTACTTGATAACACCATGATGCCAATTTTTTTCCATTTTAATTTTTTTCTATTATGCTACTATTACACTTATTAATAAGAAGAGTTGAAATTAATGCAGGCAAGATTTCACAGCTCTAGCGTCAACTCACCTTTGTATATAATGATTGTCAAAATTGGCACAGTTTGATAAAAGTTTTTTTGCTGGGTGATTTATATTTTAATAAATTTACCCAAACCCAACCGTCAGGATAAAAGACATGGTGATTATGGTGCGGGGGGGGTGAAATGTGAGGCTTCCATAGTGGGAAATATTGTATCTTAAATTGCTGTTTGAATTGTGTTCCTTATGTGATCAATGCAGGTATACTCCAAGGCTCTCACCTCAGTTCTACCCTCCTTCTGCTTTATATTAACCAACTGCTTAAGAACATTCTCAGATCACTAATAAATATATATGTAGATGATAATATGGTTTATGGGAGCAGCACAAAAAAAAGGAACCTGCCAGCTGATCTTTCCTCTGATTGAGCTTGCACAAGTCAATAAGGGTGCGGACTGGATTGTAACATTCAATACCTCCAAAACCAAGCTAGTAATGGTTCATCAATTAAAGAAGACACCTGAGTTTTCTCCAATCAAGATGAACAGTTGCACCCTCAATAAGCTACCTTTCACTGGAATATTTGTTTGGACTGAAACTCACACCAGACCTCAAGAGGAACTTGTATATATGATACATTATGAAAGATGCTGAAAAACTGGTCAGTTTCCTGTACCACTCCAGAACCTGACTCTGCCTATTTTGATAGGCTCTATCTTTACAAGTGCCAGATCAGACCAAAAATAAGAGTATTGCTGACACATCTGGTCTGGAGTAGCCTGATCTTCACTTTCCAACTTTTATAGGGTTCAAAAGTGTTTTCACTGCCTTGTAGGTAATGAATTATTTTCCACCCTACAGCCATTTTCTCCACCAACAAAACATTGTTAACCTCTCGCTGTTTCTATTTACATGGCAAATATCTAGATGAACTACAATCCTTGGTTTCACCAGTCCAGACCTTCATAGCTCAGATCTGCCATCCGATCCATCCTCACTACTTTCATATTCCATTAGTGGGGACGAAGTTCTACTCTCAGCATCTTCCATAGAACTGTTGCACTATGGAATGGATTCCTGAGTGTATGTGTCTGGCTCCAATCACTGCAATATTAGCCTCTTCAAGTCAAGTGTCAGCCATTAACTATTCGACATATCCCCATAATATGAACCTCTTGCTCCTTCGCTGTATGCCCTTACAACTGCCTCATTTAGTAACCTTCTACCTTGAGTGGCTCTTGAGCCTTCACTGTATTGGATGAATAATAGTAAGAATTAAACATTTTTCTACTTTCATTAACTCAAATTTTTATTGAACTTTTTAGGCAAAATCCTATATTTAGGCAATGGCTTTGTACTTCACTTTCAAGTTAACTGATCTACAGAAATTAATGTCAGTTTCTTTGTTTTCTTTAACAATTCCTAAATTATCATGTATTTTTTTTTCTTTCTTCATTCACATCATTACTCATTTAACTTTAAGAAATTAAAAATTTTCACTTATATTTCTGGTTAGCATTATTAATTATTTTTAATCAAATGCAGTGATTTGGAATTGTTAGTTGTTTTCTTTCTCTCCAGATAATTTGAATGAAGAAAATTAATTCCCTCTAGTCATTCTTTTAAAAGAATAATTTCTATTTGAAATGAAATAATTTGAGAAGTGCTCTTTAGTTTCTCTAAGGATTTCTTTAGTTATTCTGATTGTGAAAACATCTTTCTATTTTCGTAAGGAATCTCTGTACATTACCATGAGTTTGTAAGAAATGAAATATTTCATGAGAAGAGCTATTTATGTGCATATATAGATGGGCAGGATATATATATATATATATATATATATATATATATGCATGTATCCAAATTTATGCAACTTTTCTATAAATATTTTCATAGTAATTGTTCTGATGAGCTTTCCTCTTTGGTACCTAGACTTTAGGAATTTAAGTGCAGTACTAGATTGGTAATTAGGTCTCATCATTTTACAGCTGATATGGCTAGATGTAACCACTAACAGTTTCTTCTCTTGCGGAACGATCTTCCAGCTTCTTGCTTTTGAATCAACTTTGGTCTTCAAAATTTTTTTAAAATTTGTTAATTGTTGACTTCTGTCTTCTTAATTCCTGTTCCTTTATTGTTTTCTTTCCTTAATAGTATTTTTTCTAAAATTCTCTCACATTTAGTAACACCTTGTGTCTTAGTGGCTTTTTTGCCTTGCTAGGAGTGAAATGATTAAAAAGAAACACTTCCTAGTTCTGTACTTCTCGTCTGTGGAAATCTCTTCTGGCTCATTGCTTTCCAGCTAACTTTGATCTTCAAAATTTAAATGCATTGCCAGTTGTTATCTACTGTCTTCTTGATTCCTCTTCTTTTATTGTTCTTGCTCCTTCATATTTTTTCTTTATCTTATTCTTTCACACCCAGTAACCCTAACCGTTTGTGTCTTAGTGGCTTTATTGTCTTAATTAAAAAAAAGTCATATTAAAGAAGATTTTCTTTCTTTTCTTTGATATATTTCTTCTACTTACTTTTACAAGAAATATTTAAAAATAAGGAATAACTGTGTTCATGGATACAACAAATAAGTTGATAGAAATGTCTGCAAGTGAAACTAAGAAAATAATTTTGTTTTTCTGAATTGTAAATTGTTGTTAAAGTGTAAATTTGTTCAATATTCTTCTTAAAAAATGAGGATGGTGAATTTTTTTGTCAAAGAAATGTAAAATGCTAGATTTAATTGTTTCTCTCTGTTGAATGAAGACAGCTTAGTGGTAGAAACTCTGACTGATCAGTTGGGTTTCAATGACTAGAGGGAAGTATTCGGATGTCTAGTCGCACTGAGGAGCTGTGATACAGCGAAACAGTACTGTCTGCAAATGACATATAGAAATTTTATATAGATTTTATATTTTAAATATTATATATCTATTTGATATAGAAAATTTCTTTAGATTCACATGCATAAAAGGAAGGAAAGCTACTGTTCACATATTGCAGTAATGTATTAATGAAAAATAGTAATGAGTTTTTGGTGAAAATGAATATATATCTATCCATCTATCTCAAGATCTGTGCTTGAAGTGTTATGTCCTCTCCAGTGTGCAGGCCTCGGCAAGAATTTTTTTTTATGAGAGATTGGCAGTTGCTCATGTAGCACATCTCCATGCCACTGATATTATCCAAGGGAAAGGTAGAAGTCAATATAGCTGGGCACCAGTGTCATTGCAGAAGTTGCTAGAATGAAATTGAACAGGACATCAGACTGTCTTAGGGACCCCAGTTCCAGATTTGAATTCAGAGTTGTCCTTCTCCTAGTCTGGTTGCCAACCATGGATACAGAGGCCAGACTGCCCTACTATTTACCTATAGTTACAGGTTTTGAATTCAGTTTTTTTATTTTCCAAGACCAGTTACCACCCAAGGCTATAGAACCCAATCTGTCCTGTTATTTACCCATAGCTGGCAGGGAGAAGATATCAATTCATACCTTTCCCAAGTGTATTAGCACATAAGTAAATCAAATGAACTTGAATGGAATTCAAACTTAGATCTCAGATTCCTCAGTCTCAACCGCAATCCATTACACCACCTTGATAATATATATATGTGTGTGTGTGTATATATATATATATATATATATATATATCTATATTAGTTTGGTGCAAAAATAATGTCGTTTTCTCACATATGTTAATGTGAGAAAACGACATTATTTTTGCACCAACCTAATATATATATATATATATATATATATATATATATACTTTTATATAAGATATATAATATATATAAATAAAAAGAAAGAACAATAAGATATATAATCCGGTGTCCTTATAGATATTTTTATTTTTACAAAATAGTGCTCAATGTAAATTTACAGAGCATTATTATTATAAATTGATTGATTTAAATATGGTTTTTCCGCTACACAGTTCTAACCATGTTTCAAAAATTAAAGGTCCGAATTTAATTTTGTAATTAAATTAAAGACATTAGTTCCATTGCATCCTGAAGCGAATTTTGGAGTAACTTCTAAAATCACTGCGTTTTAAAGACACAGGTAAAATAATAATTCATGTTTCCAAGGTTAAATAAATAGATATATATACTTTTATATATGAGGTACATATATATATATATATATATATACTTTTATATAAGAGGTATATATATATATATATATATATATATATATATATATATATATATATATATATATACTTTTATATAAGAGGTATATATATATATATATATATATATATATATATATATATATATATATATACTTTTATATAAGAGGTATATAATATATATATATATATATATATATATATATATATACTTTTATATAAGAGGTATATATATATATATATATATATATATATATATATATATATACTTTTAGATAAGAGGTATATAATATATATATATATATATATATATATATATATATACTTTTATATAAGAGGTATATAATATATATATATATATATATATATATATATATACTTTTATATAAGAGGTATATATATATATATATATATACTTTTATATAAGAGGTATATATATATATATATATATACTTTTATATAAGAGGTATATAATATATATATATATATACTTTTATATAAGAGGTATATAATATATATATATATATATATACTTTTATATAAGAGGTATATAATATATATATATATATATATATATACTTTTATATAAGAGGTATATAATATATATATATATATATATATATACTTTTATATAAGAGGTATATAATATATATATATATATATATATATATATACTTTTATATAAGAGGTATATAATATATATATATATATATATATATATATATATATACTTTTATATAAGAGGTATATAATATATATATATATATATATATATATATATATATATATATACTTTTATATAAGAGGTATATAATATATATATATTATTATTAAAATACACCTTTAAATGCCAAATCTAGGTTTGCCGTCAGTGTTGTTGCTCCCATATCACTAAAGTTTCGGGTCTAAATAAACAACAGACTTCTTCGTTGGGCGACCCAACTAAATATGATCAGTATTCGGCCCACACCTAGAACAAAATTTGCCACTAGCTTTAGGATGTGAATTATATAAATTGCCCCAGTAAACAACAACCAATCAAGACTTCACTTGGGCTATTCGAAGTTATAAATTAGGTATACATGGTTGTATTGATCTTCCTACATGCGGCCAAGATAGGGTGTTTTTTTGGAAGAATAGAAGAAAACCTCCCCTTTTAACTTCTATAAAATAACTTATTTGTTTGTTTTTTTTCTTTTTCTTTATTCTTATTTTCTTTTCTTTTCTAAACTACACTTAATAAAATTTACAATAGAGTGATTAAAATGACAGACTATTTACAACTTTAAAAACTCAGAGAAAAATATTTAACAAAAATCGCTTAAAAATAAATTAATCAAACTATTTACATGTTAAATACTAGTTAAAAAAAAAAAACACGTGAAAATTTTAGATCAAATAATTTACCATCGCCCCCCCCCCCCAAATTATCCTTGCCGGAAGGAATTCGTTTAAAAAGTAAGAGAAAAATAGCGTGTAAATTTAGCTAAAAATAAGTGGCTCCTAAAAAAAAAAAATATCCATGAAGGAAACCGAAAAAAAAAATTAAATTCCATTTAAAGAAAAGGAAAGATTACTTGTAAGAATGTTTTTGTAATAAAATAAGTCTACTTGGAAGACTGGTAAAACGCAAAAATGAAGTCGTTGCATATGAGACTGAATGCAAATCGAAAAATTGATTCTCGCAAGTTTCTCGTCAACTATATACACAAATTTCACATACATATATACTAATCAGCCTTAAAAATATTTAGTGATGGCATTTATGATGTATGTGCATCTGCATTAGGAACGTTCTTATTTTGTGTAGTTTTGGGTCACTCATTAGCCCTATTTATCCACAACCACCTGGTGGCCTTTTTGACGGACTCCAGGGCCATTTGAATCGCCCGACTTCTCTTTTATCCAGTTATCCCTAGGCTAGTAAGGGCTCGTATCATTGACTGTCCGGCGAATCCCCTACAGCCGATCTCGACAGAGAAACAATGAGTGTGCCATCCTTTAGTTCTACAATCATTTAAGAGTACTTCATATTTACTGTACTTTCTCTCAAATGCCTCTTGCATACGCTCTTCCCATGAGACAGTTAACTCCAGCAAAATAATCTGTTTTGTGGCATCCGAATAAAAGATTATATCTGGACGGAGTTTGGAGGACGATATATGTGTTGGGAGTTTCAATTGTTTCCCGAGATTGACTCGCATCTGCCAATCCGGCGCAGACGATAACAGTGAATGGGATCCTGCAACCTTCTTACTCGGCTTTGTACCTGCTTTAACGAAACAGATAGCTCTTCTTTCTGGTATGAGTTTATTGCTCTGCAAAGCTTCAAAGCTTGTCATGACGCCACCGATAGCGCCCGTCTGTCAGAGTTGTTCTGCATCCACTTAATATGTGTTGCAGTGATCCCCTCCCTGAACACAAGGGGCACTTTGGTGAATCTATTTTTCCCCCCATAGGTGTAGGTTGGTCGCGCTTGGTAAGACGTCGTACACCATCTGAACCAGGAATCTAGATCGGCTGAAGTCGGTATTCCAAAGATCTGACCACGACACTTTTCGCCCATCTACACCATCCCACCTGGTCCACGCGCCCTGCTGGCTATAACCTGCCATTTTTGTCATCCACTTTTCCTCCATCCCTGCTCTTACTTTGTCCTGTATCAGGTGTTGACGCTCCTTCACGGTGCTTTTTCCGAATTTGTAGGAGGAAATCAACCCCAGGCCTGCTCTGCCCTGTGCGACTGAACCCATTATTGTTTTTACCCTCAGATTCCCTTCTGCGATAGCTAGTTCCTTAGTAGCACTCCATTTTCTGCCAGTCTTAATCTCAATTCCCGTGCCTGATACTTTGGGATCTCTGGAGTTTCTATAATGGTAGTTTTCCCTTGTTCATGAAACCATGAACTCCTCAACTAGTCCTCTGAATGGCAGCTGGATGGCATTGGATGATCCATATAAGGCTGTGCTACTTAAGCACCGAGGTAATCCTAACCATCTACGGAGGAAACTGCTAGCTCTCCTCTCCAATGTCTCTACAGTCGAGATGGGAATGCTATATGTCTGGAGTGGCCATAATGCTCGTGGGAGCACACAGTGATGGTATAGCCAGGTTTTGAAATGCCCTGGCAATCCCGATTTATCTATTTTCGCCAGCCACAAGTCAAAATCAGTACGTATAGCTTCGATAGCTGGTGTCTCCTTCAGAGCATTACAAAAAGATTTACCTAGACAGTCTTATCGGCCATTTTTGTAGCCTGGTATGTAGTTACCTTTATTTTGATCTGAAATTTTCACTGTATAATATTCAATCTGTATCAATAAATTAAACCAGGGAATTAAATGCATTGACTAGTAAGGCAGTTTATGCTGAGAAATAAATTTTAAATAAATGCTTCTTTCATTATTAGGCTATGTTTTTACTGATGTCTCAAAGTGCTGCCAATCTGACTTTATCAATCTATTTTGCTACTTCAACAAACTATTGTAGCGTTCAAGTTGTGTAAAGGGGGTTTGCTCTCAAACATATACACCTGTCATTGTTTGTGTGGGCATTTATTTTCTTATATATCTATAAGTATCATAGTAACATTATTTACAAAGACATATCATGTTTAGGAAACAAAGAACAATATAAAATCAATTGCTTTCCGTAGTCTATATATTTTTCAAATGATTTTCTTCTTTTCTGTTTCTGTTATTCTTTTTTTTTCCTTGAAATGTTCAGCTGAGTCTCTTTTGGGTGTTCATTGAGTGTATGTTATGCTAAGTGCAATCTGAAGATTGGTTATGACATCAGCCAATGTAAGTCCAAGACAATGTGTCAAAAACAGTAAAGATAAAATGAACGGTGAGGGGAAAACAATGTCTGGAATAATGAACATTTATCTTGGAACTTCAGCAAACAATATTTTTGTTGAAATATTTCTGAGAGCTGAGTTCAAATTCCAATTGGATTCATTACATTTGGTTCCGTCCAAATACCTTTGTGAAACATATGAATCCATCCCCCAACTATGGGTTGAATAGTAAGCCTTGAATTTTGAAAAACTGTTATTATCAAAAAATTGTTAATGCTATATTCATTTGAAAAAAAAAAAAAAGAAATTTTAGAATCTGAAATATCTTTCGACATTAACTCACTAGGGTTGATAAGTTGTAACAAACAAAACAATGCTGAAATTTTTGAAGGAAGTAGATTGAATCAAATGGAAAGTCAGTATTCAATATTGTGTGAGTTTTGAAAAGTTGTATTTTTATTAAATAAAAAATTCTAAGCAATAAGAAACAGCATACATGAAACAACTAATTACTTTTGACACACACACACACACACACATATATATATATATATATCTATATATATATATATATAAAATAAAGTATCAAGAATCATGTTTCTGTGTGTGTGTTATATAATGTTTTACTAGATATTTGTATTTGACTAGATGCTTCACGTATTTATTAAACAGTCTATTTATTTATTTTCATTTACCAGTTCCTGAATATTCAAGAAATATTATCAGTGTAGTGTATATTCAAGAAGTTTTATTTATTAGACAGTCCATATTTTTCTTTAATAAGATTACTTGAATATTCAAGGCTGGTAGACCTAAATATATATATGCATACAAATACACACAAAATGTGACAATTTATTTCTTGGAATGATCCCTTCTAGCTGCTGTCACCTAAATATTCCCTTTGAGAAGCTGTGCACTACATGAGATTATCGTGCCATTGTAGGAAACATTCTTGGAATTTATTTTCAAGAATGCCTTTCAGTAATGTAGTCATGTGTTGTCTGATGTCAATAAATCTTGTCCTTTCAGGGCAGTTTTCAATTTTCAAAATGCTTAAAGATCACAGGGGGCTCAATCTGATGAATAAGTAGGATGGCCAATTAATATAATGGTTTGTTTGTTTTTATACAAGGATCATGAATTCATAATGTGTAATTATTCTCCTTCCCAATCATACACTGTTTTAATATTCCTATTCTGTTCTTCTGCTGTCAGTCAACCACTCACTATTCAATCTGAACACATCACTGTTTGTACTCTGTCCACATTTGAATCTGTATGTTTTTGGCTGCTCGCACCACCATGCATGTTTTCTTGAACAACCTATACCATTCAAAAAAAACTTGATTTCTGCATAGCATGTTCACACTAAACCATTTTAAAAAGAGCTAATCTTTCACTTGGATTTTTACCAATCGTCACACAAAACATGATGTTGATCCATTGCTTCAGATACCTTTCACTCATTTTCTTCCAACAGTACAACATGAACACATACAACTTCCTCTACTGCTTGGCAGTGAATTACTCATCTGGTCCCCATCTCAAGAAAGTGGAAATCCGAATATGTCTGGATGTGCTTGAATCCAAATGTTTGACTACTTACCTCAGCAGCACACTACAGTAATTCAAGGAATTGTCACACCTTGTATATGGGTGCATTAATAAGTTTCCTGCTTGACATCTAGTGTAGTCAGTTAAATTTTGATCTGAAATTGTAATTGTATAATGTTTGATGAAATATTCACTACTGAATGTGTGTTGAAAAAGAAGATCAAGCTGAAAAATAAATGTTTTTTTTTTTTTTCATGATTAGAACTTAAAGTGGCATTTATGTTTTATTTAAAGCATGACTGCTCTGTCGTGATGGTATATTTTAATCTTAGTCTTTTCAGAATGATGACATATCTTAATTGTTTACAGGTATACTGGCCGTTCCACTGCAGCTCTGAAGTGTTTCAACATGGCTCGGAAGGACACTGTCTGGGGCAACCGTGCCATCTTTAACATGGTAGAAATTTGTTTGAATCCTGACAGTGATACAATTGGTGGGGAAGTGTTTGAATCAGTTGAAGGACAAACAGGGTGAGACATTTTTCCATTTTCTCATTGAGGTGATCAGTTTTAATTTTTTTTTTTTTTTTGTTGTGTTTTTAGTCACTGCACATTTTGTTTTAAAAATGCTAGTGCAGTTGTCTGACCTTCAATCGATGATAGTTTATGAGCATGTCAAAAGATAAGAAATGCGCGTGGTGAAAGGTGCAAAAGTTTATTTGCTTCATCAATCTTTTCATGTCTACATTTTTCTCTTGCCTGACATAGTTGAAGCAAAGTCAGTAACACAAGGCATGAACATTCCAGCTCACAAGTAATTCCTTAATACATTTCTCATGTTCCTTGTTTGTGTCCTTTAATATGTGTAGCTATTTTTTTTATTTCACTCCCCCCCCCCCCTCCAACAGGATGTTGTGGGTCGTGCAATGGATAGTAACTCTGGATGAGAAATTGATCAAGAATTCTGCTTGGGTTTATTACATTCACTTATGTGCAAATACCCTTAGGAAATGTATGAATCTATCGCCTTCTCCAACTATGGATTAAATATTAGACTTTGGATATGGAAAAAAAAATCATTGTTATTCTCAGAAAGAAATGTGAAAGCAATATTCAAATTACAATAAAAATGTTTTAGCTTTAAATAACCCAAGATTTGATTAGCTGTAAAAAAAACTGATCAATCAATCTTTAAATCTAGCAAGGCGTTAAAGTCAATAATGTACAAGTGGTTACTGAGGATAAAGGAAAACTGTGTGAAGGAAACTGAGAAAGCATTATTAAGAAAAAGGACAATAAAAAGGAAAGGATTTAATGAGACAGAAGATGACAATTGACATTTCATGTAATTTTTGGCAGATTGTAATTGACAAGAAAGGAAGACGATGGAACAGAGTTCCACAAGTGAAAGAATGATGAGAATAGGTTACATTATGCTTACTTTTAGCTATTTCCACAGTAAAATGTTGAGACTTAACTGCCAATCTAATATTACGCTTAAATTCATGTAGTCAAAGTACCAAAGATGAGAACTCATTAGAGCAAGTGCCAAGAAAATATTAGTAGAATAGGCACAGGAAAGTTACAGCAGTGACTAATTGAAGCTGATATGGAAGGTTAGAACTGATAAAATTGCAGATTCTTTTTTGGGCTTTGTTAAAAATCTTTAGAAATATAGCAGAAGCACCAGACCAGATGTGGCAACAATGCACGAATGAATTGTTAATAGATTCTGATGAAAAACAGTTGAAAAGCATGACACAGTGAATCAGCTTTCTTCGTAGCAGATTTAGCAATTGACTCAATATTATTATTCCAATTCATATCAGAAGAACACTTTAGACCAAGAAGTCACAAGGAGTTACTCGACTGGAGGTTAGCATTGGCCATACTGATGGAAGGCAAAAAAGTTTCTCTAAAACAATTAAGACAGCAGCTAAAATTAAGCCACTTCTTGCACCAGTTAGCAACAAACTGAAGCACAGTTTTGAGATAAGCTGCCAATGTGACTTTATCAAACTATTTTGCAACCTGATCAAACTATTGTAGCAATCGAGTTCTGAAAATAAGTAAAAAAATTTTCTCTCAAACATATATAGGTGTCTTTCTTTGTTTGTCACCCATGATCAATGTGTTTCTGTATCACACGTTTGGAAATGCTACGTTGGTAAGATAAAGTAGAATTTATTCTCCACCAGCCATTTCAATTCCAGGAATCTTTTGAATTGTCTTTTTTTCTTTTTTATTCAACACTTTAATGTCTGATGTATAGTATTTACCTTTTTGTCTATGATCTCGGTTTTATTTCTTCATTCTTTTAATATTTGGACATTGGTTGTTCGTCGTGGATATGACGATAAACTACATCTGCGTCCTCGGTAAGATGATAAACTACATCCAACAGCAAGGCCTCTGATCAGGAGGTTTGAAAGAGCATGGAACCACCTCTTAATTGCTGATATTCCCAGGTCTACCCTAACCTGGGGTCATAGCACCTGTTAGGGTCCCAGCTTTAGGTAAATAGTTAACCCCTAAACTGGGGTCAAAACACCTATGAAAGAGTTAAAATAGGTTTTAACACCATGAATATTTTATAAAAAAAATTATTACCAGCAATAAATATTTGAAGAAAATTACTACCAGCAATAGATATTTGGAAAAAAAAATACCAGGAATAAAAAGCATATTGGCTTTAAATAACCTATTGTGGTTGATATGCCACAAAACAAACTAAACCAATCAAACTATACATTTTTTTTTTAATTAGATTACCAGCGATACATTTTTGAAGAAAAAATATTATGAGAAATAAATTTTTGAGAGAAAAAAATATTACCAGCAATAAAAATTGTTGGCATTAAACGACCCATTGTAGTTGATATGCCACAAACCAAACCAAACTAAATGTTGTTTGGGAACTGATTTAATTTTATTATTTTTTAAAGTTTCTGCAAGTTTTTTTTATGGTGTCTTCTGATTAATATTGTATATAAAACTATGTTTTTAATTGCTGGAAAGATAAACATGGCACAATTTTCAACTTGGTTATTAAACTTAGATTTATGCCAATGTCTAGCTAAGATTAGATTAACAATTAAGAAAGATCTTAATAATTTATATTAATAGAAATTATTTCAGTGTCTTATCTACTTCTCTATTGCAAAGATGCATTTAAATATATTTTCCTGTCAGTGAAACTTTAAATATGCACACTGAAAACCTGCAGAGGAATAAGACACACTGCCTCCTGGATGGATACTTACAGATTCAAGGATACCTTAAATCTATATCTATCTTTTGATTCAGTTGGAAGCATGTAAACTGGACCTGTGTTTAGCTTTATCACTCAAGTTTAAACTGGACCCTGTGTTTAGCTTTATCACTCAAGTTTAAACTGGACCCTGTGTTTACCTATCAATTAATTCATTGTGATTTTTGTCCTGTAAGATTTATATTTAACATTAGATCATCCAACAAAGGATGATCTCATTAAATTAATCAAATTCACCTAACCAATCAATCATACATCAATATTACCATTCACAATTTAATTACAGTGAGCTGCTAGTGCTATTTTTATGAACAGTGTTTAATTTACCCACAGATTTTGTTGTATCATATGCAAATTAGATAGACAAGTATAAATAGAGAACAACTGGCAAGCATAGGGTGGCTATGCCTCGCAAATCCAATTGCTAATCAGGACAGTGTACTATGATTACTACTATGCAGAGAGATATGCAAAACATTACAAATGCTTTCTTTATAAAAACAATTTTCTTTGATGTAGCAGTGTGAATTATTAAGGTTTCCATGAGTATTTAATCTTAATTTCAGTTACTTTTTATTGCAATTCTCAAACTGACCAGCAGTTTGAAATCTGATAAAAAGCAAAAACCAAAACACATCTAAATATATACTAGTCGAAAAATAAATATTTTTCTTCAATTGCTTTTGGTTAAATTTTCCTTTTCACTTGTCTTTAATCACAGGCTCACAAATACTTTTAAAAAATTGTTCTCAAAACTAAATATTTATTATCTACTGAAGAGCTGATATCTTGAGTGCCTGACGATAATATATTTTTTGGTTTAAATCAGTAATAAATCTTGAAAAATTTAATGTTGTTTATCTCTGATAATCATTATTCTTACTTATTCGTTTGATCTCATTGCATTTGATGACATTTGTATTTGAAAGAGGAAGGTTTGACAATTTACATAGATATGTTAATGTATCAATAGCTGAACATTTGATTAAAAACCGGCAATGTACCTGTTCTCATAGCCTGGGCATGTTCTCAGTGCTGAGTAATTATCACTTGTTTTTGGAATCAGTGTACATTAAGTCCTACCAGCCATCACTGTAAGCAGAAGGAGTAGTTGGTGGGATTAAAGGAAACTTGCCTTTGATGTTATATTATTTTATGTTTTTTTGCATATGAAATTAGTCTGGAATTGTATAAGTTTTTAGTTACTGTTCACATTTTTTGCCCTCAATCTTTGCTCTAACAAGAATGGACTGACAAACTTGTTTAGTTGATTTGATTGTTATTATATTTCAATATTACCATTTTGAAGTAATATTTTTGTTATCCCTCTTTGTTGTTACGTTTTGTTTCTTTTTAGTGATGAAATACATTTTAATATGTCTGCTTTTACTGCACTAATATTTGTATTTTTATCTGCTTTATCGCTTGATCCTTTGTTCTATTTATTTTCTGTAATATTTTTTGAGACTGTTCCAATGATTATCTGATTATTATGTTTTTGTTTGGTTGGGTTTTTGTCATGCAAAAAGAAAACAGAAGTGGGTACTGCAAATCACAGAATAAATGGGCTCTACTGGGTTAGTGTGTTCACTAGAGGTAGACAACTACTGCTGGTAATATTACTACTACTACTGCTAATGTATCTTAATTATTTAAAACTTTATTGTTCTCATTTTGGTTGTTATATATGTTATTGTAGACCAGAATCCTCTAGGCATCATTACATATCCTTTGTTTCACTGTTATGGGATATCTGTTGATTATTTTGTTATTTTTCCCTGTAATATCAGTTGTTATTTGTTCCTGCTGAACCTATGTCCAACTCCAAAGGGATTGAACTTTTTGCAGTTATACAAGTATAAGAAATTCCTTTATCCATTAAGCCACTATCCCAAAGTACATCAGTGATGTGTTTTTGGAGCCTTTTATGTTCAGTGTCATATGGTTTTGACATTTGGTTATCATGACAGAGGCATACTGATTTTTTAATAATTTTGTATTTCATTTTACTATTGCTGGAGTCTCAATTTTGTCGCTATAAGGGAATATTGTAAAAACGGCTGCAAAATGGATTCACCTGTGTTTGTTTGCTGGAGGTATGCAACTACTGCTAGTAATTTCACTACTACTACTGCTGTTTATATATTGGTTTCATTGCCAAAATATTTTAAAATTATGATAAAGCAGAACATATGTTGTAGAAAATTATAGGAAAAATAAACTTTTTTCAAAGTATATATTTATATAATTCATTCATGAAAAAACAAACAAACCCCAAATTGATTTCATAAACTCAAAGCAGAAAAATAACATCCAATTAATCATAGGTTTCTACATAGGTGTACTTAGAACTTGTAGTCTCAAATATTTATGTGATGAAAAAATACATTGAAAATATTTTTAAATTCTTCTAATATACTAATTATTTCATATTTAACACAAAGTGGAAAGCATACAAAATACACAAAATTAGCAAAATAAAATAGCACAAATAACCTTGATAAAACTAAACACATAACCTAGCAACAAAAGAATTTTTTTGTTAGGTGGTAAAAAAAATCAATTGATCAGTCTTTCTCAGTTGCCATACATCTTAGTGACTTTATTGCCTTGCTTGGAGTGAAATGATTAAAAACAAAAAAAAATCTTTTGGTAAGATTTAAAGTTGCTTTTTTTTCTTTGGGAAGCTTAATGAAACAACTGCCTTATCAATTAGGCTATGGGGATCTTCCAACTGCAGTCATTCAGATTTCACCATATAGACTTTCCTTATTTTCTCCAACCATCTGATTCATTACCATTTTGTTTTAATTATAGACACTAGTAATATTAGTGGCCATTTAAAATTAAATTAAGCATTGTCAGTTATTATTATTATTTTTTTTTTTTTTTTGCCACTCTCCTTGTTATTATTGTCAGCAATGTGAATCTTAAATTAAGAATGAACCTCCTCTAAGGCTTGAACTCACATTCCTTTGTCTAGACATCTACATGAATCTAAATTTTATATCTAATTTATCACAACTACTTAAAAAAGCAATTACAAATTTAATGCTTTTTATGGCAGCTGCTCTAAGTTTTTTTGCCTGATGCCCAGAATGCAGGAATTTAAGCATGTTACTAGATTGGCATTTAGGCTCCACCTTTTTACTGTTGAAATAGCCAAATGTGACTGCCTCTTCTATTGCAACAGTTTCTTTTCTTGCACTTCCTACCCATGGAACTTCCTTATTTTGTTCTTGCTTCCCTGATAATTTCTTTTATGTACTGTGTCCTTTCAGGACATAGGCGATCAAGACTCCCCCACACCTCATCATGTCTCTTGTAGCTCTTAATAAGTTTTGTCTTTTTGATTTTCCCAGACCCGCTACTGCCATCCACTTTCTTTTGATGTGAACAATTATAAAATGGGAAATCATAAGAAGGGAACATTCTCCCAAATACCAAAAGCTGAAAAAAGGTTTATATATATATATATATATATATATATATATTAATTTCGGTTGAGCTCTCTAGGGAGTAGGTTTGGGTTTGTAAACAATGACTATTATAGCTTATATATAGCGAGACTCTTCGCCTAGCGAATCGAGTCACTGTCAGTCACTGGGCGTGTTTATAAATAAATAAATACGCTAAAAATCCACCTACTTCCCTGCCATGTGCCGACGGCTTAGTGGTAGAATCTCCGGCTGATACCAATTCAGTCGGGTTTCGATCCGAGCTAGAGGCAACCGGATGTCTAGTCACACTGATGAGCTGTGAAACAGTGAAACAGTCTGTCTGTGGATGATGTTATATATATATATATATATATTAAGCAATTTGCAGGAGTGCCATGAGCATGCAAGGGTTTACAGAGAGTAAGAGTAAAGAGGAGTGTTTGGGGAAAGGGTAAAGAGGAGGACAGGGATCAAGGTCAAGGCATTAGAAGATGTTGATTGACATTACATTTGAATATTTGACGACTATAGCTATCAGGGAAGCAAGTGATAAGAAGGGAGTTCCACTGACAGGAGGTGTGTGATAAGAAGCTGTTGGAGTAAAAGAGATGGCTACATTTAGCCGTTTCAACAGTGAAAGGGTGGGACTGAGATGTCAACCTAGTAGCATGATTAAATTCATGCAGTTTGGGAACCAGTGAAAGCACATTAAGTATGTCACATGTTACTTACCCCTACCTCTCTTTCCCTCTATCCTGTGAGTATCAGATTTTCCAAGCCTTCCTTCCTCATTAAGGTCCTAAAACTTTCTGCTGCCTATTCCTGATGTTATGTATAAGTTTCCTCTTTGTTTATATTCTCTTCAAAACCTTGCTCACATGTTTGGCCCATGGTATCCTTAGTATTGTTCTGTAGAACTACATTTCTTTTGCCTCAAATCTCTTCTTCATTTTTGAGGAGATTGTCCAGCATTCACTGCCATAAAGGAGGGCAGATATCATTTAACAGTTCAGCACTCTTTATAATCTTCAAAAATTTAAATGCAACATCAATTGCCATCTTCTTTTTGAATCCTGTTCATCTTTTGTCCTTTCTTCAATTCTTCCTATTCTCAGTCTTTTCTTTCATTGTCACTCCCAGTTAGCCCTTGCATTTCCTCTTTGCTTGCAGTGAAATTATTAAAAAAAGAAAAAAATTACCAACAAATTCGTATAACCTAGTTACTTTTGTCCTGAATATTTTAAAATTGTCTAAATCAGTCTTACGTTATTTTCATAACATTATTAAAAACATTATCTATTCTTTGTAAATCAATTATTGATTTTTCTCATTGCATGCTTTTCTGAACTGATTTCCTCTTTTGTTTTCAAATTGTCTTAACATTGTGCCTCAAAGCTTTCAATTTTCAGTTATTTCAATAACAAGTGAACAAGTATGGCACTACAGTTAAGAAATGTAGACATGCAGTAAGAATTTCCAGAGAATAGTACGTCCATCTTTGTGATGCACTCAAAGGAAAGTCATCAAGGCAGAAACTATTCTTCTTAGAATTTGTGGAAGCCTCAGAAAAAGTTGGCTTTTCTTTTGTTGGTGCAATGAAATGGAAATTTCTTTCAAATTGCTCCTGGAGAACTTTTTCTTCAGGAAGGTAAGAAAAAGAAAGAATTTAATATAGGTACAGAATGTACAGCCTTATTGACAGTGATTGAACAGAGATAGCACTAGTGATCTATTGCTCACAACCATAAGAAATAAAACTATTGATGGGTGCCTGTAATTACATTTCAGAACTTTGAAATGTTTGATATCTAAGAAATATGGCTCTTTCACTTTTGAACAATGAAAATAGACTGCAGACTTTTCCATGCAGATGAAAGCTATTATTAAGATTTCTTTTTTAGATATTGAGTCTTGAGGCAACAAGTTAAAGTCTGATTTAACTTTTTTGGCTTTGATTTTGACAATTCAACAATTGTGCTGCCTCTTGGAGAATTTTTGTCTGCATTCTACACTTGACCGTATTCCTTTTTCCCAATTTATTCTGCAATACTTCATTTCATTTCTGTACATTCTCCATACACTAGACCTAAATGTTGTTGACCTCTTCCCGGGTTTATTATGTATGGAAAATTATGTTCATTTCATCAAATTCCAATAACAATAGAGATCATAAAATGAAATCACTCTCTTTTGTTTCATATTACTAATCTTATTATTAGTAACATTTCTGTCTGTTTTTATTATTTTGTCTTTTCAACTTTCAAACAATGATTATGGATTTTTATTTTTAACCATTTCATCCAAAGCAAGCGGGTTACTGAATGTAAAAGATTAAGAAAAAGAAAGACATTATTAAAGAGTGAGAACAATAAAAGATTTTTGTATTTTCCCTAGTGTTACAGCCTTGTGATATTCCCTTGCAGTCTTATATTAAGGAGGTGGCCTATTTCTCCTTTATATTACTTGCCACAACTGCACAGAATGGCATACACACAGTTCTTAATCATATTATCCTCTATGGGATGTCTTACACAGAAGAGTAGTTTTGAATTGGCGCATATGCTAGACTACAAAAATCTTCAAAGCTGGCCAAGTATATATGTACGAATACAATATGGGAACCAGTAATACAGATAGTACAACTGCTGGAATGTTGTAAATATGTCAATAAAAATGAGGGCAACAGTTCAAATAATGTAAATAATTATAATACCTCATTTCAAAAATATAGACAGATATTAAAGGGTTAGTAAGCTGTAAAAAAAATCAATCAATTCATCACTTTCTCTCTATGATATTCTTAGCATGTGTTGGTGGAATCCCATCTATTGTTTATATAGATTCTTTTCCTCTTGTCTGTTTCATTCAAACTTTTTATTCTCTAATTTAGGATGGACAAAATGAAACTGGATAATGAACAAGTGGCTTTGAGAACAGCAGAAAAACTCTTGAAGGTAAAACATTCATTTGTTGTTTTTTCTTATCAATAACTTTCTGGCCAATATCTTAATGACACTGTTATGCTTCTCTGGTTCAGAGGTTATTTTGAATATTTTCATGTCATTTATGTCACCCCTGCTTTTAAACTGTCCTGGATATGACGATAAACTACATCTGCATCCAGGGTAAGATGTTAAACTATGTCCAACAGCAAGGCCTCTTATCAGGAGGTTTTGAGGAGCATGGAACCACCTCTTAATTGCTGATGTTCCCAGGTCCACTCTGACCTGGGGTGGTAGCACCTGTTAGGGTCCCAGCTATGGGCAAATAGTTAACCCCAAAACTGAGGTAAAAAGCATTATGAAAGTGTAAAACTAGATTTTAATACCAGATATATACTTTGTAAAAAAATTATTACCAGAAATGAATTTTTGAAAAAGGAAAACTATTTCCAGCAATACGTTTTTGAAAATAATATTACCAGCTATACAATTTTGAGAAAAAAAATATTACCAGAAATAGATTTTTGACAAAACAAAAATATTACCAGGAAAAAAAAAGTTGTTGGCATTAATTGACCCATTGAGTTTGTAAACCAAACCAAACCTGCTCTTAAATAGACTTTATTTTAGGAACTAATAATTGCATAATGTCAACTTGTTTGTTTCATCTATATAAGGCAGATACAAAATTCAAACCCTGACAAAGGGCATATTTTCCTTGTTAAAGTTTCTTGAAAATTCCTGGCTGGTAGATGAAAATTATGCTGTTTAAAAATAGAGATGTCTACTCTAATACATGTATCCACTAAATCTAATGTATATAATAATAACAAATAAATGTATTTGGGTTGCTAATTAAAGAAAAGTTCATTTTATTAAATCAAGGTTTCCTTATCTCAATTGGGTTCATGAACACAAGATGCAAAACTCAGAAGATAAGAAGAATGCAAGTAATGCATTTTTTTTGTTTCTCAGGTCAGCTTTGGCATATCTGACTGTAATGACAAAAGTACGCAGGTGTAGGCTTTAAAAAGCTTCATTCATCTGAGAATACAAGGTTCGTGTAAAGTGTCCTTTTATAGTCCCAGTAAACAGAAATAGCTCTCTCAAAGAGGAGAGTAACAAAACAAGGGGATTATTCATAATGCTGACTGAACATGGAATGTCTGGATAAAAAAAAGAAGAAATTTGTAAAGACGTGCTAATATTGACTCCATTTGCTTGAATCTGAAATTCCTGTTCTATGATGTAAAAACAGGTGATAGTGAGTGGTATGGGTTGAGTATCCTTTATCCGAAATTCCCACATACAAAAACCTCCATATTCTGAAATTTTTTTTCAGGTGTTGACAATGGAAAATTTCAGAAATCACTGGGAATTGTTCCTCAGTGATGTCCAACTCTTGTAAGTGACCCTGATCTGCTCTGTTTGAGGTTTTCCCCAGCCAGCTACGTAGCCTACGTTGGCACCAGGTTTTTGTTAGTGATCATCACAGCAACACCTTTGTTCATGGATTGTTTACCGGGTGTTTTGTGCTCAGTAAAGATATTATTCAAAATGTTTTACAGATGGGTAGTGAAAAGTAAAAAGAAAGCATTGATGTTTGTCTATATTTTGTACAGGTAGAGAAAGTACAAAACATTAGCGAATCTTAATTTCACCATTTAAAAATCTGTGGGACTAGCTTCATTACCTGTATCTATATATATACACAAAATTTATTAAACTTTACATAAAACTACTTTCAAGGTATATGTTGCTTATATAAAACTAACTTCAGGTCAGGTTAAGCTGTGTTATGAAATGTAAAGGAATATTATGTTTATACTTGAGTTCCATTCCCAAGCTGCTCCATTTTAGAGATGCTATATACAAATTAAATAGCCTCTATTTCAAAATCTGCAAACTGAAGCACTTCCAGTCGCAAAAATTTTGGATAAAGGATTCTCAACCTGTATTGCCAGGGTGCTTTGGTTATTGATAATGATATTTCCAGCACTTAAATCGTACCTAACCCCAGGGACATTACCTAATAAACACTTTCTTATGGGTACTGCTATTGTTTTTGTTGTGTGTGGATGTTTTCTGACAACTGTTTTTCATTTCCACTATACACTAAATGACTGCATTGCCAAAGGTATCATATAATATGCCTCTTGTATTTGCCACCTTTTTGTCTCTGTTATCTGCAATATTTCTTATTTTTTGCTTTACTGTATTTTTAATCATTTAACAACAAGCAAGATATAGTGCCCCTAAGACACAAGGAGTTACGGAAAATGAAAGGGCAGCAGATGGACAGAAACTAAGACAATATAGAAGAGGAAAGCAAGAAACCAGAAGAGAGTTTCATAGGCAATAAGTGGAAGAGAAGAAACTATTAGAATAGGTTACATTTAGTAATTTTAATAGTAAAATGATGAAACCTAGCTGATAATTTAGCATAATTTCCATGAAAACAGAAAAGGTACAAGGAAGTTACCTTATGGTTGGGAGAAAGTGATTCAACTTGAGATGCCAAGTTAGGATTGATAACATTGCAGATTCTTCTTTGGATTTTATCAAGAATCTCTAGAAGAACTAGATCATATCTGACAGCATTATTCAGTGCATGGGCAAATGGTAGACTTTGTTTAAAGATGCTTTATGAAATGGGTGGGAAGTGAAAAGACCAACTGTGTGAAGGGAGCAGAGTACAACAACAATAATAATTGTAATATAGCAACAACTCTAAGTAGAAGCTTATGAACCTTTATTTGACTAATTCAGCTTTTGTGCTGAAAACATTTATTTTATTATAGTGGATGGTTACACAAAAGAGGGTAGATGGGATATGCTTTTTTTATTTTATTATTATTATAACTACAACAACAACTTCTACTACTATTATTATTATTATTTTTTATTATTATTATTACCACTATAATGATAATTGGAAAATGTATTAAATAACTCTTATGTGGAAACTTTCTGATAATTTTAAGACTTAAAAAAATATGTCCTCCTTTTTGATATCATCATAAACTTGTTGAAAATAAGGGGCTTTACCTTTAAAAGCACTAATAGTTTTGATTATGCATTCTATAGTTTCATTTGAAAATAGAAATGTCTTTATTACAGAGTGAGACATCTGTGATCACTTGAATGAATATTGACATGTGAGAAAACTTTTGATTTCAAACCATGGCCTTCAAAGTTTTACTGTTTGTTGTCTCCAGGTAAAATCAGTCTAATTCAGCAAAAGCAAATATCAATTTCAGAGAGCCAATGAGAGATGGGGAAAAAAATGCCAATTTGAAGCAAGAACAAATTCTTTTCTCCTTTTTTCTCATTTTTATAAAACCTGTACACTTGTTTTATCCAGGCACTGTTGATGCTAATTATTCTCAAGATATGATGAGAATTTTTAGATAACTTTTCAAGATTTTTCTGAGCAACTGCCAATGGAGGTTATAAAGTAACTTCCATCAATCCATCTTTGCTGGTAGGAGATAAAAATATATATATATATATATATCCACAAATATTTTTTTATTGTCATTATATTTCTTATGTTTGTCTAAATGCGAAATCAGTTTTTTTTGTTTTTTTTACAGGAAGTGAAACCTCGCAATGGAAATATTCGTTTGCAGTTGATGGAAAATATGGTGTTGGTTGCATCAAAGACTAAATCAAATGTGGAGAAAGCATTGACAAGTTTTATGGAAGTCGCATCCTTACAGGTATATTTTCTTCCTTTTTTTTTATTTTTTTATTTTTTTGGTAATTAAACATTTTATTTCTTTTTAGCTCTGATATATTTTTGCTTTGATACATCGTGTTTCTGACTTAACTGACAATAAACGCAGCAAGTCTTTTTTGTATCACCAATTCAGGTGGTTGCTTGTTGTAAAAACCATTCTCAAAAAAAATTGGACCTTTTGTATGACCATGTTTAAGATATCAATCCCAAAGGATCCATTTTCTGTTTTCTTTTCAATTCTTTTCTGGAATCTGGTCCTGTCATCAATATCACCTGTCAAACTGTGGCAGCTTCTTATTTCCACTTTGCAAATCATATTGTACTTCTCTGGTGTGAAAGTTTTACATTTTTTATAACTCTGATTCTTAAATAAAGAACATTGTTATCCATACCACTCAGTTGTATTAAGGAGATTAGCTTCCTGCTTGCTTGTAAAAACAGCAGGGCAACAACAATGGGAGAGATGCGAGGGGGAGGGGACTTAGCTTTCTCTTTTCACATGACAAAACAAAATTAATGTGAAAGAGCTGTTATTATTCATAATTTTTATTTTATTTTTTTTTTTTTGTCATTTTATTGTCTCTATTTATTCTGTGACAGACTGGCAGAAGACTTTTATAAGTAGCTTTACTTTTTTTTCTGCTTCATATTTGTGGTATCATAAAGTGTAGGATTTGAGAAGGAAATATTTCTTAACGGAATCTGAAAACTTTTGACACTTGTTGGTCCCCACCACTGTTTTTTTTTCCCCCCCTTCTTTTACACAATCACCAATTTGCAAGGAACACCTGTGTCTGAAAGCAAGGATTTTTGTTATTTGATTAGTCTTTTTTGTTTGCTTAGATTATTCTAAGATTAAACTGTATACTTGGTATTCTGTCATGAACAAAGAACATGATTTGTTAACTGAGCATTTACAGGTGGTTTTCAAACAAATTCATTTTGAAGAAAAATTTCTTGTATGAAATCCACAAGAATCACTCTGAAAGTAATGTACCTTAATTTATTTTCTTGGATCCCAACATTAGAGCTCAATGATGCTGATTTGGCAGTAGAGATTGAACCTTCCTGCCAATAATCGCTCTTTTGTTTTTTTTTTAACCGTATTACTGCTTTCCTGCAGTCTGGCACAATGACATCTGATATGAAAGTCTGGATGATGCAGATGTGTGTCATTGTAGAAAGAATTTCATCGATTGACATTTGTCAAGGTTTTCTGAATGTTTATGGCGACCAAACAGTGTCTGTGTGAACAGCTGTGCAGTGGATAATTTGGTTCTGCAGTGGAAACAGTGATGTGTACATCAAGCCATATTCTATATGGTCCTGTACAACCATTATCTCAATGAAATGAACAGTGCCTAAAAATGATGGTGGCTATATGAGAGAAATAACATTTTGTAGTTGAGTACTTACTCCATTTGTTATTGTTATTGTGCTCCCAGTGTCTATTTCTGTTTTCTTGGAAATGAACCAGAATTATTTTCTGAGCCTATCTCTTAATTTAAACAAAACAAAGATGATCTGTCAAATTTATTGAGAATTTATGCCAGAGGATATGAGTAAAGATAAATACAGTGTTGAAAATACAAGTCCTTATTTAGTACTACTTAGTTATTCTTGAACTAATGCTTTAATCTACTAGGCTATCATCTGTGAATTTGATAATATATTGCGAGTTCAATCTTTTTGCAGAGCTGACTTGAACTCAGTGAAAATGGGGCTAGCAATAACTGACAAATACGAAATAAGAACTAGACAAGGCTTCCTTAGATATGGTCAGCAGAACAAGAAAATCTACCCTCATAGATTGAATAAAGGGATCAGTTTGAAATTTCCTGCAAGTTACCCAAATCAACATACATGAAGGCTAGAGGGCACAATGGCTAAAACATTATGATAAAAACAACAAAAATGTGGAAAATAGTCTGAGTATAAATAATGATAATTCTACAGAATCCCAGAAATTCAGACAGAAGATTTTGTGGTCATTGAACATTTTCAAAATTTCTTTTTGCTCTTTTTTTCATCATTTTGCAATGATCCAACCAATCTTATGTCAAGATGAAACCAAAAAGAATTCTGTTGCAAAAGTCTTAATGACAAATTTATTCTTCATTTTTTTATGTCCGAATTGTTTCTGTGAATGCAAAAAACACTTTTAAGTAAATTATTTCTTCCCTTTTTATTTCCACAGAAAGACAATGTAGGCGCCCTGTATGGAATGGCCACAGCTTATATGGTCCAGAAACAAGTACCAAAGGCGAGAAATCAACTGAAACGAGTTTCCAAATCAAACTGGACTCTAGAAGTACTGATCACTTACCTATTTCTTATTCTTATTTTTACTGCTATTTTTTTTTTGATTGATCAAAATGAAACCTTTCCCATAAAAGAGAAATCAATTCATGACATTTGATCATTTTCTTGTCTAGATGTTGATCATACACAATCACTGTCATTAGAAAACAAATAGGTTGGTATAGTGTTGTCATTTATTAAAAGAAACATTTATAACAAAGAAGGGAATTAACAAAAAAAATATATATTACTGTAAAAAGCTAAGCTGGTTTATGGGTCCACTCTCATCAGAGCAAAAATCAAGTGATGGCTGGTAATGTACTCTTCTAAATGATAAACAGTATTATTCTTACTCAGCACTGAAAACATATCTAGGCTACATGACTGAGCACATTGCTTGTTGTTAATGAAATATTGAACTATTGTTGAACCTGATACTTAATGCAAATTATCCACTTATAACTTAAAAATATTAGTCAGAACGTGTTGGATGGCCATTGCCTCCAACCTTTGGCCCATTCTGCCTATACAGTTTGCTTCACACTGATATCTGAATTTATAGAACCAATATGATAGGCAGAACATGTTTAACTGTTTTCAATTATTATATTTTTGTATTATCAATTTACTGTACCATATATACAGTCCCCTCCAAAAATATTGGAACAGCAAGGCCAATTCCTTTGTTTTTGTGGTTCACTAAAGACATTTGGGCTTAAGATCAAAACATGAATATGAGATAAAAGTTCAGAATTACAGCTTTTATTTCCTAGTATTTACATTTAGATGTGTTAAACAACTTAGGACATACCACATTTTGTTTGAACCCACCCATTTTTCAAGTGAGCAAAACTATTGAAGCATGTGACTGAGAGGTATTTCTTGTTGCCTAGATGTTGCCTTTTAGATTGTTTAAACATTAAATAGCTCTGAATAACTGCTTTTGGTTTTAGCCTTGGGTTTCATCTGTAAAGACTGCATTTCTTTTTAAAATTGATTAATCAATATGAAGACAAGAGAGGTGTCTATGAAAGAAAAGCAAGTCATTTTAAAGCTGAGAAAAAGAAGGAAAATCGATCAGAAAAAACTGGACAAACATTGGGCATAGCCAACGCAACAATTTGGAATGTCCTGAAGAAAAAAAGAAACTAGCAACAAACATAGAACAGGTCAGCCAAGGAAAACAACAGCAGTTAATGACAGAAGCATTGTGAGATCTCTGAGGAGATCCCCCAAAACAAAAGTCAGTGACATCAACAGCAACATCCCTAGTGCAGGGATGAAGGTTTCACAATTCACTGTTTGAAGAAGACTTTGAGAGCAGAAATATAGAGGCCATACCACAAAATGCAAACAATTCATCAGCAGTAAGAATCAGAAAGCCAGATTGGAATTTGCAAAGAAGTACAGAGATAAGCAACAAAAGTTCTGGAAGAAAATTTAATGGACTGATGAGACCAAAATTAATCTCTACCAAAGTGATGGAAAGAAAGAAAGGATCTGCTTATGATCCAAAATATACAAGCTCATCTGTGAAGTATGGTGGGGGTAGTATGGTGGTTTAGTGTCATAGCTTGAGTTAAAATGGCCACTTCCGGAACAGGCTCATTTATATTGATGAATGAATTCAGAAGTCTACAGAAACATTTTGTCTGCCAAATTACAGAGAAATGCATCCAAACTAATCAGGAGGAAGTCTATCATACAACAAGACAATGGCCTAAAACATACAGCCAACATAACAAAAGACTTCATCAGGGGAAAAAGTAGACAGTTTTAGACTGGCCAGGTCAGGCACCGGACTTTAACCCAATAGAGCATGCATTTCATCTCCTGAAGAGGAGTCTGAAGGAAGACCTCCCCTCCCCGCACAAAAACAAACAAAACCTGCAAGAGGCTGCATTAAGTCTGAAAAAGCATCACAAATGAAGAATGCACAGTTTGGTGATGTCAGTGGGCCACTGGCTTGATGAGGATATTTCAAGCAAAGGTTATACAACCAAATATTAAGTGTTATTTACATTAAGACTACCTGTTCCTTTGATTTTGTTCACCACAAAGCAGGGTGATATTTCCTAAGCTGCTTAACACATCTCAATGTAAATACCAGGAAACAAAACTGAAATTCTGAACTCTTGTCTTATATTCATCTTTTAATCTTAAACCCAAATGTCTTCAGTTAACGACAAAAACAAAGGAATTGTCCTTAGCATTCCAATACTTTTGGAGGAGACTGTATTTTATGTTATTCCACTTTTTTGTTAGGAGTGTTCTTTTACTGTGTATGTCTTTATTGCTCTAATAAAACTTTTATTTTATATTAAGCTGTATGAAAAATATTTTAATTTTTTACTGAGCCATTACTCTGAAGCTTATTTCATGAACACTTCTGAAGCACACCAGTCACTGTACTAATGTAAAATGCTCCAGGAATTAGTACTCTAGATTCTTCTTCTTCTATGTGTCATGTCCCTTCAGCCCATACATGATCATGGCTCTCCACAATTTGCTGTCCCTCATAGCTCTTAATAAATTTTGTCTTTTTGTTATCTCTCCACCATCCTTTTACTCAAGCTCACCAAGTAGGTTACGCATTGTTTTCCTCTGTTCCTCTTGCCTTCAATCTATCATGTGGGCATCAAATTTTCCAAGCCCTCTTTCCACATTATGTGCACTAGAAATTTCAATTGTCCCTTCCTGATTTTAAATATAAGTTTCCTTTTTGTTTCCATTTTCTCTAAAACTTCTTTCTAAAACAGAAAACATGACCTGGAATTGTAATGAAACCATTGATAGCACTGACCCTGAATCATTATGAATATTCAAGATGTGAAATTAGTAAATTCCAAACACTTCAAATACCGCAGTGCATGGATCACTTATAACAAATTTAGTATAGGAGATAAGGAAATTGAACATAGAATAGTGTGTGCTTGGTGTAGTTTCAACCAGATACTAAAAAACATTAACCTAAAACCTAGAGTCAAATCCTGAAATAGCTTTGTCAAGTGAATGAACCCTGTAGGTTTTAGAGAGGACTGTCCTCCTTCGAATCTTGTGGACTGGTGTTAAAGAATTACAGAGCAAGAATTGTGCCAAATAACGGAAGGCTCATTTGAAGATTTGCAACAGGAGCAACAACTAAAATGGATAACAACATATTCAAAATACTGACATTTCACACTAGTTAGGAAGGGAGCCCTCATCAGTACCAAGAAGAACGATAATAGTAAGTGGACTTGTAAAACTTATTTTCCTGAAAAATTATTTTAATAGAAAGATTTGATAAATTTCAACAGTAGCAATGGCGGCTTGGTCAATGAATACCAAAAGTTTCCTTATAAGGAAACAACTAATACTACCATTAGAGATGAAAACAGATTCTACAATTTGATCCTTGTTTTGATGACCAGTGAGTGAAAAAAGTGTAACTCAAGTAGCATTGGCTGTTAGTGGATGCTGAATTTTTCCACATAAGCAAATGGCTAATATTATCACTTCTATTGAGTTGTACTTTTTCTTTCAGATGTCTTCAGAAAGGATACAAGTATGGAGGTTGTAGAAGCTTTGTGGCATTATTTTAAACTGGGTCCCAAAGCTGCTGAACTTGTAGTAAGTCCTGGTAATAAAATAAAATATGAAAATATATAAAAAAAAAAAATAATTAAAATTAAAAGAAGGCATTTGTTTTCCTTTAAAACTCTTATTTCTCTCTCTAAACTTCTCTCTCAACTAATGAGAAAGCAACCCTCAAATAAAAAGTGGAAAAAGGAAAGACTGAACCAGGCCACAAAATGGTGGAAGTTTGCTTGTCCATAGTCTATCCTTTTGTGACCAGAAATCTATTAAAAATCAGAGAGGCTCCATGCATGACTTCCGCTATATTAAAAAAAAAAAAATGAAAGAGGAAGGAACACCAAAAATAAAATAATTTGGGCCAATCAAAAAAAACTTTAACACAAAGAGACTTTTGATGTTAATCAAAACCAAGCTTCGCAACAGTAGTCTTGGAATCTTGACAAAAAGGATATAAACTGATACTTGAGAGACGGAAGAAGAGAATGGGCCACCAGAAAAACCACCCATGCATGTTGCATGAAAAAGTTAATAGGTCATCTGCTTAAGACATTTTTTCTGTCCTGCTTAGAGTTGAAAAAGAACAGTAGATTGATGTCATATCTATTCCTAACATGACTACTACTACCAAGGTCTGGCTTCTAAACTCTCAACTACCGAGAAGAAACAAACTTTTTTCCGACTGCTACCAAGATCTGACTTATAAACAAACTTTCATTACCCTGAATCACAAGGGACTCACTCTAATCTAAATCAAATAAATAAATATATTTTATTTATTTCATACCTTTGTGTCTTTTGTTTATTCCAATGTTTCTGGTAAAGAAGTACCAAAAACACTCTCGCACGTACACGCAAAGTTACAAATATGTTTTAGGAAGTGGAAACAAGATCCGAACAAAACTCATTTAAATGTTTTAAGGCTGGTGATTTTTTTTTTTTTTTATTTAATCATTTCACACCATGCAAGGTGATAAAGCCACTAAGATGTGGGGAGGGGATTACTGAGACAGAAAGAAGCAAAGGCAATAAAAGAGCAGGGTACAAGGAGGCAGTAAAGGAGGATTGATGTTAAAATTTTGGAAGATCTTATTTAACAGGGAAGCAAAAAGTCAGAAGAAAGTTCCACAAGCAAGAAGTGCAAAAGAAGGAACTATTAGCATAGAACTTATAGCGACATATAGCAATTTCAAACTATCTACCAATCTAGTCATGTACTTAGATTTGTGAAGTTAAGGTACCAATGAGGAAAACTTGTCAGAAGAATTACCATGGAAATGATGATAGAAAAGACAAAGGGAAGCTATGTCACAGTGATGGGTAAGTGACTGAAGCCAAGATGCCAGATCAGGACTGATAACTGTGCAGATTCTTCTTCAGATTTTGTCAAGACTCTCTAAATATATAGCAGAAGCAGTAGACCAGATGTGGCAACAATATTCAATGCATGGATGAATGGTAGACTTATAAATGTGCAAAGTAATAATAATTGGCTGTACTAAACCTCAAGTTCAGTGATTTTTCTGCTCATCATACTATACTAGGTCTGTGTGGAATGCATCCAGTTATTTAATATTAACAACAAAAAAAAAATATAGTCAACTTAGAGCAATGGCATCTCATACTCTTATCTCAGTGCCCTTTCCACTTTGCAGAACATTTTTCAAAATCGTTTTTAGCATTGACATAAGTTTCCTTGTTCTCTCAATTTCATCCGAGGTCTGAAAGCTGCCTTTCTACAACAATTTTGGCTTTGGGAAGCCAAATCTGAAATATAGGAGGCTGACATACTTGGGTGTGATGTAATGTTGTCCAAAAAGAAAAAAAAAACCTCTATAAGATATGAAGAATTGTCAGGTGCCTTGTCATGATGTATGATGGCAACACAGTACACAGACTGACTGAGTAACCTCATGGGAGAGTGCCTTTCCATGCATATGTAGTAATGTCTCCTCTGATTGGTAACCAGATTATTTAAATGCTGTGTAACTGGCTCTTGAGATATTCAAAATCGTTGAATACTTTCCGGACAAACCTCATATAGTCTTTGATGGATGAAAACTGATTTTTAAATCGAATATGTTTTAAGATAGCTGAAAAATATTTTCACTTTGCTGTTTATTTTTCTTTTTGCAAAAACATTAGTTAATGTCTAAAAAAAAAAAACAAAACCAGAAACCGATAAATCCCTGAGAGTTACATAATAGAAAGAAAAAGCAAAACACTATCACTCTGTCTGTTGAATTGAGTGAAAAATACAATTGTATCCAAAATGGCAGATGTGGGAATCTTTGCCTTTGATAGAAATTTCTCTCTGTGTGGGATTTACCCCCCACCTCCGCGCTCTCCAAACTCCAAGTTTTTCAACAATTCATGCATTTACTCAATTGAGTTATTCTGTTTTTTGTTGTTGTTGCTTTTATTGCTTTTCAAGTTTTGTCGACATTAAGTAATTTTAAGAGAGAATAAAATCTGCTATGTTTTCTTTTCAATGTTCTCCTTTCTCCATTGTAACAAGCAGCGAATGATTCAGTCTTTGCTAAGCTTGTAAAATGGGCAGAACTTTTTATATTAAATATTGTAAAACCACCAACAACAACAACAAAAAAAAATATTGCAAAATACTTCAGCTTGGAGAACACTGAAATAACAGGGAAGGAAAACTAATAGAATCATTGCTGATGTAGGCACATCAGTAAGTTCGTAGCCTAATGAAGAGAAAGAAAAAAGAATTTACAACATAATCTCCTTTCTTGTCAGTGCACTTAATTCAGTAATGTATATATTAATTGCATAGATCAAAAATTATTCACTGAAAATTTCAGATCAAAATTCAGTTAATAACTACATCTCAGCCTTTTTTCTTTAAATAATGTTCATTCAATACAAGGTTCAAGATTCGCTCAAGGTTGAGTGCTACAGGTTGAAATAGTTATAATGAATGATGTGTATGTGTGTGTGTTATAAATGTAAGTAGGTGATGAGGGCAAAGTTTATGAGGATAGGTAACGATTGACTTTGATTTGAAGAATTTTAGATTGTAGGATTCAGAGAAGCACCGACGTGGGAGTCTGTTCCACAAAGTAGCAGTTCTTGGGGAAAAAGCTGAGTGGAACTTCTTCCTTACAGTTGGAATGCAGGGGAAATGTGGATAATTCACTTCAGTGTACATAGCATGGCAGCAAACATATTGATCCACCCTTGTATTATGCAGGAGTATATACAAGGAAATTCAAAGGAAACTGATTTACATGATGTCACTGATAAAATGTTAAAAAAAATTTGTTTTATTTTTTACAAACTTGATCTTAACTTTAAAAAAAAACAAACTTTCTTTTATATTTCAGGATGCGGAGGATTTAGAAAAGAGTTGGTTGCTCTTAGCAGACATTTACATTCAGGTAAAGGCAAAATTCTTATTGGGTGCTTCTTATATTGTAGCCTTCTGCCAGACTAAACTCAAGTATTCCTTCCTTAAAATCACTGGCAACTCAAATAACGTTCTTACATATCTATCCACTTCCAAAAGTCTACTGCTTTGTGATAGTAACAACAAAGATGAGGACAATAATCTGAATGTCAATAGTGTAAATAAAGATGAATAAAGATAATTTACCTGAAATTCAAAGAGCATCAATGCAGATTTCAAGAACATGTCTCTTTTTCAGAATTCTAGACAGAACCAAAATTAATGGTGGTGTTTATAATTTTTTTATTGAAAGACATAAACGATACTTTGACCAAAATAAATTGTGTTTCTTTTGAATGTTTAATTTCAAAGTTCTCTTTAATTCATTATTTGTAACTGGATTTTATTTTCATATTTCTCTACAGGTGTTATGAAATAAATAAGCAATACCTCATGTAAATATTTCTGTTGGATAATACCAGTGAAAGTATAAAGTGATGTTGAAATATAAGCCTTTGTGTGATTATATCAATTAAAACTCACATCGAGTGTGAGACATGACTATCAATGTGTATACTGTGGGTTAATATTACACATGTTTTGTTCATTTTCTAGTCAAGGCTTCTCGCCACATGGCATTGAAGCACCAGTTCCCATACATTCACTAAAGTTAAGCAACATTGAGCCTGGTCAGTACCTAGATAGATGACCATATGGGAAAACCAGGTGCTGTATGCTTGGATATGTGGGAGGGGGTGTAATGGTTAATGGCTTGGAATTGTTAATTGGGGAGCTGAGTTCCAATTCCAGTCGGGTCCTTTATATTCTCTTGTGCGCAAATACCCTTGGGAAAGGAATGAATCCACCTCTTCTCCCCAACAGCTATGGGTTAATTAGTAAGATCTGTGTCACTGAACCATTATTATCTCAAAAATAAAAATAAATTCTTACAATCTAAAAAATATTTTCTGTCTTTAAATAACCTGCCTAGAACATGAGTCAATAAACAAAAAATTGTCAAGTGGAGGAAGCTAGATGGTGTGAATTCATTCAATTTATTCTGACTGAATTTCTGAAATGGGGACATATAAATATTTACACTATTTACATTTGGGCTATTGTCCTCATCTTTATTGTTGTTATCCCAACATCTCGGCTGTTGTGCTCTCTGGCCTTCATTAAGTGTATGTTGACAACGGGGGTGAGCAATAACTGAGTAGTATTAAAAATAAGAAGCCGTCACAGACCCTAAATAAGAACAAAGACTACTTCACACTGTAAGTATAGACAGCTGATTCAGTGTTACACCAAGCTACCACATAATGTATGGTCTCTTCAAGATTCACAAAGTTGATATTCCATTGAGATCTATAGTCAGGTGCAGGGGCTCAGCATGCCACCCACTCATCAGATTCTTAGTGGATATAGTCAAGTTACTAACAGATCACTCCCATGTTAGAAACTGATAATATTTAGTATAACAGATCTGAGGGGCACCTAGCCATAGCAATCAGATGGAAAAATTGGATGTCATTAGAGCTTCTAGCTGAAAACCTGAAAGTGGTTTGAAACTGATTGGAATCAGACCCCCTCCTCCCTGGGAGAACATACTAACATACTAACAACCCAATAGATAATCTGATGAAAATGTTGAAGTTCTTCTGTGTACAGACAACATTCTTCCAACTAGACTGACACATACCAAAAGAAAGGAAGGTTTGGCTGTGCATTCACCATTGTCATCTGTGATGGTGAACATATACATGGAATACTTTGAGAAAATGGCTTCAGGAACAGCCGCACTAAAGCTAACAGTATTGCTGAGATACTTAGATGACACATTCATACACAGGATGCAGCAGGAAATTGTACTGCTGGACCTTGTGAACCCTAAAAGACCTTCAATCCATTTCACAAAAGAAGAAGAGAATAATAATAATAATCAGCTAGCCTTTCTAGAGAATAGGTTCAAAACATCCGTATATCAAATGGCAACCTTCACTGGATAATATATCAATTTCATTTCCAGCCATCCATAGTGTGAAGAATAGGATCATTTAATGACTAATAACACTGGGCAAAAGTTATAAGTGGTGACCCAGGCACATACCAACAAGAAAGGATAAGCATCAAATGTACCCTTCAGAATGACAACTATCCTGAAAACATAACAGTATCTACTTGTGAGAATAGAAGAGTCAAGGAGGAAGACCAGAAAATTGATACGGTCTGTCTCTCAAGGGCTTATTGGAAAAGATCCAGAATATCTGTGGTCCATAAAACATAGAAGCAGTTAGACTCTATGGAGAAATCTCTGCTGAGTAAAGCCTGACATAGGGGAGAACATGACTAAAAACTGTATGTGATTCCTTGAAACAAGCCCCCTCCCTAAAAGTAAAGGTGGAAGAATATTAAAAAGCTGTAGTGAGTGGTGAGACAATGAAATTGAGCATGATTGATTATGCATGGAGGTAGTCAACAGTGCTGTGGAAAGAAGTAAAAATACAAGAAGACAAGGAAAAACACTGGAGAGTTAAATGTCTGAAAGAATCAGCATATATGCTAGGCTATAAGAACCTCCTTAGTAGGCCTAGCATAGAAATAAATACAATATGGGAGCCAGTAATAAAGAAAAAAAATGACAAATGAGTGCAACTCATCATCAGCAGCAGAGAAAGTGAACAGGCAGCAATAGTAGCAGCACTAATCAGCAGGCAGGTTAGGTATAAGTCTCTAAGCAGAGAATTGTCCTATGGGACAACAGCCTAATGGATTAAAGCATTGCTCATGAATTTGGTGACATAGTAATTGTGAGTTCAATCCCTGGGCTAGGCAGTATGCACTTGGACTCAGTGGAAACAGGGTTAGCAATAACTGAATAGAATAAAAACCAGACAATATATCCGAAGACATAGTAAATGACAGTCTACCCTCATGGATTCAATAAAGGGTTAAATATAAACCTGATGAAGAGCAGAGAGCACAACGGCCAAAATGTTGAGATGACAACAAAGTTGTTCTGAAATCTAAATTGTATAAATCAATGATTCTTACATTACCTGAATCATTCATACAAAAAACAGATATAGAGGTTAATGATTTAAATGGCGAGAATACATCTTCGCAAACAATTTTAATAAATTACACTAACCCCGAACCTGTATATGAATGTTATGATCCCTGTTTATAAATTCCAGTTGCATAACGTCATTTTAGTTTTTTACAAGCTTTCATCTGTTCCTACAGACATCTTCAGGTATGGAAATAGATTTGTTTTTGTTTTTTACTTCTCGGTAATAACAGGACAACAAAAATATAGATGTAATCCGAAAAGATGTTTTTAGAATAGTGTTATTGTTAATTGTAAGGAATTTTTTTGGAGCGTGCGGTCACAACGCTGCGGTTGAATTTTTAAATTTTAAGATTGTGCGTTTTTGTACTTATATGGTAATAGAAGAATTCTTTTGTACTGGTAGGTTTTTCAGACAATATGGCATGAACTAAATTGTTCAATAAATACAGGAATGTCACAGTTATTATCCGAAAGTTGCACATCGGATCAGTTATTTTAATATCAAGTATGTGGTGCATGAACTGCACGACATACTTGATATCAATGATTCCTGTTGACTTAAGAGAAGAGCTTGAGTTCCAGTCTGAATAAAGGTCCCCCTGTTGAAAATTATTACCGACATTATATTATTTATTATAAAGAGCTCACTGGCATATTAGCAAGTGAAGCCTGAGGGTCTTGACAACGATCATGCTACTTTGAATATTTGTGAACTGGTGTTACAGAATCGCAAAGAAACAATGTCACATCACCATAATTAAAATGGATAGCATATGTGTAACTCAAAGAGAAAATGATAAAATCAAGATGTTGACATTCCACACTACTTTAAATAAAAGGTTAGGAAGGAAACTTCATCAATATTTGGAAGAGCAATAAAAGCTACTGGACTTGAAAAACCTATTTTCTTGAAAAAATTGTTTTAAGATACAACAAGGTACAGGAAATTTTAAGAGTTATAATAGCTCATGTCCTGAAGAGACAATAATAATAATATTTTCATTTGAGTAAGTAAGAATAATATGGAGTCAGGCTAAGGTAGACTTGTTTCTATCTGTTTATTGTAACAGTTCTTGTCCAATTTTCATCATTAATATAAAATGACCAGAACTTGACACTGGTTTTTGTTTTGGTACCCATTGGTCAGTTGCTAGTCAGACTTTGTTGAATGTTAATGTTTTGTCTACAAATGAATGCCTTAAAGATGGAGAATAAAATTTTGCTCTTTTGCCATATTATGTTCTATGAATTGCAAAAAGGAGTAGGCATTGGGACTGTGACTAAAAACATTTAGAAGGTTTATTTGAATCATGTCCCAACTCTTGGGATGAACAAAAAGTGATTTGGCAGATTTTGCCAGGATGAATTTAACCTAACTGATCAACCATGCTTCAAGCAACCTTCCAACATTGATGAAGATGCTCTGGTTGCTAGTGTGGAGAATAAACAGAAGATTTCAACTGAAGAGATCACTAAGAGTTTGAACATTGATATCTCAACTGCCTTTTGCCAACTGAAGAGACTTGTATTCATTTCCAAATTCCAAACTTGACACATGGGTATCACATCCTCCAGCAGAACAGAACAAGATTGATCATGTGTCTTTGGTAATTTCTTTGTCATGTCACATAGGGAGCTATTCTTGCACAGAATTGTCACAGGCAATAAAAAATGATAAAGTTCAACATAAATGGAGATGGAAAAAAGCTTGCAAATATGCAGAACCCATGGCTAAAGTGGGCTTGCATTCAATGAATGTGTTGTTGTCTGTTTTGGGAAATTCACTTTGAACTTCTTCCTGTCAGCAAAACAATAACTGCAAAGAAAGTATTGCAACCAACTCAACAATCTCAATGAGAATATTAAAGAAAAATACACAATTTTGGCAAATTGAAAAGTCATGTTTTCTACCACAAGAAGTCCACATGTTGCAAAACAAATTTAGAGTTGAAATGGGGAACCCTCCAGCACCCAGCGTATTCACAAAAAAAAACAGTTTCTATGAAAATGGCATTAACAAGCTTCTAGAATAATGTGAAGCATTTGTTAAAAACAATGGAGACTATGGAAACTATGTACTTAACTAATAAATGCTGTTTTTATGAGCATGTAAAATTTTGTTTCAAATTTCATAATTGGGCTTAAACTTTTGCAAGGAATTACCTATGAAAGTGAGTGTTAATAATACAAGGGGAGCCATCAATATATAAGATGTAGGTTGTTTGTTTGTTTTTGTTTTTTGTTTTTTTCCATTATTTGGGGCAAGAAAAGTGCATTATATGTACTGCCAAATACAATAATTTCAGATCAAAAAAATTTAAGCACAATTTTAAATTCGCTATTCACTGATAACTGAAGAGCTAAAATATTTCTGGACGAAGCTGCTTTGTTTATAACTGAATATCACATTTAAAAAAAAGACTTTATTCTGTTACATGCACACAGAGAATTAATGTCAATTTTAATTGGTCTATTATCCTAAGTATTAGGTTGGTGCAAAAATAATGTCGTTTTTTGACGTTAAAAAAAATACGTCAAAAAACGATATTATTTTTGCACCAACCTAATAATAAGTGAAATTATTATAACTTTCAACTCTCGTAATCACCTGTACATTAACCAGTTCAATCCTGACTTAAGTAGCATTCTCTTGCTGACAATTCATCTTTCAGTTTTAGCATAGCCACTTTCAACAGTTTGTCACTGTACTTTTCTTTTGTGACATTGAAATAACAACTGAAAATAACAAGCAGCTTCTTGTCCTTTAGGGGTGAGATCAGCTTTATCTTCAGTCAGGACAGTGTGCAAATATGAAGTAGATATGCCTGGTCCCTGGAGATTCCAACTCTTGGGCAGAACCTTCCCATTACATTAACAAGAGAGTTATAGCTAATTCTTCACTATTCAGGTTTCTTCCCAAATGCTTTTCAAAGTCTTTACACTCTGTGTTATAAAACAAATTTGGCTCTTTTTCCTTTGACAAGTGATATTTTGAAAGATATCATATAAACCCTATTTTATAATATATTATATATACTCCATTCAATTGTGGGACCTTTAACTAACCCAATATTAATTTTGAATACTGTAATTAACATTTTTCTCTCTGAATGTTCCTCCTTTTGGGCCATGTCAATACATGTACCTTTGCCATCAAATATGATGATCTATATTGCTAGTTTTTTCTCAGCTTTATTTTCAATCAAGTGATTTGCTTTTTTATCATTTTCAGTCGAGTAAATATGACATGTCAAATGAACTCTTGAAAAAATGTCTCCAGTACAACAAGGTGAGTTGACAATAAGAGCTTTTTTTCGAAAAGTCCTAAGAATTTACTGTAATTTTTTTTTAATTTCATGCTAGTAGGAAATGACGAGTGTAAAATAATTTTTTAAGAAAGAAAGCAAAAGAAATCTAAAACATGCTAAATGCACTTTTGAAATGAATTATCACTTTAAAATGATATTATAAAAACGTCTTGCATTTACTGCAATTTATATTCTGATCTCATGTGACTATCTATGCAAATGATACAACAATATATGAGTACATGAAAAATCTAGATGACCAGAGCTTGGCAACTGATCTCTCCTCTGACCTAACTTTAACAACTCATATGGGGGGGGGGGGGGGGGGCTGGTTGTATTCAATAGAAACTTGTAATGTTTCATCATCACTAAGCAGCCCCCTTGAAATTATGTTTCATCACAATGAATGGGTGTTCTCTCATAGAGGTTCCTTGTCTTGAACGCCTGTTAGAATTTAAGCACATTCCAGACCTCAAGTGAAACTCATATATACAATCCATAACTAAAGATGCTGAAAAATATGATCAGTTCGCTGTACTACTCCAGTAAGTACCTCGTTCCTTCTGCTATTCTCTAAATTTATAAGAACCAAATCAAGAGAAAAATGGAGTACTCTTACCATATTTGGCCTGGATCTGCTTAGTCTTTACTTTCCAATCTTGATAGTGTCTACACATACTTCTGGGTGATGGATTATTTTCCTATTGTTCAGAATCATTGAAACCAAAAAGAATTAACTAAGAAAATTAATAGTCTGCAAGACAAACATGACTTCCCAGAATTTGGGTGCTACTTTTGACGCATCCAATATTTGTGTAAATGTAGCTGTTATTTTTTTTCAGGAGCTTCCCAAGATTGGAGCATTCAGTTTATGAAAGGATACACTAAAAAATACAGAATTTGAATGTGGCATGTGAACTGTTCATAATTACACATTACACAGCTTGGTATTATGCATTAACACTGTGTTCTAAGATTGATTGATTTTTTTTTTCTGCAGCTTTCTCTGGTGCTTACAGGCATGTCTTGCAATTTTTGTAAGGGCTGATGAAAAAAAAAAAAAAGATGAGAAAATATGAATGGATTTTTTTGTTTCTTTTTGGGAAAACTGCTGCTGGAACTATTGAAATTTTTCAGGAAGTTTTTCTGGACAAAGCTTTAGGTAAATTACAAATGTACAGGTCATATTTATATTTGTAACGTGAAGATTTCACTTAAAAGCTAATTACAGTCTGGCCGGACTTTGACAAAATGACAAAAATCTTGGAAAATTAAACGATGCAATGAACACTGTCATTGGACCATTGACAAGACATTTGAGATGATTTGTTTGTTTTGGAGTTCACAACAGTGAACATTAGAATTTGCAAATGAAATGTGTTTCTGTAAAACTTGTTTGCTCATAAATGATAAAAGAAATCAGTCATTTGAATATGTGTCACATCTATGAGAGAACAAATTTGAAGTGACCAACACTTTCTTTTCAAACTTGTAACAAGAAATGACATGATTTTTGTTTTTTGTGGGTGTCATGTTGTATAAGTATGCCTAATCTGATCTTCAAAAGCTGAAAGCTATGCATACTATAAGATACTATTGGATCAGTCAGGGAATTTAACCATGACAAAATAGTAATTTACCCTAATACCTAATTTCCACTGTCTTCTTCAAAATATGATTCTTTAGCCAAGTCTCAGAAAGGGATGGTCACATAATTCCATGTGGTTCGTGTGTGTTGTTTAAATTCCCTAAACTTTTGGATAGCACTTGTGAAGAATTGTAGATTTCAGTGAAGTTTGTATTTGTATTTCATTAAGATCCTGTGGTTTTCCCACTTAAAATACCTTAGAATTGCTGATAACATATGTAAGTTAATTTCCACAATTCACAGCCAACTCCTGTGTGTTACTGGCCTTAAAGAATAAATAAAAAAAAATAAAAAAAAAAAAAAAAAAAATTTTAAATTTTAACAGATGTGTCCTAAATACAGAAAATATATTAAACCATTACTTTTTCCATAATGACAAGGAAATAAATAAACATGTTTACTTTTTAAATTGAACATATTCAAGGAAATTGAGGCAGCAATAGTTTGAGTTGAATAACTTTTGGAACATAAATTTAGTTTCTTCTAAATTTGTACAAGTACAGACACTATAATAATGATATGCAATTATTACAATAAAATTATTATTTTTCTCTTCTTTTTTTATTAATTGCTTAAATTTAGGATTTTTCTGAAGATACCCAGTCTCTCTCACCACCCAAAAACCCCACCCTACAACCTGAACAAGCTTTCAGTGCCTCACCACTGGAAGTGGCATTTATTAGAGTAATTTTTAGCTTTTTTTTTTGTATCAGGGAGGTGATGACATGTACAGATATTTTTATATTTTTTACTGAAAAAACGTTTTGAAAGATAATTGAGAGAGAAAAAAAAATGTATGGTTACTTTATTAGATAATGGTGAATGGTTGCATATTCATTTTGGTTTGTCTATATTTCTGAGATGAGGTATTATGTACATTATTTACATTATTTGAACTATTGTCCTCATCTTTGTCGCCATATTTATCACAATTTTTCGGCCGTTGTATGTTCCGGCCTTCTTCAGGTGGTTGGAATGTCAAACTGAACCCTTTATTTCACTCACTGGGGTAGACTGTTCTAGTTCCACGTGCCATGTTTAATGGATGTCAGTTATCTCCTGTTAATTTTCCCTCTGAAAGTTCTCCACTGCCTTAATCGGGTATTGAACTCACACTCTTTGAGTCCTGCCACTGGATCTAACCAACGTTTTTATCAACTGTGCCATGTATCCTTGAGGACATCTGTGTATGAATTTCTGGGTATTATAAGAACACATGGCACAGTGGATAAAGGTGTTGGTTAGATCCAGTGACAGGACCCAAAGAATGTGAGTTCAATACCCGATTAAGGCAGTGGAGAACTTTCAGAGGAAAATTAACAGGAGATAACTGATAGCTGACATCCATCAAACATGGGACGTGGAACTAGAACAGTCTACCCCAGTGAGTGAAATAAATGGTTCAGTTCGACATTCCAACCACCTGAAGAAGGCCGGAGCGTACAACGGCCAAGACGTTGTGATAAATATGGCGACAAAGATGAGGACAATAGTCCGAATAATATAAATAATGTTCATTTTGGTTTGTGATACTTTGGTTGCAGTAGTTTGTGAGGTGATCTTGCAAGCCATTTACAGTGACTCTTCCTCTCTCTCTCTTTTTTTTTTAATTCATTTTTTTTCATTAAAAATTCTAAAGAACATTAGTCTACATTTGAACCAAATTTCTTAATCAGAAGTTCCATGTTTAAAAAAAGAAAAGGAAAAAAAACTACTTGTAAATATTATCAATTGCTGTTTGTGCATTCTAACTAAATCCCTACTTGATATAAGCGGTCAACAAAATCAGGCCAGGCAAGAAATTGGTAGAAAGGAAATTGAAAATTGTGGTTTCTGTTGTGTTTGTGCATTGGGAAAATCTGCTTTATTTCGTTTGATAATCTGACAGCTCCACATTGAATTGCAGAGAATCTCAGCCCTTTCAGGAACTCCACCAAAACAAATCAATTTTACTTGGACCAGAGACAAGATTATTAATCTTTAAAAAAGGCCTGACTTTATACCAGAAGTTGCAATCAAAATCTCAATTGAAAGATTCTAGGGCTTTTTAGCTTCTGGATCTTAAAGTAGACCATATGTAAAATGTAATTTTTATTTTCTTTTCTTCAGGCATGCAGTAAATGTAATATTGCATCATTCTTTCAATGCATTAATAACATTGTCTGTATTGAAGCATGTAGGTACCTGCTTTAATATGAAGAGTGTTATTAATGCTGTAAAATCAATGTTAGATAACATGACACAAACACTTTTATTCCCATTTATCAACACGTTTATATAAAATATTAATCACTCAATGTTTGAGTTGTAAGCTACACAAAAATCAATGAAATTTGTAATGTATTATAAGATTTCTACTCATTCCAACTTTGTAAATTGAGAGAAAGATTTAAGATTCTTCTCTTGTCTTGTAAGTTTTATATTTATAAGTCTACCTTTGTTTTTGATTTGAATATTACTGCCACATATGGTCTGGTGGTCCTGCTATATATTTAAAGATTGTTGATAAAATCTAAAGAAGAATTGGCAATATTATTTGTCCAGAACTGGTTTCAGTCAATTCCCTGCCTCTTTAATGTAGCTTCCCTGTGCCTTTTCTATAAGTAATTTCATGATAATTGTTCTAATGAACATTCCAATATTAGTACCTAGACTTTATGAATTTAAGCGTTGTACTAGATTGACAACAAGGTCTAGTCAATTTATAGTTGAATTGGTTAGATGTAACTGCAAGTTCTATGCTAACACTTGTACTTCTTGCTTGTGGAACTCTCTCCTGGCCTCTTGATTTCCAGTTAACTTTGATCCTCAAAAATTTCAATGCAATGCCAATCGCTATCTACTGTCTTCTTGATTACTATTCTTTTGTTCTCGCTCCTTAATGTTTCTCTTTTTGTTCTTATTCTTTCACACTCAATAAATCCTTGTGTCTTAGTGGCTTTACTCTCTTGCATGGGGTAAAATGATTAAAAACAAGTTGTGGAAAGAGTGCCTTTCTACTGCTAATATATCTATAAGTATAAATGGCTGTGCATTTGTGTGCTTCTTTTGTGAGCTCCCCCTCTATGGATTTAACATTTTTCAATTTACTTACACACTACGTTTCAATTTACACACTCATACGAATATACATTATCGTCTGAATCTGGCATAGACAAACTAGAATTATGATACACTTACAAAAATTTAAATGTCAAATGAACATGAAGTCTGCTTAACCAATAAATATCAAACAACACAAAAATGCCATTTGCCTTTGGAATGAGTGTTATGTCTTCTTTGTTTCTGAATAAAGCAAGATTTATACCTGACTTTTCTAAATAGTAGCAGTGATTTGAAGGAAAACAATATGTATACAAATTATGTAAGGTCTTTTTTTAATGTGTATCTATCTCTCAGTATATGTGTGAATGTGTATGTTTACATGTATTTTTGTGCATATATATATATATATATATATATATATATATATATATATATATGTATAACAACAACAATAATAATAATAATATTTATTAGCAATTATGACAAAAACATGTTATAAACTGCTACATAAATGCAATCATGTTTTGACACTGTATGTACATTCTCAGATGGTAGTGCTCAACTTTAGTCTGTAACTTGATACAGAATTACTAGCAGAATATTAACCTAAAATTTACACTATAATATTTGATTTATGCAATAATATTGAGTGCTTATTTAATGGCATTCACAAGGAAGGAAATTATATTTTAAAATAGTGTAAAATAAATGTTTTTTAATCATTATATTATGAGATTCCTGATGTACTGACTTATATATATATATATATATATATATATATATATATATATATATATATATATATATATATATATATATATACACACACACACATGTGTGTATGTGTGTCTAATATATATATATATATATATATATATATATATATATATATACACACACACATGTGTATGTGTGTGTGTAGAAACAATATGTAAATTTTTATATATCAAGAAACATGAACAAAAAGAAATGAAATTGTTTAGAAAAGATAGCCAAAATGTATTTAAAAAAATTAAATTGAAATTTAAAATTCTTTGTTCACATATATAGTCACATCAGGGTGCCCCATGGCAGTGTAATGGTTAGCAAGCTTGTCTCGCTAGATCAGTTGCGACTGAGTAGTGAGTTCGATCCTCACTGGGTGCCCCATGCTTTCGGCCTTGTGCCACATCCAAGCTACGCTTGGAAAATCACTATATAGTCGCATCAACATAAATATCATTTTAGTCCAATGAAGTCCAAAAGATAGAAAAACATCTCACAAAAATTTTTTCCATTTTCTCATAATTTTTTTCCCACCCAAATATATGTGGTAAGAATGGACAAAAAGGCATGTTAGATTGTTTTTTTTTTCCTGTTTGTTTTTTTGTCCATATTTCTGAGATGAAATTTTAAATATTTACACTATTTGGAGTGTTGTCCTCATCTTTATTGTAATATTCATGATGTTTCGACCGTTGTATGCTCTGACCTTCTTCAGGTGATATTTCTTCTTAGTTATTTTTTATCGCTTTCTTTCTCATTCTTTTTTTGTTTTTCTTTAAGTGTGATTTCCTTCTTGCTTTTAATCTTTTAAATTTCTTTTATTTCATTCTTTGCTTCCCATCTTTTGAATTTTGTCTTTTCTTACTGCATTTTTTTCTTTCTTTCTCTTTCTGTATTTTGCCTTTGTTTTTCATTGTTTCTTAAATTCATTCTCATTTTTTTCTTACTCCATCTATCCCTTCCTCCATTAATATATCGTATGACATATATGACAGATTTACTAATCCACTTCTTCCAGGCAATGAGTAAATGACAATATTTTTTCCTCTCACATTCATCTTTACTTCAAACTTGTTTACTTGTTATTTTAGTAAAACTTTTTCAACTGTCCATTTCAGATTTGTCTTGTTTCTTCAAGTGTCTCATCATTTTCACATCTTTCAGAGTTGTTGCAAAGCATATGAATATTCTGGTTTCATTATGGAGAAGGAGCAGTCCTACAAAGATGCTGCCAATCATTATGAGAATGCATGGAAGTATGGAAGCAAGAATAATCCGGTCATAGGTAAAATGCCTTTTACAAAACATACTTGGCATTTTGTAGGCCTTTATTCTTTTTTTTTTTTTAATTTTATTTCATTCTATGTTTTTGCTTTCCAACCAGTTTATTTAGAAATATTAGGTTGGTGCAAAAATAATGACGTAATAATGTCGTTTTTTGACGTTAAAAAATACGTCAAAAAACGACATTATTACGTCATTATTTTTGCACCAACCTAATAGTAGGGATTTAATCATTTTAAAATCCTTGCTAGCAAAAAGGAAATCAGAAACATCATACTTTTGTACTCTTCACAAAACTTGATGTTTTTCATCCAAAAAATTTACTTGATTTTAATCTTTAAGTATTCATATTTTATGTGTGTCTACACACACACACTTATATATATATATATATATATATATATATATATATATATACACTAGCAGCATGGCCCGGCATTGCCCGTGCTTGATTCCAAAATCGTACGACTCATACAGCAATCGCTATCACTTAAAATATTTTTGCCCTTCCTTATCTTTAAAGGAGTGCCCTTTGCTGTGCTGATGTTGCTACATGCCTTACTTCTTGCCTATCTCACACTGTGAATTTTTTCTAAGCTCTATACTAAACATTAAATCTGTTACGAAAAAAGAACTAAACAAAATGAACACAAAATGATCAGCTTTAAAACAAGGACTTGTAAATGGAAAAACCAAATGAAAAATGAATGTTAATAACAAATACTTTTTCATGCCCAACCCAGTTCTGCAGAATCAGAATCAATGTTGAGTTTAAGCAAGCGAATGAGCCAATTGGAGTAAAGTGCCATGCAGATTTAAATTTTCACACTTGTGACGAATGCAGCTATCGATTTTTTTCTGCATGCTAATATGCTAGTTAACATTCATGTCAGTCAGCTGTTGGCTCTCATGCTGGCCAATAGAATCTTCCTGCCTATTCGTGGCAGCTAGCTATAGGTTCTCACTCTGGCCAGTACAAAATGGCTGCAAACTACAGGAAAACTGCCGTAGAAGCATGAAAAAAATCGATTATTTCCACTATCGATGGGAATTGGGAAATGCAAAGTCAGTCTTGGCCTTCCCACTAACTTGGAGCATGTGCATGTAAATTTTGGTGCAAATCTGTCGAAAATTGCGGCCGTTACACACACACACACACACACACACACATCCTGCCTTTTATAGATAGAGATATACAGGGTGTCCATAAAGTTCGTGTGCACTTTAAAAATTTATAACTTTATTTGTATTTGCGATAGAAATAATTTGTAAAAAGGATTAGAAAGAAGTAAATCTATATATTTTAAGGTTTTATTGAAATTTTATTTAAGTTTCCACATGTCCTCCATCATTAGCAATACAAAGGATAATGCAATTTTGCAGTTCACGGAAAACATTTGTCAACTGATTTACAGTAATGCCTGAAATCACATTAGTTATTTTAGCTATACTTAAAATTAGATACATTAAACTTTATAACATTTTTTACAGATTATTTCTATCGCAAATACAAATAAAGTTATAAATTTTTTAAAGTGCACACGAACTTTGTGGACATTCTGTATTTTATTAAATATGATGAACAAGGAAAATTACGTTCTGTTTAGTGGGAGTGAGGGTGTACAGAAACTGTCCCAAGTGCTTTTGGCTACTTGCCTAGCTATTTTGATTAGAAAATGGTTAAAGAAGAAGCACTTGGGAACAATGGACAGATTTTGTATCCCCTTACTTCCATCAAACAGAAAATTGTAAGAATAATGGAAAAACTAAATACAAAAATTAATAAAATCTTCCTTGTCCGTCATATTTAATGAAAGATGTTTAAAAGAAAAGTTGCTACTCAAATATACATTAATGATATATGTAAATAGTCTCAGATGGCGTATATCTGTAGAAGAGACAAAATGGATGAAAAGACAAGAGGAAAACTGTACTTAGATTTTAGCCAACGTGTTTCGTTATCTAACGGACTTTATCAAGGCAAATGTGATGGTTTTTAATTTGCAACAAGTATATATTTGCCAGTTACTCAAAAATTTTTAAATTTAAGAATGCTCATAAATATGAGCCTAAGTGCTTTGGAACTATTATATCTATCAACCAACCAAGTTTAAAAAAAAAAAAAAAAACCAAGTTCATGGCTGCAAAACTCGAAATATAAGCCAACATTTTCCTCCCATAAGTATCATTCAGCAATTAGGTAAGACCCAACAAAGCAATCAAGTCCTTCAGATGATGAAATGTGTCGACTAAAATCTAAGTATAGTTTTCCTTGTCTTTTTATTTTGTCCCTCACTATTTGATACTCTCTTTCTTAGAGATTTACCAATCGGTGTGGAACAAACTACATTTTTATTGTTAGCTCTATTTTTATACATTGAGCACTGTTTTATTACCCCCAGCATTGTGTGATACGATATATATATATATATATATATATATATATATGAGGCGGGTGGAAAATTCTCTGCCACATCCATTTCCCAAATTCTGACCAAACATTATAATGTTATTTTGAATATCTTTGGCTGAGAACTTTTCAGCATTCCTTGTCATACATATATATAGCATGTATTTGGGTAGCAATTTTCCATTTATAAAAATTTGGTTAAAGATCAATGAAGTTTCTATGTTAAGATGTTTCTGCTGATTTTTCTCATATCTTTGGATCATTTTTCTGGGTTTTGGTGAAAAAAATATCTGCTGTCTTAGTGCTTTTGGCTTTCATATGACTTTATCAACATGTTTTTGTGTAAAATATACATACAAACATAATTTATTCATCCATATATAGGTAAGCACATACACACACACATATATATATATATATATATATTAATAATGAAAGAATGAGAGAGAAAGATGAGCTAAAACTTGTAGCATGAATTACAACTACTGTCTCATAACAGTTGCACACATTAGGGTCATAAATATGTAAGTAGGTAAGCTCTCCTCAAGTATTTCAATATGTGAAGGCTGCTGTTATTGGTTAAAAAAAATGAATGACTTTGATAAAGGAAGTGTGTTTCCAAAATAACCTGAAAGATTCCTGGATGGCTAAGACATCAATGTTAAGAAGTATCTTCCCACAGAAGGACTGCTGTGACAAAAATTGTAGACAAGTGTTCCAATTAATCCTTGTTGCACATGGGCCTGTATGGTCACACCCCAGCTTTGCATATGATGATTGGTAGTTGATTTTGTATCACTGGAATAAGATCCTATGCCTTTCTGCCTGAATTTCTGAAATGAAGAGTTATTATTATTTATAGCTTAGTCAATTAAAGCATGAAGTTGGTAACATAGTAATTGTGAATTTAATCCTTGGGCCATGTAGTGTGTACTTGGATTCAGTGGAGATTGTGGGGTGAGCAATAGCTGAATAGCACTAGATATGAGCTTGATGAAATATCTCTAGGTATGCACAGTGAAACAAGAAGAGTCTATCCCCAGAGATTAAATAAAGGGTTCAGTTTGAAATTCCCTGTAAGTTACTGGATTGGCATACACCTGATAAAGGCCAGATTGCACAATGGCCGAAACGTGATAATAACAACAAAGATGAGGACAATAATTTGCATGTAAATAGTCATATGAACTTTTGAGTCTCTCAGCAGCACTATGTGCCCTCCCACACTGCACAAGTTGTATAGGAATGGTTTCAGGAACATGAACAAGACCTGAAACACTGATTCCTATATAATCACCAAAGTTAAGCAGTGTCAAGCCTGGTCAGTACATAGATGGGTGACCACTTATGAATACCAGGTGCTATAACCTAGGATGTGTGGAAATGGAAAGCCAAATTCAAATTCCTACTGTTGTGCTTACTTTCATGCTTATGCTCTTAGGAAAGGCATAGATTCATTTCTCACTCAAATATAAGTTAAATGACAGGGTAGACTGGTGTATATAGCCTTGAGAGTCCACCAGGACTACTCTGAATTAAAAATCATGAAGAAGGTAATGGGAATCCACTCCACTATCCTTCTGCAAGAAGTCATGTTAGTTCACAGGTGATAATGAAAGGAAAACTGTGGAGAGACATGATTGCTTACATTCTGAAGAGACATAACATTAAAAAAAAGTAATATTTACTTCAAAATCACATAATATTTAGTTTTCACCTTTACAGTAATATATTGGCCAAGCTGAGAACTTCTCAGCAACCCCTTGTATGTATGTATGTATGTATGTGTGTGTGTGTGTATGTATATAATGTACAATTCAACATTTTTGGACTACCATCTGGATTTAATAATATAGTCAGTTTCATAACTTCTTTGATTTAACGCCTACTAAACCTTAGAGAGGTGGGGGGAAGGGTATGTAAACTTTTAAATCCACCAGCTCTAAGATTACTATTTGCCAGCAAGATAGATTAAGCAAAAATGGGTTAATTTCATTATTATTTTTAAATATGTTATGAAACCTTTCAGTAAGAGAAGGTCTCTATGTCCTGAAGTGAGCTAATAAATTAGTTTTGAAAAAAGGAACACAACCTTTAATTTTTACACAATTGTTTGAAATCCAACATGTGGCAACAAACTTTTGGCCTGAAGTTTGTTTTCTGTACATACATTCACACACAAACATATATATATATATAAACAATATTTGTGGGCATACTTCTAAGCGTTTGTCAATAAATGCACATGCAGCATGCTCTGCTTGAAAAATGTATATTTGTTCAGTATAGAATTTAGACCATTTGGAATGTTTGATTTTTGCATGTTAGCATTGGCAAAATTTTTCGATAGAATAAAATCAATCTTGTATTGATATTGATGCTTCATTAGGAAATTCTTATGACAGTTGATAAGATCAAACATTTACTCCTTTTGAAAAAGATAACACACACTCAGATTTGTATTCTAGTAAGCAATGATTCTGCATTGCATGTAAATGCTTCAGTCTATGTTTCGTCGGTTAATTTTAATCTTGTAAGATTACAGTATTATTATGAATTCCATAAGCTTTGCTAGGGATACATATAGTTTTGAATTTAGACTTGTCTTTCTCTCTTAGACTCTTTGCCAACCATGGCTAGTGAGTCATGTCACTATTCCTATTTAACTGATAGCTTGGGAGAGAAGAGATGAATTCCTACCGTACCCGTATTTGTGCAAGAGCGACTATCATGAACTTGGTCAGAATTTGAACTTGGTTTGACAACTTCTCCTTCTGTGCCAATAACCATTAAACCATCTACACACACTGCATTTCCTTCTTCCTTTAAGTAGTTTATCATTTTACAAGACCCCTTTTAAGTAACAAAATAAATTCAATGTCTTGCTTCTACTTTGATTACTGTATATTTGGAAAGTAAATATTTTAAATTTTTTTTTTTTTTTTTTTTAAAGTAAATTTTAAAAAAAACTAATATTTCTGATTAACGTTTATTGTATTTCAGGTTACAAACTGGCATTTAATTACCTGAAGGCCAAGCGATATATTGACGCCATTGATATTTGCCACCATGTGAGTAAGAATTAATTAAAAACCATAAATTAAAAGAAAATAACATTAGGTGTTAATTTTTCACATTATGTGAAAAAAAAAATAAAGAAAATTCTGCCTGACCTCTTCAAATTGAATCACAGATATTTTACGTACACACTTCATATTTTAATTTCAATTCACCGCAGACAAGGCAATAATGTCACTAAGACGCAAGTGGCTAATGGGAGTGAAAGAGAATGAGAAAACTTTATAAGGAACTCGAAACTCAATCTTAAACAGGAAACAAGGGATAAACCTCTGCTCCTGTTCAAAAGACTGGGGAGGAGTGTGAACCTGTCTATTTTTATTACATTTATTTATGTTGCCTTGCGGAGGAAGGCTTCTTCTCCACTCTATAACTTCTTTTTACAGACGTGATGTTACAAGCCGCTTTCTATTTTATTGCTGTTTCCATGGAAAATGTTCAAATAAGTGCCATTCTGTAGTTCCACCAGTTCAGACCTTTACAGCTATGGTATGCCATGCTATTTCCACAGAGTCAAATCACCCTCATTTCCCCCATCTCCACCAAGACTACTAAGAACTATCTCTTTGTAGGATAGGCTCTCACATGGATACTCCCCTGAATACTTTAATCTTGATCTCTTCAAGCAAGAGGTCATTTCTTATCTATCCTCCTTATCCTTATAATCTTCACTTACTGCTACCTTCTCTTTCATTCATATCATGCACCACATTCATCATAACCATTTTAACAGCGACTCTACTTTGAATGACTCTCGAGACTTGTGGGTGAATTTTTGTGATCCTCATATTTAAGATTCTGTGTATTTTAGAAGATACTTACAGAAGAGATCAATGTAAAATCTTAAAATCACTATCAGTCTGTAAAAATATTGATTTGGCAAGAAGTCCATTTAAAAATTGGAAGTAAGTTTCGAATTTGACACATTCGTTGTGTTTTTGTTTTCACTGTATTGTTGCTTTCAAAATTCCTTTCTAAAAAGAAGAAAAAAAAAGTCATTTGAATTGCATCCACTTAAATGATTTCAACTTGCTGAGAGAAAACTACCGAACAATATCAACAAACTTCCCCTTCTCGTTCCTTCATCGTAAAGTGTTGATTTCTCTCTGAATTGTTTTTATTTGCTCACCTGAATGTCTTGTTGTTTTTTAAAACTCCATATAGATATTCTAAGAGATATTTGGACGTGTTTATTGGATCAAACAATTCCCCCCTTTCCCTTTGATTTTCTTCACTTAACATGATTGATGCTTGCAGATAAAATTGAGTCAAAGAAAACTAACAGAGAATTGACTTCAACTCTCTTTTCATGATACTGTACTGAAGACTGTGACGAGATGACTGTCAGTGGGACAAAATCCCTTGCAGATTGAAAGCATGGTTTTATTTTTAGATTTGTTTAACTTATAAATTCGCTTTCATAGAATCCTCAGAGGACAAACGCATCAACAATGACTTTCAGTATTAGCTTTCTAACCTTTATTCTATAACAACTACTTTTTCATTGTTTTAGTCACAGATTTAAATCATATTTAAACATCTGGCAACAAAGCCTCTTACAGGGAGGTTTTAAGGAGCATAGAGCCATTTCTTAATTGCTGTTTTGTGTTTTGTGTTTGTAGTTAATATTATTAAGTGTTGGCTCTTTCTTTTTTATTATTAAGGCTTCCATTATTTTTTAATCTTTTTTTACATGTGGATGACATTATTATGTTTGTATTTTCTACTAGTATGTTTTGGATGGAGTATTGTACTCTATTCATTCTCATCCTACCTGGATATATATATATATATATATATATATATATATATATATATACAGAGGCAAAATGAGAACGAATAGAGTACAATTCCAATGTTCGTAACATTAATTTAAAAGATGGCTCAATACAAAGTAGAGTAATATTATTTATTTTTGAATATTACAAAATCAAAAATAAGCAACTTGCATGTGCAAAATTAAAAATATACCATAGTGATAATTTATTCATCACACCCCCTGTGTGTGTATATATATATATATATATATATATATCAAGGGAGAGAGAGAGAGAGAGAAAAAATTTGCAGGTCAGAGAAAAGATCAGCTGCCAGGATCTGGTCCTGTAGATCTTGGGACATACATTTATATAATATTGTATCATCTGCATAGATATGATATATTTGATAGGGTTAGCTAACAGTTCAGTCTCAATACTCATTGGCAATTATCTGTATGATGTACTTGCAACATAATATATGATTAAATATGTGGATCACACTAGTCTTTGATAACCATGTTCGCTGTTCCATACCAGGTTGGCTAAAATGTGAGATAATAGCATTACTATTGCTGATTGATTCTATGTGTAATTATTTCTTTGTATTAGGTTGGTGCAAAAATAATGACGTAATAAAATATGTCAAAAAACGACATTATTAGGTCATTATTTTTGCACCAACCTAATATATATATATTATTCAATGAAACATGTTTGAATGAAGCTATTCTATATATATATATATATATATATATATATATATATATATATATATATATGTAGAATAGCTTCATTCAAACATGTTTCATTGAATAATATAGATATATAATACCTATTTTTATAATAATCCTTTCTAGTTCTCTTATCTGTTAAGATGAGATTCATCAAGAATTACAAAGACAAACTTATTGTTACTGGGATTGTTGTGATGTCTTTGTTATAGTTATTTAAAATTTTTTAATTTATCCGTTGTATGTATGGAGTTTTTGCAAAACAAATGTCCCAGTGTAAAGGAGCTAACCAGAATTAATAGAAATGCAAAATGGCATTAAATGTTTGTTAAATTCATTCAACGTATTTCTGCTTCACTCATAATAAATTTTTGTTCAGTGTTGGCTGGTTGCTTTTGATATAGAGGGCCTCAAGAATTTTAAGTTTTTGTTTATATTACTTTTAAGGTTGTAGTATATTAGTGTTATCCACAACTATTTTCCTGTATTGTTAAGGTGGACAGGGATGTGTTTATAGTGAAGAAAACGGCGACTTACCTTGTCAAATCAAGTGACAGCACATCATGTGTATCCTACAATGGAAAATGTGGTGAAAAAGAAAATTACTTACCCAAAAGGGCACGTATTCCACATGACATGCTGAAGACAGAATATTAAACAAGTTTGTTACAGGAGTCACTATAAAAGAATTTTGATATGCAAAAACTGACCGTTCTCTCCCAGCTGTCAACGAATGCAAAAAATGCCCGCCTGATAAATGCAGTTGGTGTTCTCGAATCAGGAGAAATTTGGGTATTTTGGCTACCGCATTTGTTGGAGAGTGAATTATTTTTTTGACTAGTTGCATGCATTGTGATTTGTGAGATAGTACCTGCAAATCAAGTTTTCGACATTTCTTTCTGCCCCCGATATTTGAGTCTGAGCTTAGTGAATTATTCTCAGCGTAATCTGTGACAAATATTTCCTTTGCAATCCCATATTGCTTACAGAGTTTTTAAATAATATTGTGCAATATAAATAGACATAATATCTCTATATTATTCAATGACTCCTCATTAAGATGAATCGAGTTCTCCCAGTCACTGGCATGTTTATCTAAAAATAAATACATCTAAATTCATCTTCATCCCTGCTGTGCACCAATGGCTTAGGGGTAGAGTCTCCAACTGATACCAAATCAGCTGGGTTTTGATCCCAGCTTGAGGCAATCAGATGTCTAGCCACACTGAGGTGTGAAACAACGAAACAGTCTGTCTGTGGATGACAAAATATATATATATATATATATATATATATATGTTTGTGTGTGTAAGTAATATTTTAGAAACTAAGGACCCCCAATGTGCACTACATGTCAGGACCATACACTGAAACACATAAATTGTAGCAATGTCAAACCCATCCGAATGTGGTACTATCCAGTAAATAACTTAAGACTTATTCGAAAATACTGAACAAGATGTGATACTGAATTTCCTAAAAGCACAAATATTTAAATATATACTAACCCAAAACAATAACCTACTATAAACAAAAATACCCAAACAAAATAGTACAAGATGCATTAATAACCCAGAGTGGTAAAATGAAAATAAAATAACTAATCATTGAAACGAAGCAATATTGGATGACAATATCCACACACATAAATAAGTCTTCATGAGAAAATATGTGGGTTATGCCAGGAAATACCAGGTCGTCTAAATTTAATGTCAATAAGGGAGCATTGTTCTAAGAGAAGCTGATCTGTGCTGACCCCACTTATGTACTGAGCTCACCCTAGGAGATATCAAATTAAATTTGACCTTCTCGCCATCATCGTCAGATTTCTGCCACATACAGTATCAATAGCTGTTCCTGACATGTAAACATGTCAACCCATTTGTGCTTAGGTTGTGCATGCATGGGACAACCAAATGACAGGAAGATATATAAACACCCTACCCAAGAGGGAAAAGACAGAGAGGCTCTCTCACATCCTTGTGAGAAGAAGTAGTATCCACATTTGGAGAACACTCACAAAGCCAAAAACCCCTGTAACTGATGGTAATTGATCAAATCCAGAGATGAATAAACAATCATTTTATGTTTGAAAGATTTTAGTCCTGTATACTTTGATAGCATTATGTGTGTATTTATACAAAAGTGAAGAACATTTGTTAATATGTACCTTTAAGAATAGTTTTGCTCTTATTTGGAGTGGTCAAAGAGTTTTCTGGACAAGGATCCTCTGAACTTGTATTCGAACTTTAATGGTAATGAATTTTTGTTTAATATATCTGCGGATCTTCTTTAAGCAACAATAAACACTTTTTTCTTTTCTTGTTTGTTGTCTTAACATTAAATGGCCCTAAATCATTATTCTGTTTGTATATTATCAGAAAAAATATATATATATATATATCAGGAAAATAGTTTATGATTAGGTTATGATTATGCAATTAAATTTTCAGTTGAAAGCAGAGTTGATGACGAAATGAGCCTTTCTCAATTTAATTACTTATAAAAATAGATTGAAATTAGCGAATATTATGTGGAATGCTTTTATCAAAGATGTTTTTTTCTGGTTGTTTTGTTTCTTTTTGTCATAAATGCAGATCTTGAAGAAAAATTAAACTGCCTTTAAATGCAGTCCATCTATTTTAAATAAACGGCAAATTCTGTCTGTCCATCTGTCTGTCTGAAACCACTTTAACTCAAGCCACATTTGCTCTACATGAACATATTATATGTTTGAAATCAGGATGACCTCAGGATTGAAAATCTACCCTTCATCTGGTGCTTGAACATCCAGCATTGGGATTTGTGTTCAGATAAGCAGGGAACATTTAAAAATTCAAATTTTAAAATAACTGAAAAAAATTAGTGAACTTAAAAGTTTTTAATTTATATTGAGCTTAAAGTAACGCAAAATTTTGTGAATTTATATTTTTTTGTTATAAATTCAGTTTAAAAATTCTCCAAATCTTTATGAATTGAAGAAATCAATTTTATTTCTTCAAAATGCCAAGAAATCAGAGTTAAAGTGAGAGGTTTCATGATGCGAGGTTTTGAGGTTCCACAGAGTTTGTGATTTGAAGAACTCAGTTTTCAGCCTGAATTTGAGTTTGGGCCCAAATTGGTCTTTTGGCTAGAATTGGACTTATAGCTCAAATCAGATTTTAAAGTTCCATGGAGTAAATTGAGGAATTCAAAGTTATTTCTTCAAAATTATCATTGCCGTTTTCTAAGCTGGACAGGGGTCCCTTCATAATAAATAGCACAAGTGTCTAGTTATTAATTTTTTTTAATTTTATTATTTTGAAAATTATGGCAGTGTTTAAAGTATTTTTTACTACAAGCCCAGTCCACTTCCCAAAATTTGACTAAATACAATCACACAATATGTTTAATGACTGGATCTCTTCCAACAAGCTGGTCACCAAATAAGAAGTTATACCAGACTGATATTCATGCATATTACATGTGTAATAGTTTTGTGTCAACCAGCCTTTGACTTCTGTTCCCTTTGTCACTTATATCTAAATGTTTATACAAAACATTAGTGCCCTGAATAGTAAGCATAACTGTTGTAACCTAGGGAAGGTTACTGAATAGAAAAGGTTGGTAATGCATGATAATACTTACAACAAGAACAACACACATAAGATTCGTCAGCGACATGTAGAAGTAGTAGTCAACTTCTAGAAGTGAGTCAAGTGAATTCCACAATGAATCTCCAACCACAGACCAACACATACAGTATTCACTATTGTATTTATTGGAATGGGGGCATACCCATTATCGTCCGTAGATATGCTACAACAACAATAAACAAATTTAAAAATCTACTCTATATTTTCTACATTAGTTTGGTTTGCATATTGTAAATATAATGCAAATAAATTTTGATTTTATTTTTCACTTCATTCATTTTATTTATTTGGATTCATTTTTGAAGAAAAAGAAAACAATTATGATTTTTAGACAATTATCGGATATGAAGTGGTTGGATTTTTAAAAATGTATTTTATTTTAGAGGAGGATTTTGTAGCTTTTTGTTAAATTTGGGGTGGGGTTAGAATTTTTTTTTTTTTTTTTTTTCTTAAAGACTTTTTGGTCTTGCTGAAAACTTTTTAGCAGCTCTTTGTATTATCCTGATCACTGTTTATTTCAAGAGAAACAAGAACAATTGAGGTTGAGGTGACACTGTTTATTTAATGTTCCATGAATGAATTTATGTGATTAATTTAAAAAAGTATTTAGTTTTTTGGGTTTTTTTTTCTGGTCATGAATGAATTTTCTCAAAATGATTTACCAAGAAATATAAAAAAAACTTTTGTCCCACAGTTTGAAATGGAATTCCCACCTCAGCTTTGGACACAATTGATTCACTTGATAAAGAAATGGTCTGGGTAGGGCAGATTTATGTCGCCATCGAATGGCAAAGAAAGGAAGATCTGAATTTGAAAATTACCAGTGGATATGAATTTCAGTTCATTTAGGCTGTGGAAAAATCGAAATAACAAACAGAAAGGCTTTCATTACACAGATAGAAAAAGAAATCTTCAAAGAAGTTTGCTTGGGAATAAATTACTTTTGTTTGCTGCTTCTTAATTGAGCAAAGATAATCTGATTGCAGCTGGCAAATATCTGCTTCTGTTTGTGCATAATGGTCACGTTGATATTGTTGCAGATTTTCTAGATAATAATTTAAAGTCGGATCTTTTCTGTTTTTTGTATTCATTCATGTTCATTGTCTTTTCTTTTTCTTACCATCTGATATTTAACACATTCTGAGATTATGCAAATCATATAGAATTCTCTCTCTTTTTTTTTTCTCTTTTTTTCTCTTTTTTTCTCTTTTTTTCTCTTTTTTTCTCTTTTTTTCTCTTTTTTTCTCTCTTTTTTTCTCTTTTTTTTCTCTTTTTGCTCTTTTTTTTTCTTTTTTTTTTTTGTAACATACCACTGTTGTGGACATTCTTATTAAACTTTCATTTCCTGCTGTCAATGTTTATACATTTTCAAAATGTAGTTATACATCTATACAAAACTTACAATACCTGTTGATGAGGTATGTATATCTTTTCAAGACCTACATCTTTATAAAACTTGCAATGCTTGCTGTTGATGTATGTATAAATTTTCAAGACATACATTTTTACAAAACTTACATTGGCTGTTGTTGAGAAATGTATACATTTTCAAGGCATACATCTTTACAAAACTTGCATTGCTTGCTATCAATGCATGTACATTTTCAAGATGTGCTTATACATTTATACAAAACTTACAATGGTTGCTGCTGAGGTATATATACATTTTCAAGATATACATCTTTATAAAACTTACAATGCTTTTTATTCAGGTATGTATGTTTTCAAATCATACATCTTCATAAAACTTACAATGGTGACTGCTGAGGTATATATATTAGGTTGGTGCAAAAATAATTTCGTTTTCTCACATAGTAACATATGTTAGAAAACAAAATTATTTTTGCACCAACCTAATATATACATTTTCAAGATATACATCTTTACAAAATTTACATTACTTGCTCTCATCATATACATACGTTTTGAAAATATACTTTACAAAACTTATATTGCCTGCTGTCATATATATATATGTTTTTGAAACACCATCATTCTGTAGTGTTTATATTATAAACTAATTAGTCCTTAGTACTGTTTCTTAACCAGTTTAGTCATATAGTAACATAGACTACAACCTTCTTTGTGGTGTATTTTTTATTAGATTTTCAAGTGCATTGGCAAGAAAGGAAACTATAATGAAAAAAAATATTTGTTGGGTAAAATAAATGCTGGTTTGTATGATTAGGCCATGAACTTATTGATTGTACTAATTTATGTTCAAATTCTTATGAAATGAGAAATATCACAAATAACCTTTTATGGGTCAGGGCAAGTAGAGCCACATGACCCACCCTGAATCATCAGCCAACCTGCATTGTTCCCTTTACGAGTGAATGCAGTGCTTAATCAGGTTTGAAAATAGTAGAAGGATCTGTTGGAGTAGAAGAGGCGGTTACATTTAACTGTTTTGACAGTAAAAGGGTTGGAAATGAGATGCCAACCTAGTAGAACGCTTAAATTCATGAAGTCAGCTCATCAAAGCAGTTGCTATGAAAATATTTATAGAAAAGACGAAGGGAAACCACATCATGTCTGTGAGAAATTAAATGGAGTCAAGATGCCAGGTCAGAACTGATCACATTGCATGTTTGCCTTTAGATTTTCTCGAGAACCTTGAGATGAACACCAGGGGCACCAGATCATATATGGCAACAGTATTCCATGCATGGACGATTGGTAGATTTGAAGGATGGATTCAAACAAGAAAAACCTTCTGAAGTGACATAGAGAACCAACTTTCTTTGTGAGAGATGCAGCTATTGATTCAATGTAGTTGTTCTACTTCTGGTCAGTGGAAAATGTGAAACCAAGAAGGTGCAGTGAGGCACTCTCATGAAGTTAAGCATCAACTATACTGAGATAGGAGGCAGGGAGGTTTCTCTATGGTGAGTAAATGAGAGCAGTTTCGTTTTGGAAGCATTAAAATTTACAAGCCATTTCCTGTCTTAGTCAACCACATATTGGAGGTCCTTTTCAAGACCAATGGCCAGGTTAACTTTGTCAGCAATACTGGATTTACTATTGAAACTGGAGTAAATAGTAGTGTTGTCTGTGTGGATGCCTACTTGAGAACTGATGACATCAGGAAGGTCATTGATAAAGATCAGAAACAATGTCGGAGTCAGGATAGAGCCCCCTGGAGAACACCAGTATTCGTATGAAAGGAACGGGAAGAGAACCTGTTCAAGACTACTGGCATTTCACGGTTTGACAGGAATGATTGGATTAGATCAAATAATCATCCTATAATACTGTATCCCTGAAGCTTACGTAGAAGGCTAGCATGCCATATGCCTTTAATTTATCTATAGCCACAGCTTGAGCTTCACTATTATTAACAAGAGATTGGTATACATATTCAGTTGTGGGCATAAGCACATCAGTGGTAGACCAGGCAAAGTGGAAACCATATTGTTTGTCAGAGAGTAGATCATGGGAGTTAAGATGCTTAACCATTTCATCAATGATTAAAGTCTTGAAGACTTATCTGAAGAGTGGTAGGAGACTAATAGGACATTAGTTAGATAGGTCAGAAGGGTCTCCAGAGTTCTTAAAGTTCTGGACAACAGTAGAGACTCAGTTCTGAGGCGAAAATCAGGTGTGGGTACTCCTGATGAGTTGAGTGTTGAGTCTGATGAGAATTTCCGAGCGGAGCATTCACCCTTATCAACTGTGTATAGAGGAGGGATTGAGGATTTGCTGGCTCTTACCCAGGAAGAGACCTCAGACTCACATTTTTGAATGGTATTATTAAAACCACATTCCAAGGGATGTCACAAAGGAAATCATGGAACGGATCCCAGTCAGCATGCTGATAACACAAAGATACTCTGTTAGTAGCGGGTACATGGCTGGAGGGGGAGTGGAAGAAGATGTTAACAGACACTACCACATGATCAGAGTTTCCAAGAGGGCAAAGCTGCATGGCACAATAAGAGTCAGGAATAGAGTTAACACAGAGATTGAGAAGTGAAATGTTATTATCAGGGTTACTGTGGAAACATGTAGGGAAGTTGACCACTTGTGTGAGGGATTGTGTGATTGGAAAGTTAAGGGTTTGGGTGTCAGTGAAATCAGTTACAGTGCTTAAACCACATGGTATGGTAGACATTAAAGTCACTGAACATGAATATTTTTGTAAACGGATTTAGAGAGATGGCTTTGTATATATTGATGGAAATGCAATCAAGTATACAACAGTCTTGAGAGGAAGGAGAAGAGGAGAGATAAATGGAGACATATGAATGGTCTGGAGATCTCAAAAAGAGTTCCTTAGCCAGCTGGAGATGATTGCGAACATAAACACCCAGGCCATGCATGTGGAGTTTAGAGTCCTTTCCAAGGAGAAGAAGGTAGCCAGGAATTGAGAAATCAGAGGAAGGGATTGATAAGTTAAGGTTAATCTCACAGAGAGCTAGTATATCAGGAGACTTATCAAAGAGGAACGATTCCACACTGCAGAAGAGGGAACGAATGCCACTGATGTTGGAGAAGGAAATGTTAAAGGGTTTAGGTGATTTTTTTTTAACTGGTTTAGGTTTATATTTTTGGTTGCTTTTTGGTAATTGGATAACAGGTGTTTCTATCTGATATTGCAGAAAGCTGAGAGGAACTTTACTCCTTGCCAAATAAACATAAACGGACTAGAGATGGTTTGTCACTGTGACCATGGCATGGCTGACCCCCTAGTTGTGAAGGTCTGAGTTGGTAGGCTTAAGGAATATAACTCATTTGATGATTTACAATAGTATAGTAGAATAGAAGCTAACAATATTTTATCTCTGGCATAGTGGTATGTGGCATAGAAAATAATTCTTCAGGTGTAATCTCTTTTGAAGTCTATCAAGGCTGAACAGTGAGGACTGGGCAGCACTGGCCCAGGTGTGGCTCCAGCACCCCCACCATTCTTGGTTAGATGCGACTCTTATTCTTGTTTCTATTTACCATTATTCTATTCTGGCTTCACCTCCCTCAGTGCTTAATTTGTTGAATTTTATTGTCCTTTGTTATAGTTGCTATATGGAGAATCATTAGAATTCTTTATAGATAAAATACAAAGCTTGATATTGTCTTTATCAGAGACGCCAAATAGTTTCTATTTAAAGTGTTCATCTTTTGACATGAAATTACAAACAACCCAAGATTTCTCAACATCCACTCAAGGTAGACGGTCACTGAATGAGGTATGTGATTTGAATGTAAGTGGGGCCGCTTTATGGCTATATCACATTGAAACACTGGTTCTCATCCGATCATCAAAGTTAAACAACATCAAACCTGGTCAGTACCTAGATGGGTGACTGGTTGGGAATACCAGGTGCTGTATTTATTTTTATTTTTATTTTTTTTTACTAATGTTCACCCAATACAAGGCTCAAGAGCCACTCAAGATTACTGTGTGAAGTTATATTCACATAGGAAAGGAGTATAGAGCTGAAATAGATTTTAGAAGGATCCAGAACCCCAGTCCTAAACAGGAAACAAGGGATAAACCTCTACTCCTGCTTAAAAGACCATTGAGGAGTGTGAACCGGGCAGTTGTGTGGGTCGTGTAATGGATAACAGCTAACAATTGGAAATAGAATAGCCGAGTTCCAATTCCAGTCAAATTTGTTATATTCACTTGCACGCAAATACTTTTGGGGAAGGTATGAATTCACCTCTTCTCCCCTCAGCTATGGGTTAAATAATAGAACTTTTATTAGTAAATCATTATTATCTACAAAATATTCTTAAAATTCAAAAATATATTCTAACTTTAAATAACCTGCAAAAGATTGATAAGCTGTAAAAAAAATCAATCAGTCATATATATAAGAAGAGGAAGGAGGAAGAAAAGATTATAACAATATGGCCAATCGATAATGATTCTCCCTTGACTTGAAGAGATAAAGTATTTGTGGGGAACATCCCCATGGGAGTTTGTTTCACAAAGCAACAGTTCTTGGAAAAATCTGAGTGGAATTCCACCTTACAGTTGGGATATGGAGGGAATGAGGCTTTCCTTCCTAACCTTTTGTTTAAAGTAGTGTGGAAGATCAACATCTTGATTATGTCATTATTTTCTCTTTTAGTTACATGTGATATCCATTCTACATGTTGCTTCTAGAGAAAGTCCTCAAGTTATATGCTTTCTGTTATTTGGTAAAGTTCTTTGTGATTCTCTAGTAGCATAGAGGTTAGAAGAAGGTTGACCTATAGGGTTCATTCACTGAAAGCTATTTTAATCCTTCATTGGACAAAATGGTTGTATACAGTTGACTATGGGACTTTGAGTGGTTAGAATGTTCGCTTTCTGATCATAAGACCCAGGTTTGAATATCAACATGGTCATGGGTAAGACAATAAACTATGTCCAACAGCAAGGCCTCTGATCAGGAGGTTTTGAGGAGCATGTAAAAATAGGTTTTAATACCAGCAAAACATTTTTGTAAAAAAATTATTATCAGCAATTCATTTTTGAAAAAAAAAAAAAAAAATTATCAGCTATACACTTAAAAAAAAAAAAAAAATAAATAACCAAGTATACATCTTTTTGAAAAAAAAATATTACCAGATATACATATTTGAAGGAAAATTATTAACAGAAATAGATTTTTGAAGAAAAAAGCTATTGCCAGAAATAGATCTTTTTGAAGGAAAAATATTACCAGAAATAGATTTTTAGAAAAAAATATTACCAACAATAAAAATTTTGTTGGCATTTAGGTTGATATGTTACAAACCAAACCAAGCCAATCAACCTGGTCATTTTGACAGGAAGGTAACTTCTTGATGTCATCAGTCTGGAGGGGGGATGATCCCAGCATGTGGTACCTTTGGAAGGTGCCAGAAAACCATACCACGGGTTGACCCAAGCCTTGCGGTAAAAATTGGGTAGACAGAACCCTTGGGAGCCATTGATTGTTGTGTTAGCATGAAGTCACAAGTCATCGTGACTGAAGGTTTGAGCATGCTGGCCTTGTTCAGACTGTTGATCATGCTAGATAACACACTCTCTCCCAGAAACTGTAACTAATGTCTGCTCAGCATAGTTGCAGTATAAAACACAGGTTGGCTCTGTGAGTGTTGAATAAACAAAAATGTACCAAAACAGGCATCTACAGTGGGAATTAGCTAGCTGCCCTAGTAGACTAGCATCCTTGGATACAAGTGGCTGCACCATTTGCAATTATACAGTTGACTGTTTAGACATTTCTGAGCTGGTTGGGTACTATAAAATACATTTTAATATAAAAAACCTATGGAAGTACATTTTATACTTCTTTCTTTTTATAAAACCAACAAATGTGTCTTTTAAATCATAATTTCTATAAACACCGACTGACTGAAGCAGTGGATTTAATTATGAATTTTCAAACTGGTGACATTTCTGAAATGTTTTGCATATAAAACCGACTTATGGCTTCCAATAAAGACTTTATGTCAAGAGTGATAACAGCACTGGTTGTCACTGGTTAAAAACCATAGGAGCTGTCATGCTTGATAACAATAAATATAAATGACCCAAAATCTATGACGTAGATTTCTTTTTTATCTCTTGTGTCTTTTTCTGAACTCAACTTGCATCATGAAAATTAAGATGAGTCAAAAATCAATGACGTTTTTTCTAGAAGGATAAGCAACATTTCAATCTGCATTTAACACTGCATATTTCTAAGTTAAGTTTCTTGTCAGTTTGTAATTTAAATATAAAAACAAAGTGGATTTTATTTGACATGTATTGAAAATATCTGCCCTCAGCTCTGATTATTGGGGTTAAGTAAAATTCTTTTTGGTTAGAACCATATGGGTAACCATTTCAGAATCGGAGATATAAGAAAAAAATCTAGAAAAGAATTACTATACTGAAAAGTGTGTTTCTCTTCAGTCATTAAAGTTAAGCAATATTTCTCTATCAAATGAGTGATATTTATGTTAGCCCCCAGCATCAGAGGCAAATGTTAGTGTTATGGCAGTAGAGGCTGAACTTGCCTGCCAGTAATCTATCATGTTTTCATTTTTTTGCCTTCTTAAAAAGAGCAGTCTGGTAAAATGGTGTTTGACATGAAAATAGATTTGAAACAGGAGTTTTCACAGAATTAAACCATGCAGAAAAATATTGCAGTCATTGACATTCATTAATACTTGTTGAATGTTTACAGAGATCAAGTAATTTTGCTTCTTGCATCTGTTTTATTTTCCATGGAATATATATATATATTTAAAAGAAAAACAGACCACTTTAAGGTACCATTGTAATAATTTATTTCATCAGAGTCCTTTTAAAAGGACGCCGGATAATCAGATAGCACTTCCAACAATGTTTCATTTCGTTGTTGGAAGTGCTATCTGATGATCGGCGTCCTTTTAAAATGACTCTAGTGAAATAAATTATTATAATAGTACCTTAAAGTGGTCTGTTTTTCTTTTAAATATTAGCTCTAGATTTACATTGAGCTCTCAGGATTTCATCCTCCTTGGGATTACCCATACGGATTAGCAAGTTCTTCATAACTTAAATATATATATTTATATATATATTTATATATATATATATATATATATATATATACATACATATATAGTGTTTTTGCATGTGTGTGTGTGTATAGGCCACATTTGTAGACACTACAAAGTGCTAAATGTAGGTATATAAAAATACACAAAAATACAGAGCAAATATAAAAAGAAAAAGCATTACTTATATTGTAATGTTTATGATCACGATCATGAGTCCTGGAACTCCTCAGAGTCGTAGGGACACTACATCTACATCAGTAGAAGAGGTGTGTCTTCTGCAACACAGCCTGATGTAGTCCAACCATCTCCTGGCTGTTTTGAATTCAGAGTTTTCCTTCTCCCAGACTGGTTGCCACCCAAAACTATAGAGCCCAGTCTGTCCTGCTATTTACCCATAGCTAGTGTAGGGAGAAGAGATGGATTCATACCCTTTCACAAGGGTTTTAGCACATAAGTTAATGTAATGAATTTGACTGGAATTCAATATTGGCTCCTTTGATTGCTTAGTCTGAGCTGCAATTCATTGCTCTACCCCTGCCTTTTACTGTTAACAGTAACTAAAAGTTTCATGTCGACATGGAATTGGTCAATGTTACAGTCACACAATCATCAGGACTGAATAAATATATTTCAGATAATAACTGTGACATTCCTGTATTTATTGAACAATTTAGTTCATGCCACGCTGACTGAAAAACCTACCAGTACAAAAGAATTCTTCTATTACCATATTAGTACAAAAATCTTAAAATTTAAAAATTCAACCTCAGCATTGTGGCCGCACGCTCCAAAATTTCTTACAATTAACAATAACACATTTCTAAAAACATATTTCAGATTACATCTATTCTTTCGTTGTCCTGTTATTACTGAGATGTAAAAAACAAATCTATTTTCATACCTAATGATGTCTGTATGCACAGATGAAAGCTTGTAAAAAAATAAAAAAAGACCTTTTGCAACTGGAATTTATAAACAGGGATCATAACATTCATCTATAGGTTCGGGGTTAATGTACTTTATTAAATTTGTTTGCGAAGATGTATTCTCACCATTTAAATCATTAACTTCTATATCTGTTTTTTGTATGAATGATTCATGTAATATTTATATATTCATACACGTTTCATTAAATAATATAGTTATATATCTTTTCATAACGTCATGACGTTATGAAAAGAATTTACATAAAAATTTACATAAAATAAATAAAGAATTTACATAAAATAAATAGATAACACTTGTCTATATTATTTAATGAAACGTGTATGAATGAAAGGATGCTGACCTAAATACACACAATATATATATATATATATATATATATATATATATATATATATATATATATATATATGTGTGTGTGTGTGTGTGTGTTCCATGGAAACTATAAAAGATGGCAGGCATGCCATTCCCTCCTCATTAACATTAGATGACTTGTTCAGTATTTATCCCAGATTTTCTTGAGAGCAGCTCAGTTTCAATGTCTTTTCTATTTGTACATACTGAAGATATCAAATTAATTATGTTATAAAAAATTAAAAATATTTAACCTTATTATCAAAAACAACATCTCAATAGTGAAATCAAAACTATACCAGACCAACATTATTCCAGACTTTAGATACTGCACAGTTAGTTAACTCTGTTCTTCCAACAACTTAATTTCCTCAAATCAAGCATACATGATTTTACTCAACTATTGATTATATCTTTTGGCAGAAGTGGCAGGAGGTGAGCCCTCACCCATGCATTAACAGTGTCTGCCTCCAGATGTCCATGAAAGGTACAGAAAAGTGACCCTATATTATAAAGGCAGGCAAATACAAAAGGCACTTCAACTAAATTTGTTCATGAATATTGGATGTGCAAGTAGAAATTGAAGAAACATTTTTTCAATCAAAAATGTTAGCTCAGTGTGGCATATAAACTAATAGAGAAGAAAAATAGAGATCTGCTCAGAGTGTGCTAAATTTAAAAGCCAGTTGATGTTAGTGGCTTTCATACAAAAAAAAAAAAAACACCAACTTTCTGGCTGCAGCATCAGATAAAGATCTTGAATCCAATATCCAAAATAACAAGGACAGTGAAAAAGTCCATATCACAAATCCAAAAGGCAGGGAGGATGAGTAGCATAGAAATCGGAAATCAAAAGTCCAAGAGGCAAAATAAGATAGGGTAAAATAATAATCCAGCCCCACAGATTCTTATACAGTCAACTCCCTCATGCTCACAAATCAAAAAAAATACACTAACCTCATCAAGAAAAGCAACAGCTTTTCATGAGGAGGTAAATTTTGCATTTGGTCATGATAGTTGGGGAGGATAAAAAAAAAAAAAAATGACCATATGTGGGATCAGCTGAAGGCAGTAATTGTCTGATTTATTTTTTCCTTTTCTTCATCAATCCATGCACAGAACACAAACCCTTTTTTTGATGTTGACGATTTTCCCAATAACCGTAGATCTTTAATCACTCTTCTTCGTATTCCAATACTTTGTTTCCTTGATTTAGTTTGTCTTTCATTCTAGCCTATGGATGTCTGCTTTAAGAGGTGAAATGTGTAGTTGAATAGCTTTTCTGCTTTGCCTTATTAGCTCCACTTCTCTAATCATTGGGATGTGTAGGTAATATTATGGATAGTGGCTCAGAATGATAAATCTGAGAACCGAGTTCAAATTGCAGTCAGGTTTGTTACATTCACTTACTTGCAAATACCATTGGGAAAGGCATGAATCCATCTCCTCCACCAGATATGGGTTAAATAGTAGGGCTGGAAAAATCATTGTTATCATCAAAAAATTGTTTATGAAATATTAACTTGCAAGAAAAGAAATATTTTAAGAATCCAAAATATGTTTCAGCTTTAAATAACCCATAAAAAGTTGATAAGCTATAAAAAATAACCAATTTCCATCCCTTCTATATGTTTTTTTTTTATTTTTGTTCATAACCAGTTATATATGTATGCCTTCATTTTAATATTCAACAGGCACTTTTTATTTAAATATGAATATTTACACAGGCTTTGATGAATTTATTTTTTTCAAAAGTACTCTTTTGAAGAAACAAAACATTTTATTATCTATTTAGTAAATAGTGGATTTGGTTTATAAACTTTGCTGGAGCTGACCATCTGACATTTGATTCACTCTATAACTTCAGGATGTGAAGTTCATGACTCTCCACAAGTTCCAGTTTGTTTTAGCTTCCAGCAGTATTTCTCTTTTTACTGTCCCTCCCATTCTCTGTTCTTCTATCCATTTATACAAGCTTGTTTCGTTGATGCTATTTGCTCTTTGCCTTCAATATGTACTGTAAATGTCAAATTCTTTAAGTCTTCTTTCCTCATTATGTGTTCAAGAAATTTCAGCTGTTTCTTTCTGAACTGAAGTGTCCTTTTTCTTTCTATTTTCTGTAATACTTCCTATTTGTTTACATGCTCTGACCATGGTATTCTCAGCGTCCTTCTGTATAAAAAATCTCTGTTGCCCCACGTATACTCTTCAGCTGTGGGCTTACTGCCACATCATGTTGAAACACTTGTTCCCGTATGATCACCAAAGTTAAGCAACATCAAGCCTGGTCAGTGCCTAGATGGGTGACCATTTGGGAATAACAGGTGCTGTAAACTTGAATGTGCCACTGGTGTAATGGATAATGGCACTGAATTATGAATTGGGAAGCTGAGTTCCAGTTTCAATTGGGTTTGTCATATTCACTTATACGCATATTTGGGAAAGGTATGAATCCACTTCTTCTCCCCCCAGCTATGAGTTAATTAGTAAGACTTGTATCACTAAACCATTATTATTTCTAAACAAAAAAATTCATACAATGTAAAAATATTTTCTGGCTTTAAATAACCAGCAAAGGGTTGATAAATCATAGAAAATGAATCCATCCATAAAAAAAAAATTGTCATCTGTGAAGAAATTGTCGAGCATTCACTGCGATAGCAGTTCAGCAATCTTATTTTTTTTTTTTTTTTTTTTTTGGTTAATAATGGAATTTTTCCTGTTTCTCAATACTTTGTTTTGATTTTAGAAGGCATCTTTTGCTATTCTTATGCACTGTAATGTAATCAATCCTGACCTGGCATCTCAACTTCAGTCACTTTCTCATCTACTTAACATGGCATCCCTCTGTCTTTTCTATAAATATATTCATGGCAATTGATCTGACAAGCTTTCCTCTTTGGTGCCTCTATACATTCTCTTCTAATGGTTTCTTTTCTTACATTTCTCATTTGTGGTACACTCAATTTATTGCTTCCTTTACAATCTTCAAAAATTTAAATGCAATGCTAATCACCATCTTTTTTTTTTTTTTTTTTTTTTTTTTTTTTTTTTGAAACCTGTTCTTTTATTGTCCTTTCTCTTCACTTCTCATTCTCTTTCACTTCCAGTAACCCCCTTGTGTCTTAGTGGCATTATCACCTTGCTTGGGGGGAAATGAATTAAAAAAAAAAAGGATTTCAGGATCACATTTTCTGCCATCTGTTAAAATATTTGCCAGACACTTGACTCAGTGTTTGTGAATATGATAAAGTATGTTGCTTTGATATTGAGAATGGTTCAGAATGTGTACCTCTTCTGAAAAGGGCCTTGTCTCTGGGTCTGGCGTTCCTTTTCACTTGCACTTATTTGGGCCTTCCTATTATGGTGTGTGTCTGGGGTGGGGGGGCATACCTGTCAGCCTGTTTAGTGAAACTGCCAGTCAGTTTTCACTGATTAAGTTTTCTATTTAAGAAACTTCATCGTAGAATAAAGATAAGCTGATATCTCTGCTTGTTCCAGTTCTGCAATATTATCGATGTTTTTGTTTGAACCTGTCAGATTGTTGAAGCTCTTAATCATTATCAGTTGACTTTATTTAATTACAGGTTCGACTAATTTTGAACTTTCTGTTTTGTTTTATTTAGGTTGTTTTTTTGTTTTTTTTTCTTTTCTTTTTTTTTCAATCTTGAATAGAATTTGGAAACATACTCCTTTGGGAATTAATGTTTTTTTTTGTTTTTTTTAATTGTATTAATTTTTTGGTATAATTTATTCCAAAGAAAAAAACTAAAATTTTGTTTGTAGTTGTTTGTATAAATGTATATAAGAGTTTTTTGTTTTTTTTTCTTTCTATCAGGTTTTGGCATCTCATCCAGATTTTCCCAAAATTCGGAAAGAAATTTTAAACAAGGCCAGATCCAACTGGAGAACATAAAATATTTTTTGGCAGACAGCTTCTTTTAATTTTGAACATTCTGTCCATTGGTTGGTTTTCGTTGTAAAAATAAATTTTTTGAAAATTTTTTTCTGCATCAGTTTTTGTTGTCTAAAGTTAAATACCATATTTAACAACATATATATAGGAAACTTAAAAAGAAAATTTAAGTTGCTGAAAAAAAATCATCCAAAACTTTATATGTGAAGTCACTGCCTCCCATAGGCCTATCCGCAATAAACTTATAGCCTAATAATTTCACCTCAGCTAGTCACTTCAACTTATCTTAATTCCATAATAATATTATTTACTAAAGAAAGCTTATTATTAGTACTGTTACTGTAAAAGCAATTATTCTAAAGTACCAGTACTGTTTCGTGTCCTAGGTAGACGATAAACTATGTCCAGCAGCAAGGCCTCTAAAAAGTAGGTTTTGAGGAGCATGGAACCACCTCTTAGTTGCTGGTGTTCCCAGGTCCACCCTGACTTGGGGTGGTAGCATCTGTTAGGGTCCCAGCTATGGGCAAATAGTTAACACCGAAATTGGGTCAAAACACTATGATATACTTTGTAAACAATTATCAGCAATAAATTTTTGAAAAAAAAAAAATATTATCAATACGTTTTTGAAAAAAAAATATTACCAGCAATACAGTTGTGAAGGAAAAAATTATTACCAGAAATAGATCTTTGATAAAACAAAATATTACCAGTAATAAAAAAAAAAAATTGTTGTCATTAAATAACCTATTGCGGCTGATATGCCATAAAACAAAACAAACCAAACCAGTGCATCTGGTGGAGGTACAAGCTTGAAAATCCAAACAAGTACTGTTTCATTAGTACTGGTTGATTCATTTTACCTAAATTTGTCTCAACACACTCCTATAATTAACCTTTAACATGCTAAATCCTTTCTAGAGTTGTTCCCCCTGACGCTGCATTTTTTTGAAGATGCAAGAACATGAACACCTACTGTTTTAAAATTGTTCTAACTTGTATTGTTGTGTTGATTTTAATTTTCATATACTAATAAAAGAATGTATGAGTAAATATTTTGATGCAATGCATTGTGTTTTGTATGCATGTTTTGACATTGAAAATAAAAAAAAAAAAATTGAAAAAAATATATTAACAATTTAACATATTTTAACTTTTCTTACTCCTTCTGGAGTTTTGGGGAGCAATAAGAAGCAAAATGGCTAAAAAGGCTTTCATTTCATCAAAAAAGGGATGTGCTTCCTTATGTTTATATACGAGAAGACACCAGCAATTGTTTGGTCTTTCTTTCACCTGACTAGCATATTTATTTATCTTGTTGACAAATAAAGTTATTGTCGTTTATAAATAGATAAAATAATTCACCTACAGAAAGGCTGTCAGGCACATCTATGGGGCCAGTAGCTTCCATAAAATTAGTCAGCCATGGATGATAGTAGCCGCTCAACACCTTGTGGTCATCATCATTTTCCTCGATGCAGTGATACATGGTTATAAAGTTTGACCACTTCACTGTCAATATCCACTTGAGTAAAGCCTTCAAAATCATCATCGGAGTTCAAATCAAAGAAAAACTCCTGAATAAGGGCTTTGTTGGATGTTGATGCAGCCATTCTTGTTTAAAAAAAAAAAAAAAAAAAAAAAATGTGGGTTTAATCAATGTTACATTTTGTGTAGAGTATAGAAGAATTAGAAATGGTGTTGGAAAATGGAAGTTTAGCCTTGTTCAAAAGCTGCAGTAGGTGATTTCCAGCTTAAAATACCAGAAATAACACGTGGAAAGTGTTTGTTTATAGTAAATATCTCGTGGCAACAAAATGCGCCTACAACTGCAAAGGGGAGAGAATTCTTCAGTGACAAATTTCACTTCTATCGTCGTAATGGTTAAACAGTTAAAAATTACAGAATAAAGAAATGTACCGAAAGAAAATATTGGTAATGCTAAAACACTAATCTGAGAAGAATAAGTCTACAAAAAGATATGTCCATCATACAAAGTATAAGAAGAATGTGTGGTCAAGGTGTGGGTGATTTAAAATTGTGATTTCATGCTTTATGCTAACATATTATTCCAGCTTACTTTTTATATACAGTAATGTTTTCTATTACCTCTAAAGTACTTTTGTAATAATAGCTTGCATTCAACACTATATGCTTAAATATACCAAAAACTATTTTTTTGAATATGTCCCACTGAAATGGGAGCATGTCTATTATGCCTATGCATTTTTTATACTGTCAAATGTGATCATTTCCTCAAACCTTTCTGTCATGATGGCTAAGAATCTGTTCAGTGATGATGGTGGTTAGAGTGAATCAGCCGACTATTCTGTCATCTGATTTTATTGGCTGAGCATTATCCAATCAAATTTTCCTGGCTCTTCTTTAGATAAAATCCTGATTCTTTTATTGTATCATGCATTTGTTTTGGCAATACTATGAAAGAGAATTAACTAAAGTTTTACGAAGGATGACCCAAAGGGCAAGCTACAACCTGGAAATTTCAAAATCAAGCTAGTACAAAAATTTGACTATCTGGTAGAATTCTTTTTAAAAGATGACAGAATATTTGATAATCTGTAGGTGTATTGGAATAGCAAAAGATTCCTTTCAAAAGCTAAACATAGAAATAGAAAAATTTTGTCAGAAAAAAGTGCAAAGCACTGGACTACTATGTAATATCAATCCTATAATATGGCTGTAAATGCTAGGCACTTTTCTCACAGACAAAGAGGAAACTTGAACCAACAGAGATGTGGTCAGAGAGAAGGATGCTGAGAATACTATGGATGAAATATGGGAGTAACAAGAATGTTTTAAGGAAAATAGAAACAAAAAAGACACTTATAGTTAGAATCTTAAAGAGACAGATGAATTATTTGGGATGCATAATGAGAAAAGAGGATTTGGAGAATTTGATACTCACACAGGATATATTGAACACAAGGAGAAAAAGGGAAACAGTAAATAACTTACACAATGAGAAAAGGAGGCTTGGAGAATTTGACACTTACAGTATATAAGAGGGCAGAAGTGACAGAGGAAATCAATGAGTAACTTACCCAATGAGAAAAATGGGTTTGGAGAATTTGACACTTATAGTACATAAGAGGGCAAAAGGTGCAGAGGAAATCAATGAGTAATCTACCCAATGAAAAAGAAGGCTAGGAGAATTTGACACAGTATGTAAAAGGGCAAAAAGGGCAGAGGAAATCAATGAGTAACCTACCCCCATGAGAAAAGGAGGTTTGGAGAATTTGACACTTACAGCACATAAAAGGGCAGAGGAAATCAATGAGTAACCTACCCAATGAGAAAAGGGGGCTTGGAGAATTTGACACAGTACATAAAAGGGCAAATGGGGCAGAGGAAATTGATGAGTAACCTACCCAATAAGAACACGGGTTTAGGAGAATTTGGCACTGTACATAAAAGAGTAAATGTGATGCAGTATGTATTAGGTTGGTGCAAAAATAATGACGTAATAACATCAAAAAACGACGTTATTACGTCATTATTTTTGCACCAACCTAATATTTACCCAAATGAGCTTGAATAAACAGATGAAAGAACAAAAAGTGGGTAGGATAGTAAAAAAAGCAAACATTGGTAGCAGATATAAATGATAGGAAAACAAAGAGATCACTTACATACTAGATGCACATGGTACTTCAAAGCAAATAATCCTTTGACAGTGTAACAGTTTTGTTTTTTCAAATTTCAGATTGGTTCTTGCAACATGGAACCTTTAAAATGCTGCTGGATGCTTCAAAAAATAAAAAAATCCAATGCTTTGAAATTTTTTCATTACTTTCATGAATTATTGGAAAGAATTAACTTTTAAGTTATAAAACAAGAAAAATATCTAAGAAGCATGAAAACAAAAAAAGAACGAAAAATAGACCCAATATGAATTTGTGTAAAATTTGTATAATCCAGAAATATTTTTTTTAACATATGTCTCCTTATAGATGACAACCAAAACACAGATCTTATGTTAGAAAATGTTTTTTCTTTTGAATTTGAAAATCACCTGATTTCATCAAAATTTTGCTTTTCTCAAAGAATAAGGATTGAGGAACAGAATTTAAAAACTAATAAATCATGCTGATCGTAGAGAAAATTATGCAAATCTCAATTTCTATAGATTTTCAGGAAATTCCTTTGACCAGAGAAACAGTTTTTTATATTTCAAGACTCTGCATGGATTAATTGTCTATTTTCTTTTATTGTTCTTTTCACAGATGCAGTAAAATTTATTCCATCTTGGCCAAAATGAATGTCTATAAAACCAAAATAAAATTGAAATGGCACTTTTCTTTTATGGAATTAGCTATAAAATTTTACAACAATCTTACAAATGAATATTTGTTTCTATGAAAGAAGCTATTTTCTTTGCTACTGTTGGATTGTTAGTCTTATAGAAACGATCCTAATTTTTTTTCTATGGTAAAGTCTTATGACCAAATTATAATTTTTGTTTTATTTTTGCACTGAAAACAATGAAACATTTTTAAATTAATTGGTGGTTTTGCTACTTACTGTGTTCTTCCAATTTTATGATTTGATGCAAGTTAGGTAAGTTGCTATTTACTATGCTTAGATTCAGACAAACAGAATGAGAAGTCAGAGCCAAGTTCAAATTCCAGTTGGGTTCATTACATTCACTTACACACAAATATTCTTAGGAAAGGTATGAATCTATCTCCTCCTCCCCCGTCTATGTATTAAATAGTAAGAGATATCTGGAAAAAAATCATTGCTCTTTCCCAAAAATATTGTTAATATTATACTCACATAAAAAAAAAAAAAAAAAATTGTTTTTATAATCCAAGATTTTTCAACAAATAACTCACAAAGGGGTTGATAAGCCATAAAAAAATATCAGTCAATTAACCACAAGCATGTTGCACCAAGTGAGGATTGAACTCACTACTCATTAGTAATGGTCACCCAGACGTGCTCACTAAGCATTATCCCAACCTGAAGTATATATATATATATATATATATATATATATATATATATATATATATATATATATATATATATATATATATATATATATATATATATATATATATATATATATATATATATATATATATATACACACACACACAATCAAGTTTGCCACAAGTATACAGTGCCCACTGAGGATCAAACTCATTACTCAGTAATCATTGTCAACAAACCAAATACATGAAGTATTGCCCAATGATGAGACAACCAGCTTAGATTTGGCATAAGGCCACAAGTATGGAGCACCCAGTGAGGATAAAATCATTCATCTCTAGTAATGGTAAAAAGGACTAATTTGCTAATCATTATTCCATGTTGAGGTAGCCACTTTAGGTTTGGCATAAGGTCACACGTATGGGGCACCTAGTGAGGATCAAACTCACTCCTCAGTAGTAATGATCAAAAAGACTAGTTTGCTAACCATTATCTGATGCAGAAATGCTGATCTTAGTTTTGACTAAGGTCACAAGTACTGAGCACCTGGTAAGGGTCAAACTCACTCCTCAGTATTAATGTTCAAAGGGAGTAGAATTACTAGCAATTATCTAATGTGGAAGTGCTCAGCTTAGCTTTGGCACAATGTCACATGTATGAGACACCTTGTGAGGACCAAACTCACTCCTCTGTAGTAATGATCAAAAAGACTGATTTGTTAACCCTTACCTCATACTGAGGTAACCAGCTTAGCTTTAGCACAACCATTATCCGATATGGGAATGTTCACCTTAGTTTTAGACATATGGTTACAAGTATTGGACACCAAGTGAGGAACAAACTCATTACTCAGTCGTAATGATCAACTTGTCCAGCTCACTGTCTGATGCTGAGTCCATTACAGAGGGTCAAATAGGTTGATTGCTTTTATTCAAATCATAAAATTTGAGAAATGACTCAGTGAAAATGAACTGAACTGGTTTTTGGTGTGGATAAATTGATTCTTGGTTTCATGAGTTTGTCTCTTAGATATTTACATTTAATCAAGTTTATTGTTCACAAAATCTTCTTTACTTAACATGTGAATTAATGAGATGAAAATCAATTTGAAATTTGACATATACAACTTGGACTTTCTTGATCTGTCTACTTGATAATGGTTTTCATATGAATCCTTTGCCAAGTCAGATCATACTATTTTCATCTGGGGCACCTGTAAACCAAATTAAATTAAACTTTTAAGTGCCAACAGTTTAGTAACCTAAGAAATTGTTGTAATGATAATGGAATTAATTTGTGGATATTTTGTAAAAAAAAAAAAAAAAAAAAAAAAAAAAAATATATATATATTTTTTTTTCTTTCTCCTACCATTGATTTTACTGACACTAAAGACTCTGCATTTGGGACAAAAAAAAAAACATCCTCAATTTGCTGTTGAAAGCCAATAAAAACTGGCATATGGCTCCATTATATAGAAACATCGGTTCGTGTATAATCACCAAAGTTAAGCCTGGTGGGTACCTAGATGGGTGACCACTTGAAAATACCAGATGACATATGCTTGGATATGCTTTGTTATATTAGGTTGGTGCAAAAAACAATGTCGTTTTCTCACATAGTAACATGTGTGAGAAAACGACATTCTATATAATTTTGTTCCCCTGTCCTGTACTGACCTTTCAGGGATACCCCAAATGTCCCATATTTAGTTCATTTTCAAATTTCATAATAATATATTTTTGATACCTTGTTACAGTTCTTGGTTGTAAATTTATAAGTAATTATGCTTTCATTTGCATTAGTTCATGTTCTCCGATGTGGATATGTGGGTGGTGTAATGGATGGTGGCTAGGAATGAGAAATCAGAGTTGTGTTCGAATTCCAGTTGGGTTCATTATGTTGTTTTATGCGCAAATACCCTTGGAAACGGTATAAATCCATCTCCTCCCCACAAATATGGGTTAAATAGTAGGTCTAGTATTCGGAAAAATCTCTTATTTTCAAATAAATTGTTTACTTGCAAAAAAAAAAAAGAAATATTCTTACAATCCAAAGCATGTTTTCGCTTTAAATAACCCGCAAAGGGTTGATAAACCATAAAAATAATGAAACATGATTTTTGATTTTTTTTTTTATGGTGACTGTTTTAGTGTCTGACAGTTTTATGCAAAAAAAAAAAAAATCTTGTATGAAATGTTTTCACTCTTATATTTTTTTATTAAAATTTCACTCCAGTCTTATTGTTGATTCTCATCCTTAAAAAAAAAAATAACCCACAGAAATTGATTTCCTGTTCTTGTTCGTGTTGTAATAGAAATGTTGTTGGCATCTATGTTGACAAAGAAAAATATAATCGCACTGACATATTATTTTTCTCCAAAAATTAAAGATTTTTTTCTTCTAACATGAATATGTTGTGGTAACAGATGCCATTTCTAGAACACAAGAGGAAAAAGGGCTGGGAAAATTTAACACTCACAGGGAATATTGAAAGCAAGACGGGCAGAGGGAAACAGCTAGTAAACTACCTAACTGTAAATGGAACTGAAAGGGAAAGTAAATAGATACATGTATGCTTTGAGCTACAAGGGATAGAAAGTTGTGGAGAGCCACGATCGCGTACACATTTTATTTTTTAATCATTTCACCCCAAGCAAGGCAGTAAAGCTACTAGGACAAGTGTTTACTGGGTGTGAAAGAAGAAAAAGAAAAACATTATTAAGGAGCGAGAATAATAAAAGATAAGGAATCAAGAAAATAAAGATTGACACTGAATTTAAATTTTTAAAGATCAAAGTTGGCTTGAAAACCTGAGGAGAGTTCCACAAGCGAGAAGTGCGAGAGAAGAAACTGTTAGCATAGAACTTACAGGTTCCAATTCAACTGTAAATTGAAATTTAGAAGATATAGCTTTGTTGTGTAGCATTCATATATGTTAAACAAAAACAATCTGTACTGGATCGTATTTTAATTTTCAAACATACTTGCAATTATAATTATATACAATTTAAATTTCTGGGATATATAATGAGGAAAGAAGGCCTGGAGAATCTAACACTTATAGAACAATATGAAAGCAAGGGAAACCAGCGAGTAATCTACATAAGAAGTTTGTGTGAAGAACAAAAGGACAAAGACGGGTAGTTTAGGGTCAGTAGTAACTTAAAGCAACAAAAGACAGGAAGTTGTTGAGAGTCATGCTCACAAAGAACAGAATTTGCTGTATAACATTTACCTAAGTTGAGCTCAAAACACTCTACTAGATCATATTTAAATGTTGCTTTTTAAACAAATTGTGATGGGCAATGAAAAGTGGGTAATCTACAACAATGTGGAATTTAGAAGGTCGTGGGCACCACTACTATCTGTACTAAAGGACGGGTTTCATTTAATAAAGTTGATGCTGTGTATATGTTGGGTTTGAAAGAGAGTCCTCTGTGAGCTCCTTTGTGTGAACCGAACTACTGACTGGAACAAATTTTCCTGAAAATTAGATTGTGAAAACATCAGTCAATGAACTGTATTTAGAATTATCGGAAAGAAATTCATATTCCAACAGATTACGGCTAGACATTATTATTTCTTGGTCATCAGAAATTAATAATTATCGTTTTTTGTTTGGACGTTTTCACATATCCGTTGTATTGATAGGATATTGCGTCTTTGGATTACCGTATATTTTGTTCTTTGGCTAATTGTCTTCGTGAAAAAAAAGGCTTTAAGTTTCTGGGAAAACTGAAAACGGCATCTCCGGCAGTTCTTAGAACTAATACGAAGGAAAGAAGTCATTACGATATCAGATCTTGTGTTGCGATACAAAATTCAGGTAATTTAAATTAGCTCTTATTAATTTATGTAGTAATTTGTTTAGAGCAGGAATTATGTACGCTTTGCTATTAGGACTAACATGCCCATGTCTTTCTACTCACAACCTTTCGACAGTTGTACCTTCCGGTTTTCTACAGGTGTGTGGAACTTCATTAAAAATTGAGAAAAATGCAATAGATTTAAGTAACATAATTAAAAACTTCTGTGTAAAACTAAGATCACACAGATATCACCTCAATTTTGTACAAAAAACAGGCTCATAAGAACTTCAAATTCAAATTCCTACATTTAGCATTTATCAACCAATTATATTGAAAAATTGAAAGATCATAACCAGCGAATTATTTACAATCTTCCCCACCATGACTTAAAAATTTATTAACCAAACTTGCATATATGGTTTGGTACCGCTGCTGTCCATCTCGAGGTTCTCGACAAAATCGAAAGACGGATATCCAATGTAATAGGTCCTGACTTGGGGTCTCGACACCAGTTACTTTCTCACTGACGTAATGTGGCTACCCTATGTCTTTTCTATAAATATTTTCATGGCATCTGTTCTAACGAGCTATTTTCACTAGTACCCCAACTGCATGAATTGAAGTGTACTACTATGTTGGCATCTCGGTGCAACTCTTTTACTCTTAATTAGTAAGTTCCATTTTTGTAAATTGATTCTCGTTTTTAAAGTATTTTCATAAGCCAGTTGAAACAGTGATGTTATGGAAATACACAAGCGAGATATTTAAACAAAGCGTAATTGTAAAAGTGGTAGTCGTACTGATATCTAACGTAATGTCGGCTGAGAGGTTTCCTGACGGCTAAATTAAACCATACACGCACACGTAATATGTGAATTTTCGAATTTCTCGTATAATTTTCACCCTGAACTAGCACATTTCATTTGTGTTGTAAAAAGAAACATTTTTCGTATGACCTTTGCTTGTGAGGAACTTTATAACTTTTTTCTTTTAACTTAAAAGAAAACAAAGATTATTTTTATACTCAATAATAGAATTATTCAAATTTGTAGAGCTGTGTGTTATGAATAATCAAGAGTGATTTCCCCTTGTTTCGTTACTTTCCTCTTTGAAAGAGCTATTTCTGTTTACTGGGACCATAAAAGGACACTATACGCAAACCTTGTATTCTCAGTTGAATAAAGCTTTCTTAAAGCCTACTCCTGCGTAACTTTGTCATTACACTGAATTTGAAAATTATTTCTTTTCTTCGTTTTTCGCACACTTTTCCTCTACAGGTGTCTGTCTACGTGCTAAATAACCTTCTTCGAACCGAAATCATATATTAAACCACGAGAGTGGATTGTCCGTTTCTTCCACTTAACCAGGGTATGTTAAGTTTCGCTACTACCAGACTTGGGGATTGAACTCACAACTATCAGAGAACCGGGTATGTTTTAATCACGGTAAGAGACATAAGAATAAGTTTATTCAAGCGATTGGTGTATTACAAACCGGCAACTTCCTTTCGCTGTTAACTAAAACGATACAAAATTACCTTCTTTTTTTCATACGGGACATGCTATCTGCTTTGTGCCCCGTAGCATATATAACCATTTGACTTTCCTTCCCTCATAAGACCACGTGTTCCCACGCCGACGAGTTCCATCTGACCGGGTTTGGGAATTTAGGACTAGTAAGCAACTCTTCTATTTAACCCTATACGACGAGGACAAGAGCCAGAGTCATAACTTTCTCGAAGTGACTCTGTGCGAATTGTAACGAATTCGTCTGGAATTCAAACCCCAGACCGATAACCATTGCTCCACTTACACATCCATTCGGAGCAATTAATAATGAAATATTTATGTCTAGGTAAATGTTAAGAGTTAGCTGCAACGAATTCTTGTGTTGGTTTATAAAAGTCTGATATCACAATCATCTATATCGCAACAATTGAAGAGCATTTACGCTCCTACAGCACATATCAGTTGGATGTTTGCTACTTTTTTTTCTATACACAAGGCCTTGTAATAGCAGAAAGCTGTCACCTCAATTAAAGAAGGTAATAGCTGGATTCTACAGCTATATTTTTAGCTGTTAAACTTTCTAGTCTGTCTATATCTCTGAGATGAGGTATCATGGTTACTTACATTATTTACATTATTCGGACTATTATCCTCACCTTCATTGCCATATTCACAACGTTTCGGCCGTTGTACGCTCCGGCCTTCTTCAGATGATTGAAATTTCGAACCTAACCGTTTATTTCGTCCACCGGGATAGATTGTTCTAGTTCCACGTGCTATGCCTCTTACGGATGTCTCAGTGGATAAAGACGTTGGTTAGATCCAGTGACTAGACCCAAAGGGTTGTGAGTTCAGTACCAGGCCACAGCAGTGGTGAACCAAACTTGGAGAGTTGAGTTAAAGGAAAATAACCGAGACATCCGGAAGAGGCATTGCACGTGAAACTAGAACAGTCTACTTCCGGTGGACGAAATAAAAAGTTCGGTTCGAAATTCCAACCACCTGAAGAAGGCCGGAGCGTACAATGACCGAAACGTTGTGAATATGGCAATGAAGATGTCCGAATAATGTAAATAAACTTTCTAGTGTGATTCTTTGAGTGGTCCAGGTTAATTATTGTAGTCAACTATTTTTAATTTAATCTTACTTATTATAAAACGCAGATTGTGTGTGTGTCTGTACGTTTATATATTGGATCGGATTTCCTACATTTTTCAACCGATTTCAACAAAACTTCACAGGACTACGTAAAATTACCTTGCGGTGGTTCTAACAGCACCAAAAATTGGAAAAACATAATTGTTTTTGCACGAAATCAATTTTAAAACACAATTAAGAGGCATCACGATAATGAAAGGGGGGACAACTCATATCGAGTTATACTTATTATAAAACCCAGGTTGTTTGTGTGTGTGTGTGTTCGTTTATATATGGGATCGGATTTCCTCCATTTTTCAACCGACTTCAACAAAACTTCACTTTTTTTGGCAGATAGTGTTTCTTATTGTCTTGCACACTTTTTTCTTTATTTTTACATTCAGAATGCTTTAAAAATTCCATTTACAAGACAATTGTTTATAATAAAATTCTATTCAATCGGTAGACTCATAACGATTGAAAACAATGTTTTTGTTTGAGTTTGGGCTTGACCATTTCGTAAAAAAAAAAAACAACTAATTAAGATATGCGTGTCCGTCAACCTTAATAATCTTTGTCAATTTTATTTTTCAGTCTTTATGATGGTCGATACTTGATCTATCTCTTACTGTTTACATCCTCGGGCAACGCCGGGCTCTACTGCTAGTATGTTATAAATGGTTGATACTAAAACCTGTTAATAATATTTTCTGTCTGAATTTCTGGGGTGAGGAGTTATCATTATTTACATAACAATAGCCTAGTTGATTACAAAATTGATTAGAGAATTTGGGGAGATATTAATTATAAGTCCCATCCCTGGACCGTGTAGTACAGGCTTAGGTTAGATTCAGTGTAAACAGGGCGAGCAATAACTGAGCAGCACTAAATAAGGATAAAACGCGGTGTTCATGAACAGGAGAGCGAGTTGTTGTTGGTGCTGTTGAAAACCCTCAAGTGATGTGGCTTCTGATATTTGGTACAATTCTTTGCGATTCTGTAGGGCTTAACCTATAAGATCCGTCGAATCAGTTGTTTGAATCCCTTTTTAATCACTGACCTGAGGAAAGTTGTATATAACTGAGAGTTTAAATATTTATTTAGGTTTGGTGCAATATATGACATCCGCATGAGTGTCCAAGTCTGACGTGGTTATTTAAGAACATGCCTCGCATTCTTAGGTTAAAGTACTTTATTCAATTTCTTTATCTTCTATACTAAATTGGTTATAACGTATCCCCACAAGACATTAAAAGTGTTTGGTATTTATAAATTCACCATTCTGAATTTATATGATGGATTCGGTATAGGTGCCATCACTGCTTTCATTCCAATTCCAGATCGTGTTCTTACAAGTATCCTTATAAAGCATCCTTCAACTATTTTTTTGCGTGTAATGAAGGGGGTGTTGAACGGCCAATTTAATTTAATCCAGGAGTCGTCCGGGTTTTATCCTTGGAGCTTCGGTGTTTCTTATTTTCATCAACGATCTTTCCGGTGTCATCAGTTTTCAACTAAGGATTTATGCAGGTGACACACTTATTTACTCCTATCTTAGTAGCGAGTCCTACAGGTATGACAAGGTAAAACTCGAAAAGAAACTCCAATCACTGGTTAAATGTGACAGGGAATGGTTTGCAATTTTTAACGCCTCCAAAGCAAAACTGCTTTCATTTAACACCATAGAGAACGTTTTCTGCCTTCCATCAGCATGGCTGATGCTAATCTCCAGGAGATTAACACTTTGAGCCTTCTTGAGCTCTCATTTTCCGCTGATATGAAGTGGAATAATTATTGAATCTATTGCTAGATCTACTGCTAGGAAAGTGGGTTCACTGTCTCATACCACCCTTTTTTCTTGTCAGAATCTTTTTTTCACATTTATAAATCTACTATTCGTCTGTGCATTGAATACTGTTGCCATATCTGGTCTGGTTCTCCTGCTTTCCATCTCGAGGTTCTTGACAAATTCCAAAGAACGGTCTGTAATGTAATCGATCCTGACCTGGTATCTCGACGTGAGTCACTTCCTCACCGACATGACGTGGCTTTCCTCTGTCTTTTCTATAAATATTTTAATGACAATTGTTCTGATGAAGTTTCCTCCCCGGTGCTTCGACTGCATGAACTTAAGCTTGCTACTAGATTGGCAATTAGGTATCACTGCTTTACTGTAGAACTAGCTAGATATAACCATCTCTTGTATTCTAATAGTTTCGTTTCGCGCACTTTGTAAAACTCCCTTCTGATTTCTTGCTTCTCTGCCACCCACGGCCTTCAAAAAGTTTAAATGCAACACCAATCGCCATCTCGTCTTCTTGAAAACTGTTTCATTTCTTCACTAAAGTCTTCTTTTTTTTCTTTCACTCTCTGTAACTCCTTTTGTCCTAGTGGCATTATCGCCTCGCTTGGGGTGAAATGATTCAAAAAATGTTCAAAGTGTTTTCTCTGTGATTTAGTGCAGGCAGATAAGTTGATGCTACGGATGTTGACATCGAAAATGGAGGAAAGGAATTTGAATCCTAGTTGAAACCTCATAAATTCACTGATGCATAGCGGACGTTCAAAATGGGTTAGATCTATACGTACTATAATTCAAAAGCAGTCATAATTATGCCAAGAGTATTCATATAGCGAGGTGATCGTAAGAGGACTACTTACTATAATTCAAAGAGCAATCATAATCATGTCAAGACCATTTATATAGCGAGGTGATCGTAAGAGGACTACTTACTATAATTCAAAGAGCAATCATAATCATGCCAAGACCATTTATATAGCGAGGTGATCGTAAGAGGACTACTTACTATAATTCAAAGAGGAGTTATAATAATGTCATAATATTTTATACGGAGAGTCGATCCTAACACAACTACGCACTATAATTCCAGAGAAGTCATAATCATGTCAAGACCTTTTATACAGCGAGAAAATCCTAAATAAACTAGAAAACCTACCTTGATTTCTCATTGTCGGACATAATTTTATAAGATACGCCGGTGATACTGTTTAAGAATCCTTTTAGTTTTCATAAACAATTACAGAAGAGCTCATGCGTGAAACCAAGTCTTTTATGTCTTGTCTTCAAAAGATATGGAATACTGGATAGAAAGCTTACATCAACATTGTTATGGTCCAAGTTCTTTGTACCACGGTGATGGTCCAAGGTTAGAACTCATGAAAGGATAACACAAACACAGGCATGGAATACAACGATATATTACAACAGAAATATAATACAAAGAAGTAGAAGTATTAGTAATGACTATCAGATTTGGTTAGAGTGAACTATGTTGTCTCGACAAGTATCCAATGTCCTTACAATATGCTCTTAATTATCTCTTCTCGTCTTACAATCTCCTCATACCTCTTGAGAGGCGCAGTATTTATAATGTCGGGAATAGTCCATTATTATTATGGGTAAGTTCCCATAACAAACATCTAAAGCAAACGTCCACTACATAAGGTGTTGGGGAGAAATCGGTGGATTACAAAAAGTTAGATGGGTTGATTTTATGACATATCAAATGTTATAGGGTTATTTAATCAAATGTTATAGGGTTATTTAATTTAGAATTTGGGATTAATGGTCAATCAAACTTAGCCTATTAACCCTTATACTATGTGTAGATGCCTGTAGCGACGGGGTTACCAATATTATAGCGTGTTGTCACCATTATGTAAGGGTGTGTACTACATACATTTAACTTTGGCTAGGAAAGGTGGGATTAAGGACAATGCGTGGACGCAATGCAATTTATATTTGACGTAAATAGCACATTGTATAAAATACAAAACAGAATGTAATGATTCAAAAATATAACAATTGAATTTATTAGTGTTTGGTGTACAAGCATATAAGCTGAAGGTGTGATAGATTTGGAAATATTTGTACTTGAGCTCATAATGAAGAAGTAATTCTTAAACTGTAGTTTAGAATAATAAAGTTTCTTTAGCATGTAAGGGAATGTGAGTTGTAAACCTTGGTAAGAGTTCAGAAGAGATTTCAGAGTTCGTACTTGCGTGAATGTTGGTAATGCTCTTTAACGTCTGACTGCATGGTCAAGGCGGGATTTCTTGAAGATTACATCTTGGCAGCAAGGAATGAGATGCGATAGAGAGAGGGAGAGAGAGAGAGAGAGAGCTTACACGTGTTTTGTTTATATATGGCTGTGAATCACGTGGTAGGCTCAGAGCATATTGAGTGGGAAAACAGATTTGTCGCGTGCAGGCGGTTTGATTGGTCGGGACTGACCAATCAGCGAGCTAGTTTTGAGTAGATTAACCAATGAATGCTTGTTTATCTATTGAGTTTATGTAATGTGGTGGTAATTACCATAGAGAAAGAGTGAATTTTCCAATGGAGTATAACTGGCAAATGTGGAATCTTCCACACGCCTTTTTATATTTTTTTTTCCACTTATATTGACATGTAATAACTATGGGGGATTAGTTTTTAGCGGACCGTGTGGGTTTGTGTTGTTAAATTAGAAACACTTGCTGTTTATTCCTGCTCGAAGAAGGTCTAAGTACAAGAACATGGCGGACTCAAGTTGAGCCCAACCGAAGGCGTAAAGAAAACAAACAAGACCGACATATATATATATGTCAACAAATATATGTATTAACAAATTTACAAGTGGCAAAGGCATTAACATTTGTGGTTGTGTGTGAATGTAAAAACTTTGTATTTTGGTGAATGTTCGTACGTACGTGTATGTGAGTTTCATGGCGTTTTCCCACACGTGCGTGAAAGCGCGGATCTCTGCGAGAGATCATATTTTTAAATGTGTCCGCTGAAATGCAAAGTCAAAAGAGAACGAAGCAATAAATTTCCCAGTATTTCTAGTGTATGGAGAGCGCCCCTAGTGAACAATTGGGGAATTAAGGAGGAGCTAACTCCGACAAGTTTATTACATAACTATAGAAAATACACAGGTTGGAGTTAAAATCAGTAAAGAACCCTCAGAGAGTATCGAATTCCCTGTTGTAGAAATTATGTGAGGGATTACCTATTACTGGGCAGGGAGACGACCCCACACTCCTACAAATAATTTAAGAACATGATCACTATAAGCCAGCAGTTATTTTATGCATGGATGTTGGTGTCTTTGCGGCAGCAATGAAGTCCCACTTTCACTTCTGTCTGGCTTCCTCTGGATACTGTAGTCCATACTTATGAGCGTCTTGACATTGTAAACAAGAACACAACAATGTTGTAGATATTCCATGGGGAATGTCATGGTTATTTTCTAAGCGTAGTTTAGATGTGGCACAAGGCCGAAAGTATGGAGCACCAAGTGAGGATCAAACTCACTAACCAATTGTAATTGTTCTAGCGAGACAAGCTTGCTAACCATTGAGATTTCCCTATGGAAAATGTTATGAATATCTACATTTCATATTTCCTCCAGTTCAGGCCTTTACATCTAAATCCAGCCATCTCATATATACCGGGTTGAATCATTCTCAGTCCTTTGATATCCCATTCGGACAGCTTCTTCCCAAGAACTGCTTTGTGGAACAAACTCCCGTGAGGATGCTCCCTTGATCGCTTCAGTCTTAACCTCTTCAATCGTTATCTAATTCCAACACCCTAATTCTGTAACTCCCTACATGGATTTATGCTCGGACGTTGTACTGCGCGAACAACAGTAAAAAAGACGAAATAAATAGATAAATAAATAAGAAAGGAAAAATCTCGCCCGTTCTTAGAGGCCTTGTTCCATACATTGGCCACTGATTACAAACGGGGGCAAGTATCTGTTTTTATTCAGTACTAAAATCGATCGAGTGTTGGTCTCGAGGAAACCAGAAATGCATTGTGCGTTTACTCATCTATTAAAACAGATGCTTCGTTGGATGACCAAATCTAAAGTCGATCGTTTAATAAAGGATTAGCTAATTAAATCTTTACGGAGATTAAGCAGAAGATTCCGTAGCGTAATTGGTTCTGAAATGAAGCGATTCAAAAAGCTTTTCCAGAACACCTGTTGCTAATTACCGAACTGGGCGTCTGTTCGACTACCGAACTGTCTGTCTGTCTGTCTGTCTGTCTAGCTGAACAATTTAAAGAGATTATTATTCTTTAGACTGACAAATCGACATTAAAATTGGGTTCATGTTAGTTTTTCTTCTGACGCTGGTTTGTTTTCTTTTGTTTTCTTTTTAACTTAACTGCAATGAAGTAACGTGTACTTGCTCATTCGAAAACCATAAATGTTACTATAGGCGATAATTTATCAGTGCCGCCAAAAAATGATGGTTTTATTTTGATTTACACTTGTAATAAATCTTACATATATTTCCTACGGAAATTAAGTTTTCATGTTTTGTGTATAAAGTGATTTTAGTTACATCGAAATCTGAATTGTCACAGTTCTAATTTTTTTTTTAAATTTTATCAATCAGAGCCCTCGAAAAAGTAGGCTGCATTTTCTGACACTTTGAAGTATAAAATAGTTGGAGAAACTTCGTGTCTTTTCCCTCTTGAATAGTTGGCTAAAATAAAAATAAAGAGTTAACAAAGTGTACTTTTAACCAATTATAAATCAGAAGGAATGCTTAATTTTAAGCCCAATTTTTTTCAGCCTTGTTATTGCCTATAAATTTCGACAACTGATCTGAGTTATCCAGTCTTCGATAAAAAATTCGTGCTTTGTGAGTGACACGAATAAAAAAGAATACGTTACCTGTATAATAAAGATATTTATTTACATCTAAACATGAATATAACGGTTAACATAAACACAATGTCCTTTCCTATATATAAAGAATACATCAGCCGGACTTATTCATCTAGTGGAGTGAAATAGGGTTTGGTAGCGTGTACGTTTAAAACCCTCGGCAACTGGTACCAGTGGCGGGGAAGAGAATTTCTTCCTGTGTTAATTCGGAGCAGGTCCGTTCCCTTGTCTGGTGGTGGCCAGCTTTTTGTCTGAACCCACGTAGTTTTATTAACCAATGAGAGACCGCCTAACATCATGTAACCAATTTCTCTATATAGTGATTTTCCAAGCACAGCTTAGATGTGGCACAAGGCCGAAATTAGGGGGGGGAACAGCGAGAATTGAACTCACTACTCAGTCGTAATTGTTCTAGCGAGACAAGCTTGCTAACCATTACCCCACCTCAAGCTGCCTCCTAATCTCTCTATATAGGAGCAGACGAATTTTACAAACCAAACACGTTCGTTTCGCAATTTTAATGAGTACTCATGTTTGACATTGTTCAACTCTCAGTGATGTCTATAAGATTTTTTATTTTATGATTTTATATTTAATCTCCTTTCATTTTATTAATGCGATAATAATGGACCTATCAAATCCGACCCATTTCAAATACTAACCACCCTGTATAAAGGACTGTTTAACAATCGTTTGAGTAGAATAAAACTCCTGAAGTTGATATTTTTCTATTCCCTAGAGTACCAGTGAATGTAGGAGTAGTTCAGAAGCCGGAAAGTGGGGGGTTCAAGATTTGGGACATAAGATAGTGCGCTTGTTATAGAAGTTGTTTCTGCTGTTGGTGGTCCCCTTAGAACATTGCTAAGCATAAATGAAAAAAAGATGGCTGGGTAAAATTAGGATTGTGTTTTGAAATGAAACGCTACAGAAAACATCAGTGATTGTGACAAGCAGAATACTGAGGAATTCGTTGATGGAGAGAGGTGAAGAAATGACAAAGCCCATCCTCCAGATTTTATATTTTATATTTAAACCGCCTTTCACTTTATTATTGTGATAATCTTCAACCTATTCCATCCTGCCCAATTTCAATACTAGCGTCATGGACAAGACGATAAACTACATCCGCGTCCTGGGTATGACGATAAACTACGTCCAAAAGCAAGGCCTCTGATCAGGAGGTTTTGAGGAGCGTTAAACCACCTCTTAATTGCTGGTGTTCCCAGATCCATCCTGACCCAGGTGATAGCACCTGTTAGGGTCACAGCTATGGGAAAATAGTTACCTCCTCCATATACATGTAAAAGGGGTCAAAACACTGTGAAAGTATAAAAATAGGTTTTAATACCAGCAATACGTTTTGGGAAAAAATTTTGTCTGCAATACATTTTTGAAAAAATCTTACCAGCAATACATTTTTGGAAAAAATATTACCAGTAATAAAAAATTTTGTCGGCATTAAATAACCCATTGTGGGTAATAGGCCATAAAACAGAATAAACCAAACCAATATATACTGAGACAGACAGATAGATAGATAGATAGATAGATAGATAGATAGATAGATAGATAGATAGATAGATAGATAGATGAAAAATATTACATGCACTAAAAATCTTGTCGGAATTAAATAACCCATTGATGTTGATATGCCGTAAAACAAAATAAACCAAATCAATATATAGTGAGATAGATAGATAGATAGATAGATAGATAGATAGATAGATAGATAGATAAAAAAAAAATATTACCAGCAATAAAAATCTTGTCGGCTTTAAATAACCCATTGTGGCTGATATGCCGTAAAACAAACGAAACGAAACCATTTTCAATACTAACCCTGTCGGTATAAAAGCCGTTTAATTACGAACGGTTCAGTTTTAGCAGAATAAAAGATTCTTATGTTGATATTGTGTCTATTCATTACAATTATCAACACTGTTTAAAATAACGGCACATCTTATATTAACTTCAGTCGAGTTTAATGAATGTGGTTCTACAGAAGGATGCTAAGGATACCATGGACCGAAAATGTGAGCAAAACAAGGTTTTTCGAGAAAATGGAAACAAAAAGAAAAAAATATATACTTAACATCAGGCAGAGACAGTTGAAATTGCCGGGGTACATAATGAGGAAAGAGGGCTTGGAAAATCTGATACGCACAGGACAGATTGAGGATAAACGAGACAGAGGAAAGCAACGCTTAATATACTTGACCAGCTTGAGAAACTGAATGGCGGCACAGAGCTTAAAAAAAAGAAGACAGAATTTATTTACAGCTGCAAGGACCAAGAAATTGTGGAGAGCCATAAGTCCTAAGGGTACGTGGCACAAAATGAAGACTGATAATATATAAAAATAAACGTAGCTTAGATATGGTACAAGGCCGAAAGTAGGGAGCACCCAGTGAGGGTCGAACTCACTATTCAGTAGTGACTGTTATAGCGAGAGAAGCTTGCTAACCATTACACCACGCCGAGGTTTCTGTTATCAAGGGATTATTATCAGATAGAAATTAGTTCACATGACACAGATGTCTATTTCAATTAATTAAAATTGCGTATATATATGTGTTTTTGTTGTATTATCACAGTACAGAAACTTAACTCTTTACACAAAATTTTGTGATTTTTTTTTTTTTTTGGAGGCAGAGGTAACAAGTAAGAGTTATGAAGAGTTTAACCTTAGGTCATTACCAAAAGAGGAAAATCTTTTTGAAATATTACTAGTTCCATAACTGTCACATCACTGATGGCAAGATAATCAAATTTCAAATCTGAATATGTCCATTTAAGACTTCTACAAGTATTACAAAAAATATATATTTTCTGTTTAAATACATATGGTGTCATAAAAGGATAGTTTCTGTTACTCAGGGGATTGTTATGAGATATAGAAATTAGTCCACATAACGCAGATGTCTATTTCAAGTCATTAAAATTGCATATATATATATATATATATATATATATATATATATATATATATATATATATATATATATATATATATATTGTCGGAGTTAGCTCCTCAGCTCTTTACCCTCCAACAGGTCTCTCTCTCCATTGGCTATAAATACTCGCTGACCCTTCGCCTCTTCCTCTTTTTCCTCAGGCTTTCAGCCTTACCACTTCGCAGATGTGAACGCTCACAGATACAGCGTTTCCCAAATGCTGGGAACACGCTAAAAACAATACACGTACGTACGAACACTCACCACAACACAACACACACACATATAATATTCACCACACACATTCTATCCATGTAACTGTCCATGTAACTTGTAAACTTTCTTGTTATTAATACATATATTTCTTTACATATATTTATCGGTCTTGTGTTTTCTTTTTCCTTGTCTTCTTTGAACTTAAAGTCCAACTTTCTCATGTAGTTGGACTAGCAGGAAAATCTTAACCCCACATGTGTTCTTCTACTTCTACTCAACATCGCCGACACGGTCCGCCATATATATATATATATATATATATATATATATATATATATATCTGTTTCTATTGTTTCACCCCAGTACAGAAACTGTACTGTTTTATTTCCCCTTTGTTTGTGTCTTTCTTTTAGTGTAGTTACCTTCTAGATTGGTCACCGTTTTGACCACTTCAGCTTAGCTCTTCACTGGAACCCCCCTCCCCCACATAATAAAAGCATTACACTAAGCACGTGGTTGGTAGTTTCATCATACTAATCTCACCATCAATGTTACCATCACCGTTTTTCCTTTTTGGTTATTAATATACTTGCCGATGAAAAAGGGACTTCTTCAGAGTTTTAATTGCCTTAAGGTGTTTATCTGGCTGTCTTTGAGATTATGCATGCATATGACGCATACTCTCAGGGGCAGGACAGTTTGCATGTGCGAATGCATATTTTAATTCAATGACAAGCCTTTCAACAAAATTTTAAGAAGAGGTTTAAAATTTATTAGGTTGAATCATAAGTAATTTCCGTTTTTGTTTGCATTAGGTTGGTGCAAAAATAATGACGTAATAATGTCGTTTTTTGACGTTAAAAAAGACGTCAAAAAACGACATTATTACGTCATTATTTTTGCACCAACCTAATATCATTCTCACTTCTGGGAGGCACAGTGGAGTAATGGATAGGGGCTTGGATTGAGGAATCGGAGAGCCGAGTTCGAATTCCAGTTGAATCCATTACATTCACTTACGTGCTAATACCCTTGGGAAAGGTGTGAATCTTCTTCTTCTCTCTCCAGCTATGGGTAAATAGCAGGACAGACTGGGCTCTATAGCCTTGGATGGCAACTGGTCTAGGAGAAGGAAAACTCTGAATTCAAAACCTGCGGAGGGTCGTCTGGGGACCTTGTGTCACGTACTGCACCAGGTCTCTGTATTCGGCCCTTCAAAAAGTGTGGATAGTCCTGCACGAAACCTTCACCACTATAATCAAATCTCATGTGCTGTACATGCGGGTTGGGGACCCCTTGTGAATTCCAAATTCCCATGAAACTCCAATATTGGAGCCGGCACAACCCACCCCGGGTGAATGCCGTTACAAGAACAAGAGAAGATTTTAACTTCTGATCATAGGTGGCAGTTAAGAATCCATTTGGATTTCACTATCGTACTTTAGCTTTTGCGTGTCAGTGGCAGCGTACACAGCGGATTAAATTTCCAACCGTCTTTAAACTTTTGTCTAGAGTCTAGACTCTTGAAGAATCTTTATTCCTCCCATTCCTTCTCTACCCAAACTCTACTTTGTTCTTTTTTTCTCTCTTTCTTTTTCCCCCCTTTTAGATCCCTTTTCTTTTATTTGTAGTTTTTTCCTTTCTTTTCCTCCCTTTTTTCCTTCCTGTCTCTTATTTAAATTTAAAAAAAAAATCATATTTACTTATATTTTATCTAACTTTTTAGTGTTGACAATCTCTTGCGGAGCGAAATGACCATTCACTTGGGTTATTTTTGAATTTCACTTCATTTCTAAATTATATATATGCTCTGTAATAAATACATTGAGCCCTATTTGTGGATTTGTTTTAATATTTTATATTATTAGGATTTACTTGGACAACTTAGCTACGGATTTTTACCTATATATATATATATATATATATATATATATATATATATATATATATATATATATATATATATATACTAGTAATAATTTTATAAATATAAAAATTATACTCGTCCGTAAAAGCTTCGGTGTCTTGATTTGCGAATAATCAAACCAATACCAAAGGGAAAAAAAGGTATAAAAAAAAGAAAGAACAAAGAACATGTACGTCAGCCGAAAATAATCGTACCGCATGCAAGTCCAAGGCCCAAAGAAGAAAACCCCGATACGAGTACGCAAAACAACTAAATAAAGTGCTCAATAAATTAAGTAGAGCAGAACTAATTAATTATTTAATTTTATATATATATATATATATATATATATATATATATATATATATATATATATATATATATATATTATTAATATTAATGCTCTGTAAATTTACATTGAGCACTATTTTGTAAAAATAAAAATATCTATAAGAACACCGGATTATATATCTTACTGTTCTTTCTTTTTATTAATATATATATATATATATATATATATATATATATATATGATTAAATAATATTATGTCTATTTTTATAATAATCCTTTCTAGTTCTTTATCTTCTTGATGTTAAGTTGAAATTCATCAAGGAAGGCGCCGAATTTTTTTAAACCCAAGTACATTCGATCTCCTCTGAGATCATCCACAGGGGTGAACTGCAAAAATAAACTTAATGTAACTATAATCGTTGTGACAGGGATTTTGCAAACACGCGCCAACTTGCTCTGCTATAATTATTTTAAAATTAACCGTTGTGGTTACGATATCAACCTACTATACCGTAATCAAATGCATTCTAGCCATAAACAAGATGGAAAAAATCCTAAAAAATCTCATAAGTACTAATATATTCTTCTCTGATCCCAGTATAAATTTAAAACAGTTCAATGGTGAAGAATTCTCTTGGGATTCTGTTCCATAAAGCAGCGGTTCTCAGGCGCTATTTCCACCTTACCAACGCCATACTTCATAATGGTATGAAAATGATTCGACCCTGTGTACATGGCATGGCTTGTCCGAACTGTGGAACATTAAAATGGAGGAAGAAACTCATCTGAACATTTGCCGTGTAAATAGCAACAGATTTGCGATGTTTCGCCTATGGGAAAAGATTGTACATTTGACTTAGATTATAAAATAAGATGTCCATTCGTTCTGAATGTGACACAGGCCCTTTTTATTGACAGTCTATCATGCATACGTCTACCTCGCGTATGCAGGGTGTATCAAAAATACTTTTACAAACTGCTATATTCATTTTAAAATTAGCCGTTGTGGTTACAATGTTTTGTAAAAAGCGTTCCCAATCCAAGGGCGATAACCAGAGATGGTAAAATAGTAAATTTCAAAATGGTGTTAAATGCTAGTCAATTCAAATACATTTTGAAACATTGCTACGACATTCATAATAATTTTTTCAGTCTTGGTTACTTGCTTTTGTTAACAAGGGCCTTGAGAATTTAAAGTTTTTGTTTATTATTTTCATGTAGTATATTGGTGTTGTTAACAAGTAGTTTCCTGTATTGTGAAGATAACCAGGAATGTGTCTTTAAATGTTGTGCGATAGAACTTGTATCCTACAAATGAAGTGTAAGACATCTTGATAATGTGGTGGTTGTCAAGGCAATACTTTTTGTTAGAGATAACAATCTCACAAAGAACATTTAAACTGATATACAATATTGGTCTTTTCCAAAACACTAGTTGACAGAGAAGCGTATGATTAAGATGGTTGTGTTAAATTTAGTATAGTAAGATTTTTCGTTGTTAAGGCAAAATTAGGAATGGTTGCTTCAAATTAACATGCATTTTTCTCGCCCGATCAATTTTGCTTTTTCAATGTTTAATGCTAGCTTTATCTTTTTTCTATGTCACGTCGTTATAATCTGTTAACTATATGAGACGAGTTGCCAGGCATTTCCCTCATTCAATCACGTAAGTCAATATCGTTCAACCAATGATGGATTTTTACTGGTCAAATACTTATTTTTTTATGTCACATCATTATGACGTGTAGTTAAGTCACGAGACTAGTTAAAGTGTATTGTCCTAATTCTAGCAGTTGTGATACTGGCGTGCCTCTTGTACACAATATTCCAATATCAATTTTATTTACTTAAAAAACATTATTTGCTTTCTGGAATTTAGACAGGTCGATAAAGAAAATGGACAAAGTTTAAACTTTGTACTCAGAGAAAAATAAAACGGTGTTTTTTTTCCATTGACAACGCTAATATTTTGAACTAACAAATCCATCTACGGACTTTGTCAACAAGAAAAAAGACAAAATGAATAGATTATCTTTTACACCCACTAGAGGTGACTAAAAAATCTTTATACCTGCAGATCTATATGACAGCGAGTATCTATTCTCAAGAACGACATGGTTAAGATACCATTATATTCAAATTATTCAGGTCCCCATAAAATGTTGGAACGACATGAAAAATATGTAGACGACCGGGAGGTTTACGTGTTGTTGTATTGGAAACACGTGTGTAACTCCTGGTAGAATATTAAAAGGTCCAACTACAAGGAACGTCCTGGGTAAGACGTTAAACAATGTCCACGTCCTGGGTAAGACGTTAAACTACATCCGCGTCCTGGGTAAGACGCTAAACTACATCCGCGTCCTGGGTAAGACGTTAAACAACGTCCGCGTCCTGGGTAAGACGTTAAACTACATCCACGTCCTGGGTAAGACGCTAAACTACATCCGCGTCCTGGGTAAGACGTTAAACAACGTCCGCGTCCTGGGTAAGACGTTAAACTACATCCACGTCCTGGGTAAGACGTTAAACTACATCCACGTCCTGGGTAAGACGTTAAACTACGTCCAGCAGCCAGACCTCTGATCAGGAGGTTTTGAAGATCGTGGAGCCGCCTCTTAATTGCTGGTGTTCCCAGGTCCATCCTGACCCAGGGTGTTAGCACCTATTAGAGTCCCAGATATGAGCAAATAGTTAACTATTACCAGCAATACACTTTTGAAAAAATTATTACCAGCAATACAATTTTGAAGGAAATATATTACCAGAAACAAACTTTTGACAAAACAAAATATTACCAGCAATAAAAATTTTTGTTAGCATTAAATAATATGCCGTATCAAAAAAATTGATATGCCGTAAAACAAAATAAACCAAACCAATCTAAACCAAAGAATACATATTCTATTCATACGAATCTATCCTAAAAATTGTGTCGGCATTAAATAACCCATTGAGGTTGATATGTAATAAAACAAAATAAACCAAACCAATCTAAACCAAAGAATACATATTCAATTCACACGAATCTATCCTAAAAATGTTGTCGGCATTAAATAACTCATTGAGGTTGATATGCCGTAAAACAAAATAAACCAAACCAATCTAAACCAAAGAATACATATTCTATTCATACGAATCTATCCTAAAAATGTTTTCGGCATTAAATAACCCATTGAGGTTGATATGCCGTAAAACAAAATAAACCAAACCAATCTAAACCAAAGAATACATATTCTATTCATACGAATCTATCCTAAAAATGTTTTCGGCATTAAATAACCCATTGAGGTTGATATGCCGTAAAACAAAATAAACCAAACCAATCTAAACTAAAGAATACATATTCTATTCATATGAATCTATCCTAAAAATGTTGTCGGCATTAAATAACTCATTGAGGTTGATATGCCGTAAAACAAAATAAACCAAACCAATCTAAACCAAAGAATACATATTCTATTCATACGAATCTATCCTAAAAATGTTGTTGGCATTAAATAACCCATTCAGGCTGATATGTCGTAAAACAAGATAAACAAACCAATCTAAACCAATGAATACATATCCTATTCATACGAATCTATCCTAAAAATTGTGTCGGCATTAAATAACCCATTGAGGTTGATATGTAATAAAACAAAATATACCAAACCAATCTAAACCAAAGAATACATATTCTATTCACACGAATCTATCCTAAAAATGTTGTCGGCATTAAATAACTCATTGAGGTTGATATGCCGTAAAACAAAATAAACCAAACCAATCTAAATCAAAGAATACATATTCTATTCATCCGAATCTACCCTAAAAATATTGTCGGCATTAAATAACCCCTTGAGGTTGATATGCCGTTAAAAAAAATAAATCAAACCAATCTAAACCAAACCAAACCAAACCAAACCAACTACAAGAAAATGGCCGGACTTGAATTAAGTCCAACTTATGATAAAGAAGACAAGCAAAACCGATATATATATATATATATATATATATATATATATATATAAACAAATATATGTATTAAGCAAAACAATTTTACAATGGACAATAACATTTTTGTGTGTGTAAACATTGGTGTTTGTTCTTTGGTGAATGTTCGTGCGTACGTGTATGTGTGTGTAATGTTCATGGCGTCTCCCACAAATGGGAAGACGCGGATCTTTTAAGGGAGCTTACATTGTAGTCGCTGAAATGAAGAAATGAAAAAGAGAACGAGGCGAGAAATCACCCAGTATATATAGTATAGGGAGAATGACCCCTAGTGACAATTTGGGAATTAAGGAGGAGATAACTCCAACAAATATTTTACGATTTAAAAAGGTAATGAACGACACTTTAAATCCATGTCCCCGATTTTTTGAAAAGGAGTAGAGGTTTAGCCCTTGTTCCCTGTTTAGGATTGGGTTTTCCAGTGCTTCAACTCCACACAAAAACCTAACACAAATCAAACCAAACTGATAGACAACAAGCCCTCGCCTAAAATTTCAATAGCTCTAACAACAACGACAAAAAGTGGTTGCATTGTAGATCTGCCACAATATTTAGAAACATGCGTTACAAATCAGATTTCATAAAATAATCTTTTTCAATTTTGGGAGAGTATTTGTAAGATAACCGCCCCCCTGAAGATAATCACGGACGGCGTGATATTAAATTGCCATCCTCGCAGACGATAATCACATACGGCGCGAGATTTGAAAAAAAAATCTTCCTTTTTTTTTCTCAATGATTTTGATAGCAAAAAGACGTTTTCTGGTTCTCGTCGGTATGTAATTACCTCAGCAAATACAGAAGATAATATTTGAAGACATCACATTTAGTTTCGTTACTCATTTTTCGTTTTTGCAAAATGTCCTATCAATTATATTTGTTAATATTTATTCGTTTAAATTCCTTGTCTTGTCTTATTTTTCTCCGGACTTACATTAGCCTGCCAATTGTGTTTGCGGGACAAATGTACCCAGGAGCATTAAACATTTACAAAAAAGCGTCCAAAACTCATATCAAAAGTGTTGAATACCACAACAACTATCTTCTCTCCCTTCGCAATGTTTATTTACATTATTATAAAAATATACGAACCAAATACAACGCTATATCATTTACCATTTTATGCAGAAATAAATTTGAAAAGTAATCATTTTATCGAAAAATTTATAAAAAAATTACAAAATTATAAAAATATGTAAATCAATGTGTCACTTGGGTTTGAACACAGATCACCAGAGGACAAAAACAGTCGACCCCATTTTGAATAAGTAGATCGCTTGATAGTAAAGGAAATGTATATATGGTAATTAGCGTGGCGTCTAATGGATCACTATTTCTATTCTATCCTCTATTACAATACGGAACGATATTCTCTATTATTCACTATACTATTTCTCTATACTATACGGATTACTATTCGGTGGTTCCTTTTCGAGTGAGTATTATCTAGCAAGTACTATTCGCGCTAGAGTTATTCGAAGGCGTCTGACATCAGCATTGTTCAACGGCGTACTCTACTAAAACGGGCATTACGAAAGTGACAACGAGTATTCATTGACATTACAAAAGTGGTAACGAGGGTTCGTTGACATCACAAAAACATGACAATGCAAGTAAATAAGTATGTAATAAGTAAGTAATCTTGCCATGTACACAGGGTCGAATCATCTTCATACCATTTGTATGTCATTGATAAGGTGAAAATATCGCTTGAGGACCACTGCTTTATGGAACAGACTCCCAAGAGAATTCTTCACCATTAAACTGTTTTATAAATAAATATGAAAACAAGTTTTCTATTCGTAATTTTATAAACCTATCAATGAATTATAAAACAAAATTTGAAAAATGATTTTCTAGACATAAAAAGTTTCCTCTCGGATTACTTGTTTTAATTCTCAAATATTTTTTAATCGTGATCTTGAAATCAAGACCTGAAACTCCAGCAATTCTAGGTTATCCTCCTTATTTATTTCTCTATAAAGTAAATAAATAATAAACATTGCATTGTATTGTTTTCGCATTTTTAGAATGTTACAAATATAAAATTGTTCTTATTTACATTATTTAAATTGTTGTCTACATCTTTATTGCCATAATCACGACGTTTCGGCCGTTGTACGCCCCGGCCTTTTTCAGGTGATATACTTTGGAATTGCGAATCGAACCCTTTATTTAGTCCACTGAAGTAGATTGTTTTCGTTCCAAGTTTTTTCTGGATATTTCAGTTTTAGTAAATTTACTTTAGTAACTCAACTCTCCAAGTTTTTGTTTATCTGTGGCCAGGTATTGAACTCGCAACTCTTTGGGTCAAGTCACTGGATTACACCGACCAACACTTTTACCCACTGGACCATGTGTTCTTAGAGGCATCTACTAGGCCCTGTGGCTTTGGGGACTTATCCTTTTGAATAAACAATCTAATAAATAAACAATGTTTAATATTTTTGTTGTAAATTTCCAAACAACAAAGAAAATGTAAAAATTCACATTCATATATTTGGGTTTTATTAAAATTCTAATCATTGCTTTTTTTTAAACAATAAACATCCCAGATGCCAACTACGAATTGGTGGTGGTAAAAGAAAGAAAGAAGAAAGGACTAAGCATCAATTGTAAGAAGACAGAATGTATAGTTGTCAGCAAAAGGAACAGCTCAAGATGCAAACTAGAAACTGGAGGTTGTAAAAGAAAGCAAGAAGAAAGGACTAAGCACCAATTGTAAAAGGACAGATTGTATGGTTGTCAGTAAAAGGCGTAGTTCAAGATGCAAACTACAAGTTGGAGGGAGTAAAAGAAAGCAAGATGAAAGGACTAAGCATCAATTTAAGAAGACAGAATGTATGGAGTTCAGCAAAAGAAACAGCCCAAGATGCAAACCAGAAATTGGAGGGAGTCAAAGAAAGGTAGAAGAAAGGACTAAGCATTAATTGTAAGAAGACAGAATGGATGGTTGTCAACAAAAGGAACAGCCCAAGATGCAAACCAGAAATGGGAGGGAGTCAAAGAAAGGTAGAACAAGGGACTAAGCATCAATTGTAAGAAGACAGAAAGGATACTTGTCAGCAACAGGGACAGCCCAAGATGCGAACTACAAATTGCAGAGGCCAAAATCAAGCAAATGCTAAACTTTAAATATAAGTGTATTAACAGACTACGGAAAATACGGCATCGAAATCCGAAGGCGCATTGGGATAGCGAAAGAAGCTTTCCAAAATCTAAGCAACGTATTAAGAAAAAAGAATTTCGTTAGAAATAAAGAGTACTGAAATGTTATGTAATATCGGTCCTCTTATATAGTAGTGAATGCTGGAAAATCTCATCACAGATAAAGAAGAGACTTGAAACAACGGTTCTATGGTTCTACAGTAGGATTCTTAGGATAGCATAAATTGAACATGTGAGCAATGATGAAGTTTCAGCGAAAATGGAAACAGAAAACTTATACTTAGCATCAGAAAGAGACTGTTGACATTTTTAGGGCACAGAATGTGGAAAGAAGGCTTGGGCAAATTTAACACTCACAGAACATACTAAAAGCAAGAGGGACAGAAGAAAACAGCGCATAACCTTCCTGACGAACTCGTGTAAATGATTGTCAGAAGAGAGATTAAGATAGAAAATATTCAAAGGATTACACAGACTTTTAATAAATTCTTTTCCCATTAGATTAGTGTCCTTTTCCTACTTTATTTTTATTTCCTTGTTTCATTTTACGGCTTGTTGACTGATAGCAAACTTATTTTAAAACAGTTATAATTAACTCGCAAAATAGACATTGTATAAAAAAGAATCCTTTTTCCGCGTGATTTCAGTTAATTGTTGGCAGGAGACGAAAGCGAAGATTATATAAAACTCTAACTGAGAAACGAGAACCAATCAGATTAGAGTCCGTGTTCCGATTCAAGTGTTATTCTTGGCTCCTTCTGTGTCTTCCTAGCAAATTATAGAAAAGGAAAAATGGCGTGAAATTAAGCGAGCCAAAAAAAAAAAAAAAAAAAAAATATATCCAGAGATTCAATTGCATCGGCCATCTTGTTATTTCAAACAGTTTATTAATTTCTTTTCAATTCGTTCATCTTAGCGAAATGTTTTTTAGCATTTTCATATGGAAATTACGATTTTTGTTTGCGATTTAAAGTTTTCATTTTTCTTCTCCTCCGTTATAGACTTGTTATTTGCTTCTTACACTGAGTCGACATTTTGAAATTAATGTGTTGCTTTTAAAAAAACAAGTTGAAACATTGTTTAAATTAATGACGTGCTAAATTAATTATAACCCCCGATAAGAATAAGCACTATCACCATCATCATTATATACATGTTGACTATTATCATCATGCTTGTTACTACTCTTACTAAAACGTGGTGGACGTTGTTATCATTCTTGCTCTGTTCTTCCAATTGATCATAACTTATAAAGATCATGATGATGACGATCATGTTCTTGGAAAGGTATAAATCCATTACCCCGATTTTTTGAACAAGAGTAGAGGTTTCACCCTTGTTTCCTGTTTAGGGTTGTGTTTACGGTTCCTTCAACTCTTTATTTCTGACGCCGAGGATACCATGGGTCGAACACGTGAACCTCTTTCTGGATATTTGTAATTTTTTTCTTTTCTTTTTTTTTTTTACCGAGAGTTTGTTTTTGTTTTCCATGTCTACAATATCCTGAAATAGGGTTACACAGGAAAATCTTTTTTAAAAAATTTTTTTGAATTTGATCTAACTACACAACATTTCACTTTTATTTATCATCACTTACCTTGATAAACTCGATGACGAAACGCGTCGGCAAGGACTAAGTACTATTTTCCAATTGTCTTTTTTTATCCAATTTGGATAAAAAAAGCTTGTGGACTTTTTGTCTTGTTACTTACTATTAGTTTGCCTAGTTTTAACTTGCATATATATTGTTTGCTTAGTATTATTTTCCCCTCTTCTGAAAAATATAACAATATATATATATATATATATATATATATATATATATATATATATATATATATATATGTGTGTGTGTGTGTGTTGTGGTGCAATATGTTGTGACTAAGTAAATGTTTAAGTATTAGGTTGGTGCAAAAATAATGTCGTTTTCTCACATATGTTACTTTTATATATGATTTAATTCGTTGATATATATAGCCATGTTATATATAATTTTGAAGCGCGCTTTTCGCTCTATCGAATCGTGTTATTCGTTACCGTTCTCAATCTCTTCATTCATTTTTTCTGCCGGCTTTTCGACAGCATGGACAAAATTCAAATCCGCACGATTTTCTTGTTCCAGTTCAAACTAGGCCGAAAAGCTGCCGAGACAGCTCGTGATAACAATGATGCGTTTGGCCCAGGAACCACTAACGAACGTGTGGCACAACGGTGGTTCAAGAAATATCGCAATGGTGACGAGAGCCTCGAAGATGAAGACGGTCGCGGCCGGCCGACTGCGGTTGATAACGAACATTTGAAAGCCTTAATTGAAGCCGATCCTCGCAAAACCACACGAGAAGTTGCTGTTGAACTCGAGGGCGACCACTCAACAGTCGTTCGCCATTTAAACCAAATAGGGAAGTCAAAAAAGTTGGATAAATGGGTGAACGATAATAAAAAAAAAATCGTCAAAAAACGACATTATTTTTGCACCAACCTAATAATAACAAAAACCAGGTTTGCAGATATATCGAATATTAAACAGTAAGTACACCCGAAGAGTATGACATGACTAGTGAGTGTGTATCGAATGGACCATGGCTCCATCCATTCTCTGTTCACTGGTCCCCGAACCTTCTCTCTTACTAAACTTATAGTAGGCGGAAGATCTTAGAGGGAGGACACCACAACAATATATTAGGTTGGTGCAAAAATAATGACGTAATAATGTCGTTTTTTGACGTTAAAAATACGTCAAAAAATGACATTATTACGTCATTATTTTTGCACCAACCTAATATATATGCGTTTTACCAGTTTGTGACTGGAAGGGATAATTCCGAGGAGGATATAAATCCAGAGAGAGCTCAATGTATATTACAGAGCATTATAATGATAATAAGAAGACAGAGACATTAATTATTCATTTCGATTATAATTTTTATTTCATTAACATCGAGATGTTCACTAAAACGAAAACCTGGTCCGCGAATGCAGAAATTACACCGGCCGGACATTTTAGCTTGATAGTCGGTTGGGGAAATTACACCGGAAGGTGATATAGTTGGTCCCAGTCGACTTGGAATGACTGCTGAAGACATTCCCTCCCGAAATTTATATATAAATCGTGCAGAAACGCATGCCAAACTCTTACATTTGTTCACATATTCATCCGGTTCACAAAGTTTACATTCTGTTTTGAAACACAAAATCTACCAGTATTTAGAGCAAACGCCTCAGTGGTGGTATGGACAGTAGTTAAGATGACATTTTTTAGGAAGAAGGACACTATGACTCTGTGGACGACGACGACATCGGAGATAACGAAAGTAAATGCTTCGTTGACAACATAGCTGAAATGTCATGGCGTCTCTCTTTGAAACGAAGAGCGGCGAAGGAGACTAAAACATTGTTTGCTTAATACCAGGACCAGTGTGCAAGTCTCTTGTACCCACTCGAATCTGTTATGCCTCCCCGAATCTATGATACGGTCCCCCCACTCTACTACATTCCAATTCTTATAAGGAAGTATTCCTTTGAAATATAAATTTTATTGTAACCTAATTATGTACAATAATGCAATAAATGCTGAATGTTTCGGCGTGGTGTAATGTTTAACAGGCTTGTATTGTGAGTTCGATCCTCACTGAGTGCCCCATATTTTTGTCCTTGTGTCACATCTAAGCTACGCTTAGAAAATCACAATATAGCAAGATAGATAAGCAATTCAACTAGAAAAATTGAAAATAAATACAAATTAGAGACATGTTATAATAGATCATTCCATCTTAAATAAAACAGCAATAGTTTGCGGCAATTTTGAACGCCAACTTCAGATATTTCTTGTGAAAAAATTAAATAACTTCTACACATTCAACATTATGAATAAAAAAACTGATTCTTATGTAGTGTTTTCTCGAGGCTTAGCATGAGCAAAATAAAACTTTATGGATTTGAATAAAAAAAGACCCCAGAATGACGTCAAAATCCACGAAAATGTTTCATCCTTTAGCAATCAGCTGTGTTTATTTTAATTTGTAACGTATATACAATTAAGTAGAAAAAAAGAAAATGTTGATTAGATAGCGAGGGTCACAACCCACTACTCAGGGCTCCCTATTTAGCTAGGTCTCCCCACATTCGGGAGTTTCGGGGGTATTACGAATAGGCCTTGAATGATGTCGAGAGTTTGTAAAACATAAACAATTAAGTGAATCTGGCTGAACACACGCACAACGCGATCAGATAACAGAAAATTATATAAGCACCCGATCCGTGACCAGAGAAGAATAATTCCTTAGGCCCTCACAAAAAGTTGATCAAATGTTAGAAGAAGGACCTGAAACCACATACCCTGTATTTGCTCGATTTTAATTTGACGAGGCCACAAAGGAATAAGGAATTATTTTAAGTATGAAAAATTTAATCTTGTATTCATATCAGGGTAAAATATCAGGACAGACTCAGGTCTATAGACTGCGGTGGCAACCATTTTATGAGAAGGAAAATCTGAATTCAAAGCGCCTTGTAGATCTTGCTTCTTTAGGCAAAGGCTAGATGTTAAAAAACAAATCCATCTCTGAAAGGAGGGACGGGGTAACTTCAACATCCCCGGTGCAAAAGAAATTGGCAAGCCATTGCACTATTCTTCCTTGTCTGCCGCTGTGGTCACCACTTTTCTCTTTCTCCCAATTGTGGTTCATAGTATAATAGTGAGATAGAGATAAGTGGTGACCCCAGAGTCGCAAAATGTACTAACGGAATAAAATGATGAGGAATGATGATTCTTATTAGGCTTTATAATCATAATATTTGCAATAAAATGACATTAAAAGAAATTTCCCTATTTTTGTTGGCATGGCGGGTAAGTTGTTTTGCTAATGTCCATTTTTGTCAAATAGTTACGGGTTGTTTGAGCATGCGCAGTGAATAAACGAAGTTCAACATTCTATGCAAATAAGAATTTCAACCTCTTTCTCTTTATTTATCGAGTTGTCACGATCTTATGCGATTTGTTCTAAGAGCTTTTTAGTAGGATGTCTGATAGACGTGGGGGATGTAATATTTGTTAAAACGCAATGGAGATTCTCTGTGAAGAATCTGCACTTTCCCTCAATGTCCCAATGCAGTACGCATTGATATATGAGTTGACCCCAGTGAAAGTGTCTTTTCAGTCATGTGCAGTAAAATTGGGTGCCACATTGTGCAAAGACCTCACAGCAGTTTTTTTGTTGGCGTGGAGGTGGGAGATATTTAAAATGGATGGATACTTACTGGACAGATTTCTCAGACATAGGCACGCATCCATATTATACAACATATGCCGATGCACTATAGTGGTGTGGGGCTTGGGGTTAAAATGAGCAGCTGATTTATCGCCACCAAGAAAATTAATGAAGGATGACAATTATGAGGAAACACATGGGTAATTTTAACAAGACAAGGAATTTTTCACGAAATTACACGCTTGAATTTATGTCAGTAGTTTTAACGAATTGTCATAAAGAGGAAATGTTCATACAACAAATTACATGACATAATGATCACTGAAGGGATATATGGTTTACATACGTTTAAAAGTAGACGAAGAGAGATAGCTTGAAATACTTAGCTTTCTTGAATTGTGAAGAAAAACATCTTTGAAGTGTCATGTGCTAGTTAGAGGCCGATAATATAATTAGTGAGTAATTTTACACCAGCGAGTACTTCAACGTTGGCCGCTATGAATTGAAACGAAACTCTTCAGGAACTTTTCTATTAATTTAATTCTTCTCCTCGTTTCATATAAAAAAGAATTTCGTGTAGGTTCGCCACTTTCTTTCCTTCTTCTTCTCGGCTGACCAGCTAATTTCTGTAAAAGCAAGGTTTTCACTGGTCAAAAAACGATTTCACATAGGTTGGCGAATTACTTTCCTTTTTCTTCATAGCTCACCGGTCAATTTCTGTGAAGGCAATGTTTTCATTGGTTCAAAGGAAATTTTACGTTCGCGAATTCCTTTCTTCCTTCTTCCTCAGTTTCCCGAATTTGAAGGGAGTGGGTGGAAGAATTTATTATTATTTCGCACTCACTACAGCACATGTACGCACCCCATATGGTGAAAAGGGGAGTGACAGAATGAGAGAGAGAAAGAGAGTGAGTGAGTGTGAAAGAGTGAATGAGTGCGAGAGAGCAAGAGAGGCACAGTGAAAGAGAGAAAGAGTGAAAGAGAGAAATAGAGGTAGAGTGGGAAATAGAGTCCGAGAAAGTAAAAGAGTCAGTGAGAGAGCAAAAGAGAGAGTGAGAGAATGATAGTATAAAAGAATGCGTGGAAGAGAAAGTGAAAGAGAATGAAAGAGTGACAGAGAGTAAGAGAGAGAGAGAGAGAGAGAGAGACAGAATAAGAGAGAGAGACAGAGTAAGAGAGAGAGAGAGATAGTGAAAGAGCTTTTAAAAGAGTGTATCAAAGAGAGAATATGAGAGAGAGAAAGTAAAAAAGAGAGTAAAAGATAGTAAAAGTATGCGTGAAAGTGAGGGTAAAAGAGAGTGATAAATAGAATAAGAAAGGGTGAGAGAGAAATTAAAAGAGAGTGAAAGTGATATTAAAAGAGAGAGAGAGAGCTTGAGAAAAAGAAACTAAGTAAGGGAGATGGTGAAAGAGAGTGAAAGATAGAATAAGAGAGAGAGATAAAGAGTGAGAGAGATGGAAAGAAAATGATGAATTGATGAAAGGCATAAATCTTATTAAAAACAGCCATAGATCATCAGTTTTTGAATGAAAAAGAAAATCAAATATATTTTATTAGGAAGAAATGGGAATAAGTTTTATTAATATTGCCATGTTTATTCATATCGAAATCATTTTCTTTAAATCCATCGTTTTACTTAAGAAAAACAAACCGATTAGTCCAAGAATGAATGATTTCAAAATAAATTTAATCCCAAATATGTATTCAAAATCACGAACTTACTTTAATGAGCGAATCCTTACAAACACTCACCTCACAATGTGTGTCGAATATATAATAATAATAATAATAATAATAATAGCTTGCCCGTCTACTAGGGCGGTAGCCAATCCCTATTACAGACGCTCGCTCTGGCACATTTGTGTTTGTTCAACCACAGGTGGGCTCTGTGGTTTATACTGCAACTATGCTGAGCAAACCTTAGTTACAGTTTCTGGGAGAGAGCATGTTATCTAGCGTGATCAAATTCTCGGTCACAGTAATTACTTATGACATGATGCTAGCACAGCTATCGACGATCCCCAAGGGTTCCGTCTATCCATTTTCACTCACAAGGCTTGCGTCAACCTGTGGTATGGTTTTCAGGCACTTTCCAAAGGTGCTGCACACTGGCATTGTCCCTCATCAGGTTGATATATATATATATATATATATATATATATATATATATATATATATATATATATATATATATATATTGGGAAGTGCCCAATATCATTAATAGTGCTAACATATTCATTTGTATGGATATGACTTTTTCACAAACTCATATCATAGAACAAACATTATTTCCTTTATATACCGTCCCCACAGATAGAATTCGTACAGTGTAAGATCTGATAACCCAGGAGGTGACAGACAATGAACAAGATCTTATTTTTCCACAAATTATAACAATTTAAATTTATACAAAATCTGGAAAACAAAACCAACAAAAAGAAGCATTTAAACAAGAAAAAAAAAAGTTTATTTAATAAAATAACTTTGAATCTTTTCCTATCTAGAAATGTGTTGAATGTTTTTCTCTTTCTTAGCGCTTATATTTATTAAACTTTCGAAATATTCTTTCTTTTTGTAAAACCTTATATATATATATATATATATATATATATATATATATATATATATATATATATATTTCAATAAAGGTACAATCAATTTACAAATTCATGAATTATTCATACATAAAACAAATACAAAGGTTAATGATTAAATGTAATCCGAAAAATGCTATGAGAAATGCGTGTTATAGTTTTGGAACGTGCAGTCGCAACGCTGAGTTTGAATTTAAATTTTAAGGTTAAAGTTCTGCGTTTATGTACAAATTTAGTGATAGAGAATTCTTTTTTACTGGTAAATTTTCCGTCAAAGTAGCATGAACTATATTGTTCAATAATTACAGTAATGTCGCACTTATTATCCAAAAGTTGCACTTGGATCAGTTATTTTAATTTCAATAAAGGATTACAACCTTGTTTTCGCGTGTCCACTTATTACTGAGAGTATAAACAAGAACACAATATTTCATACCTGAGGATGTCTGTAGGAACAGACGAAAGCTTGTAAAATAAAAAGATGTAATGTGACAGAAATTTATAAAACAGGATTTTTTCATTCATAAACAGATTCGGGGTTTTTGTATATTATTGAATTGTTCGCGAAGATGGATTTCTCGCCATTTAATCATTAACCTTTGTATTTGTTTTATGTGTGAATAATTCATGAATATATATATATATATATATATATATATATATATATATATATATATATATATATATATATATATATATTGTGTGTGTGTGTGTTTGTGTATAAATGTGTGTGTATATATATATACACACACACAGAAGTTGTTGCCATTTTATATTTTTAATTTTGCGCATGCGCATTGTTTGTTTTTGATTTAGTCAACTGCACAGTATAGTAGGGTTAGTGAGAAAAAGATCTCCATAGCGCAATTCACTCCGGCAGAAATTTGGAAGCGGCATACTGTGCTGCTTGGCATTCGCGCCGGATGTTCCAATACGAACATTTCAGAGTGTTTTACTGTCAATCTAAGGACAGTGTAGAGGATTCGGAAAGAGTTGGATGATATAATCAGTCAAGATCATGGTGTTTGGAGTGATCACTAGCTATGGCGACTTTATGCCTCTATTCATCTTCCTACAGGGATGTTGGAATTTTTGGGTACCCTGGTGTACTAGTGAGCCAGCCAAAATGAGCTGACTCATTTTATATTTCACCAGTAGAAGGGTTAACGAATCAGAAGGCTCAAAATATTCAATGCGATGTGTATAAAGGCGGCCATGTTTTTCCGAATATTCACTGCCAGCCTTTGATATCGAAGGCTGAAGAATTACGGAAGAGCTGCTGATGGTATTGGCGATATCAGTGAAATATCTGACTCGTGAGTATTAATCTTTAACGTTGTTTCATTGAACAGATTAGGTACTGCACTGTATTCTATATTCATAGACTATGGTGAACATGGTCAACAAGGGACTCAATACGGAAACTTACATCAAGTGTTCTGGGGAGGAGGTAGTATTGCCCTGTGTCAAGAAGGGGGCATCTGGAAGACCCTATGTGTGGCAACAAGAATCTACACCATGCCACACAACGAGAGAACCCAGACATAGCTGTGGGACAATTTCTGCGGCCACATCACACCTTACATCTTAAGTGACAAAGATTTGTCGGATTATTAAATAAAAAAACTACTATTTCTTTAGAAATTGCTTTGTTTACGTTTCGGATACAAAGCTGAGCAGTTATGAACTTTCGAGAGTTTAAAAACCAAGGAGGATGTGTTTCAAAGACAGTATACAACCTTGCTTAATCGGCTAAGCTCTTCGTAGCCATGTCGTTTAAAAGCATGTCGGATCTAACGACGGTTTCATAAGAAAAAGTGGGGCGCAGATTCTCATCTTACCGGAAGGTTATATGAAAAAGAATAAAGGGAAAACTTATCTTAGACGACTCGTTTCGTCCGATGATAGACTTTCTCAAGGCAAATGTAAGGATTTTATTGTGCAGCAAGTATTATACAGTGTTTCAATATAAAATTCTTACATTTGGCCTTTTACAGATATGTTTTAGTTAAACCTGAACATTTCACACACACACACACACACACACACATACATACATACATACATATATATATTACTAAATATACATAATATCTTACATCAATTGCATAATTCCGTGTTTCATGCCGAAGCAATTTTTAAGTGCTGGAATTATTATATTTTTTTTATTTAATAAAGAAAAACAATAAAATAAAAATAAATATAATAATTCCAGAACTTGAAAATTGCTTCGGCGTGAAAAACGGAGTTATGCAATTGATGTAAGGTATTATGTATATTTCTTAATATATATATATATATATATATATTAAATAGCTCTGTTACTTAAGTCTGAGCACTGTTTTTTCTTCACTATAGAGTATTCATATGCATTTGTATATGATCGCTCGACTCGTATACCTACCTACATTTAGCCATTCGAAAGAGGTTATAATAGTTCCAACGAGAGAAAAGTGTGAATATTAAAAAGAAAAGTGTGAATATTAAAAAGAAAAGTGTGTATATTAAGAAGAAAAAAGAAAGAAAAAGCAGTTCAAGAAAGAAATTCGGATTACTAACACAAAAAGAGAATGTCTCATATCGAGAATATTTAACATCGAAAAACATAAAGGAGGAAAAAAACAATCATTTTTAATAATATGTGGAAATCTCCGCCCTTTACCTGAAGACGGTCGCGAGACCAGAAACACGTAAAACACGTAGTAAAATTATGGAAACTAAAGCATAATATTTAAAAAAAAATCTACATTACAACCAAAAACGTTTACAGTATCTCTCTTCTTTTTAATACATATATATATATATATATATATATATATATATATATATATATATATATATATATATATATATATATATATACACGCACGTACGCATGCACACACATTCACACACACACACATACACATATATATGTTGACGTAAAAACAAATTGAAAATTCCATAATATAGTTTTAAGTTGATTAGCTACTATATTTCCATAATGTTCACTCTCTTAACTCTTTAAATATCGAATGTATAACTAATTCTAATTTCTATATTTTTACATTCCCCACCCTGTAACCTCTTTACACCATATTAATTATAATTTATAAACTTTCCCCTACTCTAAGATCGCCCCAACTTTTTTCCATTAATTCTTTATATCCTTTTATCTAAATATTTTTTTCATTTTTAAACGCCTTTTTATTCCTATTTTAATTTTAAATTAATCTTTCATTCTTCATATAACCCCAAATTAATGTCATAAAGGTTAATACTCAGGTTTAATTTTCTAAGACTTCTCTTTAAGACAAATATCTTTTACCCTCTCCTGACCACTGCCTCGTGCCTTTCGTCTGACGAAAACATTGAAATGGATAAATTCTGTATTAGTTTTTCGACTGTTTTTAAGCTTTCACGGTTAAATTTCTGTTTCTGACGCGAACACAGTTCACATCGGAGTTGATAAGATAGACGACTGATATCTTCGTCTGCCAAAATGGGCTATTCCCCATATGAGGTAATTTTGGATTTTACTGTTATTATATATATATATATATATATATATATATATATATATGATACACTTTCATATCTTCTGTGATCCAATGTGAATAAAGTCGATAGTTAATCAATATATAAATATGCAAGAAAATGTTTGGGTTTCCGATGGCAGTTGAGTTTGACAGAAATCAAACTTGTCCTTGAGATAAAAAGCAATGCAGGGAATCAATTTAAAAAATATCTGAACATGAAGAAACATTACAACGCTATTCTGAGAAGAGCGCTCCCAAACTATAAAAATTGGGAGGAACGAGAAAGAGAGAGAGAGAGAGTAAGATATCAGCAGAGAGAGCAAAAAATAATAGAAGCTCCTTCCGACACACACACACACACACATATATATATACATACATATATATATATATATATATATATATATATATATATATATATATATATATATATATATCATGAAAGTATTATTTATAGAAAAAGCACAAGGAAACAAACATTACAGCGGTGGGAAATTGACCAAAGTCGAGTTGCCAGGTCTGATGATTTCATTTAAGCAAGAAACACATTTTCTCTGCAGTTACTAATGTGTGTGAAAGGATATAAAATAAACATTATTGAGGAGAGAGAAGAAGAAAAAGCATGGATTAAGAAGACAGAACATAGTGTTGACATTGCATTTAAATCTTCGATGATCAAGCTTGACTGGAAACCAGTAAGCCGGTAGAGAATTCCACAAGGTGGAAGTACGAGAGAGGGAACTATTAGCGTAGAACTTACGGTTACATCTAGCCTTTTCAACTGTAAAATGATGAGATCTTGTCGTCACTTTAGTACTGCGACATTCATAGTGTTTAGGTACCGTAGACAAGTGTTCATTAGAACAATTACCATGAAAGTATTTAAAGAAAAAAGCATAGATAAACAAACATTACGGCTGTGGGAAAGTGACTAAAACCGAAGTACCAGGTCAGGACCAATAAAATTGCAGATTCTTCTTTGGATTTTATCAAGGATTTCTAAATATATAGTAGGAACAGACCGGATGCTGAAGCAATAGTCTAAGAATGGACTTGTAAATATGTACGATAGATTCTGGCGATAAAATTGTCAAGGGCGCCACAAAGAACCAAATTTCCTAACAGAAGACCTAGCAATTGATTCGATATAATCAATCCGCGAATTGATTATATCGAATCATCTAAGCGGAAAAATGTAAGCTCGACAAGGCGTAACGAGTTACTCTCCAGGAGGTTAGCATCAGCCATAGTGATGTAAGATTTTCGTTGTGAAAGCGTTAAAATTAACGAGCCATTTCTTGGCCCAGGTAAAAGATTCTGCGTTAACTCATTTTTTTAGATCAGCTGCCAGTTTGACTTCACCGAACCGAGGTATTTAGCCGGTTGTGAGTGATGGTCCCCAAGTCTTTGATAAGGTTTCCGTCTAGAAGAAGAAAAAAATCCCCATGTAACAGCCAGCCTCAGTGCTAATCCAGATATCTTCCACTTGTTTGCCTCTTAGCGCCATTGGTGTGAATCTTTGCGATGCTGTGCAAGCTATACGTGACTATAATGTCAGCACGGGCATTTCTGACATCTTAGTAGCTATTGTTGTAGATGTGCGGGTGGTGTAAAGACTTGCAGGTCGGAACGAGAAATCGGGGAGCAGAGTTCGAATTCCAGTCGTTTATTACATTCATTATCGCGCAAATACTCTTGGGAGAGATATGAACCTATCTCTTCAGCTATAAGTTAAATAATAGGGCAGCCCGAGCTCGTTAACCTTGGTTGGTAAAGGAGAAAGAAAACTCTATATTCCCAAAACACGGAGAACGAATCGACAGCCATCATGTATGTATGTATGTGGCATTCGTCGGTCTCGACTGACGTTGAATTTGCTTCCAAAGAGTTATGCCTCAGCTGCTGATGGCGGTGCAGCATCTATTATGGCTGTACAGGCCCACACGGGAGTAGCAGTCTTGATTACAACGAATACATGTGAAGACGCTTCCCCACCCAACCGATATTGCCTTGTTGTTTCTTTCCATCGAGCACACTTTTCTCCAAGCCTTCGTTTCTCCTCTCCTCGCTCCAGCAATCTGTGTAAATAAATCGCGTCTCCACTTTCTCACTTCTCGACATCATGTTCCTTTTGCAGACGTTGTTGAAGCTAAGATGACGTTGCTAGTTCACCGTAAAGAAGGACTTTCGGAATCCTTCTATTCGGCATACGGTGTACATATCCAAGCCAGCGGACCTGCATATATCTATGTATCTATGTATATAAAATGAATGCCAAAGGTTAGCTCTATTATTCTTCATTCTGTGGAGTATTATTTCAGAAAGGCAAGTGATACTTTGAATAGAATCGTGTTGAGCATAAAAAATTGTTTGTTTAGCGACATATCAACTCCTTATGGGTCATTTAATCCGGATCTTTAAATTTTCTTGGGAGCATTAGTAATTTAAAGTATTGCTGGTAATTTTGAAAAAAGATTTTACAAAAATATATTGTTTTTATTTTTAATGTTGCAAAAATATGTTGCTGGTAATTTTTAATTTTTACAAAAATGTAATACCGGTAAGTTTTTTTTTTTTTTTTTTTTTTTTTTTTTGCAGGTAATTTTTATTTATTTTACAAAAATGTATTGCTGGTAATATTTTTTACTATGAAAATGCATTATTCGTATTTTTTATATAAAATGTATTTTTATACTTTCATAGTGTTTTGAACCCAGTTTTGAGGGTTAATTATTTGCCCATAGCTGGGATCCTAACAGATGCTACCACCCCGGGTCAGGGTGGACCTGCGAACAACAACAATTAAATGATGGTTCCACACTCCCATAACTGAGGATCAATTAAGCGATGGCATTAATTATAATCAAGTCACAGCTGTCATATATCTGGTTAAATATAAGGTTACACGTATTTTGCCTGTATATTGTGTTAGGAAAGCATGGCCGATTTGTTAGAAAGGTAACTTTTTAACCATAACACCTAGGTTCGAATCTCACTATGAGAAAAAAAAAAAGAAAGAAAGAAAGAGGAGGATAACAGATGAAAGAAAGACAGGCAGAAAGAGAAGGATAATAGAAGCAAGAAAGAGGACGACAATAGTAGAAAGAAAGAAAGGAAAGGATAACAGAAGAAAGAAAAAAGAAAAAGACGAAAGAAAGAAAGACAGAAAGAAACGTATGACAGAAGAAAGAAAGAAAGAAAGAAAGAAAGAAAGAAAGAAAAGTATAACAGAAAAGAAGAAAGTGAAGGATAATAGAAGAAAGAAAGAAAGAAAGAAAGGAAGAAATAGAAGGATAATAGAAGAAAGAAAGAAAGAAAGAAAGGAAAGGATAACAAAAGAAAGAAAAAAGAAAAAGAGGAAAGAAAGAAGAAAGGAACGGATAACAGAAGAAAGAAAGAAAGACAGAAAGAAAAGGATAACAGAAGAAAGGAAGAAAGAGAAGGATAATAGAAGAAAGGAAGGAAGAAAGAGAAGGATAATAGAAGAAAGAAAGAAAGAAAGAGGAGGAGGATAATAGAGGAAAGAAAGAAAGAAAGAAAGGAAAAGATAACAGAAGAAAGAAAAAAGAAAAAGACAAAAGAAAGAAAGAAGAAAGAAACGGATAACAGAAGAAAGAAAGACAGCAAGAAAAGGATAACAGAAAAAAGGACGAATGAGAAGGATAATAGAAGAAAGAAAGCAAGAAAGAAAGAAAGAAAGGAAAGTATAACAGAAAAAAGAAAAAGAAAAAGACGAAAGAAAGAAAAAGAAAGAAACGGATAACAGAAGAATGAAAGACAGAAAGAAAAGGATAACAAAAGAAAGGAAGAAAGAGAAGGACAATAGAAGAAAGAAAGAAAGAAAGAAAGAAAGAAAGAAAGGAAGAAAGAGAAGGATTAATAGAAGAAAGAAAGAGCTTTGTGATTATATTAGCCTGGGTGTTGGAAAGTACTTGAAAACTACATTACAGGTTGACCCAACGTTGCGAGTGAAATTGGGTAGAGGGAACTGTCCAGAAGCCGTTGTTGGTTTATGCTAGCAAGAATTCATAATTCATCGTGACAGAGACTTGTTTATTTGGTGATTATGCGCTCTTTTCCTGAAATTATATCTACGGCCCATTCAGTATATTTGAAGTATAAACCCCGTGTAGGCTCTGCGGTTTTTGAACAAACACAAATTTGCCTAAGTAGGCGACTGCATTGATGATTATCCAGCAATCACAGAAGACGAGCATATTCGGAAATTACACCCTTGTGTAAATTAATTAAAACAACCGCTTTATTTTCCTTTCTTTCACCATACGGTCAGTTTTAGGCCCACTGGAATGACAGGGTGTAATCGATTTCCATTTTTTCCTCAGATTAGGTCATTTGCAGTGATGTGCATTAATGTGAATCTATTTTCAAAGTGTATGATGAAATTTGTTTGGCCTAGAAAAATTGAAAGATTTTATCACGCCCAGACACTATTGTCTCGACTGTCGATTAGTTGTCCTACGGCCATTGCCTGCGATGGACATTACTCCAAGAACGCGTACGAAAATTGTAACACTGCAAAAATACAATCGCAAGCATTAGCAGTGAGCAAATAAAAGTACTGGCTCGGAAACTCTCCTGATTAAAATGCAATCAAGAATCTGTTGTCAATCCGCAAGGAAAGACCTCGTGGAATGGACATACGAAGTACTAACATGTGCACTGAGTCATGTTTCATTAGAAAAATACGAAAGAAAAGTAAATAAATAACGGAATTATTCGTTTTGATTTAATTAATTTGCACAAAGGTGTATGTATATTCATCTTGTTGAAGAATTTGTAAACACTCTCATTGATTGATTGGTTGGTTTTTACGGCTTATCAACCCTTTATAAATTATTTAAAGCCAGAAAATATTTTTAGATTATACGAATATTTTTTAGACAATAATGATTTCTTGATACAAGTCTTTCCAATTAACCCATAACGAATCCAACAGATATCCGAACACGGCTCTCCGATTAACCATTCTAAGCCATTATCCATTACACCACCTGCACATTCAAGCTTACTGCACCTGGTATTCTCCAGGGGTCACTCCAAGCTGAAACGTGCTGGTAATAGAGATGACGTCAACCCTCCTTCCGAGAAGGTGCCCCTCTCGTGTGATAAATGCGGCTGCGTGTGCTTCTCGCGGAAAGGTCTCCTCAACCTCAAACGTGGGCGGAGAAACACTCCCATCTACCAATATTAAACCTTGAAAGACTTTTCATACATCATTCGCGACAAAGTGTGTAGATCAGACGGTGAAGTCACTCAGCATCCAGATATTCGGGTTGCTGTCGGAAAACACGCTTGGAATGTGGAATGCCTTGCAGGTCATGTACAGGTAATTTATGTGCCTTTTAAGACATCACCAACGACATGGAAATCATTCCGAAAATGTTCGTTTAGATGGTATGAATTTTAGAGGTGGTCGTACTCTGTCACGAGTTGACTTCCATTATGTACGTAGCAGCGGCCGTGATAGTCTCGATAGAGAATTAACATTGGCTAATTTTAAAATTTATTAATTTTATCATGTTTTAAAGTTAATGAATATTTTAAGCCATCAATTTTAGTGAGATGAAGATCAATGACTTTCCAATCGTTGTGTTCGTGTGCGTATGTGCGTGCATACATATACTTATTTTGAACAGGTTTTCAAATATGTGTAAATGAACACACACACATTCACACGCACACACACTTTTGGAAATAATTTTTCTATGAAATTGTAATCTGAAATAAAAATGAATTCAATTGAATGGGCTGATAATTTGTCTCCTTTATTTTATTTATTTTTAGTTTTTTTTTTTTTTTTGGAAGTTTGTAGATTCCAATTTCCAATTTCTTACTTTTGTTTTATTTAATTCATTTTATTTTTTCTGCTAATGTTGGGTAAAAAGAAAATTGCAGAAACTTCTAAATTTGTCGATTTGGTAGCATCAATATTGAAAGTAATTCTTACTTTATTAAATTCTTCAAATATTTGTCTCCCCCCACCACCTCTATGAAAAATTAAAAACAATCATAAATAAATAAAAATAAGTTAGTATTTTTAATACCCTCGGTTAGATAATAACTAAGGAGACTTTCTTCTTCTTCTTCTTCTTCTTCTTCTTCTTCTTCTTCTTCTACTTCTTCTTCTTCTTCTTCTTCTTCACCTTCTCCTCTTTCTTCACCTACTCCTTCTTCTTCACCTCCTCCTCCTTCAACTTCACCACCACGCCCTTCTTCACCACCACCACCACCTCCTTCTTCACCACCACCTCCTTCTTCAAATCCTCCCCCTCCTCCTTCTTGTTCACTTCCTCCTCTTCCTCCTCCCCCTTTTTCTTCAGGCGATCATGACTCTCAACAATTTCTTGTCCTTTGTAGCTTTTAATAATTTATTCCATTTTGTTATCTCCCCTAAACCTCGCTTCGTCATTCATTTATTGAAGCACGTAAATCATGCGTTGTTTTCTTCTGTCACTCCTGCCTTCACGGTTTATGGCCACATCACCGGTTCCCATATGATCGTCGAAGTTAATCAACGTCGAGCCTGGTCAGTACTTATATTAGTGGTCCCTTGGGCATACCAAGTGCCGTAAGTTTGGATTTAAGGGTAGTGTAATGGATAATAGTTCGGAATTGTTAATCGTCTTCCAGTTCGAGTCGGGTTCGTTATATCCACTTACGCACAAATACCATTGGGAATAATCCACCTCTTTTTTTAAGTAGGAACCTAACCTATTATATATATAAAACTTTTTTTTACATATAAAACTCCCTTTTCGGCCCTATTTTAGTTTCAAATTAACATCTCATTTTTCATATAACCCCAATTTAATGTCATTAAGGGTAATATCCGGGTTTAATTTTATAAAACCTCTTCCCTTTAAAACTAATACTTTCCAACCTCCCCTAACCACCGTCTCGTACATTTCGTCTGACTGAGACATCGAAATGGACAAATTCTGTATCAATTTTTCGACAGCTGTCAAAGTTAAATTTTTAATTCCAACGAACTCAGTCTGTATATCGGGGTTGAATAAGACTGACATAGTTTTCCTCGGTTGAAATAGATCTATACCCACCCCATATGAGATCATTTTGGATTTTGTTGTGTAATACTATATATATATATATATATATATATATATATATATATATATATATATATATATACAGATAGATAGATAGATAGATAGATAGATAGATAGATAGTTTATGAAAAACTAGGTAATCCGTATGGGTAACCTAAGGAGGTAAAAATCCAGAGAGCTCAGTGTAAATCCAGAGCAAATAATTTAAATAAAAACAGACTACTTTAAGGTTCCTTGTAATAAATTATTTCACCACAGCCCTTTTTAAAGGACTTACGGATCATCAGACTTTACTTCCAAACATATATATATATATATATATATATATATATATATATATATATATAACCAAATGAAATGAGAACGAATCAAATATACATTCAAACGTTCACAGCATTAATTTCAAAATAGTGCTCAATACAATTTCTTTTTAGAAGAGACCATATCATACATCTTTCTTTCTTTCTTTCTTTCTTTTTACTTTTTTTCGCGGGAAAAGAGGTTATTTCTGCGCAAATGTTAAAAATTGTAATAAACAGCATTTACTACCGCCTGATGAGATGCGATGATATCCATCGAAACATGAATGCATTAATGTAGCGTTTTTACATATGTTCGAATTTAATATCCTTTAATAAAGAATAAAAAAAAGTATATATATATATATATATATATATATATAGATAGATAGATAGATAGATAGATAGATAGATAGATAGCGCGCTTGCGCGCGAGAGAGAGAGAGAGGGAGAGCGAGATAGAGAAAGAATGTTCAAATGGATACAGTTTAAAAATCTTTTCTCGGAATGTAAGCAGTGGTTTGTTTTATTCTTGAGACAAAAGGTAAATAATGATTCGATTTATACTTGAGACAGAAGGTAAATATTGGTACGAAATTACTTTTGAGACAAAATGTAAATAATGGTTTAGTTCATACTTGAGACAAAAGGTAAACTTTGGTACAGATTTATACCTGAGACAAAAGGTAAATAATTGTTCATTTTATACCTGAGACAAATTCGGTTTATACTTGAGACAAAAGGTAAAAATTGATTCGGTTTATACTTGTGCCAAAAGGCAATATGTACGTGTGCTTTCTGCGTTTCATGAGAAGGTTAACGATGCCAGTCGAAACTGAAGAGGCACTATTTCGATAAAACGAATCGCAGGTTATATTGACTCGTCTTAATGAAGAATCACTGGTATCGCTGTATAAGTTTGAAACGGAACTATTTAGGAGTGAACGGGGGACCAAGAATTGAATACCATATTAAATATATCATTTGTTGGAATAACAATTTAATGGTAATAGTATCTATTTCACCTTATAGACACATTCGTCAGTCAGTGACCGAACAGCCAGCGTTCCTGCCAGTTGAAATTTACAAAAATCTATCACTTAAAGCAATATTTCATGAAAATAGGCTTCTCACCTCGACTAACTCCCGTCCTCGTTATGACGATAAACTACATCCTCGTCCAGGGTAAGACTATAAACTACGTCCAACGGCAAGGCTTCTGGTCAGGCGGTTTTGAGGAGCGTGGAACCACTTCTTAATTGCTGGTGTTCCTAGGTCCACATCCGGAGTAGTGGCAACTGTTAGGGTCCCAACTGTGGGCAAATAGTTAACCCCCAAACTGGAGTCAAAACACTATAAATGTGTAAAAATAGGTTTTAATACCAGCAATACATTTTTGTAAAAAATTATTACCAGCAATCCATTATTACCAGCAATCCATTATTACCAGCAATCCATTTTTGCGGAAAAACCAATATTACCAACAATACATTATAATCAGCAATAAATGTTTGAAGAAAAAAATTACCAGCAATGCATTTTTGAAGGAAAAAAATATTATCATCAATAAAAAATCTCTCGCATTAAATAACCCATTGATGTTGATATGCCGTAGAAGAAAACAAACCTAAAAATCTTGTCGGTATTAAATAACCCATGGAGGTGTTGATATGCCGTAAACCAAACCAAACCAATTGATTAACTCCACTCAATGTTGCTTTTTTTTAATGTTTACTTTATTTGTGCTCTGTGGCACATCGTTATGGCGTGTTAACTACAAGAGAAGACCTGCATTTCTCTTGTAAGGAGACCACAGTTGTTTTCCCTTGGGTTGAGCTGATGGGAGTTCGGCTCTTTTAAAAAGGAGAACTCTTCTGTCCCTTTAGTTTTTGCTTCCATTTTTTTTTTTTGAGCAATGGCTTCTTTACCTTCCCGACCACCAAGGCGTCAACATACGTGGAAACCGGTCAACATTTGCACGGCCTAACGAAAGAAAAAAGTAATTTCTATTCACTTATCTGCGGGCGATCAAAGGCCATAAAGTTGGTATGTTATTTCTTTGTTCTCGTTCTGTAAACATCCTCGTTCCTTTGGACAGTATGAACAATCATTTGTTTTGGGGCATATGTAAATCTTTTTAATATATGTGTAGGGGTTGGTACTACATATATTTAGCTTTTGACTTGGAAAGGCGTGATTAAGGACATGCGTGGACGCAATGCAATTTATATTTGACGTAAAATAGCACATAGTATAAATTACAAGACAGAACGTAATGATTCAAAACATAACAATGGAATTTATTCGTGTTGATGTACATGCATATAAGCTGAAGGTTTGAATGCCTCTTAGATTTGGAAATATTTGTACCGGAGCTCATAAAAATGAAGTAATTAGTAAACTGTAGTTTAGAAGAATAAAGTTCCTGTTGCATGTTAGAAATTGTGTATTGGATAAAGTTGGTAAGAGTTCAGAAGAGTTAAGAGTTCGTACTTCCGTGAATTGGTAACGTTCTTTAACGTCTCTCCGCATGGTCAAGACGGGAGCTCTTGAAGATTACATCTTGGCAGCAAGGAGAAAGGTGAATGAGAAAAGAGAGAGAGAGAGAGAGAGAGAGAGAGAGAGAGAGAGAGAGAGAGAGAGAGAGAGAGAGAGAGAGAGAGAGAGAGAGAGAGAGAGAGAGAGAGAGAGAGAGAGAGAGAGCTTACACGTGTTTTGTTTATATAAGATGGTGTATCACGTGGCTAGATCAAACATTAGTGAGCGGGAAATTTCATTCCTTGCGTGCAGGATATCTGATTGCTCGGAATTGACCAATCAGCGAGCTAGTTTTGAGGAGATTAACCAATGAATGCTCGTCGCATGATCTGTGTGTATGCGATGATAATTACTACAGGGGAAGAGTGCATTTTCCCGCAGGGGGCGGGTAACTGGCAAATGTGAAAGATTCCACATATGTATGTAAGTTGTTTGCCTTATTAAATGTTTTGTTTGTTACGGTCGTGTATCTCGTCTTTTTGTATTCGCATTCAGTGTTATTGTATCAATGGCTACGCTAATGCTAATATTAGTATCGGTGTGCTACTGGAAGGCTAAGACACATAATTCTTCCTAACAGAAAATAGTCGGTAAGCTATGACTGGCTGAAAACCAATACTGATACCCTCATTCAATCACCGAAATAACTGACGCGACCCTTGTACACACGATTTTGAATTTGTTTTTGATACTTTGATTTGAAGATAGATAGGTCAATACCACTCACTTCATTCAGTAATCCTTGGCGTTTTTGGTTTGTATTAGGAGAACATTTAGTAAGCAAAATTCTGTTTAAATTTTTCCTTCCGAATTTCAATTAAAATCAAACCAAACTAAATCAAACAAAACCAATTCATATCTCATTCAAATCACGAGTCTTAGTCCCTGATATTAACCAGTGACAGTAATTTAGACCTTTGTTTTTAAAACTCTTCAAAGTCTTGTTTTCCGTCGAGGAAGTTGTTAAAAGTTAGTTATTGTATTTCGAGAACAACTTTTCCCATTCATAGAAACGTGGATGGTTTTATATAAATATTCATAACACATCCGTCCGTCTGACATTAGCGTTGAGATATGCGTCTATTCGCCAAAACGCGCTCGCGCGAACAGAGAAGCATATTGATGCGCAACGTGCTCTTTATATCTAAAGATGATTTCCAAGCTAGTTTCGTAAGAACAGTGTGTTTAAAAATTGGGGCTCTCTGCCAGACGGCTGTAAATAGAATAAATGTTTAGTTTACAAGGGTTGTTTGTCGGTAAGCGGGAGAAATTTTCAAATCGGCAAGACTTGAAGTCAAGAACGCAATTATACATAAATTTTCACTGTATTATTTTTCTGTTTCTACAATCTCAATTTAATCTGTTTACTCGTACGCACACACGCTCTCGTGGTACATGTGTTTACACACACACACACACACACACACACACACACACACACACACACACACATTTAAGTATTTAGGCAAAAATCCTTCTTGCATGCACATTTCATTGAAAACGACAGACAAGATGCTTTTAGTTAGTTTTTTTATACAATTTCTCATGCGATCTAATAATTTTTTTCTTTTCAGATGATAAATTATATAAAACTGTCCGAATGTATCCTAAATAAAATAATAAAATAATAAAATATTAGTATCATCCGAAAAGAAATAAATGATTAGATCGCATGAGAAATTGTATAAAAAAAACTAAATAAAAGCACCTTGTCTGTCGTTTTCAATGATATATATATATATATATATATATATATATATATATATATATATATATATATATATATATATATATATATATTTGTGTGTGTGTGTGTTCAAAATTACAGACATTTTGAATCAATTTATTTTATTGATCCGATAAGGAATAAATTACACCAGAAATTGTCCAAAACTCATTTTGGAAGAAATTTCTTTTGAAATGAACTTTGGACATTTTCTGACGAAATTTCCTCCCTATCTGAGAAGGATTATTCGTAACTTGGAAACGTCGATCAATAAAATTAATCGACACAAAATTTCTGTTGTCTTTAATAACATTTGTCTTAAAGAGCATTTGCTGTCTGCATAAACAGAATGATATATATATATAT
>OZ010592.1:28031142-28123642 GCA_963932145.1 Acanthosepion lycidas | reverse complement strand
TTACAATCCTTCATCTCAGAAGTATAGACAGACCTTTATTGAAATGTATTTAACTGACCGACAGTCAATCTGAAGGGAAACAACATAAAAAGTATTTATTGATATGTCAACATTTTGATAGCAATTTTCTTGTATTGTTCAGAAGAAAACAGTATTACAACAGTGAATTGCATTTTGATAGTTATTCTGTTTTGTTCTTGACAAGAAAACAGATTTGCTCTCAACATCTAGACATGTTAATAAGTACCTTTTATGTATTTGCCTCCTGATTGGTCAGTTAAGATTATGCATTTGCGGAAAAGTTGAGTTTATATTTGTCCAAAAGTTATTGTGTTGTAAATAACACTTGAAGGAATTTGGTTGTATTTTACAACGGTTTTTATTAATCGTGCTCTCATTTTTAACAATATAGAGTAAATAAATAATGATTTCCCAACTCCAAGATTCTCAGAAGTAAATCTGTACTTCAGGGAGAAAACTGATCAATTGAATAGTATATCTAGTTAAAGCTAGTAATAGCAGTGGTAATGTTAGCCCTTTCTTTATAAGGAAATACATTACATACTCGGGGATTAACCCTCATTGTTTGCCAAGACGTCGTGGCAGTGTTTAAGGACTATAAAAGAACGAACATAATCTTCCTCTTTCGTGTTTTTTTGCTACATGATGTATCAGAGTTGATCCCGCTGGGGATAATATACCACCTCTTTCAGCGGCTGACGACTGAACTTTTACACACACATACATACACGCACACACACGCACGCACACAAACACATACACACACAAGAGCTCGCGCTCACGCACACGCACACACGCATATTTCCTAATAGCTAAAGTTTTCCTTTTCGTTTTGGCCACGTGAATACTATAACAAGGTAACTTGTTATCGGCAGATATTGTAGATTTTAAATTTCGAGGAGACAATTTGGAAGGGATTGGTGTGTGTACATTATTCTAATCTACATTAATTTTCCCAAGCAGGTATATTTGTCGATAGGCCAGGTGTGGCTTCGAATTGGACAGGTCAGAGCACATGCTTTTGATTTTCGTTTCTGACGGATATGTCAGCCGAATATGTTTTGGAGCAATAGCTCTGAATGAAATGGTGTCAAATCAAAACATAGGATTTGGTCTTTTAACCCCAACTTTAAACAATGGAAAAGTGAGTTATTTTGGTGTGTGAACAGTTTGATATGTGAGCGGAGAATTATGTATAAATTCAGCTCGATTTTGAAGATACAGAGGGACGCCATACAGACGAGTTGTCAGACACACCCGCTGTTGCACACACGCGCGAGGAAAGGATCGAATAGTCACTTGAATTTCTGATTGAACCTTGCTGAATACATACATCGAAATTTCAAGTTGCCGCATTCTAATCTTTTTGTATTAATAGATGCCAAATATATTCGATTGTAAATTATTTGATTCGTTAAATCGTCTATATTTAGCCAAACTGGCATTATTATTTCTTCAGTGAGAGCTTGACTTTATTTTCAGTCGTCAACAAGAAGTTTACCACGGCTTATTGACTAAAAGAAGAAAGACAGCTTTCTGCGTCAGTAAGAATCATAACACGTGTAGAGCCAGGATTGGACGATCGACGACTTGTACTGGCACCAATCCCTAAACCATTTCGGAAGCTGTATAATTATCTTACCCAATAGCTGTGCGAAGAGAGAGTAATCGGAACAAGTAGGGGTCCGAACTGAACGGCTACACGTCGAGAGAAAGCTAGACTAGATCAACGGGGGAATAGGAGACGTGTACGGGAAGAGAGAGGAGGGTTATACACTTATATTTTCTTACTTTTCTTAATTCTTTGTTAGTTAAATAAAAATACATGACAATATCTATGTTGAGATTTCTTTCATTTACTTTTACCTCTACAAATGATGACAAACCGACATTAACATGCGACAAATTTGGTTGTTGCTGATTTTAGTTCAGCTATCAGTATCCGCGACACATGAGAAACTTTTATTTATGACTTCAACTAAAATTAAATTTCTTTTTTTTATGTTCGTTTGTTCGACACCCGTCCGTCTTGGGAGACGATGGAGTAGCCTAACGATGTCTTGCGAAGTCGATGGAGTGTCCTCTCCAGTGCGCCACGAGCCTGGGCGGGATGTATGGAGAACTAGAGCTTCCCGGATGTCTAGTTCCCCCTCTCGGCCTTGCTAGAAGAGTCCAAAGGAGAGGGTGAAGCAATACAGTTTGGTACCAGCACGGCTGCAGGTGTTGCCGGAAGGTAGCACAGAGTGCCGTCCATCCGCCTTAGGGGCTCCAATCCGGATTTGTGTAGGGCTTACTCCTTAGCCTTTTCTTCTCCCGAAGATTTCCACAAGCGTTGGAGCTATTTAACCCATAGCTGGAGTTTGGTTCATGGGCAGCAGGGCGTGTCTACACACCGGTGGGCCTGCATGCCGCATGTTAAGGGGGTTAAACTCCTTTCCTGACCCCTGTAGTTTAGCCCGAGTCCGCAAGGTGCTTGGTTGTCATGCGTCGCCACGAGCAGGCACTACATAAGGTTTTCTGATGAAGAAGCTATATACTGGCAGGGGAAGACTTACGCACTCGGCTCTCCTTTTCAAATTGCTGCTAGCCAGTGGCGGTAACTGAAAGCGAGAAGCCACAAGCACTACCACTACAGACTACCGCACTAGACGCATCACAACAGCCGTTAAAGACCTTATTACATGACATAATCTAATATAAAATGTTCGATTACGCATTGGATTATTTAACCGTCAGAAAAAGGAATCTGTATAAAAACCTTAATTAAATATTGTAATTATCTATTTATTGCTTATCAAATATTAGACATATTATTGTAATATTCAAAATTGCTGATTTTATTTTATGGGAAAACATGTTAATTTATCTGATTGGAAGAAATGTTGCCGCGATTTCTAAATAAATTTAATATTCTAGAAACCGCGAGACAACCATATATTAATTCATTTTAATTAATTAATTTTTAATTTTATTTAATTTCATCATTCTTTAATTTTACTTTTTAAATTGTAACCAATTTATATATTTATTTAATTTAGTTATGTATTTTTTATTAGTAGGCGTCCGTTTATCTCTCAAGTTTAAAGTAGCAATTATCTTTGGTGAAAATTCAGTCCTTTGCTGGTGAAAATGGAGTGACCTTAGCTGGAGGTCGTACGCTGCCCAGATCCCCCCCCCACATCTTCGATTGTATCGAAAAGATTCAAAGAAATACAGAGCAATACCTTTGTGGAGGGCTTGGCTACAGGCGTTGCCGGAAAGTTGTCACTTCCATAACTTTTTCCATGTTTGGCTATGAACGCAAGGCAGCGGAGATTTAAAATCAGGGTTTTCCTCCCCCGTGAAGGACTACCTTCCTGGACTGTCGAGCTCCATCTGTCCCAAACAGCTGGTCATGAGGCGTCAGTTTTCCGCCTTTGTTCATCCTTAGGATTGGAGTTGGACTTAGTTGTCAGAGGCTATTTGAGACGCATTCTCCGAAAGCATTTTATAGGCAGTGGGAGCTTGTCTCCAATCTCACGCCCGGCTATAACAACATTTGGAACATAATGTACGTATATAAACATTATATGTATTACCCTCCCCCACCAAAAGTTAACTTTTTAAAAAATATATAAACTTTAGGTAAGAACAATCACTAGAAAGAGAGACAAATTTCAAAATAGTAGATAAATAAACAAACACAAATATCGAAAAGTTTGTTAAATTTTGAAAAAGATAGCAGTAGCAACATGAAAATATATATTGGGATTTAAGTCTAAAATAATCAGAGATTATAAAGTCTTTATTTAACATACAATAAACTGATTTATATTGGCTTTTTGACGGTACTACCACTCAAGTATCATTTGATAAATAATGTACGACAGTAGGAAATGCAAAGTTGATAAATATGTCTTTAGGTAAGCAAAAAACAGAAAGTAAAAATAAAACAAACGATCTTCAGGTTAGTTGTACAAAAACAAATAAGGTAATCGAGAAGAAAGTACAAGAAGACAATTCATGGTTATCAGCAAATGGGTAAGTCCAAAATTCAAATTACAGATCGGGGATACTAAAATCAAGCAGGTTCAAAAATTTAAACATCTGGGAAGTGTTCTAACAGAGGACGAAAAGTGAGACACTGAGATTCAAAGACGTATTGGGATGGCCAAAGTTGCATTCCAAAAGCTAAGCAGAGTATCAAGAGACAAAAATAATTTACAATCACTCCTTTATGAAGGACCGTTACACTCAGCTAAGCAATCCTCCGTACTCTGGGCACTATACCAGGAATGAAAATTCGCTGGCGACAAAGAAAAGAGTACTTAACTATTACATGATATCTGTCCTCCTCTATGGCAGCGAATGCTGGACAATCTCCTCAAAGATGAAGAAGAGACTTGAAGCAACAAAAATGTGGTTCTACAGATAGTGGGGATACTATGGACCGAAACTCTGAGCAACAACGTGGTTTGGGAAAAAATGGAAACGAAAAGGAACCTTATAATTAAGGAAGAGGCAGTTGGATTTTCTGCGGCGACTGATGAGGAAAGAGAGCTTGGTGAACTTGATACTCACGGGACAGATTGAAGGAATGAAGGGCAGAGGAAGGTAGCGTATAAAATACTTGTTGGGCTTGAGCAAATGGATGGCAGAACAGGGTTTGGAGGAGATAACAAAGAGACAAAATTTATTAAGAGATGCAAGGGACATAAAGATGAGGAAAAAAAACAGCACATAAAAGGAAAATGTAGAAAAATCCGGTAACTGTAGAAAAAGTTGAATGAAATAATAAAAATAAACGATACATATATAATTTAAAATAAATATAATAATCATAATATATATATATATATATAATTGATATGCCCCGGAAAGGGATATATTTGAACGAATTGGCTAAGTGGTTTTGGCTACTATAACCAAGTAGAATACGGTAGCAGTAATCGACTGGTACGCGTCGTAGTCGCAGCTAAGAAGTGTAGAACAATGGCGTAGTCCAATGGGCGTCGTTATAGACTTAGCTCTCAGACTAAAGCTTTTTGACTCACCTACACGTCCATCGTTATTTATGACGGACACCAGCCAATCATATTCCAGTGAGGGGCAATACAGGTGTACGCATATTCCATTATATCAATAATAAATGAAATAAAATTAATAATTGCAAATTATATTAAATTATTATGTTATTTTTAAACAATATTTACGTTTTTTAGTTAAAAATGCGTAAGATTTTTTGAGTTTCATCAATCAAAATGACCCATCTTGGGGTTCAGAATGCCAATTATTTTTTAATTACTATTTTATATATATATATATATATATATATATATATATATATATATATACATAGTGGGGGAAATAAATATTCGTACACTTGAAAAATTGTATTTTTATAAATGTAAAAGCCTTAAATAAAACAGATTTCGGCACATTTTATGCATAAAGACACATACCATTAAAAAATAATAATAAACTTAATTAATTGTTATTCTAACAGAAATTAATGCATTTTTTAAATTCTAACTGCTGAAAAAAGTATTCGTACAAATCAATTATTAGAATAAAATAATCAATTAATTATAAAAAAAAGTATATTCTAGAATGTTCCAGTAATGTTATCAGTAATTATAGTTAACGCTATTAGCCATTATCAGACCATTCTGCAATTTCTAGTCTTACGATAAGGTTCTAATAAAGCCTAAATGTAAAGCATTGACTATTTCACAAAAACAACACATTTTGTCTCTTTGGAAAGATGGGAACAGTTACAGAACGATTTCTAACAACCTGAATATTCTTTTTACTACAATTGCTTCGTTCATAAAGTCCGTGTGCACTTTAAAACATTTGTAACTTTATTTGCATTTGCGCTAGAAATAATTTGTAAAAAGGATTAGAAAGAAGTAAATCTATATATTTTTAAGATTTATTGAAATTTTATTTAAGTTTCCACATGTCCTTCATCATTAACAATACAAAGGGTAATACGATTTTGCAGTTCACGGAAAACATTTGCCAACTGATTTACAGTAATGCCTGAAATTCACATTAGCTATACTTAAAACTAGGTACATTAAACTTTATAACATTTTTTACAGATTATTTCTATCGCAAATACAAATAAAGTTATAAATTTTTTAAAGTGCACACAAACTTTATGCACACCCTATATATATATATATATATATATATATATATATATATATATATATATATATATATATATATATATATAATGTTTTTATACCCGTGTATTATTTTTGTTACAGACGATCGTGTCTAGTCGATATCTTTATTAGGTGATGCACTTATCGTCTCGATTAATGTTTTCGATTGATTACAGCTGTCTATTTCATGGCGGCTGACTCTCCTTATGGCGGGAAATATAAAACGTGGTGGGAAAAGTAATTGTCATTCGCGGAAGGAGTTGTCGGTTTTCTTTCTCTTGAGTTGCACTCAACCAAAAGAGTCAGATTACACCTGTTCCTTATCGATTTCTCGAAACAACGGTTTCCTTTCAAAGTATTTTCTCATCAGTCAAATCCTGTAATTGTATTTTTTATTATTTGTACTAGCTGAGTTTTTACACCTAGCAGGTTCCGTCTTCTTTCAATGTGGGTCAAATGAAAACAAATCTCCTCAGCCCACGTAAACTGGGTCGAAGCATCCTCATTCCCTTCATATTCCATTGGTAAGGAGGAAGTTCTCCTTAGACTGCTTATTCGCGATCTGTTGCATCGTGAACCGGACTGCCAAGAGGATTACAATGTTAACCTCTTCAAGTCGAAGGTTATCCGATATCTATTCTACATATTCTCATGAGAAGCACCTTTTGCTCCCTTCTAGTACGCGCTTACAACAACTTCATTCAGTAATCCTCTACCTTGAGTGGCTCTTAAGCGTTGTATTGGATGAACATAAAAATTATCGATATTGGTTTCCAGTTTTTCCAGTATTCTTGCAAAGCTCTTCGGAATTTTATTCTCTTTATTATTATTCTGCTTTTTATTATTTTAGACCGTGAGGCCTTTATGTCTGTTAGGTTGAATCCCAAATAATTTACGCTTTTAGGTAACAATTAGATCCGACGTGCTTTAGGCCGACTGATCTACGAAGAACTTAGCCGGTCGGTTATAACCACAAATATATCATCCTTTAAATATAAAGGGAATTTAAAAATTTGATATCATTTGAAATGAGAACCATTATCCCTTACACCACCCGCACATCAAGCTTACTGCACGTGGTATATCCAAGCGCTCACCCATCTAGGTACTGACAAGTCTTGTAAAATTCTAGAGACACAAAAAAAAAGATCTTAAGTGTATTATGAAATGAATATGGACCAGTCGACCCGTGAAATTAACAATAGAGTAATGATTGGCCACTTGTATCTATGCCTGTCTGATGGGTTGGTTAGTAAATCCCTTGTTGTAATGGAATGTCCCACACTTCCTACCGCTTATGTGAACTGACTATATCATATATAGTGAACAAAGTGAGCTTGCTTCGAGAATTACTAGCTTGCCACCCTATTCCCTGTGTGAAGTCACCCCCGGCCTCTCTCTGCCCCCGTGCTATCCTGTGACGACCAATATGACTTGGTATTGGTCGCGGCGCCAAATGTGACGTGATCCTGTTGTCACGGCACCAAATGTGACGTTCTAACCCTTGGCTGATTCGGATTCGGATTCTGGTTAGATTCGGTATCAGCCTTGTCGTTCCCAGCTCGCCTCCAACGTCTGGTTACCGAAGTAACTGCTTTGACTTCTAGTCTAACCTACCCACGTTGTGATTTGATCAAAGGTAGACGAAATCAATCAGTCGCCGGGCCGTAATTGCAAGCTGAGTCCGAGCAAAGGTAACACCGCACAACTATATGTAAAAGAAAATAAAGTAACAACTCGAAAAGTTCAAATGTGTTAAAAAAGAATAACAAATATTTTTTATATCTGGTTGCTGGACACAGGACTGCGTCTTTCTCCCAAACCGCTAGTATGGATACGTGGCACTTTGCGTTTGTTAGGCGAATCTTAATATCTTAAGTTGTTTTTCGATAACTGGTTTTTGGTTTCTTCAGGCGATATTCGTAAAACTTGTTTTGGTGGTGTGAGTCTAAGTGGTTCTTCAAAAAATAAATTGTTCTTGGTTAGAAGTCGAAGTCGGGATGCGTGGATCTTCAGTCAGCTTTCTGCGAGGCTGGTCTCAGAGCTCACAGCTCAACTCTGTCTGCGTCTGAGGTCTCTCTCTCCAACTCCAACTGCAACTAACTAACTAACTGACTAACTGCCGTCTACTCGCTGCGACTCTGTTTATATGAACGCCAACCAAAACCGAGTGTGGGCTTGTCGGGGTTTGAGTTCCTCGATAATTCTAAATCCACAATAAGAATTTTGTTTGTTTTCGGACAGGAAAATTTATTACTTTTCATTTTTGGAAGTCCATTACTTTCTGCTCCAGTGGGGTTCTTAAGGGATTCGTCCTCTCAAATTCCTCCTTTCTCATATTGGTATCTCACACCAATCCTCTTAGAGGGCGTCAACAGGTTTCCTTTCTTTCTCATAGTGGTATCTCTCACCAATCCCCTCAGAGGCGTCAACAGGCCTCTCTTCTCTCTCACAGTGGTATCTCACATCAATCCCCTCAGAGGCGTCAACAGGCCTCCCCTTCTTCTTCATATGATTACCTTCGCCCACCACTCACGCCACCATTCAGCCAATGAACGTCCAGCAGCGTGGGTGTGGCGAGACTAGTCCCAGTTTAAAAGTATCGCTCAAAGGAAAAAAATTATCTTCCTTTTTTTTCTTTCTTTTCTTCTTTTTCTTTTTACACCAGACCCCTACGACTCGTAGTGTGGTCCTTAATCTCTATCTTAACCGAATTTCATCTGAAATTCGTCAACGAGATTTTCGTCAAATAATCATTGGGGTTGGTCAAGTGAATCTCTTTGTCTCCTCAATGCCTACGTGCTTCCGTCGCCACAATCCGTCCAGGCAACAAACTCTTATCATAACTAAGTCTGAGCATAAAACAGGTGTTTTTTTTCAAAACCAAATGATATCTCCGAAGGATAGTTAATGGTTTATTCCTTCCCTTCTTTCTCCTTGCGGGTGGTCTAGCTGACCTTTTCCTCGGTCAGCACGTGACCTGATTACAATTATCTTCCAGAATTCAGTTTTGTAGGCCACTTGACCAATTTGAAGTTTTCATTATTGCCATGGGCAGATGGCTATCTTTTATTCGCCGCGTCGTAACATAAATTAATTCTGACAGATCCGAGATCTTACGAACTTCCTATCTTCGACGAAAAAAAAAAACTTTTTTTTTTCGCAAATGAAAATAAAATCTTTACCACTTTTCTTTGTTAAAAAAAATAACATCGCTCAGTATGTCTTTTCGTGACAGCTTCTTCTCGCCTTTAAGTATTTCTTGCTTTTAGTTTTCACGCAACCGCTAAATAGTGTCACACCTGTCTTTCAGCAGTGTATTCTTTTTTACAATAAATCTCTCTTCTTTCATCTAGGCGAGTGTTGCTGTTCCTTCACAGGAGTACAACCTTTGCCTGTCTGTAATCTCTTTAACGGTACAACGTCCCTGTTGCAGAAAACTGCTCAGACACATTTGTATTTGTTCAACGTCCACTGGTCCCGTCTTTGATTTATATTGCAAATATACTGAGCGGGCCTTAGTTATAGTTTCTGTGAAGTGGCACATCATCTGGCGTTATCGGCAGTTTTCACAAAGCCAGTATACCCAACCCCTCGGTCACGATGACTTGTGAATTTGTGTTAGTAAATATTTCAGCATTATTATTCTTATTTCGTATATGAAACTAATTCATAGTTCTATTTAGATAAGAATGTGGGTGGGTAACGAAGATTAAATTGTTAAGGGAGATTATGAGAAGATACAGGCAAAAAGGTATAGAAGTTCAAAGGCATCCTAATTATCAGCCCCAGTTGAAAAGCCACAGGTTTAAGGATTTTTTATTATGTTTTAATTTTGCTTTAATTTACACTAACATTAAAGTGTCCTGGGTATGACGATAAACTACAGCCGCGTCCTGGGTATGACGATAAACTATATCCGCGTCCTGGGTGGAACGATGATCTGCGTCCGGCGGCGGGGCCTCTGACCAGGTTTTGAGGAGCGTGGAACCGCATTTTGGTTGCTAGTGTTCCCGGGTCCGCCCTGTCCCGGGGTGGTGGCGCCTGTTAGGATCCCAGCTGTGGGCAGGTGGTTGACCCCGGAACTGAGGTAAAGAGCATTATGAAGGTGTAGGGGTGGGTTTTAGCACCAGAAAAGTTATTGCCAGAGATGGGTTTTTGAAGAAAAAAACTATTGCCAGCAATATATTTTGGGAAAAAATTATTACCAGCAATACGTTTTTGAAAAAAAAAAAAAAAATATCCTAGCAATACATGTTTTAAAATAGTATTACCAGCTATACATTTTTGAGGAAATAATATTACCAGGAAAACAACGTTGTCGGCATTAAATAACCCATTGAGGTTGATATACCGTAAAACACAACAAACCAAACCAAACCTAACATTGGAGTAATTACAACTGTTCAAGCAAAAACAAAGAGGCAATGAACCACAACTACCAATGCAGACAATATCACAGTTTATGGGTTCCCTTCCATAAATCTAGATGACCAGATCCCATCGGTTTAACTCTTCTCTAACCAAGATAATGCAGATCATTGGGTTAAAGTCAGGTTTGTTTCATTCAAAACCTCCAGAACAAGGCTAGTAACGTTGCTCCATCAATGAGCAGATATTAAATTTATTAGCAGATATTAAATTTCCAATCAGCGGTTGCATTCACAAAGAAGCTGTAGGGATATTATTATTGTTACAAATAAATAAAATAATAATAATGAAAATTATGAATAAAATAAAATAAAACAATAATATTTAAACCTTGTTTGAAATCAATTAAATAAAAAAATAAAAATAATAAAATTACTTTCAGCATGCAACAAAAACTGTTCCTGCCGGAAATACAGACATCTCGCCAAAAGACGTGAGATTCAATCTCTTCGTACAAGAAATATTGGAATGACAACACGTATGTGACTTCCCTCCCGTGAAAGAACTTGTGATATTACGCAGTAACTGACTCTCTTTTATAACATGAACATTTTCACAGTTGTAACGTAATATACACACACGCAAATACATAAATAAAATTGTATGAAATTACCAGACAATTTGTCATGCGTTCTCTGTATTGTGTACATTTATTTTTTTGTTTTTATTTTCGTAAAAACAAGACTAAAATTCTAGTAACCCTCGCAGTCTGGGTGAATACCCCACAAAAGCGCTCTGTCTGGAACGCCTGTTCGAACCCAGGCTCCCACCAGACATATAAACCAACTATTTTAGCTAAACTGTTTTGTTTTGCATTTTTCTTAATATTTGTGTTTTATTAAATTATTTTTTATAAAATTATTTTAGAATTTCGATTTACTTTATCAAAAAATAAATTACATTATAAAATAATTAAAAACAAAAAACTGCTTCATTTTGTTTTGCATTTTTAGATTTACTTTATTAAAAATAATTAAAATCAAGAGTGTCTTATTGAATTATTTTTATGTCAATTTATTATAAAATATATTTCTTTACGATTTACTTTATTAAAAAGAAAAAAAAACTAATTCATATTTTACATAATGCCTTATTTGAGGAAAAATATTCATTAATTAAGGTTTAAATCCTTTATAAATTACTTCTATTCGGTTATAAAAAAGTTGTTTTTCTGGTGCAGAGTTGTCTCAGTCCTGAGTCGTGGCGTTCAGTCGGCAGTGTTCAGTTGGCGGTGTTGAGTCGGCGGTGTTGAATTGTCGGTGTTGTTATCACTTCTTGGTACCATCGCTAACGCTGCTGGAAGAATGTACCGTTTCAGAAACTGACTCCTTCTGCTATACTCTATCTTTACAATAGTCAGATCAGACCAAAAACTGGTTGGGGCTTCCCAATCATCACTCTTCAGATACGACAGAGTTTAAAAGCGTCTACGCGGCCTTGTGGGTGATTAACTATTTCCCACCATACAAAACTTTTCCAACAGACGAAACGTTGTTAGTCTCTATCGCCAATTCAATGGAATTGGTAAATGTTCAGAAATGCTACATTCCCTAGTCTGTTTAGACATTTCCAGCGAGAACCCGCCATGACACGCCCACAGGATCGAATCATCCTCATTCCCATCACATCTCATTGGCAAAGAGGAAGTTCTGCTCCGACAGCTTATTTCCAAGAAATTTTATTTTGTAGAACATATTCCCGGGAGGATGCTCCCCCGATCACTAAAAGCTTAAGCTTTTCAAATCGAGGGTCAACCATTATCTGTCATTCATATCATCCCAATTTGCACCCATTTTTTTCATTTACATCCATACAGCACACTCATTCAGTAATCTTCTACCTTGAGTGACTCTCGGGACTTGTTTTTGGGTGAGCAATAATATAAGAAAGAATTGGCCTCAGTACACCAGCAGTTTTCCCATTAATCTTGTTCATTTTAATGTCTGGATAGTTTCAGTGTTATGTCGAGTCTTTTTGAAACTCTCTTTAGAACTGTTTCAAGCTCACCGATAATGATGGTTCCTGTTGACATTTTGACAATTTTTTTTCTTTCAGTTCTATGCCAAAGTCATTTATTCTCCAGGTTTTCAATTTCTTTTTCAGTTGACTCTTGTTTCAGTACTTTTTTATTTTTGAAGTCGTCAAATCTTTTTGCAAGTATCTTTAGAACTGTTCCAAACTCGCCAATGAGGATGGTTAATTTTTTTTTTCAAGTTTCTGCTACAGGCTAGATATTTCTTCGCCCGGATTTCCAATCTCTTTTCAATTTGCTCAGCTGTCTGCTAAAATAGTGACCTCGACTGAAAGATCTTTTATGGTTTCCTTGTTAATATTGAATATATCTCGTCTCATCGTCCGAATTGGATAATCATTTTTTTTTTCAATTTTAAAGACCCATAGAATTTATTCTTGTCTGTTCTCAAGGAGATTTTCTAGTTTGTACACAAGAACTGGCAAACCAAGAAAGAACAGAAATCGTTTCAGTCGTATTTTTACCTCAGTGTTTGGAATTTTGCTAAAAACAAAAAGTGCTGAACAGCGATATGATATCGAGTTTCCTATATGACAGTGAATGCTGGAAATTTCCATTACAGATGAAGAGGAGATGAGGCAATAGGGATGTGGCTCTACAGAAGGATGCTGAGAATAGCATAGTCGGAACATGTGGTCGACAAGGAAATTTTAAAGTTAAATACACTTGTGCGTAGAGACAACAAAAAAGAGACAATAGAAATTTTCTGGAAAGCTATTTGGGAAACAGGGTTTGAGAAATTGGATACTTGAAGTGAAGAGGAGGGGAAGGAAGCATCAAGTAAATGCCTAAGGAAAAACTTGTGAAAACGAAATGAAGAATAAGAATTGAGGGTGTAATAAAATGACAAAACCTATTTAAAGCTACGAAGGGTTTGAAGTTGTGGAGAGCCATGATCGTCAAACCAGCGGAAAAAAAGTAGGTTTTCGCTAATTTTTATCTCAGTCACTGATAGTGTCACATTAACGGGGCGCCAAAACCAGCAAATGATCCGAGGGTCTAGCCTGATAACCATCTCCCTACGGCAGGGGAGGAAGAGCCTGGATCAATTTAACGTTACTCCTGCTTCACTTTACCGAATGATAAACCTAAAACTATGTTCAGATTAGCGTTTCAAATGTACTTTTAGTTTGCATTTAGTCTGCTCTTTTAGACAAGGATGCAGACGTAAAGATATTTCTTTACTTTTTTTTGTTTCAAATTTTTTTCCCGTAATTTATTTGAATAAGTCAAACGGGAGCTTTTAGAGATTAAAGTAAATTGAATAAAATAAGAATAAAAAGAAGAAATAAATCGCATTGTGATACCATTCCTATTAGTCTGAACGTGACGACCATTAAATGTCTAGCGACCGATTTATCTTTGAAAAAACGAAAAAGAAAACCTTTGTTCACGAAGTGTTCACTGTAAGGAATTACCGGTTAGTAAATGCGAGAAAAAAAAAAAAAAACGCCTTGAAGTGGTATCTTTTTTTTAATGGAAGAAAATAGGCACGTGAGATGACAACAGGGATATCTATCTATCTATCTATCTATCTATCTATCTATCTATCTATCTATCTATCTATCTATCTATCTATCTCAATCTGATCATTATCTATCTATCTATCTATCTATCTATCTATCTATCTATCTATCTAAGTGTAACAAGTGTTTGTGCAGTCTTTAATAAAACTAGATCCCTCTTCTTCTATGTGCCGTGTCACTTCAGGACATTTGTGACCTTGGCTCTCTACAATTTCTTTGTCTTTTTAAAAATCTTTTCTCCTGCTGTTATCTCCCCCAAACCAAGCTTGTTAGGTAGGTCATCTGCTCTTTTTTCTGTCTCTCATGCCTTCATTCTCTCCTATGAGTTTCAAATTTTCCAAGCCTTCTTTCCTCATTACTTAGCCAAGAAATTTCAACTCCCTCTTCCTGATGTTAAGTATAAGTGTCCTTGGTGTTCCCAGTTTCTCTAAACCTCCGTCGATGCCCACACCGTCGTCCCATAGTATTCTCAGCATCCTTCTGTTGAACCATGCTTGTGTTGCCACGTTTCTTCTTCATCTTTAAGAAGATTGTCCAGTATTCACTGCTATACAGAAGTACCTATATTACATAATAGTTCAATACTCTTTTCTTTGTTTCTAACGAAATTTTCCTGTTCCGTAATACTTTGCTTAGCTTTTGGAGATCATCTTCTGCTATCTCAATACGTCTTCGGATTTCAATGTCGGACTTCACGTCCTCTGTCAAAATATTTCCCAAATATTTAAGTTGTGGTAACGAAATACGTGCTAATACCCTTGGGAAAGCTATTAATCCTTTTCTTCTCCCTTCAGATATGGGTAAATAGCAGGACAGACTAGGTTCTATAGCCTTAGTTGTCAACTATTCTTGGAGAAGCACCACTGTGATTTCAAAACCTGCGGAAGGTCGTTTAGGGACCTCGTGACACGTAGTGCACCAGGTCCTCTGTATTCGACCCCTTCTATAAGTGTGGTTGATTCGGCACAAAGCCTTCACCACTATAATCAAATCATATGTGCTGGTGTCTGGGCTGTCAATTCCCAGGAACTGAGCTGTATGACCCTTATAAGTCAAATACGACGGGAAAGTCGAATATATATATATATATATATATATATATATATATATATATATATATTCATTGAAAACGACAGAGAAGGGGCTTTTATTTAGTTTCTTTATACAATTTATCATGCGATCTAATAATTTTTTTCTTTTCGGATGATATATTATATAAAAACTCCCTGAATATTCTTTTTATCCGAGCGCTTTCGGCAATACATTTAGCCATTTTCAAGGATTGTATTTTAACTGTTAAAATAAGAAATAGTTTGTTGTATGTATGTTTTATAAAATGTTTTCATTTTTCAAAACACGGTCAAGATATTATGTCCATGTTCAAAGTTAATATTATTAAATGTTGGTTTGTTTGTTTTTATTAATATTGCCATTTTTGCATGTAGATGATGCTATTATATTAGTGTTGTCAACTTATGAACTTAGTGAAAAAAATAGACTTCGTTTCTTAGATGTTCTCGTCGATTTTAGTAATAATAATTTTAAAACTTCTGTTTATAAAAAAACAACTAGTAAATACTCTTGTCATCTTAATTTCTCTAGTGAATGTCCCCTGAGATATAAAATAGGTGTTACTAAAAATTTTCTCACGAGAGCGCACGAGGACTCATCCTCTCGTACATTTTTCTTTAAAGAATTAAACAATGTAAAGTAAACGCTGATTAATAATGGATTTCCTAATCAATTGTTGGATTTCTATATTAGGCGTTTCCTGTCTAAGGTAGCTAATAGCAACGGCGAGAATAGAAACATTAATATTTTTTTATAAAAATCAGATGAACGAAAATTATAAACAGGATCAATGCAGAATTAAGAACATTATAAAATAAATGCATAACCCAGATGACAATAGCAAAAAAATTAGATCAATTATTTATTACACGAAATTTAAAACTTATAACCTTATAATTAAAAATAATAATTCACTTCCTAGAGCAAAATTAAATAGGGTTAATATTATTTACGAATTAAGGAATTGCCCATTAAGGAATTGTATTCCTGATCAATCAAAATTCGTAAATAATTATATAGGCCACACTACAACATGTTTGACACGCAGACTTACTCTACATCTTTCTGACCATAGCTCAATTACATCTCATTTAAATATTCATGGAGACCTACCGGACCCTATTCGTAACATTCTTGTTGACAACACTAATGTAATAGCATCATCTACATGCAAAAAAGGCTAAAATGTAAGCCTTATTAATAAAAACAAGATAATGTAAGCCTTATTAATAAAAAACAAGATAAATAGAACATTCGGACAGTTTTTATATAGTTTATCAAAGAAAAGAAAAAAATATTAGATCGCATGAGAAATTGTATAAAAAACTAAACAACATCATCTTGTCTGTCGTTTTCAATGAAATGTGTATGAAAGAAGGATTGCTGCCTAAATACACAGACACACACACACATATGAAGACAGAACACAATAAAAATGTCCACGAAACTAACATTATTTTAAGATAGATGCCAACATAATGAAATAAATTATTCAGAAAATAAATAAATCTTTGAAGGGATATTTATTGGTTGATAACTGATGCACTGCTTTTTCTCAAATCAGACAATACACAAACAATTAGGGAGTTAGTGTTATGCAGAATAATATCCCACAAACAATAGGAATAGTAAGACAACGTGAAAAAGATATTGAACTACTCGTTTTTCTTCTTATAGTAGGCGCCCTCAAGCCGGAATGACTGAGAGACAAACCCATGCGCGACAAAAGTTTGTTGGAATATAGAGAAAAGGTTAAAAGTACATCGGGGATTTTCTTTTTTTGCCTTTCAGCTGTTGTTAACTGTTTCAAGATAAAATTAACAACAAAACATACCCTAAAAATGCAAAAACAAATCTCTAGCCATGGTTTCTAGTAAGAGTCTGTATTGCATCTTCATATTCCAATTAACACACTTTCCTCATACACGGGTTTGTCCCTCATCCCAGCTATAAAGCTTAAAAATCATAGTTCAATATCTCTTTTGCTTCCCCTCATCTCTACACAGAGAATTAACAAATTATTTCATTGCCTGACTAAAACGTAAATGGAAAGAATACTTTTGTGATATCAACGAATACTCGTTGTCACTTTCGTAATGTTCGTTGTAGTAGAGACTGTGCAATTGCAGAACTCTGCCCTTCGACATAGCCTCGTCTGGGGATCCTCTCTGCCCGGAGATAGAGAGTTTGACCACCACAATTCCGAAGTAATCCACGCTAAGTCTTATATATATACATTTCCTTTACCATCACATGATCTATTTATTCAAAATGGGATCACCTGTGTTTGCTCGCTGGTGATCTGTGTTCAAACTCCAGTGTCGATAGCGACACTTTATTCGTATATAACAAATACAAAAGACGTGAATAAAGGAAAGTATGTAGAGACTGCTTTATAGTATGTGCGAACGAAGTCTCCATGAATGATTATGAAAAGTTGAGAAAAAATCTTCTTTGGTAGAATTGTAAGTCATTTCATCCCATTTTATGCTGTGTTCTATTCTGTGCTGGGGACAAAAGTATCTTCTGGGGGCGGAAGAAACGAGACACAACTTATCTGTAAGATCTACTGTGAGTAAAGAGAATAAAAAGGAGAAAACTTTTGCGCCTTTTTACAATACCCTGCTTTGGCAACGCCATCTGTCGGTGATTACCATAATCTCTTTTAGCCAGAAAAATGTGAGCAATCCTACAAAATAAATAACCGAATAAAATGACTTCTCATCACAAACTAAAAACTAAAAAACAACTATTCAGCAAATTGTACGCAAAACCCCTGAAAAGAAACAGCCATTAAAGTCACGCACGTCTTGCTAATATACAAACGCGCATGCGCAGATATATATTTTCGTGGTTGATAGTGGCATGATGAATAGACAAAATCCTATCAGAAAGCCACAAAAGTAGGGCAGTATGGCAGGTTCGTACGATTTATTGGCTTAATTACCATGGCCTATGACAGATATTCGTGCAGGTAATTATCCGTATTGTAATAGTAATTGTAATTAACTGTTACCACACAGGAAACATTCGACTCTCATTGATCAAAAAGTTAGTTTTACTCTTGGTTTAAATTTATAAAATACTTTTTTATGTAAGCAGTTTTTCAGGAAATTAGTCTTCCCAAGTCTACTGATTGTTATCTCTCTTTCTACTAAGGATTGCAGTTTACTTCCCAACCTTTTGTTTAATGTGCGTGGAAAGTCAACATCTTGATTATATAATAATTTTACCTTATAATTACATGTGCTACCCGTTTCTGTTATTGCTGTTAGAAGACTTCCAGTTGTGTGATTTTTCTTATTTCTCTTTATTTATGATTATGTAGCGCCAATCTATGAGAGCTATTGAAGTATAGTCTCCTAAGATATCGAGAGGATTCATTTGATTGAAGTCATTTTTAATCAATGATCTGAGAAAACCATTGTATATAGATAGTAGTTTGGTCATTTCTGAAGAGGTCTGATGCTATGTATGACATCCGTATGAGAGTCTTGACCTGATGAGGCTATTTAAAAACATGACGGTTTTTCAGGTTAATGTTTTGGTTTCGTAGCACTTTACGTTGTTGGACATGACCCGTGGCACAACGTGTTCGATTTCCTATACTGAATTTGTTATAACTGGTCTATAAACCAATGTATCTGAAGTATTTAGAATTTATCAACTCCACGTTCTGAATTATTATAATTGATTCAAAGTGTGTACCATCATTATTCTCATTCCAATTCAGGTCATAATTTCTGTTTGGTAAAGGTTTATATTAAGTCCTCCTTCTTAGAACACTTAGTAAAGAATGATGTTGGTACATGTGTACATATAAGGTCGTTATTTTATACTAATGTTCACCCAGTACAAAACCCCAAAACCACGCAAGGTAGGTGGTTATTGTGTAGTGCTGTATGAGAGTAAAAAAAAGAAGTGAGGTTCAGGCGGGCTATGCAGGACTGATTGATTGATTTCTCTGTTTAGTGGCATATCAGCACCTCGTCGGTCATTTAATGTCGAAATTTAATTTTCTTGGGAGCTTTGAAGTAATAAAAATATCTGTTATTCTGCTTTCACAATTGAACACATGGTAGATGATACTCAGCTTTTGTGTATATACATGTTTGTGTGAACATAATTACAAGATGTGTTTTATATTGTGTTTTATACGTTGGAATATAATTTGATTAAAAAACTGTTGGATATTATAAATTTCTTTTATGTTGGTTGTGTGGTAGTATTTTAAACGCATTTGGGTGAAGTCACTACAATTTGTTACTATGGGCGTATTGTTGATAAATTTTATATAAAAAATGTATTGCTGGTATTTTTACTATAAAAATGTATTTTTTATACTTGCATAGTGTTTTGTTTTTTGTTTGGTGGGGTCACTATTTGTCCATAACTGGGACCCTAAAAAGTGCTACCACCCCGGGTTAGGTTGGGTCGGAGAACCACAGCAATCTCCCAATCAGAGGCGTTACAGCGAGGTGTAGTTTATCCTCATATCCAGTACAGACTCAGGGAAGACTACGGCTGATTCTAGACTTGAAGAGGCCAAGGTTGTAGTGATTGGAAAAACATCCTGCCGGGAGTCTGTTCCACAAACCAGCAGTTCTTGGGAAGAGGCTGTCTGAGTGGGACTTACTTCTTACTAATGGAATACGTAAGGAGTGTTGGGATGGCCAAGGACACATTCCAAAAATTGGGCAGATTATTGCGAGACAGCAGGATTTCTTTGGTAACAAAGAAAAGAATACTGAGCTGTTACGTGACACCTGTCTTTCTTTATGGCAGTAAATGTTGGACGATTTCCTCAAAGATCAAGAGGAGACCTGAGGAGACGGAGATGTGGTTCTACAGAAGGATGTTAAGGATATAATGCAGCGAGCGTGTGAGCAACGATGGTGTCTTGGAGAGGAAAGAAGAGACTCATACTTAACATCAGGAAGAGGCAGTTGAAGTTTCTGGGACACATAATGAGGAAGGAAGGCCTGGAGAATCTGATACTCGCGAGTCGAATAGAGGGAAAGAGAGACAAGGAAAAACAACACGTGACATACCTGGCGGACTTAAGCAAGTGGAACGGGGTCTGGTATAGATGGTAGATGGAGAGCCATGGTCGCCTACGTTCTGATATATTAAATCTGTATATCCTCCCATATATGTATATATATATATATATATATATATATATATATATATATATATATATATATATATATACTTATTGGACAACACTGAATATCAACAATAGAGCTAACATATTGAGTTGCGTTGATGTGAGTTTGTGATCCTGGGTTTCACGCCTTTCGAGTTTGTCTGACGATCGCCAAAGGCGTAAAACCCAGGGTCACAAACTCACATCAACGTAACTATACACACACACACACACACACACACACACACACACATATATATATATATATATATATATATATATATATATATATATATATATATGTATATATGTGTGTGTGTGTGTGTGTGTGTGTGTGTCTGTCTCTGTCTGTCTGTCTGTCTGTCTGTCTGTCTGTCTCTCTCTCTCTCTCTCTCTATATATATATATATATATATATATATATATATATATATATATATATATATATATATATATATCACGGAGGCACGGTGGAGTAATGGATAGCGCATTGGATTGAGGGATCGGAGAGCCGAGTTGGAATTCCAGTCGAATCCATTACATTCACTTATGTGCCATCAAAATGAGAGAAAGAACAGATGGAGTAAAATTCCACTGTTCGTTGCATTTACATTTAAAAAAGTTCTCAATACAAATTAGACCAATATATTATTATTATTTTTATTGTAAGAGATTATAATTCAACATGATTTTATAAGTCTCTTAAAAAATAATAATAATAATAATAATATATATATAAGGTGTATAAAATTAATAATATATATATAAGGTGTATAAAATACTTTTAAAAAGTTTGGGTGCGGGTTCTGCCTACCAAAAGATGGACAAAAGTCGATATAAAAATATGTCTGCAAACCCTTTCTTTTTTTGAAAGTTTAAAGTTTACGGTAGACGCTGTTAAATGTACAATCCAACATATAATCCAAAAATTTTTGACAAACTTTGCGGGTGGGTTCCTGACTCGAAAAGCCCACCGTTGGACTTCAACACAGAAACTCATAACAAATGTTCAAAATGTCCTCCGCTTCCTTCTATACACGCATGCACTCGTCGGATCATTGACTGGCGGACAAATAGTCTCACACAGTCTCGAATGGTTTCGCAGGCCCCCTGTAAACATTCTTTAAACTTAATAACTAAAAAAAAGAAGAATTTGCGGTCATACGTTTATATGAACTTTTTCCGTTTTAGTGCGAGGAACCAGCCCCAAAGTTTGTAAAAGTAATTTTTTATATACACTATATATATATATATATATATATATATATATATATATATATATATATATATATATATATAAAAGTGAACATAGAAGTCAACACTTAGAGGGGACAGTCTGTTTCATGCTATATGCAATCGTCAGGCCACATATATATATTTACACATGGAAAAGTAATATATATACACATGGAAAAGTAATAAATATATATATATATATATATATATATATATATATATATATATATATATATATATATGCATTAAGTTTGCTCTATTTATTGGGGGATTGGTTCAATATCACGGATAAAAGTTAAATAATAATAATAACAATAACAATAACAACAACAATAATAATAATAATAATAATAATAATAATAATAATAATAATAATAATAATAATGGTACCTATAGATATAAGAAAAATGTTTCAATTTGATGTATATCACGGTGAGAAGAATTTTGTTAATAATGCAATATTCTTATCTGACCCTGAGGAGGGTTAATATCGCGTAACTTTTATCATTCATAGATAAGTATTTGCTGATAATATAATAATTTAGCAGGTGCATATATATATATATATATATATATACAAAAAGACCCCCCCATATATATATATATATATATATACAAAAAGACACCCCCATATATATATATATATATATATATATATATATATATATAGTATTTATTGAAATCGACTAATAATTTCTCTTGAATTTTTCATTACTTATTTCCAGTTCGCATTGCCAGGATGGAATTAATCAAAATTTTGCTTTATTCTTCTTCATAGCGTAAACGTTCCTGATAATATAACTCAGGATGGCTAAAAGTACATTCGATTCAAAGTCAAAAAATACAAATAAAACATTAAGCAGACAGATTTTCTTTTGAGGAACAAAATTGCGCATATGTAGGTGAATCCGCGTCTCTCTCTACCTCCTCTCTCTCTCCCTAGGTGTCTCCCTCTATCTCTCTCTCTCTCTCTCTCTCTCTCTATCTATCTATCTATCTATATATATATATATATATATCTTAGGACGGATTTTTAAAAATAATCTGATAGATTTTAAACATTTTAACGTTATCTTTAGTGGATACCAGTATTTAAGTTTATTTATATGTATGTACTTTCGTCTCGTTCCGAAAAAAAATGTACGTTCTAAAGTGATATATATATATATATATATATATATATATATATATATATATATATATATATATATATATATATATATATATATATATAGCTTGGTATTATTTCCAGCTGATTGTTTTGCCTTTATTTCATCATATGTTTGTCATACTTATATTTTATTATTTAGTCTTCCCTCGATTTCAGCTCTGTTTAGTGGACGCGAAACCGATCGGCTGGTTATTTTTTTTTTTAAACCATGAATGATAAAACTCGTCTTACCGTTTTTCTTTCCATAATATATATATATATATATATATATATATATATATATATGTGTGTGTGTATATGTGTGTGTGTGTGTGTGTGTGTGTATCTGAGTAGCAACCTTTCTTTCATGCATCTTTCGTTGAAAACGGCCCAGAAATAAGATTTAATTAGCAGCCACACACAGAATTTCACCACCACCAAAACACATCCTAGATAATGGCTAGAGAAGTAGCCAAAAGCGTTCGGAACAAATCCTATATTTTTTAACCTCCGAAAAACAAAAAAGTGTTAGAGTTCTGGAAAAACTCAATAAAGGATTAATTAAATCTTCCTTATCGGTCATTTTCAATGAAAGATATGTGTGTGTGTGTGTATATATATATATATATATATATATATATATATAGGGTGCGATGGTAATATTGTCGTCATTTTATATTTATAATATCTCGCATTTTTTTTACTGTACTGTATAGTAGGGTTAGTTCATTGTCTATGAGGATATGAAAACGATGACACAATTTACTCCACCGGAATTTTGAAAACGGCATGCTGTACTGCTTGGCAGTCGCTCTGGAAGCTCCAATGCGATTATTTCAGAGTGTTTGCATGTCAATCTGAGTATAGTGCAGAGGAGTCAGAATGAGTTAGATGATTCTAATAGCGATTACGAAGGTTACGGTAGCTGGGAAAACTTACTCTGATCGTTCTGATAAGAAAAGAACTAAATCTTTTGGTGAGAGCCTCAGACTTAACCCAAAGGCATTCATCAAGTACCCTGAGGAGGTAGTGCTGCCCTGTGTCAAGAGTGTGGCTGTTGAAAAACGCTATGTCTGGCAACAGGACTCTGCACCAGGCCACACAAGCAGGAGAACCCAGTCATGGCAGTCAGACAATTTCTGCGACTACATCACCGCTTACATCTGGCTACCTAACTCACCAACCTGCAACCCACTTGATTATTATGTGTGGGGCGCAATTGAGCGGCGGGCCAACAGAACTCCTTGAAACATCAAAGATAAACTGGGGGCAAGGATTATGGCAGCATTCACCAACTTAAACAAGGAGACCGTCCAGAATAGATGCAGGAGATTCTGAAGTCGTCTGGAGGCCGTGGTTGAAGCCAATGGCGATTTTATTGAATAAATTTACTCTTTAGTATTTCAAGATATTTTTGTGTAATTTTGGTGAATGTATTTATTTAAATGAGATATCAGTGTTATTTTTATTTTTGCGTAGACAATTTATCCATTGCACCCCCTCTGTCTGTCTGTCTGTCTCTGTCTCTCTGTCTCTCTGTCTCTCTCTCTGTCTGTCTGTCTGTCTGTATCTCTCTCTCTCTCTCTCTCTCTCTATATATATATATATATATATATATATATATATATATATATATATATATATATATATATCACGGAGGCATGGTGGAGTAATGGATTGAGGGATCGGAGAGCAGAGTTGGAATTCCAGTCGAATCCATTACATTCACTCATGTGCTAATACCCTTGAGAAGTTCCTCTTCTTCTCCCTCCAGCTATGGGTAAATAACAGGACAGACTGGATTATATAGCCTTGGATGGCAACTGGTCTAGGAGAAGGACAACTCTGAATTCAAAACCTGCGGAGGGTCGTTTGGGGACCTTGTGGCACCTAGTGCATCAGGTCTCTGTATTCGGCCCTTCAAAAAGTGTGGATGGTCTTGCACGAAACCTTTAGCACTATAATCAAATCTCATGTGCTGTTGTCGGGCTGTCGGTTTGAGCCTCATACGTCGAATTCAACGGGAGAGTCGAGTATATATATCACACATTATGAAATGGACGAAGTCCCACAACTAGTTTAAGACATTTTTTTATGTTTATACGTTCTTTTTATAGATGCACATATTTATAATAAACCGTATTAAATAACATTTACCGAACTGATCGGTAAAAGCACGTCAGGCTATATAACGGTTCCGTATAGGTTACAGGTTCGATTCATGTCGGAGGACGCATATTTTCTATGAGAATTTCTCCGACATTCAGGCCGGTAAATGACGTTAATACAGTTTATTATAAACAGAGCATTTAATTAAATATTTCTATCTATAAAAAGAACGTATAAACATAAAAAATGTCTTCATATATATTACCTAGTTTTGCATAAACTATATATATATATATATATATATATATATATATATATATATATATATATATATATATATATATATATATATATATATATATATATATATATATATATAGTTTATGCAAAACTAGGTAATATATATGAAGACATATATATATATATATATATATATATATATATATAGTTTATGCAAAACTAGGTAATCCGCATGGGTAGACCCAAGGAGGATGATATCCAGAGAGCTCAATGTAAATGCCGGCACAAAAACAACCTAAACCTAAGCAAATACATTGAGAATTAATTATATAGGAAGAACAATATTGAATGATTTTTGTTCCCTTTGTTTTTAGAAATATTACTATGCACGCATGAGCGCCAACACATAACTATATGTATACAACTATGGTATTGTATTTGAACACTGATGCACCTGTTGATATGTACATGTATATGTTTTTATATGGAATAAGAGGCACACCAGGTTTTTTTTATGTGAGTGTGGAGGTGTACAATTAGATGGGTACCTATATGTTTTGCCATAGATATGAGAGACAGGGTAACATATGTGTAAAGATATGGATAGTTATACGATTTGGGTATCCATAATGTAATTAAATACTGATATAGTCTTCGAATGCAGGCATAAGTGAGTGTATGGGTGGACATGAGGATAGAGACATGTACGTGTGTATATATGTGTACGTGCAGATTAACGCATATGTGTATGTAGATATGCTGCATATTATGTATGTATATGCATCTATGTGTGTGTAGGTATATGTATGTGTGTATGTATGTATGTATGCATAGATATATGTGTGTGTGTGTATGTGTATATGTGTATACATATATGTGCGTATGTACATGGATGTATATGGATAAGCAGGTGATTTTATGTGTATATATGTATATACGTAAGTATAAGTGCATGTGGAGATATGTATGTAGATATGTGGGTATGTGTTTCTCTGCAGGTGTATATGTGTAAATATGGGAATATACATATAGATTTTGGTGTGGATGTGTGTGCAGGTGTATATAAGAACTCATAGGTATATAGTGAGATATAGGTATGTGGATATAGATAGGAGTTTAGGACATGTGTAGAAGTATACATGAGTATGGATATATAAAAGATTATAAAAGAAGGACCTAATTTTCTCCTAGTGACATTTTATCCAAATCTCTCCTCTAATATTCTCCAATTGGAAATGAGTTTTAGATAGCACTGAGGTAAAGTTTAAATTGGTAATTTAATTCAAATTGAAATATACTACCCCATTGTTGATGATAAAATTATTTAAATTGGAATAACCGTTGATAATTGGGTACCTAAAAACAACCACGAGTTTATTTAATGAACTAAAATCAAAACGAATAGATGTCAACTTAACAACCAATAAGACAAAAGTTTTTTTTATAGAAAAAGATTACTAAATATAAAATGGATTACTCTTTCAATGTGCTGTCTATGAGTTTTTCCAATCGACTGTTTCATAGAAAATAACCAAAACTCCAACGAACTTCAAATTAAATTCTTCGTAGATTGTTTAGACATTTAGATTTACGTCAAACCTTAACCTCCCAAATATGCCCTTTAAAGTAACGCGAATTAACAGCATCTAAGAATTTGAATGAAACCTCTCCTCGTGGAATGTAATTTATTAGGGTTGCTGTAGCTTCTTCCTTTAATGTCGGTCTTCACCCCTTACCTATCTATATCTAGAGACAAGACGCGTTAGGCTTAAGCAACGTCTAGCCGACACACAATGGGGTTAAGAATAAGGAATTGAAATGGTACACCTAACCCACTCATATGTTATCTTCTCTCTGACCTTCGTTAATTTTACATATGCTTGATGAGGTCCATCAAAAACGTATGAATTTCTTTTCATTTTTCATTTCAACCTTTGGAAGTAAAGTCTGATGATCCATAGCCCTGTTAAAGGGGTTGTGGTGAAATAACTTATTACATGGAACCTTAAAGTGGTCTGTTTTTATTTAAATATATATATATATATATATATATATATATATATATATATATATATATATATATATATATATATATATGTTTGTTCACAACTGTTTCATGCCCCAACAATTAGGTAATTTGTTTTATTCTCCAAACACTGTCAAGAAGCAGACGTGATTAATCCGAATCCGGTGTATGGTCTCAGAAATTGGGTCATATTATGAGCATTGTCCTATAGCAATTAGTCTATCAGACAGTGTCTGCGTGTTGAGTCTTACTTTGCAGACAATGGTATCCCATGAGCTTTGGCTGTCATGCCAAGATATCATGTTTACCTGAATAAGGTAACTATGGTAGAAATCATGGATTTTTGTTTTTTACCCACACATTTTTCTCCGTCTTTGTCAATTTTCTTTCTTTCTTTCTTTATGTCTGTCTGTCGGTCTTTCTTTCTTTCTTTCTGTCTTTCTTTCTTTCTTTCTTTCTTTCTTTCTTTCTTTCTTTCTGTCTGTCTGTCTTTCTTTCTTTCTTTCTTTCTTTCTTTCTTTCTTTCTGTCTGTCGGTCTTTCTTTCTTTCTGTCGGTCTTTCTTTCTTTCTTTCTTTCTTTCTTTCTTTCTGTCAGTCTTTCTTTCTTTCTGTCGGTCTTTCTGTTTGTCTTTCTTTGTCAATTTATGCTCACACCTCAATATTTAGCTGCTTTAATTTTGTCATTTTGCGCAAATTACTTCAAATTTAAAAAAGTAAATAAAAAAGAAAAAATACTATGAAAATACAGTCGTAGTAGCACAAACATTTTTTCTTCAAACTGAGACAGTTACAGTTTAAAACATTAGTCAACATTTAGAAAGAAAAATAACAGAAAAATAAAATCAATTGCTCTGTAGTTACTGAAATTTTATCATTTCCTTAAAAGAAAACATACAAAAATATTTCATTTTAAGGTGTTTTCTAAAGGAATGTAAGCTGGCCCCATCCTTTTATCGGTAGTGTGTATATATATATATATATATATATATATATATATATATATATATATATATATATATATATATGCAACCTAATATGAGATGGTCAATGTGAAATCAGGTTGCATGTTTATTATTATTATTTGTGGTATCATCTTACCAAAGACTATAGTCACCCCTTCACCATTTGTGACATCACTCGAGTAGTATTTGTACCGTATATCCGGGACTACTACTACTACTACTACTACTACTACTACTACTACTACTACTACTACTACTAATAATAATAATAATAATAAAAGACCCGGTTACGGAGATAGGACCTGTAACTGATGGAAGTACACAATATACACAGACAGAACAATCAAAGCTAATCGCCTCGACATTGTTATTAGAGACCGCAAACAAAACAAATGCCTCCTTATTGATATGGCAGTCTCTGCAGATTGCAATGTATCTTTAAAGATCTTCAAAAAGTTATCCAAATACAAGGACCTTGAAATCGAAATCTCAAAAATGTGGCACATGGGAACATCAACAGTTCCTGTTGTAGTTGGAGCCCTCGGATTGATTGGGGAAGTTTCCAGTAGATTAATTGACGGGATTCCTGGAAGTCCATGCCTCAAAGAGATACAAAAAAATTGTTCTCACAAGTACGGCCCATAACTTACGAAAAGCTTTTTCTATGTAAAAGATATTTTTTTAAATTGCTCAATGGAAAATGTTATGATGCCATTTCTGACCTTAATGGGCGGGACCCTGAAAGGATTGGGAACACATCAGAAATAATAATAATAATAATAATAATAATAATAATAATAATAATAATAATAATAATAATTATTATTATTATTATTATTAATATTATTATTATTATTATTGACTTGTATTTGCCCAATTCCAATTCGGTTCAAGAACAATATTATTCGGTTTGTAACTAACGTTCCTTCTAGTGACCATGATGGATCTTCTCTATAACGAATGTCTGCTCAGTTCTTTCTGCAACTGTAAGCGGTCATCCGATGTTTGGATAGCTAGTGGATGACTCCTCATTCGTGCCAGATTTTGGCGGAACTATTGTAACCATTTCCATTCATCCATCACGACGTACCCGAGTCGGTCTGAGGCGTTTGTCAGAATGCTTTCGATGAGGAATTATCATTACCCTACACATGGTTTACAAGTGTCGAGGATTTTTCACAGCACTTTTTAAATTATCAAAACATCCCTGTGTTTGTTTCCACCAAAAGCAAAACAAAACAAAATAAAAAAAAATGGTTCTATATTAGTCATTAACTTCAGAACCGATGTTGCTGCAATCTGCCTACACCTACTCCCTTGGGAGAAACAAGGACAGATATGCTAAGAACGTATTATGTCATTACTCCTGTGAAGAGCTTATTATACTATGTGTCAAGACCTTATTCTCACATCTGTTAAGATCATATTATACCATCTGTCAAGAGCTTATCCGGACATCTATTAAGAGCATATTATTTCATCTTTTTCGGGCTTATTATAACTCAGGTTATTATAACATCTGCCATTATTGTGACGGCTATTAAGAACATATTATTACATCTATTAAGTGATTATTATGACTCCTCTTAAGTGCTTATTATGCTAGCTGTGAAGACCTTTTTGTAACATTTAGTAAGAGCTTATTATTTCATCTGTCAAAGGTTTATTACTGCTGTTAAGAGCTTATCCATACCATCTACCAGTACCTTATTCTCGCATCTGTTAAGAGCATATATTTCATTTATTAAGAACTTATGACTCCTGTTAAGAGCTTATTATACCATTGGTCAAGCCCATATTTTGATATTAAGAGCATATTATTTAAACTGTTAAGGGCCTATTATGATTCTTGTTAGGAGCTTATTATACCATCTTTCAATACCTTATTCTGATATCTATTAAGAGCTTATTAGTTCGTCTGTTCATGGTTTATTATGACTCCTGTTTGGTGCTTATTATACCATCTATCAAGACGTTATTATACCATCTATCAAGACGTTATTCTAACATCTATCAAGACGTTATTATACCATCTATCAAGACGTTATTCTAACATCTATCAATACGTTATTATACCATTTATCAAGACGTTATTCTAACATCTATCAAGACGTTATTATACCATCTATCAAGACGTTATTATACCATCTATCAAGACGTTATTATACCATCTATCAAGACGTTATTCTAACATCTATCAAGACGTTATTATACCATCTATCAAGACGTTATTCTAACATCTATCAAGACGTTATTATACCATCTATCAAGGCGTTATTATACCATCTATCAAGACGTTATTCTAACATCTATCAAGACGTTATTATACCATTTATCAAGACGTTATTCTAACATCTATCAAGACGTTATTATACCATCTATCAAGACGTTATTATACCATCTATCAAGACGTTATTATACCATCTATCAAGACGTTATTCTAACATCTATCAAGACGTTATTATACCATCTATCAAGACTTTATTCTAACATCTATCAAGACGTTATTATACCATTTATCAAGACGTTATTATACCATCTATCAAGACGTTATTCTAACATCTATCAAGACGTTATTATACCATCTATCAAGACGTTATTCTAACATCTATCAAGACGTTATTATACCATCTATCAAGACGTTATTATACCATCTATCAAGACTTTATTCTAACATCTATCAAGACGTTATTATACCATTTATCAAGACGTTATTCTAACATCTATCAAGACGTTATTATACCATCTATCAAGACGTTATTCTAACATCTATCAAGACGTTATTATACCATCTATCAAGACGTTATTATACCATCTATCAAGACGTTATTCTAACATCTATCAAGACGTTATTATACCATCTATCAAGACTTTATTCTAACATCTATCAAGACGTTATTATACCATTTATCAAGACGTTATTCTAACATCTATCAAGACGTTATTATACCATCTATCAAGACGTTATTCTAACATCTATCAAGATGTTATTATACCATCTATCAAGACGTTATTATACCATCTATCAAGACGTTATTCTAACATCTATTAAGAATGTATTATTTCATCTGTTACGAGTTTATTATGAATTCTGTTAAGAGATTGATGTGTCAATTCTTAAATACTTATTATGATATCTATTAAGAGCTTTTTATACTATCTGTTAAGTGCTTATTATGCCAGGATAGCATGCTTTAAAAGGTCTAATGTCAATGAAAAGCAGAATGATGTTACATTATCAATTCCTGCCAATGATCCATTTCACCAATGACAAAAAAGTTAGCAGATTATTATATCATTTGTTAAGAGCCTAATATTGTACATGCTAATAGTTTATTATATCATCTGTTATTAGGTCAACTGTTAAGCGATTATTCTGTTCATTAAGAGGATAGCATGTCACCTGTTAACAGCTTATTTTGCCATCTGATTTCTGTCTAAATCTATTACTGTGCACGAAGTGGCTATCATGAGTTGAATTACACTGGTCAACGCAATTTTTGGTGCCAAGAAACAAAACACATTTTTTTTTAGCTAATTTGATGAAAGTGACCATAGTTTTTGATGGTTAGCTTCTGTTTTTTGCTGTACTGAAATCGATCATTTTGGGAAAAATATCAACTTACGATCTTGGCTGATCGAAAAAATTCAGTTAATAAAGGTCGTAGAAACCCATCAATTTTCAGGTAGGCCAAGAAGTTTATGTCCCATCACTTTTATCCCTTCACTGTGAAAGAAAACCAAACACATTGAGAGCATTTTGTTTTCACAGTTGGAAAGAAACTCCAACTAAAGACATCCCAATTGAATGCATCTATTCCATTGTACATGTTACTTTTGGAGCATCAAAAGAGACTTAAATAATATTGAACATGACAGACAAATTTTTACCATAGTTCTTATGTTGATATTTATCAACACCCCCACGTGGAGTTAAATGTGGCACAAGGCCGGTTTAATGTGGGTATCTCCAAGCCCGTAGGCTCGGCCAAAAATATGACCTTTGAACCCGCCTAGACGGGTTCAGGTCCTGTCTACCTCCCCGAAGGAAACCTTGCCCTTCGGCAAAGCTTCCTCCGAGTTCCTCTCTGCAGTAGAGAGTTCGACAGCAAAACCCGACTCGGAAGCTCACAAAGCGCAGATACTACACTTTGATCCTTGCCACCGAGCCGAGTTTTGAATAGAACATAGTTCTTATGTTGATATTTATCAACACCCCCACGTGGAGTTAAATGTGGCACAAGGCCGGTTTAATGTGGGTATCTCCAAGCCCGTAGGCTCGGCCAAAAATATGACCTTTGAACCCGCCTAGACGGGTTCAGGTCCTGTCTACCTCCCCGAAGGAAACCTTGCCCTTCGGCAAAGCTTCCTCCGAGTTCCTCTCTGCAGTAGAGAGTTCGACAGCAAAACCCGACTCGGAAGCTCACAAAGCGCAGATACTACACTTTGATCCTTGCCACCGAGCCGAGTTTTGAATAGAACATAGTTCTTATGTTGATATTTATCAACACCCCCACGTGGAGTTAAATGTGGCACAAGGCCGGTTTAATGTGGGTATCTCCAAGCCCGTAGGCTCGGCCAAAAATATGACCTTTGAACCCGCCTAGACGGGTTCAGGTCCTGTCTACCTCCCCGAAGGAAACCTTGCCCTTCGGCAAAGCTTCCTCCGAGTTCCTCTCTGCAGTAGAGAGTTCGACAGCAAAACCCGACTCGGAAGCTCACAAAGCGCAGATACTACACTTTGATCCTTGCCACCGAGCCGAGTTTTGAATAGAACATAGTTCTTATGTTGATATTTATCAACACCCCCACGTGGAGTTAAATGTGGCACAAGGCCGGTTTAATGTGGGTATCTCCAAGCCCGTAGGCTCGGCCAAAAATATGACCTTTGAACCCGCCTAGACGGGTTCAGGTCCTGTCTACCTCCCCGAAGGAAACCTTGCCCTTCGGCAAAGCTTCCTCCGAGTTCCTCTCTGCAGTAGAGAGTTCGACAGCAAAACCCGACTCGGAAGCTCACAAAGCGCAGATACTACACTTTGATCCTTGCCACCGAGCCGAGTTTTGAATAGAACATAGTTCTTATGTTGATATTTATCAACACCCCCACGTGGAGTTAAATGTGGCACAAGGCCGGTTTAATGTGGGTATCTCCAAGCCCGTAGGCTCGGCCAAAAATATGACCTTTGAACCCGCCTAGACGGGTTCAGGTCCTGTCTACCTCCCCGAAGGAAACCTTGCCCTTCGGCAAAGCTTCCTCCGAGTTCCTCTCTGCAGTAGAGAGTTCGACAGCAAAACCCGACTCGGAAGCTCACAAAGCGCAGATACTACACTTTGATCCTTGCCACCGAGCCGAGTTTTGAATAGAACATAGTTCTTATGTTGATATTTATCAACACCCCCACGTGGAGTTAAATGTGGCACAAGGCCGGTTTAATGTGGGTATCTCCAAGCCCGTAGGCTCGGCCAAAAATATGACCTTTGAACCCGCCTAGACGGGTTCAGGTCCTGTCTACCTCCCCGAAGGAAACCTTGCCCTTCGGCAAAGCTTCCTCCGAGTTCCTCTCTGCAGTAGAGAGTTCGACAGCAAAACCCGACTCGGAAGCTCACAAAGCGCAGATACTACACTTTGATCCTTGCCACCGAGCCGAGTTTTGAAGAACCATAGTTCTTATTTTCACAAAAGTTTTATTTCTTGTGTTAGTTTATTAAATGATTTGAGGAAAATACTTGTTGGTCTTGGTATATTCAGTTGTGTTATTTTTAAAGACTTAGGGTCTGATTGTTATTGTAAAACTAGTTTTTCTCAATAAGCAGACCAATATTTGTTGGTTTAAATACGAATTGAGAGATTTCTACGATCTTATTTTGAGAAATATTGCCATCGATCAATATCATATATACAGAAAACAAATGAAAAAAATGCTTTTTTCCTCCAAAATGAGGCACTTCTGTACAGCAAAATCGGTAGCTAACCATGAAAAAGTAAGGCCATTTTCACATTCTTCGCACTCAAATTAGCTACACCATTTCAAATTTCTTTTGTTGCCCAGTGTTATTATCTGGGATAAACATTGCTTTAGCGACCACTGTTGAACTTAGTTGGAGTTAGAAGGTCACCTGGATGTCTTAATTTAAATTATTGATCGATGCATGCACACATTCCCACTTGGGTCGTTTAAAGTACAGAAACTTGTACAATTCTTGTTGTATCGTATTTTAAGCGTAAAGTACATTAGAAGTTGCTTACGGGGAGAATATTACAACTAAGTCGAATGGCTGAACAATTTTTATTTTTTTCTTGAAAGCGAACGTGAAAAAAGAATTTACAAAGAAAAAGAGGTACAAAGATAGAGAAAGAGAAGGAGAAATAGAAAAAGAGCGAAGGAAAAATAGAAAAAGAGTGAAGGAAAAATAGAAAAAGAGCGAAGGAGAGATAGAGAGAGAGGGAGAGATAGAGAGAGAGAGAGTTGGTCGGGTCTGAAATAAAATAAACGCTTTGGAATAGAGGTCAATATATTAAACCACTAATGAGCAAGAAATCAAACATGGATGCCAATAGCTAAATATTTGTCGTCTGGGTTGAGAGCCTAGAAGTCTTTTTGGGCATTAGTTTCTTGACTGGGAATAAAGTCCTTCACGCTATTTTGTCAACAGAGAGCAAATCGATGACTTTATTGTTAAAACAGAACAAACACGAACTATCGCTTAGTTTAGTCAGAGACGTCGTCTGAAGCACTAGGAACAGTTTTCTTCTTCCGCTTGTCGTATCCCTTCAGAACGTAGACGATCATGGCTCTCTACAACTTCTATCCTTTGTAGCCGTTAAAGATTGTCTTTTCGCCATCCCCGCGATCTCTGATCTGACATCCATCTGTGAAAGTTTCTTAGAGAAGTTAATCACAGTTTTCCTCTTGCCTTCTCTAGGCTCTGTGTGTGCCAAATTCTTCAAACCCTCTTTTCTCATTATTAGAAATCCCAACTGTCACTTTCTGATTCCAGTTGTAAGTTTTTGTTTCCAATTTCCTTAAAACTTCTTCGTTACTCACATGTTTCAACCAAGGTATTCTCAGCATCCTTCTGTAGAGCTGCATCTTTTTTGCTTCATGCCTCTTTACCTGTGAAGAGATAGTCCTGCATTCACTGCCATATAGCATTCCTGATATTACATGAAAGTTCAATACGCTTTTCTTTGTTTCTAACCATTAGTTTATTTCTTAGTAGGTTGCTTGAGTTTTGGGTATGACGATTGATATAATGGAATATGCATACACCCGAGTTCACCTTCACTGGATTATGTTTGGCTGGTGTCCGTCATAAATACAGACGGATGTGTAGGTGCGACAGAGTTTAAGTCTATGACGATGCCCATTGGACTACACCATTGGCTATCCTATTGGTCTACACTTATTACCTGCGACTACGACGAATACCAGTCGATTACTGCTACCATGTATTGGTTACAGTAGCCAAAACCACCTAGCTACTTCGATCAAATATATCCCTTTTCCGGACATATCAACGATAAACTACATCCGGCAACAAGGCCTCTGATCAGGAGGTTTTGAGAAACATGGAATCACGTCTTAATTGTTGATGTTTCCAGGTCCGCACTGACCGAGGTGGTAGCCTCTGTTAGGTTCCCAGGTCAAAACACTAGGAAAGTATAAGAATATATTTTTATAGTAAAAATACTAGCAATACATTTTTATTTGAAAAAAAATTTACCAGCATTAAATTTGTCTCTCGACAAAAACCTTCTTTACAAAAATATGTCGATGAAACCTGAAATCTTGTCGATATTAAATAACCCATTGAGGTTGATATGCCGTTAAACAAGATACACCAAATCAATCTAAAACAAAGAATACATATTCTATTCATACGAATCTATCCTAAAAATGTTGTCGGCATTAAATAACCCATTGAGGTTGATATGCCGTTAAACAAAATAAACCAAATCAATCTAAACCAAAGAATACATATTCTATTCATACGAATCTCTCCTAAAAATGTTGTCGGCATTAAATAACCCATTGAGGTTGATATGCCGTAAAACAAAATATACCAAATCAATCTAAAACAAAGAATACATACTCTATTCATACGAATCTATCCTAAACATGTTGTCGGTATTAAATAACCCATTGAGGTTGATATGCCGTTAAACAAAATAAACCAAATCAATCTAAACCAAAGAATACATATTCTATTCATACGAATCTCTCCTAAAAATGTTGTCGGCATTAAATAACTCATTGAGGTTGATATGCCGCAAAACAAAATATACCAAATCAATCTAAAACAAAGAATACATATTCTATTCAAATGAACCTATTCTAAAAATCTTGTCGATATTAAATAACCCATTGAGGTTGATATGCTTTAAAACAAAATGAACCAAATCAATACGTTGCTTATTTTTTGGAAGGCATCTTTTGATATTCCAATACACCTTCGGATATCAGTGTCACACTTTACAATTATTTCGAAGATTTTTCGGAATTGCTTCATTTTGGCATCTCCAACAGCAGTGTAATAAAATAAGTTGTACTTATTTTAGTTTTTTTTTCTTTTTTTATAGTAACCTCCTTTTCAACTAATGTTGGATGGAGTGGGAGGAAGAAAGAAAGAAAGAAAGAAAGAAAGAAAGAAAGAAAGAAAGAAAGAAAGAAAGAAAATGACTCCTCCTCCTTACCTAACATCTCACTGACTGCTTCCATCTGTGTGGGTAGCAATGCCCTCAGGACGTAGCATCCTGGTCACAACAGGATGATCAGGATAATAAGATGGAGTTTGAGTGGTACCCCTCAATATATACTTTGACTAACTTCATATAAATAACACCAACTGCAACTGGTCCATATTTGGTTATGTCACGTGACTCACTATAGTCATAGTTTGTTGAGTGATTTTGTTTAGCGGCATATCAACACTTCTATGGGTTATTTAATGCCGAAATCTAAATATTTTTGATACAATTATATGGCGGCAACTAAATATATTTTGAACGTAATTGTATACGTTCAACTACAGATAAAATATATTGCTGATCTTTTTACTATAAATATGTATTTTCGGTAATTTTTATATAAAATATACTGCTGATATTTTTACCCTAAAAATATGAAACTATATTTTCATTGGAGGTTTCACTATTTGACTACAGATGCTACCATTCCGGGTCATGGTGGATCTGGAAAGAGTAGCAATTAAGAGGTCGTTCTACGCTTCTCAAAACCTCTAATCTCCTGGTCAGAGGCCTTGCTAATATGTGTAGATAATCGTCATACCCAAGAGTACATAGTTTATTGAAGAAATGGACCTAGATCATTTGAACATTCCATACCAGATCTTAAATGTATCTACTGATAGAAAACATTGTTTTTCATCCCGAGGCCAGTAAACAGATGACGAAGGATTCTATGCTGATGACATAGGTGTTTATAGTTAGTATGAGAATGATCTGGATCCAAAATAAAATAAAATCTTCCAAGAAGTATGACTTTAGATAAACATTTTCAAAATAGAAACTTTCTTCTGGAATTAGAACGAGATTTGTGTAACTTTCATTCGACTTCTAGGTTTCCAGTCAAATTTGATCTTCAAATATTTAAATGCAATGTCAATCGTTATCTTCTGTATTCTTAATTCTTATTCTTTTATTGTCTCTCTCATTAATAGTATATTTTTCTTATATTCTGTAACTCAGTAGTTCTTAGTGACTTTGCTTGGATTGAAATGATTAAAAAACATTTTAGTCTTCACTAACATTCCTCGTAATCAGGGACAAAACATTTGTACACATTAGTGACAAAGTGCTAAAGTATTGGGCTAGAATAAAATATTTCTACTATTAATACTACATCGAGTTTGTTCAGCATTCATAGCCACGGGTTCTCCACTCCGCACTGTTGATCATAATAATCTAGAGTTTTGTATAATCTTGAGCAGGGATCAGATAAATACTATAAATCCATTGTCCCAATCAGAGGTTTCATATTGAAAGAAATAAACAAGATGCATCTTGCCATTGCTTGAAAGAAAACACACCCAGTTACTACTTACAGTGCTGACCGCTCCGGACCTCTTGACTTGCTACTGTGTCCATACACTATTTACATTATTCGGACTATTGTCCTCATCTTTGTCGCCATATTTATTACAATGTTTCGGCCTTTGTACGCTCCGACCTTCTTCAGGTGGTTGTAATATCGAACTGAACCCTTTATTTCGCTCACTGGGGTAGACTGTTCTAGTTCAACGTGCCATGTTTAATGGATGTCAGTTATCAGTTATCTCCTGTTAATTCCCCTCTCCAAGTTCTCCACTGCCTTAATCAGGTATTCAACTCACACTCTTTGGGTCCTGTTACTGGATCTAACTATCTAACGGGAGATAACTGACAGATTCTTTCTTTGTATTTTATTAAGAATCCCTAAATACATAGAACTACAAGCCCAGATGTGACTAAATGAATGGTCGAATGGTAGACTTATAAATGCGTCAGAGTGATACTGTTGAGAAAAGATTTCAATTTCAAATAATTCGTGAAGAGCAAGGCAGTTCGCTTTTCGCCGATGATGTCGAATTGCCATCGTCCACACATTGAACGTTAGCGATCATAGCTTTCCACAATTTCATGTCCTTCGTAGCTCTTAATGAATTTTGTCTTTTTGTAATTTCTTTTCTATCCAGTTCCGCCACACATTTACACAAACATCGGAATATAGAAAGAGGCCTTCTAGAAACTAAGCAAATATTAAGAAAAATGAAAATGTCGTTAGAAGCCTAAGCAAAGATTGACTAACAGCTATGCCATATAGAATTTGCTGTATGGCATAGCATATGAGTTAGTTCCCTTTCAGATGAAGACTAGACTTGAAGGAACAGAAATGAAGTTCTTCAGACAGATGCTGGGAATACCATAAACAGAAAATATATACAAAGTGGAAATTCTAAAAAAAATGAGAAACATACTTTATTTAAAATCAGAAACAAAAAGACTCGTTGCACCTTCACGGGCTAAAGTTCTCAGATGGGATGAAATGGAAAGAGTATATTGAATCCATTGCAAAGTCAGCTGATAAAAAAAATCGGTTCACTGCGTCGTGATAGAAAATATTTCTTTCAAGAATCTATATTATATATCTATATCTACCAAACGTCCATGCTTAAAATATGGCTCGGCGCCGAAGCTAATTTTTAACTTGAGATCCTTCATAAGATCCAAAGAAGAATCAGCAATATTATTGGGCCTGATCTCTAAACATACCATTCATCCAAGCTTAGAATATTGCTGCCATATATGATCCGGTGCCCCTGCTATTTACACTGGATCTCTTTGATAAGATCCAAAGAAGAATCAGTAATATTATTGGTCCTGAACTATAAACCTACCATTCATCCATGCTTAGAATATTGGGGACACATATGGTCCAGTGCCCCTGCTATTTACCTTGATCTCCTTGATAAGATCCAAAGAAGAATCAGCAAATTTATTGGTCCTGATCTATAAACCTACCATTCATCCATGCTTAGAATATTGCTGCCACATATGGTCCGGTGCCCCTGCTATTTACCTTGATCTCCTTGATAAGATCCAAAGAAGAATCAGCAATATTATTGGTCCTGATCTATAAACCTACCATTCATCCATGCTTAGAATATTGCTGCCACATATGGTCCGTTGCTCCTGCTATTTACCTTGAGCTCCTTGATAAGATCCAAAGAAGAATCAGCAAATTTATTGGTCCTGATCTATAAACCTACCATTCATCCATGCTAAGAATATTGCTGCCACATTTGGTCTGGTGACCTTGCTATTTACCTTGAGCTACTTGATAAGATCCAAAGAAGAATCAGCAATATTTTTGGTCCTGACCTATAAACCTACCATTCATCCATGCTTAGAATATTGCTGCCACATATGGTCCGGTGCCACTCCTATTTACCTTGATCTCCTTGATAAGATCCAAAGAAGAATCAGCAATATTATTGGTCCTGATCTATAAACCTACTATTCATCTATGCTTAGAATATTGCTGTCACATATGTCCGGTCTCCCTGCTATTTACCTTGATCTCCTTGATCCAGAGAAGAATCAGCAATATTATTTGTCCTGAACTGGCGGTTCAACTTCAGTCACTTTTCCACCGCTGTAAATTTGTCTCCCTGTGTCTATTCTATAAATACTTTGATGGTAATTTGTTCGGATGTCTTTTCGCTATGGTACCTCGAGTTTTTTCGTTTAAGTGCACTACTAGACTGCCGTTTAGTTCTCATCAATTTATTGTTGGGCTGGCTAGATGTAGCCGTAAATTCTATGATAACAGTTTCTTTTCGCTTGTTTGCTTGTTGAACTCTTTCCCGGCTCTATTCTTTCCAGCCAACTTTAATATAAAAAATGAATACAATTCCTGCCCTATCTGCTGGCCTTCAGATTACGGTTCTTTTCTTCCTGCTTCTTAGTAATGTTTCTGTTCCTAAGTCGTCCACACTCAGTTAACTCTTGTGTCTTAGTGGCTTTACTTGCTTGCCTGGTGTGAAACTGATTTTAAAAAAAATATTAGAACTTCTGTTACACATTGGTTGATTTGTTTTCTTTTTTATGTTTTATCAACATATAAAGTTATTTAAAGCTGATTTCTTTTTTTTAAGCCTTTCACCTCAAGCAAGGCGGGAGTGCCCTTAGAACGCAATGGATTACAGAAAGAGGGTGCAAGATTAAAGAGGGCGTGATAGACGAAATGATAAAAAGAAGGGCAGAGAATCAGATCAAGGCATCTGAAGATATCGATTGACATTGCATTTGAATAATTGAAGATTATAGCTCTCAGGGGAGCAAGAGGAATGTATTTCCACAGATGGGAAGTGCGAGACATGAAGCTATTGGAGTAGAAGAGGCAACTACATTTAACCGTTTCGACAGTAAAAGGGCGGGATCGAGATGCCAATCTAGTAGCAGGTTTAAATTCATGCAGTCTGGGAACAAGCGAAAGTAGCTCGTCGGAGCAGTTACCGTGAAAGTATTTGTAGAAAAGACAGAGGGAGGCGACGGCACGTCTGTTAGAGAGCAACTTTAGACGAGATGCCAAATCAGGCCAATCACATCGCATATTTTGGGTTGTAGGAAGTTGTATTAGAGTACGTTTTTTAATAGAATGCCTCGTATTTTCATTCATTGAAATTCATAGCTCATCAAATACCTCTGATATGCCTCGGATGAGGGAAGAAAAAATCACGTTTAAGACTTATCAGTTAAGGAATCAGAAGTTTCAGTTGGTGAGGCAGAGACATCAGGTGATTCTGATGTTTCCGCGGCCATAGTGATGGTGGTTCTTCAGAGAATGAAGGCGGCGCCATTCTCAATACGCGACAATCGTTCAAATAATGAATTGCGGTTCCATCAATTACCACCCTGTCTTATCACACTTTCGTTTTAGCTGTTCTCCAGGTGTGAACACCGATGACAATAAAGAAAGGCTCTCATTAGATTTTTTTTTCAATCTTTATTTTGATGACGAACCAATAAATTTGTTGTCGCTCGTCATCGGGAATTAAATACTGAAAAGGCGTATCATGCGCAGAGTTAGGAAATTTCTTTTTCAGCGAAAATTCAACAAGGAATTGTCGACGAAATATAAGCATGATTCCTCGTCATTAAATTCACGAGAAGGCAATACACACACACACACACACACACACACACACACATATATATATATATATATATATATATTATTGTTGTAACCTAGGGAAGGTTACTGAATAGAATAATCAAACGAAGGTTGGTAATGCACGATAATACTCAGGACAAGAACAACACACATAAGATTCGCCAGCGGCGTGGAGAAAAAATAGTCAACTGCTAGATGAGAGTCAAGTGAATTCCAAAATGAATCTTCAGCTGTGGCAATCTACCAACCGACCCCCTCCGTCAGATGTGGCACATGGCTGAATTTAATGTGGGGTATCCGAACCCGTAGGCTCGGCCAAAAATTCTCCGTAGACCCCGTATAAAACGGGTAGCTGTTTCCCAAGACGGGTCTGGGAATCCTCTCTGCCTAAAGGCAAAAAGTTTGACCAGTACAGTTTGACCAACATATAGTATTTACTAATGTAATTTATGTGAATGTGAACATACCCTTTATCATCCGAAGGTATGCTACAACAATTATATATATATATATATATATATATATATATATATATATATATACGAATACAAGTTTGGTATCGATGGAAAAATTCCGATAACGTAAACCACTATTTTTAATAAAGTGCTCAATACAAAGCAGAGCAAATAATATTTATTTAAAAATTATAACATAACCACGATATAACATGACCACAAAATAGCCTGAGAACATCGGCAATTAAGAGGTGGTTCCATGCTCTTCAAAACCTCCTGATCAGAGGCCTTGCTGTTGGACGTAGTTTATCGTCTTACCCAGGACATGAGTATAGTTTATCGTCATACCCAGGACGGAACTATGGTCCGATCAGAATAGTTGCAGTATAAACAGCACGTTGCTCCAAGAATGTTGAAGAAACACAAATTTAGCAGGCGCCGTCAACGGTGAATAGCTCACTACTGTAGTTGACAAGCATAATCGGAGAACGATTAGCCTGTCATTACTTATTATTAGTAATAACTACCTCGTATAAAGAGAATTCAAGTGAACCGTCTAATCCTTGTAACTATTAAGTCAAAGTACTAGATGTTCTAATTACTAAAGCCTCTCACTTCCCAAGGTCTTCATTCGAGCAAACAATATGACTTTAACTTTAAGGTTGGTGTCACAGTGGAGTAATGGATAACAGCAACTGGTCTACCGCAGAAAGAAATGGAAATCTACTACAGGAAAACATCTGCCTCGTCAGTCATGCATCGAAAGATACATGATCGCCTGATCATGTGTCATGCATGGCACATAACTGACTGATCGATGCGTTGTCGGTTATTGCTGAAAGAGTCTATGAAGCTTTAGATAAGAATGGTGAATCTCGGGCTGTTACTTTGGATATATCGAAGGCATTTGACAGAGTTTGTCATACAAGTTGAGGTTATGATATTTTTGGACGAATTTTTGATTTGAATTCTTCCTTCATATTAGAGTGCGGAATGAAAATTGTCTTGATCGGCCATTCTTCTAGATAGTTTTGAATTAATGCTAGTGTCCCCTACGCTCTATCCTTAGACCCTGAAGTTTTCCTAATTTTCACCCAATGCCATTAATTATCGATTCGTTATGTATGCTGATGACACAAATATTTACTTCGGTTAGGTTTGACCTGGAAATACCAGCAATTAAGAGGTGGCTCCACGCTTCTCAAAACCTCCTGATCAGAGGCCTTGCTATCGGATGTAGTTTATTGTCTTACCCAGGACGCGGATGTAGATTATCGTCATACCCAGCACGCGGATGCAGTCTAACTTCATACCCAATACTGTACTTGTTATTCGTGCTAGAGCGGCAATCAACGTCTTCTCAAACAGTTTTGTCTACACAATTTTATTCACAATGTTTTGTATAGTTTTCAGACATTTCATAACATGCTGTGATCATCCCCTCAGGCCGATATTATAAAGAAATCGCTTCGTCAATAAATTGACAATAGTGAGCTTCTAGCCCAAGCTCTACTGTCGGAAATATAAGACACCTAATTATAGTTAATAATAATTGGTTAATAATATCAAGTTAGTGATTTCCGTAGAAACGAATAACACTGTGGAAAACGAGTTTTATCATGGGGTGTTAAATGTTATTTCCTATTTGCTTATTCTGAGAAAGTATGAAAGATTCCTAATATTTTATTCAAACATTGATTTTCGACCAAGATAATGATACTTCTGAAATTTACCTATTTCCATTGCGAAAACTGGCGAAATGTGAACATTCTTGCTAAATCGGAGAAAACGAGATATGATTCAAAATATCATTTATCTATTCTAGGATTACACAAGAGAGACCGCAAAAATGTTGAAGTGAGTAGTTCTTCGCCATTTACGCTTATACTGTAAATTACTTTCAGAAATCGCCACTCAGATATAGTCTCCCAACATGTCTTCGTTATACGATTGGTAGACAGAACGTTCTGGTAGTTCTTGAAACTTTTAGAAACTTCTGAAAATTTATTGAAACTTCTAGAAAACGCTTCTTCCGCATCTCCACGCCGAATCTGTCTGAAATGTTATGGAATTAGATTAGTTTCAAAACATCGATGTTTAGGTTACAAAAGCAAAAGAGAATAAAAGTCAATTCCATTGCTTTCTATACGGAAGCAATTAGGAAATATTACGTACTAATCAAAGACAAAAAAAAAGTCAAAATTTTCTTACACAGTATAACGAGTCGGCTTAAAGATGTTATGGTGAAAAACTTTGAAAATTAATAAGACAAACATTGATTAATGATAACGTTTTTATATGACTCCTTTTTGGGGAATTAATTGAAATATGCGTAACAAAGAATGCCCTCCACTTCCGCCATATAAAGCAAATTTTCTTTTATTAAAAATCATCCACATCCAACCACTAAGTATGAGTGGATTACTAGTACAAGTCTAATAATTAAACACCCTAAGTTGATACGTTTGTAGGAACATTATGATTATAAAAAAAATAAGATGAAATATAAAATAATAATAAAATTTTAAATAAACTAAAATGAAACAATTACATAAAAACGTTGTATAAAACAAATTAAATAAAAAATAAAAATACTCCCAGCATACAACAAAAACTGTTCGGACATCCTGCCAAAAGACATTAAGTTCAACCTCTTCGCCACGAACCTCCGTCCGGGCAACACGTGTTCAACCTTTCTCTATGACATGGCGTGTAATAATACTGAATGACTTCTCCCTATTATCACATGTACCATGAAACAATTGTAACCTGACAAAAATGCACTAACCAATACACAAAAAATAAAATAAATAAATAAATTATATGAAATTAATGCACAATTTAGCATGCCTTTATTATTATCTCTGTATGGTTTATCTCTGTGACGTATGTTGTATCCCTGTGAACATGAGTCTAATTTCTGCTTCTTTGATGTGAGTGACACCACACACTAACACCTCGATAATGATAATGAATTGATTATAAAGGATTAAATTAGGATTTCAAATTAAAATAATGTTCAAATTTAAAAATAAAAATTATATTCTCCTAGTGTTTTCCTAAATATTAATTGCCAAATTTTAAATACGTCTCATATGAGGGAAAATATGATACTCTGTTTTAGAGTCTAAACATTAGTAGAACCACTACTCATTTAACGACTTACCTATTTAACAACTCGCAGGACATACGTCTAACCATAAAATCTCATTAATTAATTTTAAAAAATCTAATCAGTCGGTATTGTTCGTTGTATAAAACTTTGACATTTATTGGCTTCATTTCTTCAAAATGAAATTAAAATGAATAAAGTACAGAAATAGAGATAATTTTCGAATTTGTTAATTACGTTTACTGTTTAGTACACTACTATACTGCATGAACATCTATATAAATAAAGCGCAGTGTACGTGTGTCCGTCCGTCCGTCCGTCTGTTTTAGAACCTCGGCGAGTCATAAACAGCCTGAAGTAACATATAGGAACTACTGTAGTTACACGCGATTAAAAATTGAATAAATAACTCATTTAAAGTTAAATTTAGACACCGAACAGAGTGAAAGGTTTAAAAAAAACAATTCTTTATTAAATGTGTAACTTTAATTTCGCATTTCGTCGCAATTGATGTCTTCTAATTAAAACCGTAATTTAAATTTAAGCGGGTCCCGTACGTTGTTCCTGTTTTTTTTTTTTTTTTTTTTTTCTCTTTTTCTAGCATCGGGTTCTCTATTGTCTTTTAAGAGTGACTTTATGTGAAGCAATCATGAAAAATGGTGATTTTAAAAGAAAATAAAAATAGCGCGCAAAATAAATGTGAACCAATTCCGAATATCAGCTGCGTATACGAAAAAGATTGTAAGGAGTCGAATAAAGATAAAGTAATTTTATTATTTCTAAATACTTACAACTTTTAGTAATAGAGCAGCTAGCTTAAAGTCTGCCCGAAGGACGGCTTCTAGGCTAGTTTAGAAGTAAGTTAGAAATGTTACAAATAGTGCATATCAGACAACAAAGCGACCTGAATCTAGTCGACAGAAATCCATTACACGAGTAGTATTTCTGAAATAGCGCTCAGGTATATTTTGCTCACTAAGCAAGCAGCTTGTTTCGTAACCAAGTCGCTGGAACAAAATCCGGTCGTTAAGATGAGTATTAGATTGTATTAGAGTATTAGACTGAGTTGTTAAAATGTTCACTTTCCGTCTATGATACCCGGGTTCGAATCTCACCATAGTCGATTCGTTAGAAAGGCGACTTCTTGATGTTATCGGCGTGTAGAGAAAATGCCTGAAAAGCATACTACGAGTTGACCTAAGCCTTGTGAATAAAATTGGGTAGTAGGAAGCCTAAAGTCATCGTGACGGAGGGTGTGAGCGTGCTTTTTAATTACTCCGTGTGCTTTCCTAAATATCCATTGCCAAATTTTAGATACGTCTTATTTTATGGAAAATATGATACACGTGGCCGAGCGGTTAGAACGTTCGCATTCTAACCATGAGAACCGGGTTCGAATCTCATCATGGTCAATTTGTCAGAATTTCTTGATATTATCGGACTGGAGGGGTCGTTACCAGCGTTCCTTTGGAGAATGCTTGAAAACTATGTCACGGGTTGATCCAAGCCATGTGAGTGAAATTGGGTAGACGGAACCCTTGGGCTCGTCAATAGCTGTGCTAGCACAAAGTAACAGGTCATCGTGGCCGAGGGTTTGAGCGTGCTGGCTTTGTTCAAATTGTTGATCACGCTAGAACACTCTCTTTACCAGAAACTGTAACTTTAAGGTCTGCTCAGCATAGTTGCAGTATAAACCGCAGGTGTGCTCTGTGGGTGTTAAATAAACACAAAATGTGCCTGAGCAAGCGTCTACAATAAGGATTGGCTAGCCGCCCTTGTAGACGGGCATCCTCGAATAGAAGTGGCCAGCTATACATACATGATACTCTATTTTAGAATCTAAAAATTAGTAGAAACACTACTCGTTTAACGACTTACCTGTTTAACGACTCGCGTGACATACGTCCAACTATAAAAGCTCATTAATTAAAAAAAAAATTTTAATTATTTATTTTGATTTTATTTTGAAGAAATGAAACCAATCACTATAAAAGTTTATACAACGAACAATACCGACTGGTTGAATTTTTTTTTTTAATTAAACAGATTTTATAGTTGGACGTATGCCTCGCAAGTTGTTAAACAGGTAAGATCACGCCAGCCCGGAATCTGTAACTATGCCCCACCTAGAATAGTTGCAATATAAATAAACAGGTGTGCTCTGTTGATGTTTGACAAACGCAAATGTGCCTGAGCAGGTGTCTCCAATAGGGATTAGTTAGGTGCCCTACCAGACTGCATACTTGGATACAAACGGTCAGCCATTACTTGCTTACATAGTAATATTAGGCCAATAGTTACAATCTTAAGCAGTTCGAGTTCAGGGTTAACCGTTATCTTCTGCACATATCCGCATCAGCTGTACTTCTTAATGATCTACCTCGATGGCCCCAGGGCCTTGTACAGGGTGAGTACCACTGTATTAAAAAAAATTATTGAAGTCAGAATAGAGTTGGAGATGAAAAATTTCTCATATCGAATCACTATAAAATCTGACTAAATGACAAAACATCAGGCGTACTGGCCTTTTGCCACGACTAATCACGCTGCATTATGCGTTATCACCCAGAAGCATTAACGTTGGCCCGATCAGAATAGTTGCAGTATAAACAGCTTCTGGGACGTGCCGAAGACTTTAGTACAACTCATCTCTCTCCTCTCTCTCTCTTTCTCTCTACAGTGTGTATCAAAATACGGTTACAAACTTTGGGGGCGGGTTCCTCACACCAAAACAAGTCCATATAAACATATGCCCACAAATCCTTCATGTTTTAGTCATTAAGTTTAAAATATATGGTAGACGATGTTAAATGTACAATCGAAGATACAATCCAAAAATAATTTTACAAACTTTGTCACGAATTCTGTCTCATCAATGCCACGATAAACAGCAGCAAATGTTGGATGACTTGGCTGCCTTCGGTCTGGAAACGCAGTCAGATACCGCCGTGCAGCCTGGCATCCATTAACATTGGCGCGTCCGTATGCAAAAATAATATCTGCCCGCTCACGAGATGAATATCCTGGCATTGTTAAACGGAACACTTCTCAGTTAGCTCACTACTACACACGTTAAATACTGAAGACAAACTAGCTACAAATGTACACGAATGACAAATGTAACCAAGTCTATATAGCAACACACCACCATCTGCCGTAAACTTTCTTTAAAACTAATAACTAAAATTGAAGGATTTGTGGATATATATTTATGTGGACTTCTGTCTTTGTTTTGGTATGAGGAACCCTCGCCAAAATTTTATAAAAGTATTTTGATACACCATATATATATATATATATATATATATATATATATATATATATATATATGAAGAAATATAGTTTTAAGGTGTGCTATATTTACGGGAAAGTGCTCAATATCAGGGATAGAGAGTATGTAAATATAAATATAAAAGTGAACATTGAAGTTAACACTCAGAGGCGACAGACTGTTTCATGCTAGACGCAATCGTCAGGCAGCGAGTGTTGGATTTTTCCTCGAATATTTATATATGTGGGTCTGTGGTGCATTGTGGGTAATCCATTTTGGCGGGAGTGGTTTGTTTATTTATTTATTTTGGTTAATTTATTTTACTCGTCATTTATTTTCATTTTTTATTTTATATTTATTTATCCTTTTCGGTTTTCCATATTTTATCAACGTGGTAATTTTTGGAAGGGGATTTTCTTAAGTCGCTTCTTTTTACTTATTTATGTTTATTTTTATTAGTTCTAACGGTTATTTTAGCGCGAGCGATTTGTAATTTGTTAATTTATTTATTTTGGATTAATTTTTACTTGTTTTTTCTTATTTATTTGCTTATTTTTTATCTATTTTTTATTTTGTATTTTCTTATATACTCTATTTCGTTTTCGATTTTTGAGTAACGTAGTAATTTTTTTATCAATATATATAGCAGTTAGCTATTTTCTCGTCCAATTTTTGGATTGATGTTGAAGTATATTCTAACGGTTATTTTCGTGGGATTGGTTTGCTGATGTTTTATTCTTTATTTATTCGGATTGATTATTTTTATTTGTATTTTATGTATTTATTTTCTATTTTTATTTGTTCTATTTCGTATATTCTAAAAAGAGTGTTTTTTTTAATTTGTTTATTATATGCTTGGGTTAATTTATTTTACTTGTTTTTTATATTATTTTGTTTATTTTTTGTTTATTCTTTTCAGTTCTCAATTTTTAAGTGACGTAGCAAAAATTTGTTTTCGTGTCTGCATTTTGAGATGAGCTCAGATCGTTTTAGCTTAGTCAGGGAAGGTAATAATAGCTATTTTATCCTCCAAGCAAAGTTTGCAGGCCTTGGATTGGTTGTTGTAGGCTGATGATCTTTTCCTTATTTTCCATGATATTTTTGGTGTGATTTGCGTTTTATTTTTAATTTCCCAGATATACTTAGAAAGCATTGTGCTGTTCGAGTATTTACTATTTGTGAAAGATGTTTTGAGTGAACAGTTTCTTTTTTTCCAGGGTCCTTCAGTTACTCTTATGTAGACTTTTCTTCATTATCAAGTGATTTTATCGTGGAGTGTTATATTACGTTATTTTGTAAGCAATTACCGTTTAGGGGACGTTCGTTCTTTATTCTACAGTTACACGTGTGTTTAATTTATTCGGGGGGTTTGCTGATAGTTTTTCTGTTGTGCTTTTTTATTATTTGTGCCATGTTCTCCGTGCAACTATAGTTGATTTTTGCAGTGTTTGTATTGAATATTTTGTGTAGAGTACTTGATTCCGTGTAGTGTTTGTTTAAGAGTTTGAAGAATATTTTACATGCGTTTTGTTTTTACGTTTTTGCTGTATAGTTGGTTGAACCATATGGTATTTTTCTTCGTATTGACCTTTTTTTTGCTCTATGGTGAGTATGTGAGTGTTGCCGAGAATGCACTATCTTTTAAGGCTGTTTCGTAGTCTTTCTTAGCTTTGTTAAATATGGTTTCATTGGAAGAATTGTCGACAATATATATAAAACCAACATCATCCAGTTTGGAACGGAGTAGCGATGTATATAGTTTGATCAAAGTATACTGATCTGCTCCCCATTAAGTATGAGCCAGTACGAACAGAAGTTGTAGGACTTTGCTAAATTTTGTTTTCAAATAATTCAGATGAGGGATGAAAGTTAGTTTCCTGTCAAAGATTACCCCTAGAAATTTGGGCTGTTCTACTACTGGAATTTCTCCTTCATCTAATTTCAAACATGGATCATTATGTAATTTCCTTAATTTGCGGAAATGCATACATTTAGTTTTCGTTTTAGAAACATAAACCCATTTTCTATGGCCCATTTCTGTATTTTATTTAAGCATTGCTAAAGTTGCCTTTCTATTATGCGCATATGTCAAGATTTGTACATGATTAAGAAATCGTCAACATAGATGGAGCATCTAACTCTTGGACTTGGGAATTTAACTATGGAGTTGATTTTAACGCCAAAAAGAAAGCGTCACTGATAGAATGTTTCCTTGTGGAACTCCTTCTTGTCCTGCTTCCGATAGTGTACTTCCTACTCGGACTTGAACATTTCGAATTTTTAAGAAGTTCCCTATGAATTGTGTCAGTTTACCTCTTAGGCCCAGTTCATGTTGATCGTTTAATATGCCGAACTTCCATGTAGTATCTAGGCTTTTTTCTAAGTCGAAAAAGACTGCCGCGAGTTGTTCCTTCCAAAGAAATGCTTCCCTGACAAAAGTCGCCAGACGCACTATGTGATCCATGGTATTTCTTTTTTCCTGAACGCACATTGGTAATCACTGATTAGATCGTTTTTTTGAAAATGCTAAGTCATTCTGTTGTTGACCATTTTCCATAGCTTTAGCCAGTTATCTATGTAAAACTATCAGCCCGTAATTTCCAGGCTCTAAGTCATCCTTTTCAGGTTTTGGAATAGGAACCATGAAAGACTGTCTCCAGAAATCTGGGAAGTGGTCACTTGTCAATATGCTATTAAATAATTTTAGCAACAGTTTCAACTATTTGTTTGGCAGCTGCTTTAGGAATCGATAATTAATATCGTCTGATCCTACTGCTGTATCGTGGAATTTTCTCTAAAAATTCATTCATTTCCTTCCCTATGGTAAATGGAAGTTTGTAGCTCTCATAATTATTGGATTTAAAGGTCAATTTTTGTTTTCCAGCTTTTCCAACAACATGGTCGCTTATTAAATAGTTAAAAAGGCCTTTTTAACTCTTTAATAAGCTAACGGGTTGCTTTCTGTTTTCAAAGTAAATCATTTTCATCAAAAGTTACCTAATATCGCTAGATGTTGGAACAAACTTAATGTTCCGAAATATACAAATTTCCGTGTCGCGATGTAAAATATTTTTAAATAGAAATATTATATATATATATATATATATATATATATATATATATATATATATATATATATATATTAGGTTGGTGCAAAAATAATGACGTAATAATGTCGTTTTTTGACGTTAAACAATACGTCAAAAAACGGCATTATTACGTCATTATTTTTGCACCAACCTAATATATATATATGAAGAAATATAGTTTTAAGGTATGCTATATTTATAGGATAAAGTGCTCAATATCAGAGATAGGGCGTATGTAAATATAAAAGTGAACATTGAAGTCAACATTCAGAGGCGACAGAATGTTTCACGCTATACGCAATCGTCAGGCCGATTGCATCTAGCATAAAACAGCCTGTCGCCTCTGAGTGGACTTCAATGTTCACTTTTATATTTAATATATAAAAGTGAACATTGGAGTCAACACTCAGAGGCGACATACATACATACATACACACACACACACACACATATATATATATATTGAGAGAAAGAGAGAGAGAGAGAGAGAGAGAGAGAGAGAGATGTATATAGTTATGCATAAATTATTAAGTAAGCAATGACTGATCATAAAGGGTCCCCGGAATGCATTTTATATGCATGGGGTGTGGACGATCTCCGCCCATTTATTTCTGGGTAGTTCTGGTGAAGAAACATTTGCTCAATAAGATGTCATAATTAGAAGGAGCAAATAATTCCTACCAATATGTAAAATTTCTCATTAAGAAATTCTGTAAGAATTGTGTTTAATCACCCCGACAATTATATATGATAATGATAATATTTAACCGTTTCCCTCTCATGGAAACATTTGACGTTCATTGGCCGAGGAGTCAGTATTACTTTCAGTCGAAATTCATAAAATCTTTCTCTTCAAACACTTTTTCAAGAAAAAAAAAATCATCAAGTTTTTCATGGAAGAAAAGTTAATTCCGCTACGTAGGAGAGTAAAAAAGAAAAAAATACGATGGCAGTTACATTACAATTAATTTAAATAAAAGAATAACAATTGAATCAAACGTAATATTTCAATTAAAAATTAAACTCTCGGATACCTCTGAGAGAGAGAAGGAGAGAGAGGGAAAAGAGAGAGAGGGAGAGGTAGAGAAATATAGAGAGAGGGATAGAGAGAGGAAGAGCGAGGGAGAGAAGGAGAGGGGAGGTAAAGAGAGAGAGGGAGGGATTAAGAGGGAGAGAGAGAGAGGGAAAAAGGGATAGAATGAAATGGAAAGAGAGGGAGGGGCGGGGGAGAGAGAGAAAAGGAGAGGGAGGAAGAGAGAGGAGAAGGTAGAGAGAGAGAGAGAAGAGGGAGAGAGAGAGAGAGAGAGAGAGAGAGAGAAAACAATAATTTAAAAAAAAGAAAGATTTCTAACGGGAAATTATCAGTGCTAGATAACAAGGATTTCTTGTTATCCGTCTATGTGCAGTTGTGTTTAATGTTAACATTTTGATTATAGACATTATTTTCTCTTCGAATCTATATTCTGTTGTTTTCGAAAACACATGAGAACGCATTTTGTAATTATTTTAAAATCTTAAATGTATCCGTTGTAGCTGTGGAATCTTTTGTAAAACAAGCGTTTCAATAGTTTTTTAAGTTCACGCATGTTTTTAAAAGTCACCATCACAACGAAATTCAGATTTAATCGCAGTTACAATAAATTTATCTTAGCCCCGAAGAAAAAAAAAACAAAAAAAAAAACTACTGCGCCTTCCTTGACTAATTTCATATTAACATCTAGGAACCGATTGGACAACTGGAAAGGATCAGTATAAAAATAATATAGACATATGTCTATATTATTTACTGAAATATATATATATATATATATATATATATATATATATATATATATATATATATATATATATATATATATATATATATATATTGTTGCATGTTTCTGTAGGAATCCTTCTACTCGGTTTTTCGTTGAATGTTAAAATTTGGATTATCGGGATTCAATACATTAACAAAATATCATTACAGGGTCGCTCGTAATTTGCCCGTCTAGAATAATCAAACGCCTTTCATTGAAGGAATAAAATTCAGTAGAAAAGACGACGTACTTTCAACAAATAAACATTGATTTAATATAACGATAGGAATACAAACAGTTGATAATAGATTGGAAAGTAATGTCTTTTGTTTGGGTTGATAAAGTTCTGAAATAAAATATAAACTGTTTTTGTGTATGTGTGTGAGAAACAATGAAATGCTGTGATATGTGTGTTTGTATGAAAAAGTCAACATGTGTGTGCGTGATTCATAGTAGAAACGGATACGAGAGATACGAATTGTTTCTTACTGTTGGCGGTGATGCCATAGTCTGGAGGTCATGAAGGTCATCAGCGAGAGGTGTGTGTAGTTTGCTGGCAGCCGCGTGTATATTGTTTTGGGAACGGATTTCGTATGTTTTTATACACTTTTTCCGAACAATATCGGCTCCAGAATTAAATTATTTATTTATTCCTAATTGGCCCTAAGAAGTCACGTGGTATGTCTTCTACTACGTCCGTACGATATTTGGTTGGTATCTACCTAAAAATAATTATGACTAATACAACAAACATTCTGATTTGTAATCTATGATTTTATTGGTGTGTTTTAAGATGTAAGTGTTTTCTTGAGTGTGATTGGTTTATAAATATTGTAGTTGATATTTTAGTGGACACGACATTTCATTAAAAAATATAGATAAGTTTTGTCTATTTATTTTATATAAATTCTTTTCATTTTGTCTGATAAGCTTTATCATTGGAAGAAGAAAGAAAATCACAATATAGATACATATTTTTTAATCCTATTTAAGCCATTATCAAAGATGACAATTACATAACAATATTTCAGTTTGCCTTTTTACATGGCTACATTTATAATTCCAAGTGTTGATAGTTTGGTGAGCTGCTGGATTAAAAAATATGTATTAGTATTGTGATTTTTTTCTTCTTTTAATGATAAAGCTTATCAGACGATAAGAAAAGAATTTCCATAAAATAAATAGAGAAAACTTGTCTATGTTATTTAATGAAACATGCATCAATAAAAAATGCTACCTAAATACACACATAATATACATACATACATACATACATACATACATATATATATATATATATATATATATATATATATATATATATATATATATATATATATATACCTTTAAAAACCAGGAGGTCAATTAAAATACGCGACCATGGTTTCGACAATTAAACACGCAACCACCTAACTCCCCAGATTGCAAACCTCTTGATTATTATGTGTGGGGCGCAGTTGGGCGAGAGACCAACGAAACTCCTTTTAAAACCAAAGGATTATGGCAAAATTCACCAACTTAAACAAGGAGACCGTCCAGAAGAGTTACAGGAGATTCTGAAGTCAGGAAGCCGTGGTAGAAGCCAATGGCTATTTTATTGAATAAATTTACTGTCTAGTATTTCAAGATACTTTTTGTGTAATTTTGCTAAATATATCTGATGTAATGAAATGTCAGTGTCATTTTAATTTTTGTGTTATTTAGATGATATTTTATCCATCGCACCCTGCGTGTGTGTGTACATATATATATATATATATATATATATAAATATATATATATATATATATATATATATATATCTATGTGTGTGTGTGTGTACATGTTAAACAAAAGAGAGAAACCGCAAACGTTTTTGGTTGTAACGTGGATTTAAAAAAATATATATATTATGCTTTTTTCCCATAGTTTTGCTACACGAGTTTCCGGTCTCACGACCTTTATCAGGCAAGGAGTAGATATTTCCACATATTATTAAAATGAATTAATTTTTATTATGTTTTTCGATGTTAAATATTCTCGATATTAGACATTCTGCTTTTTTGTGTTAGTGTCTTCCTTGAACTATATATAAGTATATACATATATATATATATACATATATATATATATATATAAACATATATATATATGTACATATATATATGTACACACACACACGCACATATATATATATATATATATATATATATATATATATATATATATATATACGTACAAAGTTTGTGACCCAATAGCCCACACTAAAGCGCTCAACCTAATTCTATCGTTGGTAAATTTTGATTGATAGAGCACGTAGCCACAAATGTGGCCACCTAGTGAGAATCGAACTCTAGTACCGGCCAACAAGACTAGACTCGCTAACCATTAATTCACCTTTGTTCCCTTATTACTTTCATCGTTTCTTGTATGTGATTACTTAAAGCGAATCAGAAAACGAACTTAATGCCTGCCTCAAATCGATCTGGAGATATGTCAAGAAATTAACCCTTTCAGGGAACATGATATTTGTCCTTCAAGAAGATTATACATTTGGTGAATGCGCCAATTTATTACTTCTATTTGGCAATGGTTAGTTTCTAACTTACAATGGCGGACTGACATAAATACCGTATTAGTGCGGAGATTAAGCTTCATGGTGACAAAAGTATTTCTGTTTTCAATTCATTGATCACAAATCGATTCAAGAACAACAACAACAAAAAGAAAAGAAAGAAAAGAAAAATAGAATAAAAAAAAGAAACTAGAACTAATCCCAGTGATCAGGAACTAAATTTTCGAACGATGGGGTTTTGTTGAAAACTATGACCACCGCAAAACATGGTGATCATAAAAGGGACCAAACAGTTAGCAACAATATCTATATATCAAAAGACCACAAGAAAGACCAAGGTTTATGTCGTGTTACTTTCGAGTGCAATGGGTACATCTTATGTCATTACAAAACTACCATCGTTTTTACTGCTTATAATAACGTGTATCTCCTACTGGGTACTGAAAGTTTTACAAAGTGGCGTTGGATTTACGATGTACTGGAATCGTTGCATAGATGTATCTGTCCAAACCTGTTTCAGTTCTATCGATAACTAAACTGTGTTCGTTGCTTTGACTGCAGGGTGTCTAATGACTTCTGCTCAATAGATTTTAGATCTGGCATGTGCAAGGTTCAGTTGGACATCTGGAAGTTATCCAAATGATCATGGAACCTATTTCGTGACACACTAGCACGATGGATTATTGCTGAAAAACTATCAAAAAAAACAAAACAAAACAGGATAGGCATAAGAGGGACCTATGTTATGAAAACGATTTGTGTATGTCACAATTGTTAATACAGAACCTAGTTTCCGTCGTGTTACTTTCGACTTCCACGTCATTAGAGAACAGCAATCAATTTGTACAAAGCCGTGTTGACAGCTGGGATTCACAGCGACATGCGTTCTCCTCCCTATGTGAATTCGACCGTCTGTTGGAAAGTGCTGGGTATTTGATTCATTTGACACGATAATAGCAAGAGAAAAATTAAGATGGTTTATTTTAAAATTTTGTATTTTCTTCCACGGATTGAGTAATTGGAGAGCTGAGTTCGAATTCCACTGGAGTTTATTACGTTCACTTGTATGATAATTATAATTATATTATAATTATATTATAATTATATTATCATTTATAAACTTTCCCCTACTCTATAATATCCTCAACTCTCTTTCTATTAATCCCTTACATCCTTTTAATTATATATTTTAAAGTTATTTTTAGACACCATTTTATTTAAAATTATTAATTTTAACTTAATATTTCATTCTTCGTATAAGCCCCAATTAAATTCATAAGGTTAATATTCTGGTTTAATTTCCTAAAACTTGTTCCCTTGAAGACAAATACCTTCCACCCTCTCCTGACCCCCGTATTGTGTCTTTCGTCTGTCGGAAACATTAAAATGGATAAATTCTGTATTAGTTTCTTAACTGTTTTTTTTTAAGTTTCACATTTAAATTTCTATTTCTGACACAAACTCAATTCACTCCGGGGTTGATAAAACAAACAACCGATATCTTCACCTGCCAAAATAAACATATCAGGTGATTTTGCATTTTATTGTTTATTAATTATTTGCTGGATCAGTTTCAATATTTTATATTACTAGGATCCACTTAGATTGTATATCAACGGACTTTTTACCTTTACTATATATATATATATATATATATATATATATATATATATATATATATTCTCAGATGGAGTATATCTGTAAAAGAGGCAAAAAGAATGAAAAGACAACTATACATAGATTTTAGTCGACGATGACGAAACGTGCCGTCTAAAATCTAAGTATACCTTTCCTCATGTCTTTTCATTCACACACACACACGCACACACATACACACACACACACATATATATATATATATATATATATATATATATATATATATATATATGTATATATATATAAATGCATATATGCATATTTGCCGACAGATACGCGCAAATTCATTGATTGCATTCACTAAAGATCAAGCAACATTATAATGAAAATGTTTGACTGAATTGTGCTTGTTCAAAATGGTGGCTGAGCAAAAGCGAAGCCATTAGATATTTGCTGACGTGTGCGAATATCTGTCTGCGCAAAATAAGAAACGAACTTCTGGTTATGAAAGAAAATGGGATGATGCAGCAGAAGAAAAAAAGACGATGCGAGAAAAATAAAAAAAACAAAACAAAAACGAAAGCACGAATGAAACCGGTGAAAAAGCAGGCTCATATATATATATATATATATATATATATATATATATATATATATATATATATATATATATATATATATATATGAACAAAAAACAGAAAGAAAAGAAAATTTACGAAAGTCGTGAAAAATGCATTGAATGAAAAATGTTTGAAAAGAAAAAAGATGAAAAAAATAAAAAATAAATAAATAAAACACCTCATCCAGAGCACGAACGAAGGAAGAATAGTTGATAATTTACCCTACAGCGAAAATAAATTGTATTCTCTTGAAGGGTTGACGGAAATCTTTTGAGTTTCAAATTATTTCGTATTTTTTTCTTAATATTTTTTTAGCTTTTTCTAAACTTCCAGATAAAAATAATAAAGCACACACACACACACATACACATATATATATTTGGTGGTATTTTGGCAGCATACGTTCGTTTAAACATCCATTGTTAAACAAATTTAACCTATTATATCTTAAAATATGTTTTTTTAATTAACGGATTTTCTTCCATATATTAGAATAAAAATATGAAAGAACAGCAAAATTTCTTGACAGTATATTTATTATTTTAAGCTTTCGAATGACGTCATTCATTGCCAAGAATCAAAGTTCATTTTATTAAAATCCTACGATGATTTTTACCTCCATTTTAGAGATGTTGCGTTAGTTTTTTTTTTTAATATTTGAATATATTTGCTGTCATGTGAACATAATGTTATTTGGTAATTTTAATGTCTGTAATATCATGTGAATGTGACACTTCATTGATATGAAGAATATGAATACATTTTATATCGCGCGTCCATAAATTGCTAATTATTTTGTTAATTATTGTTTGTTTTACGTTAATAGGGAAAACACTTTTAGGATTTATAATACTTTTTTCAATTTGTTCCGTAATATATTTGAGGCATGGTGGAGTAATGGATAGCGGCTCGGATCGAGAAATCGGAGAGCTGAGTTCGAATTCCATACGAATCGATTACTTTTATTTACGTTCTAATACCTTTCGGAAAGTTATGAAGCTTCTTCTTCTATGGGTAAATAGCTGTGGGAGAAGAATGGATGGCAACTAGTATACTACAGAAAAAAATGGCAACACTGCGGGGAAAAAATCTGTCTCGTCGAAAGATACATGGCATGGCACATAACTGAATACACTAGATATTATCAACAAGGATTTTAATTCGAGTGATTTTGTATCATGTGTTGGCGTTGTTTGCTTTAGTCGGATACATGACAAGTGATTCGTTTTTACGGCTTATCAACACTCAAAGTTCATTTAAAGCAAGAAAATATTTTTAGACTGTCAGAATTTTTTTTACATAATAATGGTTTAGTGATATAAGTCTTACTAATTAACCCATAGCTGGGAGGCAAAGAGATGGATTCATACCTAATCAGAATTTGATAAACAAACAGGAAATTACAATGTAGATATAAAGTGGGGGATAAATTCTATATAACAACAATATATAAACTGATCCCTCACTTTTTGGCCACGGTCGTTTCTATACATTTCTATTCCAGAGTGTGTAAATCTAAAATCTAAAAGACATGTCCATCTAGCTAATCAGTATTTGATTGATTCATTCATTTTCTATGGCTTATCAACACTTTGCAGGTTATTTAAAACCAGAAAATATTTTTAGATTGTAAGAAATTTTTTTGAGTGAATAATGGTTTAGTGATACAAGTTCTTCTTCAGGTGTCTGCTATTCCACTTGGTAACCTTCTTGGAATTTCGAACAAACCCTTTATTATTATTATTTATTAAAAGTGTAGATAGTTCACATTCCTCATTTCATATTTTAAGAGGATATTTTTGGGTCGTTTGTTCGTTTTCCGGCGTGTAGGTTGACGCGCGCCGCCCTGTAGGCGTAAGGTACATTCTTAACCCCACTTCACCCTTCGCGATCCGTGGCGAGCCGGTTTTTCTTATCGGACTTCCGCACGGTTTAAAAACTTTCTCCACATCGTGTCGAGTCTGTCACAAAGATTAGGGAACTGGAACTAGACGAAACCCATAAGTACCTAGAAATTAGCGAAGAAGATGGAATACAGCATACCCAAATGAAGGAGAAAATAAGAAAAGAATACTACAGACCTATGTTTCTGATGTTGCATACTGAGTTGAATTCCCCAAACTGAATATCAGCCATAAACACCTTGGCTGTCCCTGTGGTGCAATACAGTTTCAACATTCTTAACTGGATCATAGCTGACAGTAAGTGACAAAACGAGAAACCTGACACCGCATGCATTATCCCAAGGCTGATGTTGATCTTCTGTATGTGTCCAGATCCGAAGGAAGTAGAGGATTAGTTCAACTAGAATTGTCTTATAAAATTAAAACAATCGGCCTTCAAAGATACCTGGAAACTACAAAAGGCTGGATGATAAGCTGTGTCAAGGAACATAAAAGATGAAAGAAATAAGACATTTTATTCAGTAATAAAGGAAACCAACAAGTTCAAAATGGAATTTAAAGTGGGTGAAAAAATGCAAGCAAAACATAATACACCGACTGCAGCAGCAAAAAAAAAAAAACTTTGAAAAAGAAAGGAAAAGCAAATGCAGTTGACCAGATACAGAAACGATGGTAAGATAAACTCCTTCAATGTCAATATTCTGCCCGTATTAAACAAGCTGATGTAGACAAGCCCCGTACCCATCAGTTGCTACGTAGTGAAGGATTAAAAGCTGAAATCGAAGAGGACCAATGCTTGCTAAGAAGAAAATTACCAAGTACACAGGATGAAAATATGTGTTAACCCCAAATGTAAATTCTGTGATAAATATCCAGAAACAATTGACTGTCTTGTAGCAGGTTGCACAGTATTGGCCGCCACTGAATAAAAAAAAACGACATGACAGAGTGGGCCAATATCTGCATTAGAAAATCTGCAACTTTTACGCAAATGAAACTCCAAGAAATTGGTATGAACACCACCCAGACCTGTTTACGGTGATAGAACTTGTAACAATTTTATGAGACTTTACGATACATACAGACAGAACAATCAAAGCCATTCGCCTAGACATCGTGATCAAAGACAACAAGAACAGAATATGCTTTCTTATTGACATGGCAGCCCCTGCAGATTGTAACGTATCTTTAAACATCTTCAAAAAACTATCAAAATGCAAGGACCTTGGAAACGAAATCTCAAAAATATGGCACATGAGGACATCAAACAATTCCAGTTGTAGTTGGAGCCCTCGGATTGAGTGGAAAGGTCCCAATAGACATGCATTAAAGAAATACAATAAATTGTACTCACAAGTACAGCTCATAGCTTACGAAGGGCTTTATCTATGTAAAATGTGAGTGATCTTAGTTTTTTTTTCACAAAATTGCTTATTGGAAAATCTTATGACGCCATTTCTAAACATAGGCCTCTGATTGAGACCAGGAAATAAATGAATATACATGAAAAATGAAAGGAAATAATAATAATAATAATAATAATAATAATAATAATAATAATAATAATAATAAAGGACCTTGAAATGGAAATCTCAAAAATGTGGCACATGGAAACATCAACAATCTTTGTTGTAGTTGGAGCCCTCGGATTGGTTGTAAAATATTCCAGTAGACTAATTGAAGGGATTCCTGGAAGTCCATGCCTTAAAGAAATACAAAAAATTGTTCTCACGAGTACAGCACACTTTTTACGAAGGGCTTTATTTATGTAAAATATATATTTTTTGTCAGTGTAAAGTGTCATGATATTATTTCTAACCTTAGGTCTCTGGGCGTGGCCCGGAAAGAAATGTGTAAACGCCAGAAATCAAAGGAAATAAAAACAACAATAATAATATAATTTAAGAAAGGGAGAAAAACAAAAAGAAATATACAAAATAAAAACAAATATCTAGAAGAAATATTTTTAGTTGGCGATTTTAAAAATTAAGGAAAAACAAGAAATCGTAAGAAATTTCCTTTTTTCATTTGATTTGTGTCAGCTTTCTTCGTATATTCTTGCTTATTTTCTTTAAAGATTTAAAATAGAAACGGACTCAATTAGAACTGCTTACCTAAGCTATCGACCTCACTCAAGATCATAGGGTACATAACCCCCACACGTCAGCTTCTTATAATTATTACTTATAACTCCATAAACTCTTCTATGTCTGTATAATATGGGCTTTGTTAGGACTACATAGAGATTTGATTTCAAAATTGTCCTTCTCCTAGACTGGTGGAAGTTCGGGTGCTGTATTGGATTGCGGCTCGGAATGAGCCGAGTTCGGTTTTCAGTCGGCTACGTTACATTTACTTATGTACTTGGAAAGGTATGGATTAAATAGTAGGAGTTGTATATGAAACAAAAAACATGGTTTTCTCAAAAACAAAATTTTTAGTGCAATATTCACTTGCAAAAAGAAAGTGTTATTTGGATAGTCCAAAAATATATTTCAACTTTAAATAAACCACAGAGAGTTGATAAGCTGTAAAAAACCCAAGTCATTTAATTATATACTGGTTGCCAACCACGGCTAGATAGCCCAGTCTTCCCTACTCTTTAACCCATAACTGGGAGGAGAAGTGATAGCATCATACCTTTCTCAAGGGTATTTGTACAAAAGTAAATGTGACGATATCGATCAGAATTCGAACTCTATTTTCGAGTCTAGAACGGTTAACCATTACTCTATATTTTTTTATCACATAAACGGAATATATATGTTAAATATTGCACTAGGTGCTATATATATATATATATATATATATATATATATATATATATATATATATATATATATATATATATGGGCAGAACAGAAAAACAAACATATATATATATATATATATGTTTGTTATGTTTGTGCTATATATATATATATGTTTGTGCTATATATATATATATATATATATATATATGTTTGTTTTTCTGTTCTGCTCATGTTGAACTTTATATATTCAACCATTTTTATCTATATATCTTTTCTCGTATAAGTTATATTCTAATAGGAGGTTATAATTCGTTTAATAACACTTTCAAAATTAGATATTTCTTGGTGGCTGTATGGGCGCATCTTTGTCAATCTATGTGTGTGTATCTGCGTGAAAATTCCTCCTTGGAGGAGTTTCTAACGCCGACTTATCATCTCTCAGTTGCGTCTCTGTATTTGGACAGAGTTCGCTCAGGGGCTTCTCTGTCAAAGGACAGAGGCTCAACTGAGGAAAATAATACTGATAGGTGCCAAGCCCTGGGGAACAGCTGCCCGAGGCCGCGCCCTCCCATTGCACCAGAGGGATGGATCGGTGCTCACACCGTGGCCAGCGCAAACGACGGTTGCGGGGGCTGTGGGCAATTTTTGTCTCTTGCCCGAGTGTACGCGCTCGGGTTCCCACTTTAAATCGACCTTTTGTCACATCTCGTTCTGGTTGGGGACAATGCATACAAATGGCTGCCGTTTCTTTGCATCTGCGCAGAACGAACCATCTGTCACGAAAACTGCGCATATAATGTTTGCCAACAAATAAACGTTGAGATTCCAATAAGAATTTATTTTATATATCTATAAAACATGAAGTGGCTAACAAATAGTGAAGCATAATCACATGTATGCAAGACATTATGTGCCACAAACACACACATACACACACACATATATATACATATATTCTTCAAATGAATAGCACTAATTTTAATATTTGAATATTGTTATTGATTTTCAGTTGATAATACTGGGTTTTAAGATTATGTTTCAGTATATGTGTATGAAGTTCAGATCTGTTAATACAAACATATGTAACCTACATACTCATATATATATATATATATATATATATATATATATATATATATATATATATATATATATATGAAACACAGACTCACTCTACACCTTTCTGACCATAGCTCAATTAGATATCATTTAAATATTCATGGAGACCTACCGGACACTATTCGTCACATACTTGTTGACAACATTAATAGCACAAAAAGGTTAAAAATGATGGAAGCCTTATTAATAAAAACAAACAAAAAAAACACTTAATAATTTTAACTATGAACATGGACACAATATCTTGACCGTATTTTGAAAAACGAAAACATTTTATAAAACATACATACAACAAACTATTCTTATTTAACAGTTAAAATATTTAATCCTTGAAAATGGTTAAATGAATAGCCGAAAGCCCTCGGATAAAAAGAACATTCGGACAATTTTTATATAATTTATCATCCGAAAAGAAAAAAAAAATTCTCCGATCGAATGAGAAATTGTATAAAAAAAAAACTAAATAAAAGCACCTTGACTGAAAAAAAATATTGCTACACAATACACAAATATATATATATATATATATATATATATATATATATATATATATATATATATATTATAATAATATTTTTTGTTTAAAAATATGATTCATATGAATCATATTTTTAAACAAAAAATATTATTATAATATAAGCTCTACTTCTGTATGGAGCACTGTTTTTTAAAAATAAAAACAAAAATACTAAGGAACCCCGGATTATGCACCCAATGTGTTCTTTTCTATTTTCTGCATACCTGCACAAGGATATATATATATATATATATATATATATATATATATATATATATATATATATATATAATTATTTATTCGAATTGATAGCATAAATATGCTATAAAGTCACTACAAAAATACCCATTTTGTTTCAACACTTCTGTTGTCTTATCAAGTGATGGTGTTGAATGTATAAAAGGGTTTTAAAAGGTTCAAATCAATCAAACACCCCTCGCTAGGGAAAACCCTGTTACATAAGCTGCAAAACAGAAGTATATGAGAATTCAAAAAACTTGACAGCGAACTTTGGTTATAATAATTATTTAATGCTTTAGTGTTAGGGTTAGACTAAAATAGAATTCATTCTAACTAATAAATATTAAATTATATTATAAAATTCAAAATGAAAAATCACCAATTTCAAATTTAATCTATATTAAGTTTAAAATTATTTAAAGATGAAACTGAGGAAAAAATACCTATGCCTTTTCTATTTATTTTGTTTTTATTGAAATTAAGTTGGAATAAATGTTAAGATCTAAAGACTTGAAATCTGAAAATAATCCAGTTGCGAAATTGAAGCTTTAAAATAGGTTGCTAAGGATTGATTGACGGATAAAGAGAAAATGTTTAGTAACTTCAGAACTTGTAAAGGGTCAAACTGCCCTGGAAATTTCTAAACTATTTGGCAGATACCGCCACTCTGTGAAGAATTTAATTCAAGATCGACGCTGATCGAAGTTTGATAAAAGGACATTTAGAACTTTATTTGGCCGATCTGCGTCTTGTATCAAGACAGAACTTCAAAAATCTATTTTGTCAAGATATTATCTTTTTAACCATTTGAGCCCTGACCACCGATTTACCGGTAGTATAAAAATGACTTAATGCTCAGCCACCGGTTGAACGATGGGTAAACACTTGTAACTTTCATCTACCGCGAAATATTACATACCGATTATTTGAAAGCAAATATATGGATATAGATCCGACAGTATGAAGAAAAATATACGGAAAAAACAAACAAAAATCCTTATATGCAATTATGCTGTTTTAATGTTAATATAATGTCAACGTCGGACGTTTCGGTCTAATAAACCGTCTTCAGGACATATTCATAAAATATAATTAACATTATCAATTGAACATGACAAGGACGATGGATATAAGAACAAGACTTATCCAAACAGATAACTGATCTTATAAAACTTTCAGTTATCTGTTTGGATAAGTCTTGTTCTTATGTCCATCGTCTTTGTCATGTTGAATTGATAATGTTAATGTTAATTATATTAACGATAATTATATTAACGAATGAGGCTACGCCGAAGGGCGGAGTCTTCTTCGCGGAGGTAGACCGGCCCTGAACCCGTTTATACGGTTTGAATGGGCATATTTTTTGGCCGATCCCACGGGCTTGGAGTGCCCACGTTAAAAAGGCCTTGTGCCATATGACACCCTCGTGGGGGTGACTGAATATCGTCAGTCAGTCGACTGGCTGATCGGTTGAACTCTCTGCCTTCGGGCAAGGAGGAACCCGAAAGAGGCTACGCCGAAGGGCAGATTCTCTTTCGGGGAGGTAAACCGACCCTGAACCCGTTTATACGAGTTCAAATGGTCATATTTTTGGCCGAGCCCACGGGCTCGGAGATCCCACGGGCTCGGAGATCCCACGGGCTCGGAGATCCCACGTTAAAAAGGCCTTGTGCCACATGACGCCCTCGGACGACAGTTAGTCTCATACTAAAGTATCAGCGACCACAACTAGATTACTCTGTGTTATACCTATTATATCAAGTTCCTAACGTTTTGTACGTCGAACCTATTTTAGGATCGACTTAGTACAAATATAAGCCTCCACTGTGAAATCACTCCACAACAAGATTGAAAATGAAATTAATTTAAACGTACAACAATAATATAAACAATAAAAACTTGAGACACGTCTTGACATAAATAGCATTTTTTTTGTGATGTGAATTACAACATATTGGTATGGTGTGGTTAAAAATGTTCTCAGTGTCTCGTTTGTTTAAAAAGCAGTGCTTACTTGGTTTTGGTTCTGAGAATTTTGTTTATGTGGATGCGTTTGAAATCGTCTGTTTTCGATCTTTTGGAGTGCTAGCAAACGTGTGTTTCTGTACTACTACTACTTGTCAAATCTACTACTATGAGTATCCTAGTCTACACTACTCTACCGACTCTCTTGTGGTGGAAGGGTCGTTTTTATAATGATTAAAGTTAGGCTGATGAAATACATTTCTTTTTTAGCATCACCGATTGACAAGCTCGGATTCAGGAATCGGAGAGCCGAACTCGAATTCCAGTCAAATCCATTACATTCACTTATGTGCTAATACCCTTGGGAAAGGTATGAATCCTCTTTTTCTCCCCATCCAAGTTATGGGTAAATAGCAGGACAAATCGGGTTCTATGGCCTTCGATGGCAACTGGTCTACCGCAGAAAGAAATGGGAATATACTGCGGGAAAAAAATCTGCCTCGTCAGTCATGTATCGAAAGATACATGATCGCCTAAGCGTGTATCACGCATGACATATAACTGACTGACCCGGGCACATAACTGAAGATGAGGACAATAGTCCAAATAATGTAAATAGTTTACATAATACCTCATCTCAGAAATATAGACAGCTACTGAAAGGCCGAAACGTTGTAATAAATATGGCGACAAAGATGAGGACAATAGTCCAAATAATGTAAATAGTGTATATAATACCTCATCTCAGAAATATAGACAGATACTGAAAGGCCGAAACATTGTAATAAATATGGCGACAAAGATGAGGACAATAGTCCGAATAATGTAAATAGTGTACATAATAGCTCATCTCAGAAATATAGACAGATACATGATCTCTCGCTAGTTTCCTTTCGGTGCATCCTATAATCAACTCAGAAAGTTAGGGTTTTCGTCTGCGTTGCCTGACACTTCCGAACGATAGTTAATAAAATAACGAAATCAAAGTGATTATCTCCCTTTGGTGAAGATGAAGGCATGTGGATTACGTAACGGTCCCTTAGTGACGTTACCGCACAGTGTAAACGGTTGCATATAGCCGAGAGTTTTGATATTTCTGAACGAGTTTGGCTTCATTCAAGCTTGATATCCATGAGATTCTAAATATGAAGATGCTATTTAAGAAAATAACCCGATTTCTTACATTTAGCGTTTTGGGTGTCCATCTTCTTGTGGTGGTGGTCATTTCTTTTCGTTCACTAACTAATCAAAGACTATTGCGTTACTAGGCAACTAACCTAAGAGAAGAAAAACTCTGAGCTTTAAACTTTTGTGAAGACATCGAAAACCATTCCATTATCTTTTCGAAGAGCAATCGTGTAATGCGCAGTTTACAAATAATATGTAAAAGAAAACAACGGATGTCCTATTACGTGGAGACAGTTCACGATGTGTATATTATTATGGTGGTGCAAAAATAATGACGTAATAATGTCGTTTTTTGACGTATTTTTAACGTCAAAAAACGACATTATTACGTCATTATTTTTGCAACAACCTAATAAATATCGTATCGCTAAATAGAATATTATATATATATATATATATATATATATATATATATATGAAGTTTTAAAGTGTGCTATATTTATGGCATAAAGTGATCGATATCAGAGATACAGAGTAAGTAAATACAAATATTAGGTTGGTGCAAAAATAATGACGTAATAATGTCGTTTTTTGACGTTAAAAAATACGTCAAAAAACGACATTATTACGTCATTAATTTTGCACCAACCTAATATAAAAGTGAACATTGAAGCCAACACTCAGAAGCGACAGGCTCTTTCATGCTAGACGCAATAGTCAGGCCGCCTGAAGATTGCGTGTAGCATGAAACTGAGTGTTGATTTCAATTTATATATATATATATATATATATATATATATATATATATATATATATAATATCTTTAAGAAAATTATATATATATATATATATATATATATATATATATATATCTTTAAGAAAATTATATATATATATATATATATATATATATATATATATATATATCGAATACCTTTAAGAAAACTATATATATATATATATATATATCGAATATCTTTATGAAAATTAAAATCAATCTAAGACAGATGCTGAAAAGTTCCTGTTTTAATTCAATTCTTAAAACCATTATTCTGACTGGTCCTCGAAACGCTGAATTTGGGAAATCGGTTGGAAGAAGGATTTTTCAGCGTCCCTCGTAACGTCTGCCTGTAAAGTACCACTCATCGTCTGAATGTTTGATGCTCGATTAAACGAACGACAGTAGGAGTTGAAAAATTAGTAATGTCATGGAACGCCTAAATGTCATCGTTCCACGACCACTCTATGAGACACGAAGCGGAAATTAACCAAAGTTTCAGACCTGGAGGACCGATCCCCAGGCTGCAGCTTGAGAAGAGAAGGTCAGGGTCAATCCCTGATGATTAAGGTTTCCCAGAAGGTGAAGTGCCGAGGGAACTGATCAATTTCTGACACTACACGCTAATTCTGAGTTGATGTCAAACTCTCCATGTATATTAATAAATAAAAATAATAAACCCTCCCACCACCTATACTAGTGACATGTCAAAATTGGTTGCGCGCCCTTCTTAAGAACAGACGAAAATCAATACGGAATTTGCTTATATGAAAGGATGAGCTAAGGTTTAGCTTAACGATGTCAGTTTCTGGAGGAATACGAGTTTGGTATAAACAATTTCATAAAACGATAATTGATCGATTGTTCTAATTTCCGATGTGAAGTGAATATTGCTATGAAGGCCTACCATGACGCAATGTTATACGCCAGTAAAAACTTCAAGAGATAACCTAAAGATGAGACGGTATTAAGCAATCGTTCGTACTGCGGGGTATTGTCACAACATAATAATGTGGGTATTTGTCTATATTTCCGAGATGAAGTATTATGTACACTATTTACATTATTCGGACTATTGTTCTCATCTTTGTCGCTATATTTATTACAACATTTCGCCGTTGTACGCTCCGGCCTTCTTCAGGTGATTGGAATTTCGAATCGAACCATTTATTTCGTCCACAGGGGTAGATTCTTCTAGTTCCACGTGTTATGCCTCTTTCGGATGTCTAAGTTATTTCCCTTTAGCTCAACTCTTTATGGCCTGGTATTGGACTCACAACACTTGGCCCAGTAGATAAAGACGTTGGTGTGACGTCGTCCCCTGGTCGCAGCGCCAACCGTGTCGTTCTATCCCAGTCTACCACGGCACCAACTGTGACGTCCTACTTTGATTCCCAGTCTTCCTACCCACGTTGTGAATTGATCTAGGCAGAGGAAATCAATCAGTCGTCGTGGCCGTACTGCAAACCGAGTTCAACGGGGGTGATACCACACAAATATGCATGAAAGACAATAAAATGAAAACTCAAAAGTTCAAAGTATCAAAGAAAAAGGTAACAAACTTTATGTCTAGTTGTTCGATACATAGGACTGCATCTATCTCCCGACCAGTTCTATGGATTGTGACACGCCGTTTTCCGCTAGGCAAGTTTTAACACTTCAAGTTGTCTGCTCTCTAAGAAATTGGTGTTTCGGTGGGTCTTTGGACGAAAGTCAAAAGAAAAACTTATTTCGGTGATCTGGATCTAAGTCGTTCTTCAAAATAATTGTTCTTGGTTTGAAGATGGGTCCGGAATGTGCGTGAATCCTGGTCAGCTATCTGCGAGGCTTGCCTCAACCGGAGACTGACTCTGGGAACTGCTGGGACTCGACTCATTTCTGCTCGTTGTGGCTTCGTTTATATGGGCGCCGACCAAAACCGGGGTGAGTTTGTCGGCGCCGGGGGGTTCCTCGATAATTCTAAATACATATCCACCTCTCTGGTTAGGAATTTCCACCTTTTTCCATTTTTGGGAAACTTTCCTCACTCCCACCTTCTCATCATACTTCAGAGGGGGGTGAACTGCCCTCCCCACATCTTCGTGGAAACCTCTCTTACTCATCCTCCAGATGGGCGGTAACAGCCTCCCTCGTGCATCACGTGATCACCACTCGACCAATGATGTCTTAGTCGGGCGTGGACGAATCTGCGGCTTTGTTTCAGGAAGAAAAAATATCTTGCTTAAAAAAAAAAAATTATCTCTTCTCTTTCCCTTTTCTTCCCCTTAATGGTTTATCATTTCTCCAGCCGCGAACGGGACAATATGACAATGGCGGTCATAACTCTTGTTCTACACGTGGTTTACGTCAGGTATTTTATCGCTAATTATCAGAATGTGTGGTCTTCTTAACACGGTCTCAAAAAAAAAAGAACATCTCCAAAGTTCCAGTCAGTCTGTCGCCTCGAAGAAAGACAAAAAAAAAACACATTCATTTTCCTTCGGTACAAATTCCTGATAACAAAATTTTATTATCGCAGGCCAAGGATGTTCCGTCTGACGCTCGTGGGTGGTTTTTAATTTTTCATATCTGTCCAAGTCCTTTTAGTTGCCTGTTTTTCGTCACTTAACGAAATAACATTTTCATTTGAATTTTTTTTTCTTTGGCCAGCCGGTCTGTAGTTGATAATAAGATGTCTTCCCGTACCAATAGTTTGTTTTCATATCCTTAGATAACACAGCCGATGCCAAAAAATATCTGATTCTTTCCTTCTTTCCCTTCTTTTTACTCAGAATTTCCCTGTCATTGTAATGACACTCCTTCGCCATTTGTTACTTATCAAAATATCCTTTTATCCATTGTCTCTTAGCTGTGTGTGTGTTCTTGCTTATCACTCACGATTCGGTTCTTAGCCTCTCCTTTCCTTCTTTTCTTTCTTTTCCCTTTCTCCCTCGTTAAATGGTGCCACATTGGATAGATCCAGTCACTAAACCCAAATTCCAAATGTCGTCACTGACTTAAATTTAAACTGATCTAGAATATTACTTTACTTGAATGAACTTTTATCGCTTGTTACTTGTACTCTTCATCATTTTTATTATATAATCTTCCTAAATTTTTCATTACTCACTCATTACTATAAATCTTTTTTTCTTCTCCAGCCAAACACTGTCACTGCTATGATGGCTATCACTATTATTTTCAATATCATTATTATTATTATTATTATTATTATTATTATTATTATTATTATTATTATTATTTCTACATATTTTTTCTTACTACAATGTTAGCTAACTTTTTTATTTATTATATATTTTTATTATTTTATTTGGTCTTTAGACTTATTTTAATTTTTAATTTAAAGTTTGGAATTAACATTTTACTCTAAAAATACACCTTAATTAGCGATGATGTTCCTCTTTTTTGTTGGACATTTTTGTTTTTTTTATTTATATACATCTCTTTATTTTTTTTTCCTATTCTTATTATATTTTTTCTATTTTTATTTTATTCCCATTTGTTTGTAAATGTTTTTTTTAAATATTTCTTCATATGGGACTTTTATATTATGTTTTTTTTTTCTTTAATATACATATACATATATACATACATATATATATATATATATATATATATATATATATATATATATATATATATATATATAGTCGACTCTCCCGTCGAATTCGACGTATGAATGTCAAGCAGATCAGTTACTAGAAAACCGACAGCACCGACAACGGCTCAAGAGATTTGATTATAATGGTGAAGGTTTCGTGCTGGACCATCCACACTTTTTGAAAGGCCGAATACAGAGACCTGGTGCACTAAGTCCCACAAGGTCCCCAAACGACCTTCTGCAGATTTGGGATTCAGAGTTTTCCTTCTCCTAGACCAGTTGACATCCAAGGCTATAGAACCCAGTCTGTCCTGCTATTTACCCATAGCTGGAGGGAGAAGAAGAGGATTCATACCTTTCCCAGGGGTATTTGCACGTAAGTGAATGTAATGGATTCGACTGGAATTCGAACTCAATCCAAGCCGCTATTCATTACTCCACCGTACCCTCTCTCTCTCTCTCTCTCTCTCTCTCTCTCTCTCTCTATATATATATATATATATATATATATATATATATATATATGTGTGTGTCTGTGTTTGTGTGTGTGTGTATGTATTTAATTATATCTTTCTCTTTCACATTTGTTTGTTTATATATCATATAATGGTATACTATAATGATTACATATGTAATATTTAATGATAATGATAATATAAAAATTTGTATAAAATATTAGCATTAGTTGTAGTTAGGTATTAATACTTAATAATATTTATTAAAGGCATCTGTCTATATTTCTGAGATGAGGTATTATGTACACAATTCAGACGATTGTCCTCATCTTTGTTGCCATATTTATCACAACATTTGTCTGTTGTATGCTCCGGCCTTCTTCAGGTGGTTATTTATTTCGCTCACTGGTATAGACTGTTCTAGTTCCACGTGCCATGTCTAATGTATGTCAGTTATCAGTTATATTCTGTTAATTAAGTTCTCAACTACCTCACAACTCTTTGAGTCTTGTCACTGGATCTAAGCAACACCTTCATTCACTGTGCCATGAGTCCTTAAGCATTTAAAGGCACTTTTTAATATAATAATTTTCATTAAATGATATTATTTAAGATGTGTTGATATAAATGATAGCATAATAGTATTATTTAATTTAATGAAGTGTGGGTATTGATTTAATATTTTAATATATAATTTTAATATGTTGTGGTGATATGTGATCTCTATCTATAAAAGGGAGGATGTGTGTGTGTGTGTGTGTATGTGTGTGTGTGTGTGTGTGTGTGTGTGTGTGTGTGTGTGTATGTGTAACGAATGCACAGCCGCAATTTTCGACGGATTTGCACCAAAATTTACATGCACATGCTCCAAGTTAGCGGGAAGGCCAACACCGACTTTGCATTTTCCAACTCACATTGATAGTGGAAATAATCGATTTTTTCATGCTTCTACGGCAGTTTTCATGTAGTTTTCGGCCATTTTGTAACGGCCAGAGTGCGAACCTATAGCTGGCTGCCACGAACAGACAGGAAGATTCTACTGGCCAGCGTGAGAGCCAACAGCTGACTGACACGAATGTTAACTAGCATGCTAGCATGGGAAAAAAATCGATAGTCACAAGTAGGAAAAATTTAAATCTGCATGGCACATTACTCCAATTGGCACATTCGCTTGCTTAAACTCAACGTTGATTCTGATTCCGCAGAACTGGATTGGGTGTGAAAAAGTATTTGCTGTTTGCATTCTTTTTTCATTCGGTTTTTCCAGTTACGAGTCCTTTTTTAAAGCTGATCGTTTTGTGTTCATTTTGTTTAGTTCTTTTTTCGTGACAGATTTAATGTTTAGAATAGAGCTTAGAAAAAATTTGCAGTGTGAGATAGGCAAGAAGTAAGGAATGTAGCAACATCAACCCGTAAAAGGGCACTCCTTTAAAGACAAGGAAGGGCAAAAATATTTTAAGTCAAGTGATAGCGATTGCTGTATGAGTCGTACGATTTTTGAATCAAGCCTGGGTAACACCGGGCCATGCTGCTAGTATATTGATATATATTGTATTATTTCGTCTAATGGCATAGCAATTCATAATTCATACTAATAATAATATTTAATAAGGTATTTATAGTTTATGTAGTATTTCTTATATAGCAATATTTAATAATTTTATTTATTTTATTAATTATTATTTAATATAATAATATTTAATTATACTTATATTATTTAATAATATACTAATATTGTTATTTTTTAATAATATAATGATTCATTTAATGTATTAATTATATATAGTATTTATATTTAATTGTTATATTCTCTTTCTTCTTTATATTACTTCCTTTCATTAATTATCAGTTATTACTTCTTAATTATAATTTATATTTTCCTTTTAATATTTAACCTGACTATAATATTTTTCTAAATCAATATATACACACTGATTTATACATTATTTACATTTTTCGGACTATTGTCCTTATCTTTGACAAAGATGAGGACAATAGTCCTAATAATGTAAAAAATGTAGATAATACCTCATCTCAGAAATATAGACAGATACTGAAGGGCCGAAACGTTGTAATAAATATGGCGACAAATATGAGGACAATAGTCCTAATAATGTAAATAGTATGCATAATATCTCACCTCAGAAATATAGACAGATGCTGAAGGGCCGAAACCTTGTTATATATATGGCGACAAAGATGAGGACAATAGTCCAAATAATGTAAATAGTGTACATAATACCTCATCTCAGAAATATGAACATATAGTGAAGGGCCGAAACGTTGTAATAAATATGGCGACAAAGATGAGGATAATAGTCCAAATAATGTAAACAGTGTACATAATAACTCATCTCAGAAATATAGACAGATACTGAAAGGCTGAAATGTTGTAATAAATATGGCAAGAAAGATGAGCATAATAGTCCGAATAATGTAAATAGTGTACATAATACCTCATCTCAGAAATATAGACAGATACTGAAAGGCTGAAACGTTGTAATAAATATGGCAAGAAAGATGAGCATAATAGTCCGAATAATGTAAATAGTGTACATAATACCTCATCTCAGAAATATAGACAGATACTAAAAGGCTGAAACGTTGTAATAAATATGGCGACAAAGATGAGAACAATAGTCCGTATAATGTAAATAGTGTACATAATAGCTCATCTCAGAAATACAGACAGATACTGAAAGGCCGAAACTTAATAAATATGGCGACAAAGGTGAGGACAATAGTTCAAATAATGTAAATAGTGTACATAATACCTCATCTCAGAAATATGGACATATAGTGAAGGGCCGAAACGTTGTAATAAATATGGCGACAAAGATGAGGATAATAGTACAAATAATTCTTGTAGTGGACTCTTTTCTATCAGGAGTCACACACGTGTTCTTAATTTAACAACACGTGTGTGACCCATCATGTGTGACCCATCGTCCGCCACATAAGGATTTTATATTGCAACAAGCATTCATAAACAAAAATAAAAAGGAGTTTAGTTTTTTAAAAGTTTTAAATTTAAAGAACGCTCATAAATATTCATCACATTAACTGTGAAAGTCAAGGTAAACGATGGAGGATGCTAAGTGATGTAATTTAATGTCGCCTAATACACGAAAGTTGGCGTAAGTTATTATTGTTGTTTTTGATTTTTTTATGTAATTAATATTCATTTTATTTTAGTTTGAGAAGTTCATTTATGTATTTATTTGTTATATATAATAGAAAGTGTTGAATTTAACCGTTTTCTCTTTTAAAAAAAATACGGGCATGTATGTTGGCTTGGAAAAGTAATCTTTTTAGGAAAGAAGATATTTGAAAAAAATCGTAAACGCAGATTTACATTTTGGTAAAATTCGATAGCGACACTCTCGAGAATTTGCCTTCTAAATTAATTTCTCTTTTAATAAGAGTTGTATTCTTTAGATTAAAGTTGTGGTTGAACTTATTTTATGTATGACTAAGGCATTCAATGCAATTTCTGGGTATAATATCCTTTTACCTTTATTTTTTCAATTTCTGCAAGTTTCCCAAATGTATTGTAAAGAGAAATTGTGACAGTCTGTCTGATTTATACATACTTCAGAATTATTATTATTATTATGGATATTTTTGGTTCTGATCAGATCCGTAATAGTTTTGGATGTGGTTGTAATTATTTTGATTTTATTAAGATTGGATAAAATGTTTTGGATAGTAGATATTAAGAAGTTAGTCGGTAATGTTACATGTCTGTTTTTATTTAGTCTATTTTCATTGTTGCTGATGCTGTATGCCTTTCTCTTAGGGTTGTTGATAAAATAATAAGGTTATTGTGGGTTTTTTTAAAAGTATTTACTATCTATATTTTTTCATCAGGTAAATATTGGGGCTGCAAATTCTTAGTGCTCTAAAATATTCTGTTGCAGTGGTGAGAATAGTAGTTTATGAGGGCAATCTTGTTGGTAAATTTTTCTATCTTACTTTCTCTTTTAATGTGTAGTATTCATTAGATCGAAGTTGTGGTTGAACTTATGTTTATGCATTATTAGTGCATTTGATAAATTGTTGTGTATAATATCCATTTTGTGTTCATAGCTACGTTTTATTTTTTTAATTCATGAGACTGGAGCAATAATTTAGTTACGTGACACGGAGCTATTTGCCGAATTTTGAATAGGGCAGTTTTGCAGTATAATAATAATCACTAATGAATTAAGTGCATTGACAGGGAGAGAGAATATGCTGAAAAATATTTTTGTACAAAGTAATATTTTTTAATCATCCGACTAGAAAAATATGGATGTACCTCGGCATATATATTCTGTCAGAGATAGTTTATTGGAATTTCTACAGATTAATTAATTTGTACCGTTTGTCTCGTTGTCCAGCGCTTTAGTTCGAGTATTGATTGCCCACACGTTTTGTTTTTAGCAGTTACCTTCCTTGCTTATAGCGAAGATGATATAGATATATCATTTAAAATATCAGATAAGAAAAATGATCGCTGAAGCAAAAGTAATCTTTATAAATTGGACATTACTTTCCTCTCGAGACAATTCCTTTCCAATCGCGTGGTTTGTGAAGAAGGCAATTAATACATCTGTGAGCGAATCGAAATCTCGCTATATATTAGGTTTGTGCAAAAATGATGTCGATTTTTCACGTATTTTTTAACGTCAAAAACCGACATTATTTTTGCACCAACCCAATAGTAAAGTCTTGACTAGATCGACCAAGCAGACACCAATCAACACAACGTGTACCCTTCTCTGTTTATGAAAGGGACGAGTGTTGACCAGTGTCCAGATTAGAGTCAAGTTTCATTATTCACTTCAGACATTTCTGCAAGTGCCCATGTGACAATGACTTGTCAATAATATAATCCAAGCGTGATTTATATCTGAGGTCCTCATGGCAGATTCTCACCACGATGGCTGTTATTATCCCAAATGCAAGATGAGTTATCACTTATTAATTTAGAATAGCGTCGCAATAAAAAAACAAATTCTGAATAGAGGAAAATTTATTACATGGCGATTGGTTTAACAGTTTTTATCTGGGGAGATGACGCCCATGATACGAACAACAAATAGGAGTTTTCAAAATCAAACAAGTACAGATGTTTAAATATCTGCGAAGGACGGAAAATATGGCACCGAAATCTAAAGGTGCATTAGAATAACAAACCGGACCTTCCAAAGCTTAAAGAAAGTTGTTGTGGATTCCGTGAATGGAATCCTGCACAAATAAATAAACAACGCCAGAAATTGACAGAGAAAAATAAGTGTATTAACGTAAGAATACAGACTTGAAGTGAAGATTAGTAGTCCAGGAATGCGGGTTAGTAGAAAATATATGTACAAGTCTCTGTAAGTAAAGCCGTAATCATCTCTCTCTCTCTGGACTCTTGTATAACTCTCTGAGAACACCCTGCGTCTGTCTCCGTATCTCTCAACCTGTCTCAACGTATCTCAACGTATCTCTACAGCAGGTATTCTGTCTGTCAGTATAAGCATACACTAAACGAGTCTATCTTATGTAAAAAGAGGAGAGCCCCACAAGAAAAGTCTTAAGAAACAGGTCTATATTTGTAAAGAAAAGATGACCTTTTATATGAATTCTCCTGTGTGTCAGTGAATTCTGGACAATTTTCCTCACAGATGAAGAGAATACTTGAGGTAACAGAGATGTGGTTCTACAGAAGGATGATGCGGATACCATGGTCGGGGTCCGTAAGCAACGAGGAAGCCTTAACGAAAATACTAACAAAAAAGACAACTACACTCAGGATCAGAAAGAGACAGCTGAAATTTCTTGGGGAGATAATGAGGAAAGAAGGCTCGGAGAATTTTAAACTCACAGGGCTATCGGAAAGTCCGACCACACGAGCTTGTGCGAATGGATGGCGGAACGGAGTGTGAGAGGGATGATAGAACTTTAGGTAAGCAAAAACAGAAAATCAAAAAAAAAAAAAAATGCAAATGATCTTCGTATTAGTTGTACAAAAACAAATAAATACTAATACAGAAAAAGCTGGTAACTATGGAAAAGTAGAAGGAAATAATAATATAACACCTAATAATAATAATAATAATGATAGTAATAATAATAATAATACACACACACACACATATATATATATATATTGGCAGGATCCGATCACAAACAACGAAGTTCCCCTTCGCGCAAAGATGAAGAGCCTAGAAACCATCATGACTCGCCACCGACTTCGATGGAACTGACACCCGCCTAACAAAAGCTTTTTTCAGAACTCGTACCTGGCAAGAGATCACGTGGCGTCCCACATCGTCGATTCAAGGATCAGATCAAAAACACTTTGTTGATGACAGATATCGACCCGGTCAATTGTGAAACGGAAGTTGCAGAAACATCCAGATGGAAAAGAGCAGTCCACAAAAACAAAACAAAGCAAAAAACAAACAAACAAAAAACAGCATCCTTCGAAAACACCAGAAGGCCTATAGTAGAGACGAAAGGAGTCCCCCAAAAGGCAGAGCTCTGAATCACCTGAATCCTTCTACCTGACTATGTGGTGCTCAACATAGGACTCATTTCACAAAGAAGGAAAAGTCGAGTTTTGCCAATGACGACGATATAAGTCAATTTTGAATACATTTATTTTAACAAATTATCACATATTTTACTATTTTATCAAATTCTCATATAAATTTGAATCATATATACATACATAATGAGTGTCTCTTACATAATGCGTGTCTTCCATATATTATGTGTGTCTTCGACACTTCGACACATAATGTGCGTCTTGAACACATAATGTGCGTCTTCGATACATAATGTGTGCCTTCGATACATAATGTGTGTCTTCGTTACGTAATGTGTGCCTTCGTACATAATGTGTGTCTTCGACACATATTGTGCGTCTTCGATACATAATGTGTGTCTTCGATACATAATTTATGTCTTCGTTTCCTAATGTGTGCCTTCGTACATAATGTGTGTCTTCGACGCATAATGTGTGTCTTCGATACATAATGTGTGTCTTCGATATATATGGAAGAACTGAAACGCGTCGTTTATAGGGCTTCCACTTTGTCTCATTGCCTACATTTTCAGCTACTACTATATAGGCTACAAACGCACACACATTATATATATATATATATATATATATATATATATATATATATATATATATATATTTAAGTTATAAGGAACTTGGTAAACCGAATTGGTAAATCCAAAGAGGATGAAATCCTGAGAGCTCAATGTTAGGACAGAGCTAATATGTAATGAAAAACAAACCACTTTAAGGTACCATTACGATAATTTATTTCACCTAAATCCTTTTTTAAGGATTCAGGATCACACTACCCACCAATTTCTAATCCCATTTTTCCTCTCAATTCGTTGTTGGAAGTTTTACCTGATGATCCTGAATCCTTAAAAAAGGATTTAGGTGAAATAAATTATCGTAATGGTACCTTAAAGTGGTTTGTTTTTCATTATATATATATATATATATATATATATATATATATAAAGAGCAAGAACCTGACTACTTAGGTTTTACCTAGAGGATCATCAGGATAATTCTGAATTATCCTGATGATGAAACCTAGGTAGATAGTTTCTGGCTCTTTAGGTATTTTAATTTTGCTCTGCTTAGTGTATTGAGCACTTTTACGTTCAACTTACATACTCCATCGGTATGTTTTCTTTTGGCTGGACATTGCGGTCCTGGTTGATTTTTTTTTCAAGACGTCCGGATGTTTTTAGTCTTTTCTTTTTTTTTATTGAATTGCATTATCTGGGTTTTTTTCACACCACCAGAGTTATAGTTTTAAAATAAAATAAAATTATATATATATATATATATATATATATATATATATATATATATATATATATATATATATATATATAAATTGACTGCCTGATTATTCACATCTCAATAATTTAAAAGGTAAATAAAATGAAACAAAATACAACAATTTAAAAAAGCATCTAAAAAAGCAGCACAACTAAATAAAAAAACAATTAAAAAGAAGAAACACAACTAGAAAAATGAAAAATGATTAATAATGCACTGATACTCCAGTTTTTTTTTTTCGGTTGTCTTTGCCAAAAACTGACGCTAATAATTTTAAGGTACGGAAGCCTTAAGGTGAAAATATAATTTAAATTTTCTTCTTCAAACCCGAAAAGTTCGCAAAGAACTGATCTCTTTAGTTATTCCTCAGTACTCAAATATTAAGCCATGCATCCAAGTGACAAACGAATGAAACTTAATATTTCAATTCTTATTGATGTTAATCTTAGTAAAAACTCAAGTTTTTTTTTCTAATTTTAGTCTTTTGGAAGCATAAGCCTTTCAAAATACAAACGGAGGTTGTGGGAACAAAATGGTGGCAAAGATCACAAAGTGTTTATTACTTTATCATTTCCCATTTCTCACTAGTGATATACAATGATCGACACATATTTCAAACTGTTTTACGGGGAGACAGCTGACAATTTCAACAGAACTCATCTCTCCGTTTCGTATTCCATTGTAGTGTTTCGCGTCCCACCACCGGACGGGCGTATCACTGCATCCGAATATATGTTTCACCTTTTTCCTCCTGCTCTCGCTCTCTTCGTACAGAATTCTCCCACTTGATTGGATTAAAAAATATGGATCAATATTGTGATTTTCTTTCTTTGTTTAATGATAATGTTATTAAGCTTATCAGACGTTATGAAAAGAATTTACATAAAATAAATTGACAACACTAGTTTATATTATTTAATGAAACATATATATATATATATATATATATATATATATATATATATATATATATATATATATATGTGTGTGTGTGTGTGTGTGTGTGTGTGTGTTTGTTTGTATGAAATCAAACTCCGGGTAGGCAGGGACTGGCCACGTCTGCTAGTTTCATGCGTTAGGACGCAATCATCAGGTGGCCAGTGATATTTGCCAACTATGTAGGATATGGCACAAGTTCTACTATTGAAGCTCTATCATTTCTTATGACATCGGGCACTTTTTTTGCCAATAAGCAGTTTTCGGGTAGACTCTTTTTAGAGTTGTTCATCCTCTTCTAATATTCTAAATGAGAAGACGTTGCCCTGTTCATTAGAGCATTTTTTGGTCTTGAAGTTTTAGCACATTTACTGTGACACTATTTTCACTTAATATCAGTAACCACTTTTCTTTGACATACTTTCTCGGTAGAACTTTTTTTTTTTTAGTTTTCGGCTATTTTTGATCTTGGTCGGATGGTTTACACTCTCACCGCGAGGGTTTCGTTTGTCCGTCATATTGAACTCGCCCGGTGGTATTTGGGTACCCATCCTACAAACTACAACCACTGGCCGCCTGATGATTGCGACTAATAATTTCTATCACTTGTATATCCTTGCTTGAACCGGCATCTAATGCTCTGGATGGAGCGGCTTGGGGGATGGTAGCCGTGGCTCGTGGGTGTACAGTCCTATGGGTAAGGGAAACTAGGATTATTTCCACCACGGAATTTGAGAAGAGCGGCGCTATAGCGAGTCTGATTCGTTACCTCTGCGTCACTGAGGCCCGTTGGTACAGTTGGTATGACGCTTGCGTCGTAAAGGCTTGGGTTCAATTCTCGGTGGTGGATCCGCACTGCTGATGATTCCCAAATATAGGACGAAAGAACCGTTCTGTGCATTCTGCTGAGGTATCTTCTAGACACGATGAATTGATTATAATTGACTTTACTAATATTTTGAAAGAAGATTCCATAATATACTCAAAATAAGGGGGTGTTGCAGTTTTTTGTGTATATAATGTAACTAGTCAGCCAGTTCGAAGGACACGACTCACTTTATAGTCTACCAATAGAAGGTTAACCAATCAGGAGCCGCGAGAACATTCTATCCGTCGTGTACAAAGGCGGCCATTTTTGTTAACCCTAGCCGAAGGACCAGTGCCAACTTGTCAGGCGAAGATGACAGAAGGAAGTACTACGCTCTGCTACTTTGCTGCGATATCCACTGCTAACCTGAACAACGCTTTCCTACTGTCTCCGAAATATTCACTGCTAACCTCCGGATTCTATACTCGAAGACGACCGTCAAAATGCCTAACAGATCCGCACTGCTAATGATTCCCAAATATAGGACGAAAGAACCGTTCTGTGTATTCTGTTGATGTTTCTTCTACACTCGATGAATTACTTAATTATAATTATCTCACATCATCCTAATAATTTCTATCACTTGTGTATACTTGCTTGAACCGGTTCATTTTTATTTTAACAGACTGTGTGGATTTTTCATTTACTATGTTTCTAGAGTTAGGGGAAAGTTTTTTGCTGCTATTATCGTATGCGGTCTACCACATTTACGACTATCGTATGCGGTCTACCACGCTATGAATTTTACCGTAACCTTACCTCATCTGTCGTGACGTCCACCTGCAGTTTATCACGATGAATTCTACCATCACCTTACATCATCAAACCCGTTGACATAAAAGAAAGGAAATGGAGACCTCCACATCAGAAACCCCAAGGGTCTGAAACCGTTCACATCAGCTGGATAATTTCATTCAGATTAATATGTTGCTGAGAGATTTTGACAGATGTGTCATCTTCACTGAGCAAACAGCAGTCGCAATTTTACGAGAGAACAATCTGCTAGATACGATATAGTGTTAGCGCGGTAGAGCCCCATACTATTGTAGTAAATATGGTAGACCGCATTCTATCGTGTTTGAAATCGTCGTAAACTACCATACTACTGGAGTAAATGATGTAGTCCGCATACTATAGTGTTTGAGACCGTTGTAGACAGCTATGCTCAGTACTAAATGTGATATACAGCATGATATTGTGTTTGAGACCGTCGTGGACCGCCATACTACATTAGAAAGTGAGGTAGACCGCATACTATAGTGTTTGAGACCGTCGTAGACCGCCATACTCTAGTAGTAAATGAGGTAGACGGCATGCTATCGTGTTTTAGACCGTCGTAGACAGCCATACTACATTAGAAAGTGAGGTAGACCGCATACTATAGTGTTTGAGACCGTCGTAGACCGCCATACTCTAGTAGTAAATGAGGTAGACGGCATGCTATCGTGTTTCAGACCGTCGTAGACAGCCATACTACATTAGAAAGTGAGGTAGACCGCATAATATAGTGTTTGAGACCGTCGTAGACCGCCATACTCTTGTAGTAAATGAGGTAGACGGCATGCTATCGTGTTTCAGACCGTCGTAGACAGCCATACTACATTAGAAAGTGAGGTAGACCGCATACTATAGTGTTTGAGACCGTCGTAGACCGCCATACTCTAGTAGTAAATGAGGTAGACCGCATGCTATCGTGTTTCAGACCGTCATAGACAGCCATACTACATTAGAAAGTGAGGTAGACCGCATACTACAGTGTTTGAGACCGTCGTAGACCGCCATACTCTGGTAGTAAATGAGGTAGACGGCATGCTATCGTGTTTCAGACCGTCGTAGACAGCCATACTACATTAGAAAGTGAGGTAGACCGCATACTATAGTGTTTGAGACCGTCGTAGACCGTCGTAGACCGCCATACTCTAGTAGTAAATGAGGTAGACGGCATGCTATCGTGTTTCAGACCGTCGTAGACAGCCATCCTACATTAGAAAGTGAGGTAGACCGCATACTATAGTGTTTGAGACCGTCGTAGACCGCCATACTCTAGTAGTAAATGAGGTAGACCGCATGCTATCGTGTTTCAGACCGTCATAGACAGCCATACTACATTAGAAAGTGAGGTAGACCGCATACTACAGTGTTTGAGACCGTCGTAGACCGCCATACTCTAGTAGTAAATGAGGTAGACGGCATGCTATCGTGTTTCAGACCGTCGTAGACAGCCATACTACATTAGAAAGTGAGGTAGACCGCATACTATAGTGTTTGAGACCGTCGTAGACCGTCGTAGACCGCCATACTCTAGTAGTAAATGAGGTAGACGGCATGCTATCGTGTTTCAGACCGTCGTAGACAGCCATACTACATTAGAAAATGAGGTAGACCGCATACTATAGTGTTTGAGACCGTCGTAGACCGCCATACTCTAGTAGTAAATGAGGTAGACCGCATCCTATCGTGTTTCAGACCGTTGTAGACAGCCATACTACATTAGAAAGTGAGGTAGACCGCATACTATAGTGTTTGAGACCGTCGTAGACCGCCATACTCTAGTAGTAAATGAGGTAGACCGCATGCTATCGTGTTTCAGACCGTCATAGACAGCCATACTACATTAGAAAGTGAGGTAGACCGCATACTACAGTGTTTGAGACCGTCGTAGACCGCCATACTCTAGTAGTAAATGAGGTAGACGGCATGCTATCGTGTTTCAGACCGTCGTAGACAGCCATACTACATTAGAAAGTGAGGTAGACCGCATACTATAGTGTTTGAGACCGTCGTAGACCGCCATACTCTAGTAGTAAATGAGGTAGACGGCATGCTATCGTGTTTCAGACCGTCGTAGACAGCCATACTACATTAGAAAATGAGGTAGACCGCATACTATAGTGTTTGAGACCGTCGTAGACCGCCATACTCTAGTAGTAAATGAGGTAGACCGCATCCTATCGTGTTTCAGACCGTTGAAGACAGCCATACTACATTAGAAAGTGAGGTAGACCGCATACTATAGTGTTTGAGACCGTCGTAGACCGCCATACTCTAGTAGTACATGAGGTAGACGGCATGCTATCGTGTTTCAGACCGTCGTAGACAGCCATACTACATTAGAAAGTGAGGTAGACCGCATACTATAGTGTTTGAGACCGTCGTAGACCGCCATACTCTAGTAGTAAATGAGGTAGACGGCATGCTATCGTGTTTCAGACCGTCGTAGACAGCCATACTACATTAGAAAGTGAGGTAGACCGCATACTATAGTGTTTGAGACCGTCGTAGACTGCCATACTCTAGTAGTAAATGAGGTAGACGGCATGCTATCGTGTTTGAGACCGTCGTAGACAGCCATACTACATTAGAAAGTGAGGTAGACCGCATACTATAGTGTTTGAGACCGTCGTAGACCGCCATACTCTAGTAGTAAATGAGGTAGACCGCATGCTATCGTGTTTCAAACCGGTGTAGACAGCCATACTACATTAGAAAATGAGGTAGACCGCCATACTTGATTAGAAAGTGCGGTAGACCGCATACTATAGTGTTTGAGACCGTCGTAGACCGCCATACTCTAGTAGTAAATAAGGTAGACCGCAGACTATCGTGTTTCAGACCGTCGTAGACCGCCATACTACATTAGAAAGTGAGGCAGACCGCCATACTACGGTAGTGAATATAGTAGAATGTCATACTATACTAACACCTTTCCTTTTTCCTCAATAGTGCCTGCATTATTTTAGTCTTTCTTTAACCTGTGGATGATGTCTTTATACTTGTATTTTCTACAAGTATTTTGCGGCTGGATTTTGGTTGCTTTCTTCTTGATAGGTGACATAACATACCATGCCAGAATTGCAAGCGGCTGCTGTGAGAAGCATTTTGCACAGAACAATCAATATATTCTCTCTCCACCGCATGACCAGATAGAACAAGACAAGCTAGAAGATCTGATAAAACAAATGCTCTTAATTCTCTAAGGGGATTTTAATAGCCACCATACCATCTGGGGATCTAATCAGAGAAACAAAACAGGGAAAGTTATGGAAAAATTAATTATGGATAACGAGCTATATCAGTTCACCCAGGGAGCAGCGACCTACATCGATCTAGATAGTAGAAGCCTATTGACCAATCCATCTGCGATCCAGCACTTTATTTGGAGTGTTTACGATGATACATATGGTATCGATTATTTCCCAGTCATCCTGAGGGACAGTGAAGTGATCAATGGGCACCCGCCTTAGTGGGGGCTAAGCGAAATTGATTTGGAAGTATTTGGAAATTTATATTAAAGTAAATTAACTGAAAATAAAAATAAAAAATGGTGGAAAGCCTTAATATCTATAGGAAAGAAATGTATCCCACATAACTCAACACCAAGCACAAGAAACAGCCCCCCCCCCCACCTGGTTCGATGATGGATGTAAAGCGTTAAAAAGACAGCGTCGCTTCGAAAATTTAACAAGGATCCAACAAGAACCAATTTTCATTACTTATAAAAGTAAATAGAGTAAAGGCTTGTAAAGCAATAAAAGAAGCCAAAAATTGAATGTCGGAAAGAAAACCAAAAAGAGTTTGGGAAATGATGAAAGAAATAGCTTCAAAAGTTCAACGTATTCCAGTAAAACATCTTTCAATAAATAATAGGAAGATAACAGACAAAAAAATAACAAACATATTTGTTTGTTTGTTTGTTTGGGTTTTATGACATATCAACCACTGTGGGTTATTTAATGCCAAATCCAGTTTATATGAATTTTAAATGCCTATTTTGTATGGAATAAAAAAACGTATAGCTGGCAACATTATTGTTTCAAAAACGTACAGCTGGCAACATTTTTTACAAAAAACGTATAGGTGGCAACATTATGGTTTCAAAAATGCATAGCTGGCAACATTATGGTTTCAAAAATGCATAGCTGGCAACATTATGGTTTCAAAAACACTTAGCTGGCAACATTATTGTTTCAAAAACGTACAGCTGGAATAATTTTTTTTCCAAAAAACGTATAGCTGGCAACATTATGGTTTCAAAAATGTACAGTTGGCAACATTATCGTTTCAAAAACGCATAGCTGGCAACATTATTGTTTCAAAAACATAACTGGCATCATTATTTTTCCGAAAACATTTTCTGAGGCCTTGCTGTTGGATGTAGTTTATCGCCATACCCAGGACGCGGATGTAGTTTATCGTCATACCCAGGACATTAACAAACATATTAGTCGAAACATTTTCAAAACATTATTTCCTCCTCCCCCCACCCCCCAAAAAGTTGTAAACAACGATGAGAAACTATAAGATAAAATGTAGAAGAATACAAATTAAATTCCCAAACAAAGAACCTGGAAGGTTACAAGAAAACATTCTCTAGGAAAGAACTAGAATTGGAAATCGGAAAACCAACTTCAAATTCTAGCTGGGGTGATTATATTTGTAGCGATAGAAAAAATTAAAAAAAAAGCTGTCTATTTCAAAAATCAAAGAATGAAAAATAGATATAAAAGCAAAAAGATAAGGAAAAATAAAGAAATAAAGGAAGTCAAAAGGTTTTCATTCCCAAATGTATTTAAAAAAAAAAAGAAAAAAAAAAGGATTATCAAATGATTCATTTTCAAGAAGAATTCGGGAATGAATTTTATTGTCCTTAAAAAATAAAGTTTTAAGACAGATAGTGACGAGAAGGCAAGCGGACTGAACCAGCCGCTGAAAAGCAATTCATCTACTGTCCCTTATCCTAAAGCTTCGGATAACTAAAAATCCCACAGTGAGAGTCGAAAGAATTATTGCTATCAAGAAATACCTACATACACATTAACAAAATCTCTCTTTTCTTCCCGTTTTTCCCTCTCTCTTTTTATACACACACACACACACACACATATATATATGTGTGTGTGTGTGAAAAGTGTGTGTGTGTGAAAAGTGTGTGTGTGTGAAAAGTGTGTGTAGATAAATGTATATATATATATATATATATATATACATATTTGTAATATATTATATATATTGTTATTTATATATTATATGCGCATGCCTTATTAGAAAGCGCTCAATATCAGAGATAGAGCTAACATATTCGGTTGTATTGATCCTAGATTTCACGCATTTGCGATAAAAGCGTGAAACCCAGGGTCACAAACTTACATCAATCCAACCAAATATATATATATATATATATATATATACAACTCTGAATTCAAAATAAGGGTTGTTTGGGGACCTTGTGGCACGTAGTGCACCAGGTCTCTGTATTCGGCCCTTCAAAAAGTGTGGTTGGTTCTGCAGAGAGCCTTCACCACTATAGTCAAATGCTGTCGGTTCCTAGGAAATTACAAACCTATTTTTCTTACAAGCTGTTTATGTAAAACCTTGGAGAAAACGGTGAATAATCGCATTTATAAGAAAAGAGCACGTGGTTAATGCATTCCTTGGATTTGGAAAAGGATAACGAAACTCTCTTGAAATATGGCATCATTCGAGATCTACATGAACTCGTTCGAATAGTCAGTGTGTTCAATATTAAAATAAATAACATTGCAGAACAACTCACTCAATGTATTGTTGTAACCTGGGAAAGGTTACTGAATGAGGAATAACCAAAACGGAGGTTGAAAATGAAATGGTAATCTATATAGCATCAACAACATACAATACTTGCCAGTGGCGTGAAGTAGGTAAACCACTGCTAGTGGTGGACTACTTAGGCAGCATAGTACTCCAACTTACATGTTCATAGGTACGGTATATAACACTCTGTATTACTATCTATCTATCTATCTATCTATCTATCTATCTATCTATCTATCTATGTTGTAACCTAGGAAGGGTTAGTGAATGAGGAATAACCAAAACGGAGGTGGGAAATGAAATGTTAATCTTTATAATATCAACAAAATACAATACTCGCCAGCGGCGTGAACTAGGTAAACTACTGCTAGTGGTAAACTACTTGGACTGCATATCACTCCCACTTACAATAGTGTCCAACGTATTTATGAGGATTGGGACATGCCCATTAATGTTCATAGGTACGGTATCTAACATGTATAAATGGATTTTTGTACGAAAGGGAATCTGTAGCAATATATAAATAAGATCAACAGATGGGCAATGAATAACGGTTTTAGATTTTCAAAAACCAAAATCTAATGCGATATTTTTTTTTTAATAAAAACAAACTCCATTATGATTCAAAATTGCAACTCAATGGGATAGAAATACTAATGGGGGCGAGAAATACTAATTCTTCGGAATAATTCGTGACTAACGTTCATATAACACTTAAAATATCTGAGAACAAAATGCTGTAAAAAGATATTACTGCTTATACTTATCGATTTTTCTTTTTATATCTACTTTTCATTGGTATGAGTTTTTTTTTCCCATACTGAGTACTATGGTGTGTGCATTCGTGCCCGCCTCCGCGCATGTACGTGCGTGTAGAATGTCGCAGTTATTTCTCTTTGTTTCTTTTTCTTTTTTTTCACTTTAGCTACTCCATATTTTTAGGCTGTTTCGTTTTACCTTTTTTTTTCTCTATTTTTTCTTTTTCCTCTTTTCTTTCAGATGTAACTATTTTTACTTCCGGTTTTCCAGACATATATTGTTGTTGTTAATTCTTAAGCATTCTCCTGTTTGCTTGAGTTAGGAAAATCACACACACACACACACACACACACATATATATATATATATATAGATTATAAATTAACTGATTTAAAATGTCTTTTTCGATACACAGTTCTAACCATGTTTCAAAAATGGAAGCTAAAAGCTTCGAATCTAATTTTGTAATTAAATTAAAGACATTAGTTCCATTTCATTCTCAAGCGAATTTTCTTGAGGATGAAATGGAGCTAATGTCTTTAATCTAATTACAAAATTAAATTCGAAGCTTTTAGCTTCCATTTTTGAAACATAGAACTGTGTAGCGAAAAAAACACATTTTAAATCACTTAATTTATAATATTAATGCTCTGTAAATTTACATTGAGCACTATTTTGTAAAAATAAAAATATCTATAAGAACACCGGATTATATATTTTACTGTTCTTTATATATATATATATATATATATATATATATATATATATATATATAAATGATAAATTTATATATATATATATATATATATATAAATGATAAATTTATATATATATATATATATATAAATGAATAAAATAAGAAACAAAAAATAAAAACAAGCAATATAATTTGACCTAAATAGATAAACAAACGACTTCCGGTGAAATAACCGCCATAACAGAATACCCACAATGCACCACTAACCCGTATATATATAAACAGCCGAGAAAAATAACAGCATATGTGGCCTGACGATTGCATATAGCATGAAACAGACTGTCGCCTCTAAGTATTGACTTCTATGTTCACTTTTATATTCACACGCTCTATCTCTGATATTGAGCACTTTATTCCAGAAATATAGCACACCTTAAGACTATATTTCTTTATATATATATATATATATATATATATATATATATTGAACAATAAAAATTATTAAAAAATTAAAATCTTCAAACACACTGGGTTGTAGATTAATATTCTTTCGTTTTTTTTATCTCATTTAGATTCCTCGACTAGTTTCGCCCATGATGGGCATCATCGGGCGAAGAAATATTTCTGCTTGCTGGTAGCAGTAAACTACAGAAATGAATTTTTTCGCTACACAGTAATGACCATGTTTCAAAAATGGAAACTAAAAACTTTAAGTTTAATTATATAATTAGATTATAATCATTAGTTCCATTTCATCTTCAAGCGAATATTGAAATAACTTATTTAAATAAGTTATTCCAATATTCCGTTTAATCTTTAAACGAATATTCGAATATTCGCTTGAAGATGAAACGGAACTAATGCTTTTAATTTAATTATATAATTAAATTTTAATTTTTTAGCTTTCACTTTTTAAACATGGTTATTACTGTGTAGTGAAAAAAACATATTTTGAATCAGTTAATTTATAATATTTATGCTCTGTAAAATTACATTAAGCACTGTTTTGTAAAAATAAAAAAAAATATCAATAAGAACATGAAATTATATATCTTACTGTTATTTCTTTATATATATATATATATATATATATATATATATATATATATATATATATTAACTATACATATTACCAACATCATTTGTATGACTCAGAGTTTCATGTCTTTACAATCGCCAGCTACTAATAGTTATAAGCTTCTGAATACGGTTGTTTTTAAAAATTCTGAATATCATGGGAGCAACGTTATATTGATTCAACGTTTAGAATTATTATAATTATAATTAATATTGAGTTATAAATACCAAAAATAGTGAGTAGGTAAGAAAATAATACAAAACAAAAAAAAAATAAAATAAAATAAAAGTAAAAAAATTCGTTAAAATTATAAAATCCGTTAAAATCAAAATAATCAAGAAATGCAAGGGAAGCAACTTTACCCATAAAAGGGACAGGGCGAAAAAGAAGGAAAAGAGAAAGTGAAAAGAAAAGAAAGAAAACGAAAAAGAGAAAGAAAAGAAAAAAAAAAGAAAAAGAAAAAGAAAAGAAGACCAAGAAGAGACACAGAAATCTTGAAAACAACCTTATTTAAGATCTCATAACGATTGTAAAAACATGAAACTTTAAGTCATACAACTGACGTAGGTAATTGGTATATATATATATATATATATATATATATATATATATATATATATATATAATTTAGGCAGTATATTTTCATTCAAGTATATTTGCTTGAATAATTTAATTAATTTTTTTAAACTCAATGTCTCTCTCTCTCTCTCTCTCTCTCTCTCTCTCTATATATATATATATATATATATATATATATATATATATGAATTAGTATGATACATTGTAGCGTCAGTGTTACCAATATTTAACTTTGGCTAGGAAAGATGACAATGCGTGGATGCAATGCAATTTATATTTGACGTAAATAACACATAGTATAAAATACAAAACTGAACGGAATGATTTCAAAACATAACAACTGAATTTATTAATGTTTGGTGTACAACCATAAGAGTTGATGGTGTGATAGAGTTATGTCTCTTAGATTTGGAAATATTT
>OZ010592.1:27873642-28026142 GCA_963932145.1 Acanthosepion lycidas | reverse complement strand
GTACCGACATAAGCCAGCCAGAGTAGGTGACCGAAAACGACCAAGTCAAGGTCTTCTGGGATTTCAACATCCACGTAGACAGCTCTCTTGAGACCACAAACCAGACATTATCTTCATTGACAAAGAAACAACAAAGTAACTACTTACTATTCACTAACGCGCAAAAACCCGTCGGAAAATATATGAATCATCCACATCTTCTTCGCCAAGGTTAAATAGTAGGACTTGTAACAAGGAAATGAGTATACAAGGAAACCTAAGGAAATGAGTACACAAGGAAAACCTAAAGAAGTGAGTATACAAGAAAAACCCAAGGAAATGAGTATACACTGAAACCCAAGGAAATGAGTATACATCGAAACCCAAGGAAATGAGTATAAAGAAATGATTATACAAAGAAACCCACGGAAATGAGTATACAAGGAAACCCAAAGAAATGAGTATACAAGGAAACCCAAAGAAATGAGTATACAAGGAAACCCAAGGAAATGAGTATACAAGGAAACCCAAAGAAATGAGTATACAATAAACCAAAGGAAATGAGTATACAATAAAACCTAAGGAAATGAGTATACAACAGAAACTTAAGGAAATGAGTAAGGAAGGAAACCCAAAGAAATGAGTATAAAAAGAAACCCAAGGAAATGAGTATAAAAAGAAAAACACGGAAATGAGTATAAAATCAACACAGGGAAATGAGTATAAAAAGAACACATGGAAATGAGTATAAAAAGATACCTAAGGAAATGAATATAAAAAAAACCCAAGGAAATGAGTATAAAAAGAAACCCAAGGAAATCAGTATCAAAAGAAAATCAAGAAAATGATTCTTTATCGATGTTGCAGTCTCTGGTAACCGTGATATGAAGATCAAAGAAATTGAACAACTTAAAGCATACACTGGACTGAGGATGTCAGAATGAAGGACGTTCGAAGCATATTTGTCTCAGTTATAATTGAAGCACGGGGTCTATACTAGCAAAAAAAAAAAGAACCTAAAATAATAAAATCGGAATAAAGCTTAGTATTGTGACGTCGTCCCCTGGTCGCAGCGCCAACCGTGACGTTCTATCCTAGTCTACCACGGCACCAACTGTGACGTCCCTAAACAGCACCAATTGTGACGTTCTCGCCGCGGCGCCAGCCGTTCGCTCTTCGCTGCTCCGTTCGGGTGTCGCTGCTCCAAATGTGACGTTCTAACCTTTTGATGATTCGGGTGGGAATCTGGTTAGATTTGATATCAGCCTCGTCGTTCCCAACTCGCTTCCAACGCCTGGTTACCAAGGTTACTGCACTGATCCCCCAGTCCGCCTACCCACGTTGTGAATTGATCTTAGGCAGACGAGATCAAACAGTGGTTGGGGCCGTACTGCAAACCGAGTTCAACGGGGGTGATACCACACAAATATGCATTTAAGACAATAAAATGAAAACTCAAAAGTTCAAAGTATCAAAGAAAAAGGTAACAAACTTTATGTCTAGTTGTTCGATACATAGGACTGCATCTATCTCCCGACCCGTTCTATGGATTGTGACACGTCGTTTTCCGCTAGGAAAGTTTTAACACTTCAAGTTGTCTGCTCTCTAAGAAATTGGTTTTTCGGTGGGTCTTTGGACGAAAGTCAAAAGAAAAAACTTATTTCGGTGATCTGGATCTAAGTCGCTCTTCAAAATAATTGTTCTTGGGTTGAAGAGAAGTCCGGAATGTGCGTGAATCTTGGTCAGCTATCTGCGAGGCTTGCTTCAACTGGAGACTGACTCTGGGAACTGCTGGGACTCAACTCAACTCTGCTCGTTGTGGCTTCGTTTATATGGGCGCCGACCAAAACCGGGGTGAGTTTGTCGGCGCCGGGGGGGATTCCTCGATAATTCTAAATACATATCCACCTCTCTGGTTAGGAATTCCCACCTTTTTCCATTTTTGGGAACCTTTCCTCACTCCCACCTTCTCATCATACTTCAGAGGGGCGTGAACTGCCCTCCCCACATCTTCGTAGCAACCTCTCTTACTCATCCTCCAGATGGGCTGCAACAGCCTCCCTCGTGCGTCACGTGATCACCACTCGACCAATGATGTCTTAGTCGGGCGTGGACGAATCAGCGGCTTTGTTTCAGGAAGAAAAAAAATATCTTGCTTAACAAAAAAAAATTATCTCTTCTCTTTCCCTTTTCTTCCTCTTAATCGCCGTTATAATTTCTCTGGCCGCGAACGGGACAATATGACAATGGCGGTCATAACTCTAGTTCTACACGTGGTTTACGTCAGGTATTTTATCGCTAATTATCAGAATGGGTGGTCTTCTTAACACGGTCTCAAAAAGAAACATCTCCAAAGTTTCAGTCAGTCTGTCGCATCGAAGAAAGAAAAAAAACACTTCTAGGTTCCCATTCATTTTCCTTCGGTACATATTTCTGATAACATAATTTTATTATCGCAGGCCAAGGATGTTCCGTCGAAGGAAAATCGGTCAACGGACACTCGTAGGTGGTCCTTAATTTTTCATATCTGTCCAATGTCCCTTCCAAAGTTTTTCGTCACTTATCGAAATAACATTTTCATTTGAATTTTTTTTTCTTTGGCCAGCCGGTCTGTAGTTGATAATAAGATGTCTTCCCGTACCAATAGTTTGTTTTCATATCCTTAGATAACACAGCCGATGCCAAAACATATCTGATTCTTTCCTTCTTTCCCTTTCTTTTTACTCAGAATTTCCCTGTCATTGTAATGACATTCTTTCGCCATTTGTTACTTATCAAAATATCCTTTTATCCATTGTCTCTTAGCCGTGTGTGTGTTCTTGCTTATCACCCACGATTCGGTCCTTAGCCTCTCCTTTCCTTCTTTTCTTTCCTTTCCCTTTCTGCCTCGTTAAATGGTGCCACAATCCTCCCCTAACCGATTTGTCATTTACCCGTAAATGACACCTAAACCCAAATACACCATTTACCATGCATCATGCACTTGTCCCATGCAATTCTATACTACTTTCCTACATGCGATGTAATGTTCTCTTTCAAGTTCTTCTGTTATACATGCAATGTAATGTTCTTTTTCATCTTCTTCTGGTCTACAGGCAATGTAATGTTCTTTTTCATCTTCTTCTGTTCTACATGCAAATGTAATGTTCTCTTTCAAGTTCTTCTGTTCTACATGCAATGTAATGTTCTTTTTCATCTTCTGTTCTACATGCAAATGTAATGTTCTCTTTCAAGTTCTTCTGTTCTACATGCAATGTAATGTTCTTTTTCATCTTCTTCTGTTCTACATGCAAATGTAATGTTCTCTTTCAAGTTCTTCTGTTCTACATGCAATGTAATGTTCTTTTTCATCTTCTGTTCTACATGCAAATGTAATGTGTGCGTGTGCCTGTGGGTGCAGATGTGGTTTGTTCTTCTTGGTCAATGTTTTCCTCTCCGCTGAAGGAGGTTTTTCCGCCGCACGTGGCGGTCTCACGCCAGCCTCCTCCCCTGGTCTTCCTGCAATTTTTATTCGCCGATTCTGTATGAGTAAGGAACACTGCTCGGCATCTCCGTCTCGAGTTGCTGCATGCGCATTGGATTGTCGTTCGTTAATCTCCACTTACTCTTAATCTTCCATACTACTATACCCCCGATGGCTATAACTATGAATGTACCCATCACTATTGACCAACTTATCGCGATCTGCTCATCGCCTTCCCAAGCCATATCTTCATTTCCCAACGCACTTAAATTGTCCCTCAATTGATCCATATCGATCTTTTCTATCGGCTTCATTAGTTCTGGCATTTTATTCAAGGTAACATTGGAGAATCCCTTCACTATTGGCTCCCATAATTCTGTACAATTGACTAAGCCTCTGCCAATCATTTCTATGATTGAATCTTTCTCTTCATATCTTTCTTCTTCCTGGTAATAGGGGAGTAAGGACATAGATATCCCAAATGCCGAACATCCCATGGGTAACTTTAACAGGGATAATGGTGGCCTTACTCTGAATGTCCTTGTGGACTCTCCCCCACACACCCTAGACAAGCTGATAGGTTTCTGTGTGGCTACTGCCCACACCCCGTGTGAAACACTGATAGCTTGTGGAAATGCCGTGTTTGCTAATACCTCCACTTGGCAGGTTCTCTTAATTCCTTCTCTCTTCCCTTCAAACAATTCTAGTATGCACATTTTGCGTTTACCAGTTATATAGATAGGGCTTAACGAGGTACAAGTCCCTAGAGCATCATCTCTACACTTTCTAGCTTCTTCAGCTGTTAGCAACATGAATTTCGTTCTCCCTGAATTTAAAGCTATATATTCTGTTTCCACCTTGTACCTTGCTATCATTCCCAAACCTTGATCTCTTCTGGGGTAGAGAATGGGTAAATTTATAACCTGGTATATCTCGAATATACTCTCTCTAACAACGGAACAGATATCACAACCAATAGTCGTCTATTTTCCAACAAGGTCACACATCCCAATGCATTATAATATTTCCACAATTCTTTGGTGGGGTCCACTGGCAGTCTTAAATGGTGGGGTAACTCGGCCTGTATTCCGAGTAGCACTTCCCTTAGGCGACTCGGGTTTACTATGCTTGGGGAGAGGTGTCCCAATGACAGCATGTCTAATTGCGCTCTCAAGTCTTCCAGCAAGGTCGTCAACGATTGACTAGTTTGTCGTACCTTATTCGTAATTGTCATCAGTTGGAAATATTTTTGCATGAATCCGCTCATTTCTTGTCATTCGATCATTACAGTTTCTGTATCATTAATTACCTCTTGTCTCAACCCTGCCAGGTTATCTATTAACCAATTGATTCTGGCTCTGTTTTTGGCCACCTCTAACCTTGTCACATTTAATATGGTCACACTCTCCCTTGCCACTTGAGCAAGCGTCCTCTGGTTTACTTCCACTTCTCCCAGTTTCCTTCTGATGAATTAAACGTCATCTTCAGTCACTGTTCTAAACAGGACATTTAACGCTTTTCCTACAATCGGAACTACTGATCTCTTTTCCGCGTCTGCAGTAACTCTATTCCCTTCAGGTAATTTTGCATGTCCCTCCATTGAGCCTCTATCATAGTGGCCTCTGATTCCAGGGAGTGTAGTAAACTAAGATACCCTTTTTCCTTGGGATAATCTTGCCCTACCTTCAACCGGGCTGCATCCAGCTGCGTTAGCTCATTTCTTAACTTATCTAGTAGCGACTCGTATGGTTTCAAATCTATCACGAATGTGATCAACCATTTAGACCTGGTTATTATTACTTCACTCGTCTTTTAAAAAATGGTGTTTCGGCTGTGCTTCCCAGCTTCCGCCATCGTCACCATCAGTGTGGCTATCACCATCATCATCATCAGCCCTTTCATCTTGATCATTCCTGTAAGGTAACAAAATTCTTTTGTTGTTAATCTTCACAACCATTCAGACTTGCTCAATTCATCACTCAATTATTCCATAATTTCTTACTACTCCTCCAACTAACTCCTAGCAGACAGAATGGCCCGGACAGGTGTGCGTGGCGCTCACTCCCAAAGGTCGTACTTCATGACACCACTGATGGCCAGTCAGCAATGCCAATAATCTTCTTCCGTCCTTCGTGCAGCCCGCGACTCCATCCCCTCCATCCACATCCACCACAGCCAGCCAGCAGGTTTTTTGGATGAGCCAGTGTCGTTACCTGTCGACACCGACTGTTTCTATTCTGCACAGCCTTCTTTGTTTTACTGAGATTTGGGGTTCTTCACCCTTCTTGATCTCATCTTCCGAGGTGGTCCCTGCTCAACCTCTAACCTTCCCTCTGTGTTTAATTCCCGTCCAGGAGGTGTTTTGTCCTCTTCTTCCTCTCCTGTTTCTTCCTTTTGTTTAGGGGCCTCGCCTTGGACGTCTTTAATACCTCCTGACTCTATGTCTAGATCTCTCCTGTTCCTTAGCTTTTCCTTGAGCTGGGAAAGGGGTATTTGATCCTCTTCCTCCCACTCGCTGGGCCCTTCGTCCTGTTCAGGGTGCCTCTTTTTAGAGCCCTTGGCTGCTTGATTGGATCTCCTCGTCTTTCTCTTCCTTTCCTTTGGACATGGGGGTGCGATGGCGACCTCGCAGGGTCTTCTCTGCACCGATTCAGTCGACGACTGAACACCGCTGATATCCGCCGAGGGTTCCAACCCCGTCACTCGGATCGCATCGTCTATCTGGCCAAGTCGATCTATCTCCTCATTTTCTTCGGAGTCTTCCTCCGTCTCCATTTCATCCGGCTCAACCAGAGTTACCCTCCTAGTCCTTGTCTTAGGCCTCGGCTCGCTCATTTCCAGGTTAGCTATTTCAGCCTTCTTTAGATCATTGGCATGGACCCTCCTTGCTCGTCCTGCCACTTGATCCCATATTACATATGATACTGGACCCTTCTGCGCTACTATCCGGTAGTACGGTTCCCATCTTTAGTCCAGCTTTCCTTCTCTCTGGTGGATTTTATAGTAGACAGGGTCTCCAACCTTCAATTCTACTACCTTTCTTTCAGCATTCACTCTCATTTCTTTTCTTCTGGGCCCTCTTTATTCTTTTTCTGGCCTGAACAAATATTTTATGTTGTTGTTCTAGCAACAGCTGATGATGATCTTCTCCCATATACTTTCTTCGGGGCTTCAATAAGTTATCAACAGGCAGGACCACGTCTCTGCCAAACAACATAAAGTAAGGAGAAAATCTGGAGGTTTCGTTTATCGTAAACCTCACGGCCGCCAGAGCCTGTGTCAAATACAAGTCCCAGTTTCCAGTGTTCTCTCTGGCCAGCTTGGCCAATACATCTCCCAAGGTTCTATGAAACCTTTCCACTTTAGCATTTCCTTGGGGGTGATATGGAGATGTTTTTACATGCTCTATATTAAAACCTGTCAGCACTTCTCTCATTATTCTCCGTGCCATTATCTGTTACCAACTGCACAGGGGCGCCATACCTAGGGAAGATTTCACCTATTATCAAACCGGCCACAGTTCTAGCCTTCTTGTCTGGTACTGCAAATGCCTCAGGCCAATTTGTTAGCCAATCGACAAAACTCACTATGTTGTTGTTTCCCTGCGCAGTTTCCCCATATGGTCCTGATACATCCATACTCACTTTCTCGAAGGGGAAGTTCGGCACGTCCGTCTCCTCCAATGGTGCCATTTCCTGCCTTCTGCTCTGCGACTGGCACACTACGCAGCTCCGAACATAGTTAATGACCTCTCCGTATAATTTGGGCCAATAGTACTTTCTTCCTATTAGATCACATGTCCTATCAATTCCCATGTGACCCAACCTCTCGTAGCACTGTTCCAATACCTCTGGTCTTAAACTTTTGGGCACATACAACTTGGGCTTGACTTCTTAATCCCTGCCTGAGAGATAATACAGCCTTTCCTCTATTATGACATACTTGGTGGTCTCTTCTGCCTTCACCTTTTCTCTCAGGGCAACTATTTTACTGTCTGCCTGCTCCTTCTCAATTCCTTCTGTCCAGTAGGGATCGGTTACTATCTGGGTGTCCCCTTCTTCGTCCGATTCTAACATAGGGCGATCTTTTAGCTTATTAGAGTTAATTACTTCTATTCTATAGGCTTTATCACCTACTCCCTGCTCTACTTTTACAGATCTTTCTTCCAGTTGTTTCGGTATTCTTGAGAGTATATCTGCGCACGTGTTTTCCTTCCCTGCCAAATACTCTATCTTACAGTGGTAGCCACTTAACTTAAGGGCCCACTGTTGAATCTTCTTATTATTTGTCCACTCTGCCTGCAATAGGTACTGCAGAGGTTTGTGGTCTGTTTTTACAGTAAAGACCGCACCATTCAAGTAGTAGTCCAGTTTTTGGAGAGCATACATGATAGCATATGCTTCTCTTTCTATTACTGGCCATCTCTGTTGTGGCTCTGAGAGCTTATGAGAGAGAAAGTATATCGGTACTTCCTCTGGTATTCCTGGCACTGGTCCTTCTTTATCGGGACACGGCTGGGTAAGAACTGCTCCTACACACTGCTCACTGGCATCAGTGTATACTACCATGGGCTTGCTGAGGTCTGGGTACGTCAGCAGTGGGACGGCTCTCAACTGTTCTTTTAACGTATCAAATGCCTGTTGACAATCCTCTGTCCACTTGAACCTAGCGTATTTCTTCGTCAGGGATACTAGTGGTATGGCAATTCTCGAAAATGCCGGGACGAAGCGTCGGTAGTAACCTATAGCTCCTATAAAACCTCTTAACTGTCTCACTGTCTTAGGTTCTGGCATTTCCCTTATGACTTTCACCTTATCCATGTCGGGTTTAATACCGTCTCCGTTTATAACAAAACCCAAATATCTAGTCTCCTCCTTCAGAAACTGACACTTCGACAATTTCAATTTTAAGCCGTGTTTTCTTAACCTTCCCAACACTTGTTTTAGATGGAAAAAGTGTTGTTCTACTGCCTCCGAAAATATTAAGATATCGTCCAAATATGCCATGGCAAAGCTCTCGTATCCTCCTAACACTATTGACATCAGCTGTTGGAAGATTCCCGGGGCATTAGCTAAACCGAATGGCATCACCCTGAACTGGAACAGTCCTAGGTGACACGCAAATGCGGCCTTCTCCTTGTCAGCCTCATCAAGGGCTACCTGCCAATACCCGGACCTCAAATCCAACGTAGAGAAGTACTTTGCCTTCCCTAATAATGCCAATATATCATCTATTAGTGGCAATGGCACCGCCAACGGCTTCGATATAGAATTCAGTTTCCTAAAATCTACACAAAAACGGTGTCTGCCATCTTTCTTACCTACTATTACGATTGGGAAGCTCCAAGGGGAGATCGATCTTTCGATCATCCCAGCTTCCAACATCTCTTCTACTGCCTCTTCTACAAGGGGTCTTTTATGAATAGGTGTCCGGTAGGGTTTTAATTTCACAGGGGGGTGATCTCCGGTGTCAATTTTCATTTTGACTGTGTGGGTCTGGCCCAATTCCTTGTCTGACTGGGCTACCACATCTCGATTATCCCTCAGCAGACCTCCCACCCTGGTTCTAAATTGATCCGGTGCTAATATATCTTCGTCCACTATTCCTTCTGTTTGCTCTACAAGTTTTCTTCGTTCCTCTTCGAATCTCACCCGATTCAGAGTCCGCAGGGTTAGCGCTTTCCCTATCTCTTCCCCTCTCCTAACCTTTATAGTATTTTGGGCCTGGTTCACCATCATAATGGGCACTAATTTAGCTGCCTCCACCACCGTCTCACACAGAGTTACCTCATTCTCTTCTAGGCCCTTCCCTTCCACAGGGACCAACTGCAGGGGTCCTTTTCCTATTTTCTTCCCTGACATTAACCTACCCTTTCCCGACACCGCCGTTCTAGGCGGTAGCTTTACATCTTCCTCCACCACTGTTGTTATATCTTCTTCCGGTGGGCATCCCAATGGCGTTCTCTCGCCATTCACTATCAGCACAGTGGGGTTGAACTCTATCTGGGCCTTCTGGCTCCGGGGCCAATCTTCTCCCAAGATTGCCTCCGTACACAGGTCGGGGGTTACGTAAAAATTTTGGGTGCTTCTTAATTTCCCAATCCTCACAGGGAGCCTCACCATCCCTTTTATCTTCAGGGGGGTTCCATCTGCCTGCGTGACCTCTATGTCCGCTTCCTGTAACCTACTCTTCCGTTTCACCCGCCTGTATGCTTCCTCTCTCAGCAATGGCACAGATGCTCCTGTGTCTACCAGAGCTTTCATCGCCTTACCCCCTATCTCTGCTCTACAGGATAGCTCCTTCTCTTGCGTCAGCTTTCCTCTTCCTGGGCCCCCACCCTTGGATCATCCCAGCCATAGGCGCCGGCAGCAATAAATCACCTTCATTATTCTTACGGGGGACCTCTCCCAGTCTCACGTGGCTGTTCCTAAGGATACAGCTTCTCTTCAAGTGCCCTGGTCTCCTACAAAACCAGCACCTTCTTGCCGGACAGTTCGCCGCAAAGTGGCCCACCTGACAACATGTCCAAAATTTTGCTCTTTTTCTCTTCAACTGGGCTAACCTCTCGTTTACTCCCGGGGGGACCTGTCCTCTACCCAAGCGGCTCGCCCGACCACTGGTCCAAGCTTTTATTTCCCTTCTTTTTAACTGGGCCACCCTCCCTCTTAATTCCGGGGTGGCCCGCTGGCTTTTCCCTGGTCTTGTCTCTTGGGCTCGGTCTTCTTTGTTAGTATCGGTGGGGCGCCTTTTCTCAGCCCGCACCACTTGGCCAGGTGTCCTCTCTTTCCACATCTGGTGCACCTGTCCTGTTCGAAGTCTGGGGGCAAACCCCACTTCGTCGGACATTCCGCCGCTCTGTGGTCCTCATGCCCACAGGTCCAGCAGACCAGCCCGTATCTACCCGGCGTGGGCTTATAAAATCCATGCCTGGTTGACCATGCCTTTCTATTGGGGTCTTCTTCCCACATCTCAGTCTGATCTACTTTTAGCTTGACCCTCCGATTCCACGCGGGGGGTCTTCCGCCTTTCCCCCTTTTTCCGACCTCTTGACTTAGTATCTGGTTCCCTCCACACCTTTTCACCCTTTCCCATACGCCCTGGCTTTCCTTGGCCAGCTCTATTGCTGCCGATGGTCTCACCGGCCCCTCTTTCAGCATGTCGTGACGAACACGCTCGTCACTTAGGGCCTCCACATACAGGTCTACTAACTGGGCCTGAATGACCGCATTGTCTCTAACCACTTGTGGGAAGGCCAATGATGACAGCTTCCCCGCTCGGGCCCCCAATTCTCCAGGGGTTTCGTCCCGCAGCTGTGTCAGCTTTAAGAGGGACCTCATGGCCTCTATAGCCGTGCCCTCGTCGGTGAATTCCTTGGTCAATAGTCCCTTTAATCTTTCCCAAGACAAGAGCTCCTTCATAAACTCAGAGGCTTTCCCCTTTGTGGCATCATATGCCAGATACAGGGTCTCCTGATCTGTGAGTTCATATATAATTTGGCTCTTCTCCAGGATTTCCGACTGCCGTCAAATGCTGGGACCCTCGGTCCACCCAACAACTTTCTCAGGTCAGCTGACAACCCTTGTCTAACCCCCTCTTCATCCCCCACTGCTCTATCTGAATCATAGTCCGACATATTTAAAGAGAAAGACAATCTACGCAGCAACAATCGAGGTTGGGAAATCAAGCAAAGTGTCCTACCTTACAGACGATTCTGTTCTCGTTCCTCTCAGTCCTTGGTCGTTTTGAGTCCCATTCGAAATCTCTCAACGACAGCGGTCGATCCAGGATCCCGCCCCGCTCGGCACCAACTGTGGAAGTGGCTGTTCCAGGGTCCTATCCTGTAGTCGCAGCGCCAACCGTGACGTTCTATCCTAGTCTACCACGGCACCAACTGTGACGTCCCTAAACACCACCAATTGTGACGTTTTCGCCGCGGCGCCAGCCGTTCGCTCCTCGCTGCTCCGTTCGGGTGTCGCTGCTCCAAATGTGACGTTCTAACCTTTTGGTGATTCGGGTGGGAATCTGGTTAGATTTGATATCAGCCTCGTTGTTCCCAACTCGCTTCCAACGCCTGGTTACCAAGGTAACTGCACTGATCCCCCAGTCCGCCTACCCACGTTGTGAATTGATCTTAGGCAGACGAGATCAAACAGTGGTTGGGGCCGTACTGCAAACCGAGTTCAACGGGGGTGATACCACACAAATATGCATAAAAGACATTAAAATGAAAACTCAAAAGTGCAAAGTATCAAAGAAAAAGGTAACAAACTTTATGTCTAGTTGTTCGATACATAGGACTGCATCTATCTCCCGACCCGTTCTATGGATTGCGACACGTCGTTTTCCGCTAGGAAAATTTTAACACTTCAAGTTGTCTGCTCTCTAAGAAATTGGTTTTTCGGTGGGTCTTTGGACGAAAGTCAAAAGAAAAAACTTATTTCGGTGATCTGGATCTAAGTCGCTCTTCAAAATAATTGTTCTTGGGTTGAAGAGAAGTCCGGAATGTGCGTGAATCTTGGTCAGCTATCTGCGAGGCTTGCTTCAACTGGAGACTGACTCTGGGAACTACTGGGACTCAACTCAACTCTGCTCGTTGTGGCTTCGTTTATATGGGCGCCGACCAAAACCGGGGTGAGTTTGTCGGCGCCGGGGGGGGATTCCTCGATAATTCTAAATACATATCCACCTCTCTGGTTAGGAATTCCCACCTTTTTCCATTTTTGGGAACCTTTCCTCACTCGCACCTTCTCATCATACTTCAGAGGGGCGTGAACTGCCCTCCCCACATCTTCGTAGCAACCTCTCTTACTCATCCTCCAGATGGGCTGCAACAGCCTCCCTCGTGCGTCACGTGATCACCACTCGACCAATGATGTCTTAGTCGGGCGTGGACGAATCAGCGGCTTTGTTTCAGGAAGAAAAAAATATCTTGCTTAACAAAAAAAAAATATCTCTTCTCTTTCCCTTTTCTTCCTCTTAATCGCCGTTATCATTTCTCTGGCCGCGAACGGGACAATATGACAATGGCGGTCATAACTCTTGTTCTACACGTGGTTTACGTCAGGTATTTTATCGCTAATTATCAGAATGGGTGGTCTTCTTAACACGGTCTCAAAAAAGAAACATCTCCAAAGTTTCAGTCAGTCTGTCGCATCGAAGAAAGAAAAAAACACTTCTAGGTTCCCATTCATTTTCCTTCGGTACATATTTCTGATAACATAATTTTATTATCGCAGGCCAAGGATGTTCCGTCGAAGGAAAATCGGTCAACGGACACTCGTAGGTGGTCCTTAATTTTTCATATCTGTCCAAGGTCCCTTTAGTTGCCTGTTTTTCGTCACTTATCGAAATAACATTTTCATTTGAATTTTTTTTTCTTTGGCCAGCCGGTCTGTAATTGATAATAAGATGTCTTTCCGTACCTATAGTTTGTTTTCATATCCTTAGATAACACAGCCAATGCCAAAACATATCTGATTCTTTCCTTCTTTCCCTTTCTTTTTACTCAGAATTTCCCTGTCATTGTAATGACACTCTTTCGCCATTTGTTACTTATCAAAATATCCTTTTATCCATTGTCTCTTAGCCGTGTGTGTGTTCTTGCTTATCACCCACGATTCGGTCCTTAGCCTCTCCTTTCCTTCTTTTCCTTGTTTTCCCTTTCTGCCTCGTTAAATGGTGCCACAGTAAACTATCGCCTCAGAATTTTGCGTTGCTTAACTAAACAAATATTCTCCAAAAACAGCTACATCTTTTAGACTAAACTATAATGAGAAAACCCCAGGTGAAAACGAAAAAAAAAAAACTGCTAGGAAAAAAAAATATATATATACCTAGCTACACACATATATATATATATATATATATATATATATATATATATATATATACCTACCTACCTATATATATAAATATATATATATATATACCAACCTACATATATACATATATACCTACCTACATATATATATATATATTCCTACATATATATATATATATATATATATATATATATATATATATATATATATACTTACACATACACACACACACACACACACACACACACATATATATATATATATATATATATACTTACTTACATACATACTAAAATGAGGATTGGAAAATAACACCTAATATTTAATATAGCGATATTTATTTATAATACATGAATTTTTACGGAAAAGCATTAATGCTTTATTACTTACAACTGAATTTTGAATATTTTTGTTTTAGAAATAATAATTTGTTTTCCATCTTTTTAACATTTTTACTTTAAGGAGTTTCGCTTATCTTTTCAAAAAGTTTTTAACTGTTTCTGACTCCGTGTGTTGATGCTTATATATTGTACCTTTGGAAAAAAAATGAAACTCAAGGGGAATAACTGGCTATATATGTCCTTTATTGCTAGGGGAATTTGGTAGAATCTGTTCATGCAATGAATTAAGTATTAGTTTGAACTTGACGAAAAATGAAATCTACCTTTGTTCAGTGCTTCTGTAGTAGCACTGGTAGAATGGGAAGACACTAAAATTTGGCAGGTTTTGTCCTCATCCTCTATATCTTAGCTAAGGGTCATTTTTCTGGTCGGCGGGGTGGGGGTCCTGATTTGTTAGCGATGAAGTCATCCTTTGTTTACCATAAATTCTCCTTACCATAAATAACGTATATAGCCAGTTCCGCATATTGATTTTATTTTTTTAATTGGTATAATACAAGGATTAACAAGTGGAAATAGAAACAGTTACGTTTTGAAAAGCTAAGCGAAACCGGTGTCGGAGTTAGCTCCTTCTTAATTACCTAATTGTTCACTAGGGGTCGCTCTCACTGCACTATAAATACTGGGCGACTTCTTGCCTCGTTCTTTTTTCACTTCGCATTTCAGCGGACGCATTTAAAAATGTGATCTCTCACAGCAATCCGGATTTTCGCCCACTTATTGGAAAACTCCATGAAGCACACATAGACGTACGTACGAACACTCACCAAAATACAAAATCTTTACGTTCGCACACAAACACAAATGTTAATGTCTTTATCACCTGTAAAATTGTTGTTTAATATATATATATATATATATATATATAATATATATATATATATATATATATATATATATATATATATATATATATATATATGCCTTGTTTGTTTTCTTTACATCTTCGGTTGAACTAAATTTGAGTCCGCCATTTTATTGTAGTTGGACCTTCTTCTAGCAGGAATAAACAGCACGTGTTTCTAATCCAGCAACACTTTAACCGACACGGCTCTCTACACCGGTTAAAGAGAAAAAAATTTTAAAAAAGGAAAACAACTAATTATTTTTTAAGACAAAAACTCTGAAAATCCAATTGTAAGTAACAAAGTTTTATTTCTTCTCTGTAAAATTCATATATTATAAATAAATATCCCATTAAATATTAGATGCTTTTTATATATATATAGGATTAATACAAATAAAACTGTTGTCAAGTTCAGCATCTCGACTCCAGAGTTTCGTCGACGAAACTTTTTGTAATCGTTTGGTAGACTGGTCGGGAGAATTCAGTAATTAAGCCTGCCATTTTTAATTTTAAAATTCTATTAAACAAAACGTGGGAGAAGGGATGGTCTGATAAGTATTTTGGTGAATATCCCCTGGTGTTGAATGAGTCGTTTGATCTCAGTTGGAAACTTGCCGAAATGATGTGTAATATTCCATTTTCAAGGGCAGAATGTAGAAAGTTGAGAAATAGACAGTAACGCCTTTGTGTTGCTAATAGTCCGAAATGTGCAATGAACATGGGTTCACATGCTACGACTGTGAAATTGATGCTACTTAGCTACAATAAAATGACCTTATAGTTCAAAAAGCCTAGAGTGAAATAAATTTTATTGATTGTGGGTTGTTTCATTTACATGTAAAAAGCTTCCAAGATTTGCAATTGTTTTTTTTTTTTTGAGTGGTTATTATATCGTCTATTCTTACCTAGGCAACCAACTGCAAATATATTATGAAATAGACAAATATCTCCAAAATGTGGAATCTTTATTGCTCATTCGTTGTATAGTCTGGTTGAAGCTAAACTCGCAAACCATTCAGATTAATCTGGAACTTCACTGGATGCTTCAAAATATATTGTCTAACATTTCCTGTGAGCAAAAATTAATTAAGTAAAAAATAACTATAGTCTTTCCAAAGGATATTTTTAATTGAAAAGATCCAAAAAATTGCAGGCACCTAGTATTCGAGAATGGTAATATTAGCCGTTTCCCTATAAGGAAACATTCAGTATTCATTGATCGAGCAGCCAGTATTGCTGTTTGCTGAAATTTATAAAATCTTTCTGTTATACAATTTTTTCAGGAAAATAGGTTTCTCAAGTCCAGTGTTATTGCTCTTTTCTAGTATTGATGGGAGTTTCCTTCCTAACCTTTTATTTGAAGTAGTGTGGAATGTCAACATCTTTATTCTATGGTTATTTTCTTTTCAAGTTACATGTGCTATCCATTTTAGTTGTTGCTACTGTTGACAGTTTTCATGTGATATGGTTTCTGTTATCAGGTACAGTTCTTTGTGATTCTGTAGCGCGAACAAGTGTTGTCTTGGCGCAGAATTACAGGCTTCACTCGTTCAAAGCTATTTTAACCAATCATCTTAGGAAGCGCCATGAAAGGAACTCTACGTCTCAGTCGAAAACTACAATATGAATTGCTCAGGGTTCTGCACTTTCTTTTGAAAGACTTCCTGCCTTTCGGGTTTGACAGATGGAATTGATTGTTTCAGTATCTTCTTATAAATCTCTAATCACAAAGGTGGAGATGAATAGAGTTTATTTTTGGATTAGATATTGAGAAGCCTTGAAGCAAAACGAAGGATGTGGACGCCACTTGACTAGTGCCAGTCGGCCGGTAACTTCGGCCTAATACCGGAAGTAGACATTAATCACACACACACACACACACACACACACACAATTTCCAGATTCACTCCAGAATTTATCTTACATATTTATATGTCTACCGTTCTTCCATGCTTTGAATATTGATGCCACATACGGTCCGGTGCTCCTGCTATATATTTAGAGTTTCTTGATAAAATCCAAAGAAGAATCAGCGATATTATTGGTCCAGACCTGACATCTCAGCTTCAGTCACTTTCCCATTTCGCCATAATGTAACTGCCCTGTGCCTTTTCTATAAATAGCTTTGGGGGTAGATATTAATCACACACACACACACACACACACATATATGTGTGTGGGTGGTGATACTACTCATAGTTTCGGTAAGGTTGAAGAGATTGTTTAATATATTAATTTGTCAAGTTGCCTAGCTTTTCCCGTCTCCCGCAGGATATTTAAAAAAACGTCTTGAAATCACCTAACCAGAAAAAAGGATCTGCATTCTATATAAATTTTGCCGTTCTTTCAGGAAGCCATTATATTTTATCTTACCTGATATTTTTATTGGCAATGCGTATTGCTTTCTATCTATCTATCTATCTATCTATCTATCTATCTATCTATCTATCTATCTATCTACGCGTTTCGTACTCCGATGGACTTTATCAAAGATTTGTGACGTACGGTGGCCGTTAATGATTATTGTTCAACTATTCTTCGATTATTGCATAAAACTTCAATGTTAAAATAAAAACAGTAATTAATTACAACCGCCAATAAATACTTAACAAGAACAAAGAATTAAAAGCCAACCCAAGATAATTAACCATTTCAATGAATACCTCGTTAGTAGCGCGGCTCGGCTTAACGTCCGGTAAATCCTAAATCCTGAATCAAAGACCAACTCATTGACGCACAATAATTCACACTAATTCGACTGGATAGTTCCACTCAATAATCACTGCAGTCAGTAGCCTGACACCGCTATTTATACACCTGGTGGAAAACATATTTATAATTCCATAGTGTCACGCTCAAACCTTGGTGTCATTTTCTTCCTATATGACACAAGGCAAATGTAGGGATTTTATTTTGTAACAAGTATCTATAAGCAGAATTTAAGAAAGTATTTAGTTTTTTAAAAGTTTTAAATTTAAGAACGCTCATAAATATTCATCGCATTAACTGTGAAAGTCAAGGTAAACGATGACGGATGGTAAGTGATGTAATTTAATGTCGCCTAATACACGAAAGTTGGCGAAAGTTATTATTGTTGTTTTTGATTTTTTTATGTAATTAATATTCATTTTATTTTAGTTTGAGAAGTTCATTTATGTATTTATTTGTTATAAATAATAGAAAGTGTTGAATTTAACCGTTTTCTCTTAAAAAAAATACGGGCATGTATGTTGGCTTGGAAAAGTAATATATCTTTTTAGGAAAGAAGATATTTGAAAAAAATCGTAAACGCAGATTTACATTTTGGTAAAATTCGATAGCGACACTCTCGAGAATTTGCTTCTAAATTAATTTCTCTTTTAATAAGAGTAGTATTCTTTAGATTGAAGTTGTGGTTGAACTTATTTTATGTATGACTAAGGCATTCAATGCAATTTCTGGGTATAATATCCTTTTACCTTTATTTTTTCAATTTCTGCAAGTTTCCCTAATGTATTGTAAAGAGAAATTGTGACAGTCTGTCTGATTTATACATACTTCAGAATTATTATTATTATTATTATTATTATGGATATTTTTGGTTCTGATCAGATCCGTAATAGTTTTGGATGTGGTTGTAATTATTTTGATATTATTAAGATTGGATAAAATGTTTTGGATAGTAGATATTAAGAAGTTAGTCGGTAATGTTACATGTCTGTTTTTATTTAGTCTATTTTCATTGTTGCTGATGCTGTATGCCTTTCTCTTAGGGTTGTTGATAAAATAATAAGGGTATTGTGGGTTTTTTAAAAGTATTTACTATCTATATTTTTTCATCAGGTAAATATTGGGGCTGCAAATTCTTAGTGCTCTAAAATATTCTGTTGCAGTGGTGAGAATAGTAGTTTATGAGGGCAATCTTGTTGGTAAATTTTTCTATCTTACTTTCTCTTTTAATGTGTAGTATTCATTAGATCGAAGTTGTGGTTGAACTTATGTTTATGCATTATTAGTGCATTTGATAAATTGTTGTGTATAATATCCATTTTGTGTTCATAGCTACGTTTTATTTTTTTAATTCATGAGACTGGAGCAATAATTTAGTTACGTGACACGGAGCTATTTGCCGAATTTTGAATAGGGCAGTTTTGCAGTATAATAATAATCACTAATGAATTAAATGCATTGACAGGGAGAGAGAATATGCTGAAAAATATTTTTGTACAAAGTAATATTTTTTAATCATCCGACTAGAAAAATATGGATGTACCTCGGCGTATATATTCTGTCAGAGATAGTTTATTGGAATTTCTACAGATTAATTAATTTGTATCGTTTGTCTCGTTGTCCAGCGCTTTAGTTCGAGTATTGATTGCCCAGACGTTTTGTTTTTAGCAGTTACCTTCCTTGCTTATAGCGAATATGATATAGATATATCATTTAAAATATTAGATAAGAAAAATGATCGCTGAAGCAAAAGTAATCTTTATAAATTGGACATTACTTTCCTCTGCAAATTCTTAGTGTTCTAAAACATATCCTATAATTATTCCAGGTTTTGTTCTATTGCAGTAGTAAGAATAGTAGTTTCTGAGAGCAATCTTGTTAGTAGATTTTTCTCTGTATACTTTCAATTGAGTGCATTATTAGTTTTATGCAGACTGACATCTAGGAAGGATAAAGTGTTGTTATGAAGGATAAAGTGTTGTTATTTTCAGATTGAAAGTAAAATCTATTGTGGGTTCAACGTTATTACGCTTCCCTGCAAAGTCTTATAAAATTTTATCGTGTGGACATATTTTGGGGATGTCACCGAACACTCGTTAGCACTTTTGTAATGCCAACAAATACTCACTGTCACGTTCTTAATGCTCGTTGTAGTAGAGACTTTGTAATCGCATATACAACTATAGTAACGCCGTTGAACAATACTGGTATCAGACGCCTTCGAATAGTACTTGCGCTAATAGTGCCTGCTCGATAATACTCGCTCGGCAAGTAACAAGTATAGTGATCTAAATAGATGAATAGTACAGTGTTCTTCTCTTAGACCGGTTGCAACCCAAGGCTATAGAACCCAGTATATCCTGCTATTTACCCATAGCTGGCAAAAGAAGAGGATTCATACCTTTCCCAAAGGTATTATCACGCAAACGAATGTAATGGATTCGAGTGGAATTCGAACTCTCCACCGTGCCTCTTTATATATATATATATATATATATATATATATATATATATATATATATATATATATATGTGTGTGTGTGTGTGTGTGTGTATACACGACGCCGAAAAAATAAAATTCGGAATTTTTAAACATTGACTACTACTGCTGATAATGCAAGCCTCTTCTATGAATCGAGCACTCTGTCAATGGCGCGTATTCAAAAATAAATATGTAAAAATTCAGCTTCCTCTCAGCTGGGAGGTTAGTGAAAAATCTCAAATTTTTGATGCCAAATCAGTCGGATTTCGTTCCTGGTTTGAGGCAATCGGATATCGAGTCACGCTGATGAGCTGTGTTAGAGCGAAACAGTCTATCTGTGGATGACAATATATATATATATATATATATATATATATATATATATATATATATACAACACGCCTAAAAAGTAATAAGTTGTATTATTCAAATGTTAAAGTGAGGCTATGCCATTTTCTACATCACATCAAACAGGTGTTGAAGAATTGTTTATGTTTTTATGCAAAAAAGAGGCTCCGATGTGTTTAAAATGCAATCTAGTTGGTTGATTTAAACAGTTTCACTTCTGTACATTGCAGAGTTTCTATGTAATCTGTGTCATATTAAAGCAAACAGTTATTTAAGACTAGCAAGTGAATGTTGTTCCGATTTGAACGCAGTCTCTCTTCGTAAGCAGAGAACTCTCGGCTTTACAATAAGAACGTTTTGATAAAATCAATTTTATGAAAACATAAATTGGTATTGAATATATACATACATATATTGGTCGTTCCTTGTAATGATAGAAGGCTTACTTTTTCCAGCGAGCTTTGAAGTCTGGAGTTCCAACTCCTGTATGTCCACCAAGGCACTATGGTCAAAGTAGAAGGACCAGACTGGATGCAACCAACCCCCGAAGACCGCCCCCTGCCATGGTCGGAATAGGCAAGATCTATACGATCTCAACTGTGAAACCGGTGGAAGAGGGTAGCGCCGATGGGGCTGGCGTAACCAAGACGTTGATAGACTAAGCATCCGACAGCCCAATCCGACCAGGTTTATCAGATCTCGCCTGTTTAAATCCCCTTTGAGCTGCGAGGGAGACGATTTTGGCCAAGTGTGTGGCATCGTCAAGCTCTCTTTGATTCCCAGCCATATCTGTCACCACCACCACGGGTGGGGTGATGATGGTTGAGAAAGTGGAGAGATTTAATTAGGTGAGATTTAATTAGGGACAATTAGTCTGATATGAGCCGCGAAGAATGTGGGCTTCTCTGTCGCGCAGAGTTATCCACCAAAGATTATCCGAGAAGGGACAGCACAACACCACCAACTCAGCACTAGGAAAAAAAAACTTACGAGGAGGAGGGACCAGACTGAACGCGATCAACACCCGAACATGCCAACAGCGGGATAGGCAAAGATCTACACGATTTCAACAATCAAACCGACGGAAGAGGGCAGCGCCAGTTGGGCTGGCGTAACCAAGGCGGACGTTGATAGACTAAGCATCCGACAGCCCAATCCGACCAGGTTTGCCAGATCTTGGCAGTCTAACTCCCTTGAGCCGCAAGGGAGACGATTCTGGCCAAGTGTGTCAGCGTCTCCGTCGCGCAGACATTTCCACCAAAATTAAATTTCCGACATCGGACAGCACAACACTGCCAACTCAATACCACCAACTCAGCACTAGAAAAAAAAAAAAAACTTACGAGGAGGAGGGACCAGACTGAACGCGATCAACCCTCGAAGATCCCAACAGCGGAATAGACAAAGATATACGCGATCTCAACAACCAAACAGGTGGAAGAGGTCCGACATTGACAGACCAAGCATCCGAATGCCCAGTCTCACCATGTGTGCCAGGTCTCTCTAATCACCCTTTGGCCCGCCCCTGAGGGAGGCGCTTCTGGTCAAGGGCGTAGGATTCTCCGTCGTGCAGAATTGTCGACCAAAATTAAATACATATTAAAGGCCTCGTCAGACTCTCTTTTTGTTTCACAGCCATCTCCAATACCGTCACCAGGGTGGAGAATAGGGAGAGAGAGAGAGAGAGAGATGATGATCCTGACGCTCGGATGCGAGTGGGGTCCGCCGACAACATACCCGTATAAAGCATATTTATATATATAAATACATGCACACATTATCTAATCTCTCTACCCCCATATATATATATATATATATATATATATATATATATATATATATATATATATATATATATGTGTGTGTGTGTGTGTGTATATATATATATGTATGCAGATTCCTTATTATAAAACAGTATGTATATGTATATATGGGAGGGAGTATACAAATGCAGGCTAACAGGAAGACGCACGCACACTGGGATAAGAAGACATCTCTTATCAACACGTCTACCATCACCACCTCTCATATCAAAACTAATGGTTTTATATTCATTTAGGCAGAAATTCACTTTTGCCAACAGTTCAGAAAGAAGTTCAAGGCTCACTAACAAATATAGAAAACGAATTAAAAGAACCTAAGGAAAATTTATATCTTTTAAAAATTTATTCCTTCTATTTGCCTGAAGAAGATCACGAGACCGGAAACCCGTGTAGCAAAAATATGAAGAGTAAAATATAATTTATATACTAAAACCAATACACATTATAAAAAAAACGTTTGCGGTTTCTCTCTTTTTTAAAATATACATTTTATCTCGTCAGGACAACTATAAACTTCTCTCTCTCTCTCTCTCTCTCTCTCTACACACACACACACATATATATATTAGGTTGGTGCAAAAATAATGACGTAATAATGTCGTTTTTTGACGTATTTTTTAACGTCAAAAAACGACATTATTACGTCATTATTTTTGCACCAACCTAATATATATATATATATATATATATATATATATATATATATATATATATATATATATATATACACCCACACATGTTTGGTAATTTGTAGGGGATTGTAAGGGTTATAACGTTAGCATTCAAGTCATGAGTAATGTTATCCGATTTATCGTAGGATTTCATTGATTGATTCATTTTTACTGCTAATCAACCCTTTCCATGTTACTTCAAGCCAGAAAATATTTTTAGATTGTAAGAATACTGCCATGGGTCCTTACCTATAACTACAGAAAGAACTCTTCCTAACACTATGTATACTACGCCTCTCAAGAGAGAGGGACGAATCGAGTCGAGCCGATAGTAGTTCACTCCAAACCAGACTGACAGTCATACTAACACCTTCCACATCTAGTATTATTATTTCATGTAATATACCTTCGTTATTTCTACTCTTGTGTCCGTGTTGTTCTTCCTTGGTCCTAACCTGGACCATAACAAATACTTTTTGAGATAATAATGGTTTCGTGATACAAATCTTTCCAATTAATCCGTAGCTGGAGGAATAAAATATGGATTCATTTGCGCGTAAGTAAATATAATGAACCCAACAGGAACTGGAACTCGGTCTCCGATTAACAATTTCGAGCCATTACTCATTACACCACCGACACATTCAAGTTCACAGCAACTGGTATTCCCAGGGGTCACCCATCTTGGTACTGACCAGTCTCGATGTAGCTTAACTTCGGTAATCTTACAGGAGCCGGTATTTCAATATGATGTGGCTGTAAACCACTGCGTAATGAGTTTCATACAGAGTGTCTGGTTGTTAGCAAAACGAAACAAGATGGAAGCTACAAATTGCAGATGTCAGCATGAAAAGGCTTTTAACTATTTGCGAAAAAATTGACACCGAAATCTGATTGCGCGTTAGAATAGTGAAAGGTGCCTTCCAGAAACTAAACAAAGAATTAAGAAACAGGAAAAAAAAAAGAAGCGAAACTGTTATGCAATATCAATACTCCGACTTGACTGAATGATAGACAATTTTCTCCCCGATGAAAAGAAAACTTGAATCAACAAAAAGGTAGCTGTTGAGAATAACATGGCAGGAGGAAAAATGAATCCTTACTATCAGAATAAGACAATTGAAATTATGGGTTTTCTAATGCCCATAATTTTTTATCCTTTCCCTCTCCTTTAGCGAGAGAGTCTCTTGATTTTGCTGGAAGACAGAATACAGAGGCTGCTCTTATTTTGGTAGAGTGGACGGGTCCTACTAACATCATTCCTTCTTTTTAAAGATCATCATCCCCCACCATCAAATCTCTTTCTCTCTCTCTTTCTCTCTCTCTTTCTCTCTCTTTCTCTCTCTCTCTTTCTCTTTCTTTCTCTCTCTTTCTTTCTCTCTCTCTCAAAACATTATGAAAGTGTAAAAATAGATTTTAATACCATCAATATATTTTTGTAAAAAAATATTACCTCTAATGAATTTTTGAAGACAAATATTAGCAGCAATACCCATTTGGAATAAAAAATATTAGCAGCAATACATTTTTCAACGAAAAAAATAGTAGCAGCAATACATTTTTTGAATGAAAAAATAGTAGCAGCAATACATTTTTGAATGAAGAAATAGTAGCAGCAATACATTTTTGAATGAAAAAATAGTAGCAGCAATACATTTTTGAAGGAAAAAATAGTAGCAGCAATACATTTTTGAATGAAAAAATAGTAGCAGCAATACATTTTTGAATGAAAAAATACTAGCAGCAATACATTTTTGAAGGAAAAAATAGTAGCAGCAATAAAAATCTTGTCGGAATTAAATAACCCATTGAGAGTGATATGCTGTAAAACAAATCAAACCAAAACAATTGCACATCTTGGGACTCATGATGTGGTTTTTCCCCCAGTAGGTCCCCAGTGCGTGTGAGGTATTTTGGTGTATGAAGGAGCGAATGGTGACGGATGTTTATGGTAAATAAGTATATATTTTAACGAATGAATGGGTGGGTGAATCCGATTAGCTAGGGGGGTATGATAGTTAATGATGACAAACCTTGTCCAGTCTCCGCACTTTTTTAGCCTTGTGCCACAAAATTTGACACTCATAAGACGAATTAAAGGGCATGACAGTCAGAAGGAAATATCGAGAAATCTACTTAATGAGTTTGATTGGGATGGATACTGAAAAGGCAAAACTTTCTCAAAGTTACAAATGATAGGATGTTGTGGAGAGCCATGACCGTCCATGCCCTCAAAAGGATACACGACAAAGGTGAGTTCGGTGCCCACTAGGTACCATATGTTTGTGGCCTTGTGTTAAGCTAATAATTATGTAATATCTATAACAAAAAGTGTAAATATTATTTCGAATAAAGCCGAGTATATAGACAATTGTTCAGCTAAAACAATAAAATCTTTTTCTTTCATGTGCCGTGTCCCTTAAGGACGTGGCGATCATGGAAATGCGTCAAGCCCCCACTGTGCTTCTATCACTTAGCAAGGTTTCTCTCTTTGCCAAACCTCTTACGTCCCGTCCCACCTTCCCTTCACAAAAGCTCATCAGGCAGTTGACCCGCTACTTCTTCCTTGCTTACGCGCAACGTCCATAGTATTCTAAGAATCTTTCTGTAGAACTATATTTCTGTTGCCTCCAGTTTTCTCTTCATTTAGAAGATTGCCCAGTATTCACTGCCATGCAGGAAGATTGATATTACATAACAATTCAGTACACTTTTCTTTGTTTCTAATGAAATCTTAATGTTTTTTAGTAATGCGACATATTTTTTCCAAACTTAAACTTATTTCAAACGATTTCCGAAGTTTCTAATCATGCATTGTAGTCTTTAAAGAATATGGCAATGAATATCATAAAAAATGTGGACTTCCAAATTTCATTCAATTACAATATATTTAAATCAGCTAAAAATACTGTAAAATCGCTTGCAACACATCGAACAAGTCGACAAGTTTCTGACCAAACCAATGGGAAGATGGGCAGTTTAAATTGACGTCACAATGACGTCATATTTATTTCACACATTTTTTGGCAGAATTTTTATTTGTGCCGAGCAAAATTTAATCATTTCTATCATTCGATTCAATCGATTTTCTTATGCAATCAATCAGCACAAATATGCATTGCATTATAAACTTAGAAGTGAAGGCTTTTGTATTCTCTTCATTCTATCGAAATTTAATAAATATGCGCCATTTTTAGGCATTTTCCTATAAAGATATTACTTCTTCAGTTTCCATGAAGAGATTGTTTTCAAACAGAGTGGGTGGAATGACTTATTTCTTTTGTTATTGTTACACGTATGAGTTAAACCTTTAGGAGTGACTCGCTGTGCCTTCTCGGGCTAAGATTCTTGCCTGACATGAAGTAGAAAGACTATATTGCTAGGTCTGTTGCTAAGAAAGTTTGTTCACGTCTTTTTTTATTTTCTGTCTTCTTTTGTTTAAACTATTTTTCTTCTTTTTTTTGTCACTTATACCGTCATCGTCTTTTTTTTTTATTTCGTTGTCCTTTTTTCTTTTCTTTTGTCTTTTTTTCATTGTCTTAAATCTATTTATTTTTTTCGTTTAATTTGTCTCTCATTTTTTTTTGTTTCTTGTTTTATTGTCTTCCGACTTTTCAAGTAATTTTGCCTTGTCTTCCATTTTCTTTCTTTTCTCTTTTCTTTTTTTTCTCATTCTTTCTTTGTTTTTTTTTTCCTAACATCCAATCATTTTCTTATCTTTTTCTGTTTATTCCGACATTTTTTTTTTAATTGACTGTATCTTTCTGCCTTTTCTTGTTCTCCATTCTATGTCTGTTTATGTTTTACATTTCATTTTTACTACGTCATTTGTTTCGTTTCGTCTTTTCATCAGCATGTAACTATTTTATCCTCTTTTTATTTTAACGGAAATGAATTTGAAAATTGTTTATTTACGGCTTACTTTTCCTTCATTATTTTGAAACCTGGCTTTAAATCTTTACAGAACGTAATCTGGGCGCTTTTTTGAAGCAGATAAAAAGTCAGTGTACGCAATCTCCATAGATAAGCGTTCAGTTCTGCTTTTCAAAATCACTTTTTTCCGGAGAACAACTCTTTATTTTTCTTTATGAAGTCTGTATTGTTGCTATAATTATTTCTTATGCAACAAGCCGTTCGAGAAAATCAAAAGTATTAACCTTTTCAGATTTATATAATTCAAGAAGACGATTTTTTCCAACTGATTGGTTTGTTTGGTTTGTTTGGTTTGTTTTGTTGTACGGTATATCAACTTCAATGGGTCATTTAATGCCGACAATTTTTTTTCCTGGTAATATTATTTTAAAAAATGTACTGCCGGTAATATTTTTTTTCAAAAACGTATTGCTGGTAATAGTTTTTTTCTTCAAAAATTTTATTTCTGGTAATAAAATTTTAAAAAGTATTTCTGGTATTGAAACATATTTTTACACTTTCATAATGCTTTTTACCTCAGTTTCGGGGTGAACTATTTGCCTATAGCTGGGACCTTAACAGGCGGACCTGGGAACACCAGCAATTAAGAGATGGTTCCACGCTCCTCAAAACCATCTGATCAGAGGCTTTGCTGTTGGGCGTAGTTTATCGTCTTAACCAGGACGCGGATCCAGTTTATCGTCATATCCAGGACGCTTTTCCAACTGACATATCGAACGAAACGGAGCATATTACGTGAAAATGCTCTAGCAGTCTACTAAGCTTGTAAAAGAAAAAATTAAGGACAAAGGGAATTTCAGGTTTTAGCATCAGCAACACACACACATATACTATATATATATATATATATATATATATATATACAGGCAAATATACACACACACGCATAGAAATATACATAAAAGACATACTTGCACAATAATAATAGCTGGTCACTCGTATTCGAGCGCATTAGCAATCACTATTGCAGACGCCCGCTCAGGCACATTTGTGTTTGTTCAATACCCACGGAACCCACATGTGGTTTATACTACAACTATGCTGAGCAAACCTTAGTTACAGTTTCTGGGAGAGAAGCGTGTTATCAAGCGTGATCAAAAATCTGATCAAGGCCAGCACGCTCAAACCCTCGGTCACGATGACTTGTGACTTCGTGCTAGCACAGCTGTCGACAGCCTCCAAGGGTACCGTCTACCCAATTTCACTTAAAGGCTCCGGTCAACCCGTGGTATGATTTTCAGTCACTTACCTAAGGTGCCGCACGCTGGGATCGTTCCGTCCAGACCGATAACTGACAAATCGAGCATGGTGAGATTTGGACCCGGGTCTCATGGTCAGAAATTGGACGTTCTAACCATGTAGACATATAGAAACAAACAAATATAATAGCATGCAAAACTTTTCCGAAAATTCATTAATTTTGTTAATTTGTACCCTGAAAGGACCAGCAATATGTTTGTCTCAGTTCAATTTATGATCTTCGAAGGTAAGAAAACATGTTATCGATTCTTTTTTAATACTGTATGGTAGATTATAATGTATCTTAATTATAGATATGATGAAAAAAAAGCCATAAAAAAAAAAAAATTCTTTTCCGATGAGTGAAAGTTTCACCTTTCTGCTGTTTTCTTAACTTAAAAAAGAAGTTTCTTTTTTTATAGCATATTTTTTTTTAAAGCTTTGAATGCAGTAAAACATAGATCGTAGTAAAGGTTAGAATGTATTAGGTTGGTGCAAAAATAATGACGTAATAATGTCGTTTTTTGACGTTAAAAATAAGTCAAAAAACGACATTATTACGTCATTATTTTTGCACCAACTAATAGTAAAGCTTAGACCGTAGTAAAGCATAGACCGTAGTAAAGCTTAGAAGGTAGTAAAGCCTAGACCGTAGTAAAGCTTTGAATGTAGTAAAACATAGGACGTAGTAAAGCTTAGATCGTAGGAAAGCATAGACCGTAGTAAAGCTTAGAAAATAGTAACGGTTAACTTGTAATAAAGCATATACCGTAGTACAGTCTTTGTCGTGTATCTTGCATTTTGTCTTTCTCTCAATGATCTTCTTAGATATTCTCTTGCATTAGAATACAACACTATTTTGGACTCATCACTAAAAATTACTTTTCTCCCAGAATTCCATGTTAGATGTTCCAGGGAGTGGGGAACGCCCAGCATTGGAGGACGCCGACACAAGGTGACACGACGCCTTCCAAAATATCTGAAAACCTGACCGAGCGTCGACACAACGTATCTGACTTCTCAAGGAAGTCATGACAAGGAAATTCTCGTTTTCACGGTAGAATGAAATCTTATTTTCACTTCGACTCTTGAAACGAAATAGTCGTTTCCACGACGGAGAACAAGTATTGTTTTCCAAACAACGCTCAGAGGTGGTAGTACCTGTTAGGGTCCCAGCTATTGGCGAATAGGTAGTCCCGAAACTGGGTTCAAAACATTATGAAAGTGTAAAAATAGATTTTAATACCAGAAATACTTTAAAAAAAACATTGCCAGCAATACGTTTTTGAAGAAAAAAATATTACCAAAAATAGATTTATGAATGAAAAAAAATATTACCAAAAATAGATTTATGAATGAAAAAAAATATTACCAAAAATAGATTTATGAATGAAAAAAAATATTACCAGCAACAATGTTGTCATTAAATAACCCATTAAAAGTGATATGCCGTAAAATAAACCAAACCAAACCAAACCAAACCAAACCAAACAACGCTCTACGTTGAAGACTCTGAACTCTGAAGGCATAGATGGATTCTGTCACATACTTCGAAAACTCACATCAAATCACAACTATTCAGATTTTTATATCTTCAAGGTAAATATACCGTTTTAAGTGGGTTCGACCTCACTGAAACCTTTTTATTGTACTTTCTTCCTTGTAATTTGCTTTGTTTTTTATATGCTGGCATTTTTTTTGTGATATTTTATGCTGTTTGATTGATATTGATTGTAAACTTGAACTCCACCCCCATAACTAACATTGAACCTTATTTTAGAAAAAAAACTTAGTTAATTGTCCAGGAATTTCTTTCTTACTTTTCCTGGCGTACAAATCATCAAATTTGTGCGCCGCTAATATTTAGTAAAATTAGCTTTTATTTTATTATAAGTATCTTTCGCCATTTTTCACAGTTCGCCCGCCTTTTTGTCGCTTGATCGCCATTCTCCCCTGTCTCTTTTAACCGCCCCCCGCCCCCCCCCCAAATATACATTAATAATTTTTTTTCTTCATACGTTTTTTTAAATTCTTATTAAAACTGTTTCTCGCTAAAATGATACTGCTGGGTATTTCTGAGTTTAGTCATTTTAGCCAAATCCTGAAAAATAATTTAATAACACTTGATTATTGATAACGAGTATCGATTTTATGGGATTATTTACAGGAAAAATTGAAATCATACACATTGGTTTCGTAAGTCCATCACATTAACCAATGCACTGCCGCAAATTATTCTCGAATCATAATCAATAGTCGTACTGACTTTGTATATATACTTGCAATAATTCAAAATATTTCATTGGATAACATAATGATGACGTCACATTTTGATTTTTAATATTTTTAAACTTAAATAACTCAAAGATATGCAGAGATTCGAGATAAATGGGGATAATTTTAATAATTCAACAACCAAATTTAAACATTCGAAGACCCTATAATTAAGTCAAAAAACTTAGCATTTTGGAATTCTATTAAATACATTTGTTATTCAGAGCTTAATCGCTTAAGGAAATCCTGGAAATATCAACTTGCAACATGTAGGGTGCGACTGAAGTGTCCAAGGAGTTTAAACTGAATACGTGAACAAAAAGCGGCATGAACATTTATTACTACCCTTTTTTTTAGCAGTAATTTCAGCAAAGGGTTTGACTGTAAAACCCTTTTCAGCAGCACTTTTATTACTACACATTTCAACATCACTTTTATTACTACTCTTTTCAGCATCACTTTTATTACTACTTTTTCCAGTATCACTTTTATTACTATCCTTTTCAGCATCACTTTTATTACTACTCTTTTCAGTAGCACTTTTATTACTACCCTTTTCAGCATCACTTTTATTACTACTCTTTTCAGCATCACTTTTATTACTACTTTTTTAGCATCACTTTTATTACTACTCTTTTCAGCTGTACTTTTATTACTACTCTTTTCAGCTGTACTTTTATTACTACTCTTTTCAGCATCACTTTTATTACTACTCTTTTCAGCAGCACTTTTATTATTACTCTTTTCAGCAGCACTTTTATTACTACACATTTCAACATCACTTTTATTACTACTTTTTTATAGCATCACTTTTATTACTACTCTTTTCAGCAGCACTTTTATTACTAACCTTTTCAGTATGACTTTTATTACTACCCTTTTCAGCATCACTTATATTACTACTCTTTTCAGCAGTACTTTTAATACTACTCTTTTTCAATTGCATTTTTATTACTACAATTTTCCAGCAGTACTTTTAGCAAATGGTTTGAGTGTACCCACTATCATCAGGACTTTTTGTAAGCTAGTGGTAGAGAATAGTCGTGACATGATTTGTTTAATCAGTACCACCGTATACAAGGCAGTAAAGTCACTAAGAAACAAAGGGTTACAGTGTGTAGAAAAAATTAGGAACAGAAACATTAATAATGAGCGGGAAGAGGAAGACAGTAGATAGCAATTAACGTTGAAATTTAATTTTTTGCTGATTAAAGTTGACTTCGAAGAAAACTGCGGAAACTAGTTGTGAGAAAAATCATTTTACCTAGGTAAAAACATGAATTAAAATCGTCGGTATCTATACATTTCTGTCGATGAAATTTAACTCAGATTGTGTTGACAAATGTATGCTATCTGTATCTGTTGTGTCCATGGCTGAGTATTTACAATGTCAACGTTACAACCATGAAACATGGGTTCGAATCTCATCATAGCCGATGTACCAATGAGGAGACTTTTTCATGATATCATTCTGGCTAGAAGATTCCGGCCTATGACCCGTCCTGCTTAAGACGATATACTACATCCGCATCTTGGTTAAGACGATATAGTACATCCGCGTCCTGGGTAAGACGATATACTACATCCGCGTCCTGGGTAAGACGATATACTACATCCGCGTCCTGGGTAAGAGGATAAACTACATCCACGTCCTGGGTAAGACGATAAACTACATCTGCATCCTGGGTAAGACGATATACTACATCCACGTCCTGGGTAAGACGATTTACTACATCCGCGTCCTGGGTAAGACGATAAACTACATCCAACAGCTAGGCCTCTGATCAGGAGCCCTAGCTGTTGTATGTAGGGCTGTGGAACCACGTCTTAATTGCTGATGTTCCCAAGCCACCCCAATCCAGGGTGTTAAGGTACCAGCTATGGGTAAATAGCTAACGCCAATACTGGTGTCAAAACTCTATGAAAGTGTCAGCAATACATTTTTGTAAAACGTTATTACCAGCAATGAATTTTTGAAGAAAAAAATTATTACCAGCAATATCTTTTTGAAAAAAATTATTACAAGCAATATATTTTTGAAGAAAATATTACCGGCAATACATTTTTGTAAAAAAAACAAAACAATATTAGCAGCAATATATTTTTTAAGAAAAAATATTACCAGCAATAAAAATGTTGTCGACATTAAATAACCCATTGAGGTTGATATGCCGTAAAACAAAACAAATCAAACCAAACCAGTCTATTCTACTTAAAACCCTTTTCACGGGTTCGTCCAAACCTGGTGGCTGAAATTGGTTAGGCTGAACTATTTAGAAACTTTCGATGGTAACAGGAAGTCACAAATCGTCGTGACATAAGGTTTTAGTGTACTGATCTTGTTCAAAACTTATTTATAATGTCAGATAACGATCTCAAGTTATCAACAAGTTCTGAATAAGTTTTAGACGCGCATAACTATAATTAATGTCTGTTCAGAATAGTCACAGGGCGTTAAAGATGTACAAATCTGCCTGAGCAAGCGTCTGTAAAAGGGATTAACAGTTGTCACTAAGAGACGAGCATACCCGGGAAAGAGAATCCAGTTATTATCTATGTATATATGATTGTACAATATATTTTGGTAACATTAATGTGCTTTAAAGGTTCCATAAAATGTTTGAGAAAATTACTCAATATTAATTGCTAATATTGCAAACGTATTATGGAAGTGACCATGGTGGACGAGTAAGAGTCGAGGTTTTGGTGACCTGCAATAAAATTCGTTGGGCAGGGTATCTTGTATGCAGAGATAGCGAGAGATTTACAAAAATACTTTTCCATAATTATCTACAAACTGCTAAGAATCCACAATAAGAAAACAGAGATATTTTGTGAGAAGAATTAACCACAGATTTACAAAAAATCTTTTCCATAATTATCTACAAACTGGGAAGAATGCACTCTGTGAGCGGTCTAGAAGGACAACCCTGACCTTGCAAATTGTTGTCGGTTCTGCACAGACGTTTGCCTTCAAGTCTGGCTGTCCAGTTCTAAGGTCTCAGGTATAGACTCAGAATTGTCCCATGGTGCAATAGCCCCGTGGATTAAAGCATTGTATCGTCAATTTATTTTCTTAATAATTAGTCAACCAATATAAATTCCAAGAGCCACTAGAAGAGTTAGAAGGTTACTATGAGGTGGGTGCATAAACGTAGGAGGATAAGGTAAGAAGGCAGATCAGGGTGGTATGTCGAAAAGATACCTGTTGACCTTAGATTTGAAGAGGTTAAGATTGTAGTGATCTGAGAGGCATCCTCTTGGGAGTCTGTCCCGCAAAGCGGCAGCTCTTGTGAAAAAATCTGTCTGAATGGAACTTCTTCCTTATTAATGGAATACAAAGAGAATGGATATGATTCGTCCCAGTGTTGCATGTCAGAACAATTTCCATGGAAATAGAGATAGAGTAGCGATACCAGAATCTGTTTAGGCATTCACCAGGTCGGTCGATTCGACTCCGTCGAACGAACCTCTCGCATCCGAACGAAAGCTGACCAAGCGTAGCAGAGATCGTCTTCCTTCGGTCCTGTAAATCCATAGTAGGAGTTTCAGTGAGAATTTGGATTCACAAGCGGTCACCAGCCGCATGTATACACACTTTAAAAAGTGTGCGAACCGTTTTGAATTTAGAGTTTCCTTCTCCTGGACTGGTTGCCAACGAAGGCTGTAGGACCCATTTTATTCTGCTATTTTAACCATAGGTTTGATAAAGTCAGGAATCTAACAAAGTAAAACAAATCCAAAGAGGTTGCCTCGGTCTGTCTCGTGAATGAAACTTTTACCCATTCGAATTGGTTCCAAATTTCATTATTGGCGCCCAGGCGTAAAGATACACGTCTAGTTGTGTAAAATTAATTTAACGTTATTGGCCTGAAATAGTATTTCCCTTTGTACCAGAGGCCAATTTTTATAAGATTACAAAATAGCAAGAATGCCTTTTAGTCTGTCACTGTAATGGTACCAGAGGTCGAATGTATTACATTCACTTGTGCGGTAATACCCTCGGGAAAGGTATGAATCTTATTCATCTCTCCCTAGCTATTGGTAAATAGCAGGACAGACTGGGTTCTATAGCCTCAGATGGCAACTGGTCTACCGCAGAAAGAAATGGCAGCCTACTGAGGGAAACAATCTGCCTTGTTAGTCATGTATCGAAAGATACATGATCGCCTAAGCGTGTATCACGCATGGCACATAACTGACTGACTAGAGGTTAGTGTTTGAGCTCAGTTATAAAGTCCCGAATACTTGTACTTGTATCAGTAGCGGCATTCACTTGAGAACGGTTGAACCTGCTCCCTCAAACGTACCTGCTGCATCCGAACAAAAGTTGACCAAGCGTAGCAAAGGTCGTCTTCATTCGGACGTGTAAATCCATAGTAGCAGCTTCAGTGGGAATTTTGCTTCACAAGCGGCAACCAGCTGCATGTATACACACTTTAAGGAGAATGAAATCCAGTTTGAATTCAGAGTTTCCTTCTTCTAGATTGGTTGCTACCCATTCTGTTCTGCTATTTTACCCATAGTTGGGGGAGAAGCAATGGACTCATACCTTTCCCAAGGGTATTAGTACCTAATTGAATACGATGAACTCGACTGAGATTTTTGAACTTGGCTACCCTATTCCTCAACCCGAGCCGCTAACAATTCACCCACTCTACTTCCACATAGAGTAGAGATAGCCTTGCAACGTTTCGTCTGTGGGAAAGTCGTTGTAGCGCGAAAAAAATATTTAATTAGCCACAAGGCCGTGTAGGTGATTTTGAACTCCATCAAGAGAGGAAATTACGGACTGTGTAGCTCGAACCCAGAATGGCTAATAATGCTTCATTTTCAATTTGATATTTCGCTTTTATACAAAGGGCACATATTGAATGAAACGTTCTTAAAGACCCTAATCATTTTCTCTGTATCTTTAGTGGTGGATCGTAGATATGAGGACCATTTTGCCAGGAAATTGTTGACATAGTAAGTGCAAATTCAATCTTTGGTCTATGTTATGATTCTGTAGAGCCAGACTATAAGATCTAATGAAGAATTATCTTCTATAAAACCTTGAAGATTCATTCTCTTGAAACCTCTTTTAACTATTGATCCGAGGAAACAATTGTATATTGCTGAGAGTTTAGACATTTCTTACGCCATTCAGAACATCTACATAAAAGTCTTGATCTAATTAAGCTATTTTTAACTCTTTGCCTGTCCTGCGCATTATATGTGATGCACGCGACATGAAATTTCCACGTTTGTGCATCATATGTGGTGGACACGAGTCATGATTTTATAAGAGCCGTAAAACGAAGTATGCTTAAGAAAAGAGTCTAATATTGAGCAGGGCGTCTGGGGAAAGGCCTAATCTAATATTTTGTGCATCATATATAATCACAGGATGCTTGCCTGTTTTCAGGTTTGTAACTACTGTAAGACAACTCAGCTTATTTGGTAATTAGTGTTGATATAGCGATTTTCCAAGTGTATTTTAGGTGTGGCACAAAGCAGAAAATAGGGGGCACCCAGTGAGGATCGAACTCAATACTCATTTGTAATTGTTCTAGCGTGACAAGCTATTCATAGATATTTTTCAAGACACATATCTATGAGACACGTGGTCGAATGATGGCAAAACGCGTTAACTAGTCCCTCGATTTAAGTATATGTCATGATCCCGCTTACTTGACCAATGTAGTTATATAGAGCAATTAGAAAGCAGCAACATTACGCTCAGGTCTTTCTCTCTGTGACTTTATATGCGGTTGGGATTGATCAAACAAAACGATATCAACCCTTTGCCTGTCCTGCGCATCATATTTGATGCACATGACATGTGATTTCCACGTTTGTGCATCATATGTGGTGGACACGAGACATGATTTTAAAAGAGTCGTAAAACTAAGTATGCTTAAGTAAATATTCTAATATTGATCAGGACGTCTGAGGAAAGGCCTAATCTAATTTTTTGTACATCATATATAACCACTGGACGCTTGCCTGTTTTCAGAGTTATAGCTACTGCAAGACAACTAATCTTATTTGGTAAATAAAATGTGTTGATATAGCGATTTTCCAAGCGTAGTTATGATGTGGTTTGATATATGATGTGTCATAATCAAAACCTGTGCATTACTCCCCATGCAAGACACCAGGTGTTACTGATATTGAAAGAGCATGAGAAGACATTAGTGAGGAGAAAGGACGGGGTTCAGAAACAGAGAAGTACGTTTTACACGCAATCTCCATTTGAGATGTTACAGCTTTGTGAAGTGATGATTTTTTATTTAGTAAAGATCTTGATTTATGATTCTGTAGCGTCAGACTATAAGATCTAATGAAGAATTATCTTCTATAAAACCTTGAAGTTTCATTCTCTTGAAACCTCTTTTAACTATTGATCCGAGGAAACAATTGTATATTGCTGAGAGTTTAGACATTTCTTACGCCATTCAGAACATCTACATAAAAGTCTTGATCTGATGAAGCTAATCTTAACTCTTTGCCTGTCCTGCGCATTATATGTGATGCACGCGACATGTGATTTCCACGTTTGTGCATCATATGTGGTGGACACGAGTCATGATAATGACGTAATAATGTCGTTTTTTGACGTATTTTTTAACGTCAAAACGACATTATTATTTTTGCACCAACCTAATATAAGAGCCTTTACGGCTTTTATAAAATCATGTTTCTTAACCATGAAAAGAATTCTTGATCCAAACTTCCTAAAACCTTTAAACGTGTATTGCCGCAAAATTATTAAATGTTGAATAAGCCCCCCCCTCCACCGAACTTGTCATATAGTCTAGCTAATTTCTCTTACTTAGTATTTATTATTGTTTATATATTTTCACCACTTTTATTATTAAGTATCGCATATTGTGATAATTGCCAAGAAAGGTAAAACGTGATCTGCCAAGAAAGGTAAAACGTTGTAATATACATTTATAAAAATGTATATTTTTTCTTCCATAAATATATACTGAAAATTTTACCAACATTTGGTGAATACCTCCTTTCCCGCCAATTATTTTGGGAGAAACGTTTCATTTTCAGGCGAATTGTTTCATTTGTTGTTAATATAGTTAACTAATAAACTGAGGCGCCTTGAAGTACCCGAGCGGTGGCTAACACCTCTACTAGATTTATGAGTAGACAATTGGACTAATTTCAAGCTTAGAATAGCATAAAGAGAATGAAGATCGACGTATAAACAAGTCTGCAGCTGAGTATTGAATATTTTATTTTTTTTGGACGTGTTTATTCGTCCGTAACTGAAAAAAGACACTTTCGGTAAAAAGGCCGTAGAAGAGGAATATTTTTTTTTAAATAAATTTTAATCGATGAAAGCGATGGCTTCTCCGTCACTGAATGCGGGATGTTTGCAGATAAGGAAACTGCTAATATTATTGGGTATCGTCTACCGTAGCATATAGATTTCTATAGAATCATTATTTTGGTGAAAGTAATGTGCCACCAATCATCTACCCACCTCTAAGGAAGGTGATTAAATCTTGATTGATACTTGAATTGTTTCAGCCAATTGGAATCAAGCATTGAATATCAGGAAAATCGTCGTATGGCTGAGAAGTGTTAATGTGAAGTTCGGATGCTTATATTATAAATATTTGTGACCGTGTCTAGTTAGATTAAAAGAGAGGACAATGAAAATACGGGATATTCATTCTTGTTTTAGGCCTTGTTCTTGTATTTTGTCCTTTTTATCTAATATTCTTCATTGAATTAACCCCATTCTCCGCCAATTATTATGGGAGAAACGTTTTATTTTCAAACAAATCTTTTATTTGTTTTTGTTGTGGATTCCGAGAGGAAATCCGGTCTCAAATGAATGACAAACGCAGGAATGAAATATAGCAAATAAATGTATTGACGTAATAATACAATTGGTAATACGGTTAGTAGACCCAGAAATGCGGTTAGTAGCAATAATAATATATATACAGTCTGGGAAATTCAGTATCGAAGTAGGACTTCTGAGTCTACGCGCTCGCAACTGTGACTCCTACAAAGCGGTTACCCCACACTCTTACTCTCTCACTGTTCACTGTATCACTCTATCAGTGTATCTCCCTCTAACTCTCTTCCGGGTATTCCCTGGCAGCAGTACAAGTACACACTGGTCGAGTCCACTTGTATGAAAAAGGGGTGGACCTCATCACAGTTTTTAACATAATAACTAAGAAGCTGATGCACCTTGAAGTACACGAGCGGTGACTAACATCCCAACCAGACGTATAGGTTGACAATTGGACTCGATTCGAGCTCAGAAGGGCGTAAAAAGAATCAAGATCGACGTATAAACACGTCTGTAGATGGTTTTTGAACGTTATGTTTTGAACGTGTTTATTCGTAGGGATCTGAAAACAATTTCGGTAAAAACGTATATACTCGTCTATGACATGCTAGTATTTAACACTAACTTTATTGCGAAAAATGACTTGTATAATGTAATCTGACCTGGCACAAGCAAATTATGGAATCTGGAGGTAAGAATTGTCTCTGCCATTATTAAACTGCCGTAATTACTCGTGCATAATACGCTCACCCAAATTTTAAGCCTGTAAGAGGCGCAGGTTATATTTTACAAGTTATGAGAAATTAAACCAGTAGATCCCACTGTAGAGTTATAGTCAGGACCTACAGTAGCAAGGAAGTTTTTACGGGGTGGTGTTTCAAGCCCCATGCCTAGTTGGTTTTAAATTAAGATTTGTTCTTATTTACAACTGGTTGTCAAAAAAGGGAGAAGAATTCATAGTGGGAATTTCGCTAGAAACAAAACCTTCCGTTCTGAGGAAGCTACGAATTTTTTTTAAATGAACTGTGATTATGTTGCTTATTTTGCCATTAATTTACATAATTCTAATATTAAGTAAATACATTTTTTTTATTCTCTTTGAGCACAACGGGAAAATTACTTTGTAAATACTGATTAAAAATTAATAAGAGTTTCCGGTTATGGAAATCGGGTTTTGTATTCAGATTAATTTTCCAAAACGGACCAGAAAACCAGAAAGAAAAGAAAAATACCTTCACAAGAAAGTCACAATTAAAAAAAAAAATGAAGCCTACATAATGACATACTATAAATAACACTATGTGATAAATCTTATTTCAGCTCTGAACGACAGATTATTTTCTCAAATAATTATAGGACTGCTGACTTAATCCAGCTAACCATCCATCCATGGAACCGGCTAGCCAACTGACCAGCCGACCACCCAACCATAGTTCCAAATTGGCTTGCCAACAAACCAGCCGGCTGTCCATCCATTCAGCCAGATAGCTAGCCAACTAGCCTTTCTTTCTATGTGCTGTATTCTTTCAGGACGTAGGCGATCATGGCTCCACTTCCTCCATCCCTTGCAGCACTCAATAAGTTCCGTCTCTCTGCTATCTCCCCCACATCACGTTCTGTCATCTACTTACTTAATCCCATTGGGTATGTCATGCGTTGTCTCTCTTTCCCTCTATTCGACCCGTGAGTATCAGATTCTCCAGGGCCTTCTTCCTCATTCTGTTTCCCAGAGACATCAGCTGCCTCTTCCTGATGTTAAGTATAAGACTCCTCCTTGTTTGCATCCTCTCTAAGACCTCATCGTTGCTCACGCAATCGGTCCATGATATCCTCATCATCCTTCTGTAGAACCACAATTCCGTCGCCTCGAGTTTCTTTTTCATCTTTGAGGAAATCGTCCAACATTCGTTGCCGTAAAGAAGCACAGATGTCAGTAACAGCGCATTATTCTTTTCTTCGTTACCAAAGAAATCCTTCTGTCTCGAAATACTCTGGCCAGCTTTTGGAATCTGTCCTTGGCTATCCCAATACATTTACGGGTCTCAGTGTCGCATTTACCGCCCTCTGTCAGAAGGCTTCCCAGATATTTTAAACTTCTGCGTTTGCTTGATTCTAGTGTTCCCTACCTGCAAATGACATTTCAGGCTCATCCTTTTACTGATGGATCATGCATTCTGTCTTCTAGTAGTTTATGCATCGTCTTTTCTTCACACTCTCTATCGCTACCTTCTGTAGGAGATTTTGTAAATTATTTTCCGTGTCTGCTATCAGTACTGTATCATCTGCGTATCTTATATTGTTAAGATTGTGACCACTAAATCCCGGTAGGGTTACTAATCCTCTCAGAATTGCATCGCTGTATAGGTTGAACAGGTCCGACGAGAAGACACATCCTTGGTTATGCTCCTTTCTATTTTTGTATATTCGCTGAACTCGTTCTCTGTGCTCTTACATATTGTTTGCTGACAGTTCGAACTTAACATTCTTGCTCGTTTGTATATTATTGTATTACCGATTTTCGTTAATATATTTGTTAACTCAAATCCACTCTTGTGTCCTCATGTTTAATAAAGATAGTTTCAAAATGATTCTAGTGTATAATATATCTCAAGAAAAATGTTCAAAGGGCAGCACCCTCCAACCTCACCCCCTAGCCTGATTGGAAAACTTCGCTGACCGGTCCCTAACACGTTGAAAAAGAAAACTGCCAGTATGCCACATGTGATAGTCTGAGAAGCACTGGTGTCATGGATAAAGGTTCGGAATTGAAAGTCTGAAAATCACAGAACCGAATTCCAATTCCAGTTAGATTCATTATATTGATTTACGTGAAAATATCCTTGGGAAAGACATGAATTCAGTTATTCTCCCCCCAAATATGGGTTAATTAGTAGGATTTGTATTAGTAAATGATTATTATCTCAAAAAATTCATGCAATTTAAAAAGATATATTCTACCTTTAAATAACCTGCAAAAGATGATAATCTGTAAAAATATTAATTAATCATTTACGCAAACACTCTTTACTTAGATTATATATTTTTCTCTTTCCCACTTGACTTCAAGATGTTCTGTGAGTGTCAAATTCTCCAAGCTGTCTCTCCGCATTATATTCTCTAGACATTTCAACTGTCTCTTTTTGATGCTGAGTATAAGTGTCCTTTTCGTTTCCATTTTCTAAAATATCTCGACGTTGCGCAATAGTTTAGTCCACGGTATTCTCAGTATCCTTCTGTAGAACGTCATTTCTGTTGCCGCAAGTCACTTTTTCTTTTGTGATAAGATCATGCAGTATCTGTTGTTAACTCAAAATACTTGATTCTAAACAGCGAAGAGGTTCCGTAAATTGGATACTTTAAATTGGAAAAGAAAGTCACTCGATAGAAAGTTGGTCATTTGTTGATGATGGTGTGGAGATACCAGATATGAAGGATCAATAATTGATCATATGTTTGCCAATACAGCACAGAAAACGAAGTTCTCAAATGTCATTCTCTCATCCATAAACACAGACTGTCTTGCAATCAACGAAGACGTATCGACGTTCCTTCCAGCGAAATTGGGGGAAAAAATATTTCGGTTCGCTGATTGGAAGCTGAAGTAAACTTCTATACTCACCGAATCCTTCTGCAATTCTATGACACTTTTTAACTTTTAAAAGCTAAAGTAGCTGTGATGATTTTTTTCCCCGTCATTTTTCTATTGTAAAGCAATCTTGCACTGGAAGGAGACACGATGTCCTTATCTGTCCCTGACACTTCCTTGACGTTACTATCATAAGCGTTTCATTTACAGGGCAGAAACTTTTGACACGTAGAATTTTAATGTTACCAAGTAATAGAAATCTATAATTTATTAGGTTGGTGCAAAAATAATCACGTAATAATGTCGTTTTATGACGTTAAATAATACGTCAAAAAACGACATTATTACGTCATTATTTTTGCACCAACCTAATAAAAGGCAAAGGAAACGATTTCCACTATGTTTATCCATAGCTAAATGACATTTGTATCTGCATCTGTGTGTCCATAATACTTGTCTAGGTATCTCCTAGGTGATGTTCTTGTAAAAAATATCGAAACTTTTTCGTCATTTGAATGTCGGTTTATTATTATTCCATGTTTTACAATCAATTTTTTGTCAAGAAGGAAGAAACGCAGCTGCATATCTGTGTTACACACATTTATTTATAGATGTACATCTAAGGAAGTAGTACTGTTCCAACCAACTCGGCCTACAGACGCCCACGGATTATATACACCGGCAATAGAAATTCATTTTCGATATATAACATGGTTGATGGTAGTTTATTCATCTGCAAGCCGCGCAGAAAAGCATCTGCCATGAAATTTTTTTCTAGATAAGTTTTCCTGTTTCTTAGTCATTGCGAGGGTTTCCTGTTTTATAATTCAATTTTGTTAAAAGATTTTTTTGCAATGGGGGTTTCTGTTTCCGCTTTTGTCACTTTTTTTCTATTTTATTTTCAGATTTTCAAAGAATGCCGTAAGGGTTCATTATTTACATTATTTGGACTATTGTCCTCATCTTTGTCGCCATATTTATCATAACTTTTCGGTCGTTGTACGCTACGGCCTTCTTCAGGTGGTTAGAATGTTGAACTGAACCCTTTATTTCGCTCACTGGGGTAGACTGTTCCAGTTCTAGGTGCCATGTTTAATGGATGTCAGCTATCAGTTATCTCCTGTTGATTTCCCTCTCCAAGTTCTCCACTACCTTAACCAGGTATTGAACTCACCTTCTTTGGGTCTTGTCACTGGATCTAACTACTGCCTTTATCCACTGTGCCATGTGTCCTTGAAGAAAGCCAGAGCTTACAACGGCCGAAACGTTGTAATAAATATGGTGACAAAGATGAAGACAATAGTCCGAATAATGTAAATAATGTACAAAATACCTCAACTCAGAAATATAGACAGATACTGAAAGGCCGAAACGTTGTAATAAATATGGCGACAAAGATGAGGACAACAGTCCGAATAATTTAAATAATGTACATAATACTTCATCTCAGAAATATAGACAGATACTGAAAGGCCGAAACATTGTAATAAATATGGCGACAGATGAGGACAATAATCCGAATAATATAAATAGTGTACATAATACTTCATCTCAGAAATATAGACAGATACTGAAAGGCTGAAATGTTGTGATAAATATGGCGACAAAGATGAGGACAATAGTCCAAATAATGTAAATAGTGTACATAATACGTCATCTCAGAAATATAGACAGATACTGAAAGGCCGAAACATTGTAATAAATATGGCGACAAAGATGAGGACAATAGTCCGAATAATGTAAATAATGTACATAATACCACATCTCAGAAATATAGAAAGATGCCGTAATGGTTATTGTAAAGAACGTTTTCTCTAAAGTCTGTAACTTCGCTATTTCTGATAGGGAATTTTCAGTCATATTGGCGGATTTTAATTTTTATGAAGTAATACTCCTGGCGACAAATACTGTGCGTATCTTAAGCAACCTGTTCTTGGTGCTGGCGGCATTGGATGGCGTTAGACATATCCTAAGAACGGCTTCCATTGTTGTAAATTCGATAGACGATTGTGATTGGAATATTTATAGTAATCTTGCTGAGTTGTGTTTCTTTTATTGTTAACCAATAAAGGATACGTGCTCTATCGAACAATATTTGGTCTGCGTCGGCGCTTATCATTTTATTGTTCGTTGAGTGCATTAACAAACTCAACGAACAACATGATTTGAAATTATGGAAGAGATCACTGGATACATAATAGATGCATTTTTATAACAAGGACAATAAATAACAGTTATATGCATTCATAGTTATTGACTGTAGACGCAGTTAACTTAAAGTAAAATGTTTTGTAGAAAAAAGCTATTTTTTAGAGTTCGTCATATTTATTCAATTAATAAATCTTTTATTTTTGCCTAAGGCAAACATTGTCAACGTGAGGCGCCTGCTCAACAATGTGGCGCATGGTAATATTTTGGTGGAGCTTGCATAGGATATGCACCCTTCGGTTTACTATACCAATAGAATAAGGGGACAATTCGAGAATACGTTTTTATTAACAGTGGATTGTTCTCCAGTGAACTCTAATTATATTTTGCATTATTATTTCATGAAAAAAATGAATAAACTTTCATTCAAATAATTTATATTACTGTCTTTCAGTTCTCTATTATATGTTTTGAAACTATATGTATTTAACTGTCTTTCTGGTCTTTTTAATTTTTGTCTTTCCTGGACGCCATGGTCTTTGGAGACTTGTTTGGAGACCAAGTTAATGGTCTATTAAGCTTCCTTCACGTGAATTGCAGTAAAATTTTGAATACGTAAGAATTAAATATTACAGGATGGGGTACCAGAATTTTGAAAATATCAAAGTGGGGCATGGTCCCAAATCGGTTGCGAACCCTGGTCTAAAATGTTGTAGAAATGAGTTACTGGTGTTTGGAACTGATCTATTTGGGACTCCTTGAATGTACGGTGTAGTCTGGTCTAAGGATTTGTTGTAGAAATGAGTTACTGGTGTTTGGAACTGATCTATTTAGGACTCTCTGAATGTACGGTGCCGTCTTGTCTAAGGATTTGTTGTAGAAATGGGTTACTGGTGTTTGGAACTAATCTATTTAGGACTCCCTGAATCTACGGCGTAGTCTGGTCTAAGGATTTGTTGTAGAAATGAGTTACTGGTGTTTGGAATTGATCTATTTAGAACTCTCTGAATCTACGGTGTAGTCTGGTCTAAGGATTTGTTGTAGAAATGAGTTACTGGTGTTTGGAACTGATCTATTTAGGACTCTCTGAATCTACGGTGTAGTCTGGTCTAAGGATTTGTTGTAGAAATGAGTTACTGGTGTTTGGAATTGATCTATTTAGAACTCTCTGAATCTACGGTGTAGTCTGGTCTAAGGATTTGTTGTAGAAATGAGTTACTGGTGTTTGGAACTGATCTATTTAGGACTCTCTGAATCTACGGTGTAGTCTGGTCTAAGGATTTGTTGTAGAAATGAGCTACTGGTGTTTGGAACTGATCTATTTAGGACTCTCTGAATCTACGGTGTAGTCTGGTCTAAGGATTTGTTGTAGAAATGAGCTACTGGTGTTTGGAACTGATCTATTTAGGACTCCCTAAATCTACGGTGTAGTCTGATTGTGGCTGATGTTGAGATAGAAAGAGAAATTTTGCTCAATCTCTGAATATTTATATTTTGGGAGTCCCAATATTATTTGATCAGCCCTCGTATGTATTTTCTGCCAGCATAGCCTTCATCTCAGGCCATATTTCGTTCATTCATATCATGCTCCTCATTCAGCGTCATCATTTTGTCTATAGACTTCTACCTTGAGTGGATTCCTAGATGCAAAATAAATTTTATAACCTATATATCATAGTACGCATCTGTTTACTGATTCATTTATACATGTATGAAGCTTGTTAACCATATCATCACAGTAGGCGTCCTTTTACTACTTTTGATAATTTTTAATCGCCGCTGATAAAATTACGAAACGAACTCTTTGATAAATCCACAAGAGAATATAAAAAGATAGAAATTCCTCCAAACTCTGATCTTTTGATCTGATAAAAGGCGTTGAATTCTGAATAGAAGAATATAATGTACGAAAGAGACATATAGCCGTTCTCAGTTTATAAATTTCTCTTTGTAGATTCAGCACAATATTAGATTATATCAAAGCACTTTTTGGTTTTTAGTTGTAACGGAAGTTTGTCAGTTTATAAAATCTTTATTGGTAATCAGTCAGTCAGTTCAGTAGGACATCGAAGATTATTTCTGCAGACACAGTCAGGTAAAGCATCTGGCTATATTTCTGAGATGAGATACTATGAACACTATTTACATTATTTGGACTATTGTCCTTATCTTTGCCGCCATATTTAATGCAACGTTTCGGCCTTTCAGTATCTGTCTATATTTCTGAGATGAGGTATTATGTACACTATTTATATTATTTGGACTATTGTCCACATCTTTGTCGCCATATTTATTACAACGTTTCGGCCCTTCAGTATCTGTCTATATTTCTGAGATGAGGTATTATGTACACTATTTACATTATTCGGACTATTGTCCTCATCTTTGTCGCCATATTTATTACAACGTTTCGGCCTTTCAGTATCTGTCTGTATTTCTGAGATGAGGTATTATATACACTATTTACATTATTCGGACTATTGTCCTCATCTTTGTGGCCATATTTATTACAACGTTTCGGCCTTTCAGTATCTGTCTATAATTCTGGGATGAAGTATTATGTACAATATTTACATTATTCGGACTATTGTGCTCATCTTTGCCGCCATATTTATTACAACGTTTCGGCCTTTCAGTGTCTGTCTATATTTCTGAGATGAGGTATTATGTACACTATTTACATTATTTGGACTATTGTCCTCATCTTTGTCACCATATTTATCACAACGTTTCTGCCGTTGTACGCTCCAGCCTTTTTCAGGTGGTTAGAATGTCGAACCGAACCCTCTATTTCTGTTACTGGGGTAGACTGTTCTAGTTCCACGTGCCATGTTTAATGGATGTCAGTTATCAGTTATCTCCTGTTAATTCCCCTCTCCAAGTTCTCCACTGCCTTAACCACTCTCAAGGACACATGGCACAGTGGATAAAGTCATTAGTTAGATCCAGTGACAGGACCCAAAGAGTGTGAGTTCAATACCCGGTTAGGGCAGTGGAGAACTTTCAGAGGGAAATTAACAGGGAAATTAAATTTGTCATAACTGACATCCATTAAACTTGGCACGTGGAACTAGAACAGTCTACCCCAGTGGGCGAAATAAAGGGTCCAGTTTGAAATTCCAACTTCCTAAAGAAGGCCGGGGCGTACAACGACCAAAGCGTTGAAATCATGTAAAGCAGTTTACTCACTGAATCTGAATACTTTCACAAAGAAATTATATTCAGTTCTACTGAGTTTTTAACTCTTACGAATAGTAGCTATTAATTACTGGGAAACACATATTTTTTTAATCATCTGACATTTGATTTTAGATCATTTTTCCCTCGTACTAATAGCAGCTAGTAAGCACAGGGGAACACATATTTTATTGAATCATATCTGAGATTCGATTTTAGATCATTTTTCGCTCTTACTAATAGTAATTATTAGTCAATGGTGAACAAATATTTTACGTGGATTCTAATGCCATTTCTTCATAGTATCCCATGCATATGTTTGCCATTGCTGGAGATAATGGCGTGCTCATTGCTAAGACTCTATCCTGTCAATATATGTCTGATCCTATTCCGAAGTGTTTTGTTTGTGCACAGAAATTCAGCATCTCCATCAGGTTATCTATTGGTAAACTGGTCCGTTCTCCGAGGCCAGTCTGTCTTTGACTACCTAGAGTGTCACCTCCGTTGGTATCTTAGTGAACAAACCATACAACATCAGGACGACCTTCAAAAGTAGATCGACACTTCGCAGACACCTCTTCCGAGTAAGCCCCACCCAATAGAGAACATGACTAAGGACTGCGTCTACGCCATCCCGTGCTGTTGTGGTAAGAAATATAAAGGAGAGGCTACCTCCTTAAAGTAAGAACACATAAAGACGTAATGCGAGGGGAAAATAGAAAAATCAGGCGTAGCTGATCACATGTGGAACGAAAAGGGAGAGCACCACCACGCTGTGGGATGATGTTGAAATAATAGATAGAGAACATCACTGGAAAATACGAAAACTTATGGAATCAGCGAATATGCTATGTCACAACAATCTCCTGAGCCGACCAAGCATAGAAATGAATACAATATGGGAACCAGTAATACGGAGTGCTAGAGAAAAGCAATAATAACAAAAAATTGCAATATGAGCTCTGTTAAAAAAAAAATGAAAAAAATGAACCGTTAAGTTCATATGTCCCCCAAAAATGAACCGATGTTCCCAAGGACACAGGGATAAAAGTGTTGGTTGGATCCAGTAACTTGACCAAAATAATTGTGAGTTCAATACCCCATTACTGCTGTGGTGAACAAAAAGTTGGAGAGGTGGGTTTAAGGAGATAAATGAGACATTCGGAAGAGGCATAGCATGAGGAACTAGAAAAATCTACCGAGATGTGTTAAATAAAGTCTTCAGTTGGAAATTCCAAGCACCTGAAGCGTATAACAGCTGAAATGTCTTGAATACGGCAATAAATGTGAGGACAACAGTCCGAACAATGTTAATAATTACAATACCTCATCTCAGAAATTCCAGTCACCTGAAAAAGGCCGGAGCGTACAACGGTGGATATGTCGTGAATATGGCAATAAAGATGAGGATAACAGCCTGAACAATGTAAATAATTACAATACCTCATCTCAGAAATTCCAATCCCCTGAAGAAGTCCAGAGCGTACAACGGCGGAAATGTCGTGAATATGGAAATAAAGATGAGGATAACAGCCTGAACAATGTAAATAATTAAAATACCTCATCTCAGAAATCGACAGATAATAATTTTATATTCATAAAAATAGATAATACAAATAGATACAGGAAATTCCAATATATGTGGATTATAAGAAATGTATGCATATACACAGAAATCGTCGATGCTAAATAAATGAACCGAAGGAAGAGAGCTTTGTCTTTGATTTATTCCATGTCGGTTTAGAATGGCTGTTCAAAAAATGCATTATTACGACCATATTGCAACCTAACTCTTTGTAGTCCATTACAATGTTTCTTTTTTTTTTATGATTTCTTTGTAGTTATCTGCTCCATAATTGCCTAAAATGTCTTCTATCAAGTCTACGAATGAGAACCAGACGTTCATTCATAACATTAGAAAATTGTTGCCTTTAATTAATATTCTTATTTGCGGAACGTCGAAAATTTCCGCTTTGGTTTAAAGAGGAACTTATGAAATAAATAAATTTACAATCTATGAAATTGAAACACGGATGAGTAGGTACAATATAAATCATGTTTTATTAAATCATCTATTAAATCATTAATTAAATCATGTATTAAATTGCGATAACAAAATTACTCCCTAAATCATATGCCAATTCAAAATTATATTAATGCCCCGAATTAATTTACTGACTGATTTAATTGGCTGATTAACTCAGTAAAAGAAGTCATTTGTTATGCAAGCCGCTTAAATACAGTAAAATTACATTAGAACGATAGAAATGACTTAAAATAAAAACCAAACAGATGAAGCTTTCACTGGAGCAAAAATATCCTTTTACAAAAATTTCTAGCGAATTTGCTTCTTGGTGTCATCTCTCTACATGCACCACCAGTAATCATGTGGGAATCCCAACGGTCTTAATTCCATTCCTCAATAATTTTGATATCTTGATGAAATCTCTCCCAATTTTCGTCAAAAGATGACTATTCATAAAAATGCATTATTACGCTCTTATTGCAGCTTAACTCTTTGTATTAGGTTGGTGCAAAAATAATGACGTAATAATGTCGTTTTTTGACGTAAAAAATACGTCAAAAACGACATTATTACGTCATTATTTTTGCACCAACCTAATAGTTTCTTACAGATTTCTATGTCTTCGTAGTCATCCATAATTGCCTAAATTGTTTTCTATCAAGTCTAAGAATGACAACCAGGTATTCTTTTTGCGTTCATTCATGACATTAGAAAAATTGCTGTCTTTAATGAATGTTCTTATTTGCGGACCGACGAAAATTCCCGCGTTGGTTTAAATAGGAACTTATGTAATAGATACTTGAAATCTATGAAAATGAAATACGGATGATTAGGTTCAATATAAATTATGTCTAATTAAATCATCTATTAATTCAGGATAACAAAATTACTCCCTAAATCATATGCCAATTGAAAATTATATTAATGCCTAAACTTAATAAAAAAACAAGGAACGGAAGAAGCAGATGTACATCAACAGAAAACACGTCAGTGGATGAGAAGCAACAGGTTGAAAGCTGAGACAGAAGGCCTAATTATTGCAGCTCAGGACCAAAACCTCGCAAACAGATCCTATCACTGTCAACTTATCAAGGATGGAACTAACCCGAAATTCAGGATCTGCGGAACATATGATGAAACTGTCGACCATATTATCACAGGATGACCGGAACTAGAAAGAAATGAATATACCCAGAGACATAACAAGGTAGCGACATATGTGCACTGGAAGATATTCAAGAAGCACAAAATCGAAACCACTGAGAGATGGTATAACCACCAACTAGGCACAGTTACCAAAAATAACGATGTAACTATCCTTTGGGACATGCTAATTCAAACTGACAGGGAAATAAAAGCCAACAAACTTGATATTTTTATAAAAGACATGGAATTCTGGAAATGTATGGTTTTGGCATAGCAGTACCGTCTGAGAGAATCACCTGCATGAAAAGTTTTGAGAAATTGTATAAATACAAGGACCTGAAGATCGAGATTAACATGATGTGGGGAATGAAGACTGAGACTGTACCAATAGTAATAGGAGCACTGGACCTCGTGAGAAAAGGAATGGGCAATTTTGCTAACAGTGACCCGGGTAACATCTACATACAAGTTGCCCAGAAAATCGCCCAATTAGGAACATACCATATACTAATAAAAGGTGCTATCAATTAAAATGACAATTCTCTAATAGGGCCTAAGGACCATAGTTTGAACCCGGCTCTACAGGTTACAAAGAAGGAAACATAAGATACACAAAGAAGAAGAAGAAGAAGAAGAAGAAGAAGAAGAAGATATAATAAAATAGTATAATAATAATAATAATTAATTTTTTTTTAATTTTTTATTTATTTTTTTATGGCTACAGGTGTAATTTTCCTACAATGCTCTGCCCTTTGACTATCGTCTCTTTGAGGGAAAATTTTTAAAATATATCTTTTAGCGGCAAGTAGGTTGAGAGATGACCGGAAAAGTATAACTTTTATTCCCTTGCTCCTACCCCTTTGTTGAATGAATTCTTTGATATTCCCCCTACCAATCTGTAGTATAAGTCCAGCCTACCCCATAAAATTTGATAAGTATCTGTCGTTGGCGACGAAAAATTGAACATTTGTGGGAAGTCACTTGTGCCATGCTCCGAACATGTAAGAAATGGTAAATGTTGTACCATTTTTCAATCATGCTTTTCCTGTAGTTTGATATGATTCTAAATCCCTTTGACTCAAGTTAATTCTTTCCTTTTCAGTTTCCTTTTCTCTTTCCTTTCTCTTTTTTAATAAATAATAATAATAATAATAATAATAATAATAATATTAATAATAATAATAATAATAATAAGCAACGGCAAATGCAACCAACCAGATACAGAACCAATGGCAAGATAAACCGCTTCATGGCCAATACACTGCCCGTACCAAACAAGATGACGTAGACAAAACCCGTACCCATCAGTGGCGACGTAGTGCAGGGTTGAAAGCTGAAACTGAGGGTTTTATCCTTGCTGCACAGGACCAATGCTTGTTAACTACGAATTAACAAGCACATATACTATAATATTGTGTTAGCCCAAAATGCAGATTCTGTTATAAATATCCAGAAACGATTGATCATCTTGTATCAGATTGCACGATATTGGCACCCACTGAATATAAAACCCGGCATGACAGAGTGGGCCAATATCTGCACTGGAAAATCTGCAACTTCTACGGGAAGGAAACTGAAAGAAACTGGTATGAACACCACCCAGACCCGGTTACGGAGATAGGACCTGTTACAATTCTATGGGACTACACAATACACACTGACAGAACAATCAAAGCCAACCGCCCAGATATTGTTATTAAAGACCACAAACAAAAAAAGTGCCTCCTTATTGATATGGCAGTCCCTGTTGACAGCAATGCATCTTTGAAGTTATTCAAAAAGCTGTCAAAATACAAGGACCTTGAAACAGAAATCTCAAAAATGTGACATATGGGAACATCAACAATATCTGTTGTAGTTGGGACACTAGGATTGGTTGGAAAAGATTGCAGTAGACTAATTGAAGAGATTCCTGGAAGTCCATGCCTCAAAAAATAGTTCTCACAAGTACAGCCCACACGTCTATGTAATTTTTTTTTTTTGCAGTGGAAAGTGTCATGATAACCATTTCTAACCTTAGGTCCCTAGGCGGGACCCGGAAAGAAATGTGTAAACGCCAGATATCAAAGGAAAATAATAATAATAATGTCTTTGTGAAGAGCGCTAATATAAAGTAGTAAAAAGTTAGAACCAAACAGAGAGACTTGGTGGACGGTAGCATTGATCTCCTGGGCGTTAGGAGACTGGTCATTTACGGCGACCTTTTCAGTTGGCACCAAGCGAATTATTGTGGCAAAGGTGACTTTATTCAGTTCATGTAATTTTAACTCCGCCATTTTTTTAAATCTTAGAAAGAAAGAATTTTCCTCTTGAATGATGAGGACAGGTGAAAATAAACCACATATGCTTGAAACGCAACGGAAATCGATTGAATATCGACTTCACAATCACTGGAAGCAAATCTTTGACGTCTGGATTTCCTGAAAGACAAGCTTTGTTCCAAAAGTTAAGAATATTGTTGTAACTCTCTTTCTCAACTGCCCTCAAACACATTATCTACCATGTGTTAACATGACGGTGACAATCATTTCTCTCCACAGCGTCCTTTATTTTGTTTCAGAGGCCTCGCTGCCGGATATAGTTTATCGGCATACCAAAGACTAGCAATTAAGAGGTGGTTCCACGTTCCTCAAAACCTTCAGTCCCCCGATCAGAGGACTCGCTGCCGGATATAGTTTATCGTCATACCAAAGACTGGCAATTAAGAGGTAGTTCAAAGCTTCTCAAAACCTTCAGTCCGCCGATCAGAGGCCTCGCTGCCGGATATAGTTTATCATCATACCAAAGACTAGCAATTAAGAGGTGGTTCTACGATTCTCAAAACCTTCAGTCCCCCGATCAGTGGCCTCGCGGCCGGATATAGTTTATCGTCATACCAAAGACTAGCAATTAAGAGGTGGTTCTAGGCTTCTCAAAACATTCAGTCCCCCAATCAGTGGCCTCGATGCCGGATATAGTTTATCGTCATACCAAAGACTAGCAATTAAGAGATGGTTCTACGCTCCTCAAAACATCCAGTCCTCCGATCAGTGGCCTCGCTGCCGGATATACTTTATCGTCATACCAAAGACTAGCAATGAAGAGATGGTTCCACGCTCCTCAAAACATCCAGTCCCCCGATCAGAGGTCTCGCTGCCGGATATAGTTTATCGTAAATACCAAAGACTAGCAATTAAGTGGTGGTTCTACGCTTCTCAAAATCTTCAGTCCCCGGATCAGTGGCCTCGCTGCCGGATATAGTTTATCGTCATACTAAATAGTAGCAATTAAGAGGAGGTTCTACGCTTCTCAAAACCTTCAGTCCCCCGATCAGAGGCCTCGCTGCCGGATATAGTTTATCGTGATACCAAAGACTAGCAATTAAGAGGTGGTTCTACGCTTCTCAAAACCTTCAGTCCTACGATCAGTGGCCTCCCTGCCGGATATAGTTTATCGTCATACCAAAGACTAGCAATTAAGAGGTGGTTCTACGCTTCTCAAAACCTTCAGTCCCCCGATCAGAGGTATCGCTGCTGGATATAGTTTATCGGCATACCAAAGACTAGCAATTAAGAGGTGGTTCTACTTTACTCAAAACCATCAGACCCCCGATCAGAGGCCTCGCTGCCGGATATAGTTTATCGTCATACCAAAGACTAGCAATTAAGAGGTGGTTCTACGCTTCTCAAAACCTTCAGTCGCCCGATCAGAGGCCTCGCTGCTGGATATAGTTTATCGTCATACCAAAGACTAGCAATTAAGAGGTGGTTCTACGCTTCTCAAGACCTTCACTCCCCAGATCAGTGGACTCGCTGCCGGATATAATTTATCCTGATACCAGAGACTAGCAATTAAGAGGTGGTTCTACGCTTCTCAAAACCTTCAGTCCCCCGATCAGAGCCGTCCCTGCCGGATATAAATTATCGTCATACCAAAGACTAGCAATTAAGAGGAGGTTCTACGCTTCGCAAAACCTTCAGTCCACCGATCAGAGGCCTCGCTTCCGGATATAGTTTAACGTCATACCAAAGACTAGCAATTAAAAGTTTGTTCCACGCTCCTCAAAATCTTGAGTACCCCGATCAGAGGCCACACTGTCGGATATAGTCTATCGTCATAGCAAAGACTGGCAATTAAGAGGTGGTTCTACGCTTCTCAAAATCTTCAGCCCCCCGATCAGTGGCGTCGCTGCCGGATATAGTTTATCGTCATACCAAAGACTAGCAATTAAGAGGTGGTTCCACGCTCCTCAAAACCTCCAGTACCCCGATCAGAGGCCTCGCTGCCGGATATAGTTTATCGTCATACCAAAGACTAGCAATTAGGAGGTGGTTCTACACTCCTCAAAACCTTCAGTCGCCCGATCAGTGGCCTCGCTGCTGGATATAGTATATCGTCATACCAAAGACAAGCAATTAAGAGGTGGTTCTACGCTTCTCAAAACATTCAGTCCCCCGATCAGTGGCCTCGCTGCCGGATATAGTTTATCCTCATACCAAAGTCTAGCAATTAAGAGGTGGTTCTACGCTTCTCAAAACCTTCAGTCTCCCGATCAGAGCCGTCCCTGCCGGATATAGTTTATCGTCTTACCAAAGACTAGCAATTAAGAGGTGGTTCCACTCTCCTCAAAACCTCCAGTCCCCTGATCAAAGGACTCACTGCCGGATATAGTTTATCGTCATACCAAAGACTAGCAATTAAGAGATGGTTCCACGCTCCTCAAAACATCCAGTCCCACGATCAGAGGTCTCGCTGCCGGATATAGTTTATCGTAAATACCAAAGACTAGCAATTAAGTGGTGCTTCTATGCTTCTTAAAATCTTCAGTCCCCCGATCAGTGGCCTCGCTGCCGGATATAGTTTGTCGTCATACCAAATACTAGCAATTAAGAGGAGGTTCTACGCTTTTCAAAACCTTCAGTCCCCCGATCAGACGCCTCGCTGCCGGATATAGTTTATCGTCATACCAAAGACTAGCAATTAAGAGGTGGTTCTACGCTTCTCAAAACCTTCAGTCCTACGATCAGTGGCCTCCCTGCCGGATATAGTTTATCGTCATACCAAAGACTAGCAATTAAGAGGTGGTTCTACGCTTCTCAAAACCTTCAGTCAACAGATCAGTGGCCTCGCTGCCGGATATAGTTTATCGTCATACCAAAGACTAGCAATTAAGAGGTGGTTCCACGCTCCTCAAAACCTCCAGTACCCCGATCAGAGGCCTCACTGCCGGATATAGTTTAACGTCATACCAAAGACTAGCAATTAAGAAGTCGTTCTACGGTTCTCAAAACATTCAGTCCGCCGATCAGAGGCCTCCCTGCCGGATATAGTTTATCGTCATACCAAAGACTAGCAATTAAGAAGTGGTTCTACGCTTCTCAGAACCTTCAGTCTTCCGATCAGTGGCCTCGCTGCCGGATATAGTATATCGTCTTACCAAAGACTAGCAATTAAGAGGTGGTTCTACACTCCTCAAGACCTTCAGTCCCCCGATCAGTGGCCTCGGTGCCGGATATAGTTCATCGTCATACCAAAGACTAGCAATTAAGAGGTGGTTCTACGCTACCCAAAACATTCAGTCCCCCGATCAGTGCCCTCGCTGCCGGATATAGTTTATCGTCATACCAAACACTTGCAATTAAGTGGCGGTTCTACACTTCTCAAAACCTTCACTCCTCCGATCAGTGGCCTCGGTGCCGGATATAGTTCATCGTCATACCAAAGACTATAGCAATTATGTGGTGGTTCTACGCTTCCCAAAACATTCAGTCCCCTGATCAGTGGCCTCGCTGCCGGATGTAGTTTATCGTCATACCAAAGACTAGCAATTAAGAGGTGGTTCTACCCTCTCAAAACCTTCAGTCCCCCGATCAATGGCCTCGGTGCCGGATATAGTTCATCGTCATACCAAAGACTAGCAATTAAGAGGTGGTTCCACGCTCCTCAAAACCTCCAGTACCCCGATCAGAGGCCTCGCTGCCGGATATAGTTTATCGTCATACCAAAGACTAGCAATTAAGAGGTGGTTCTACACTCCTCAAAAACTTCAGTCCCGCAATCAGAGATCCTCGCAGCCGGATATAGTTTATCGTCATACCAAAGACTAGCAATTAAGAGGTGGTTCTACTTTACTCAAAACCTTCAGACCCCCGATCAGAGGCCTCGCTGCCGGATATAGTTTATCGTCATACCAAAGACTAGCAATTAAGAGGTGGTTCTACGCTTCTCAAAACCTTCAGTCGCCCGATCAGAGGCCTCGCTGCTGGATATAGTTTATCGTCATACCAAAGACTAGCAATTAAGAGGTGGTTCTACGCTTCTCAAAACCTTCACTCACTAGATCAGTGGCCTCGCTGCCGGATATAATTTATCCTGATACCAGAGACTAGCAATTAAGAGGTGGTTCTACGCTTATCAAAACCTTCAGTCCCCCGATCAGAGCCGTCCCTGCCGGATATAAATTATCGTCATATCAAAGACTAGCAATTAAGAGGAGGTTCTACGCTTCGCAAAACCTTCAGTCCACCGATCAGAGGCCTCGCTTCCGGATATAGTTTAACGTCATACCAAAGACTAGCAATTAAAAGTTTGTTCCACGCTACTCAAAATCTTGAGGCCCCGATCAGAGGCCACACTGTCGGATATAGTCTATCGTCATAGCAAAGACTGGCAATTAAGAGGTGGTTCTACGCTTCTCAAAATCTTCAGCCCCCCGATCAGTGGCGTCGCTGCCGGATATAGTTTATCGTCATACCAAAGACTAGCAATTAAGAGGTCGTTCCACGCTCCTCAAAACCTCCAGTACCCCGATCAGAGGCCTCGCTGCCGGATATAGTTTATCGTCATACCAAAGACTAGCAATTAAGAGGTGGTTCTACACTCCTTAAAAACTTCAGTCCGGCGATCAGAGATTCTCGCAGCCGGATATAGTTTATCGTCTTACCAAAGACTAGCAATTAAGAGGTGGTTCTACGCTTCTCAAAACATTCAGACCCCCGATCAGAGGTATCGCTGCTGGATATAGTTTATCGTCATACCAAAGACTAGCAATTGAGAGGTGGTTCTACGTTCCTCAAAAGCTTCAGTCCCCCGATCAGAGGCCTCGCTGCCGGATATAGTTTATCGTCATACCAAACACTAGCAATTAAGAGGTGGTTCTACGCTTCTCAAAACCTTCAGTCTCCCGATCAGAGCCGTCCCTGCCGGATATAGTTTATCGTCTTACCAAAGACTAGCAATTAAGAGGTGGTTCCACTCTCCTCAAAAACTCCAGTCCCCTGATCAAAGGACTCACTGCCGGATATAGTTTATCGTCATACCAAAGACTAGCAATTAAGAGATGGTTCCACGCTCCTCAAAACATCCAGTCCCACGATCAGAGGTCTCGCTGCCGGATATAGTTTATCGTAAATACCAAAGACTAGCAATTAAGTGGTGCTTCTATGCTCCTTAAAATCTTCAGTCCCCCGATCAGTGGCCTCGCTGCCGGATATAGTTTGTCGTCATACCAAATACTAGCAATTAAGAGGAGGTTCTACGCTTCTCAAAACTTTCAGTCCCCCGATCAGAGGCCTCGCTGCCGGATATAGTTTATCGTCATAACAAAGACTAGCAATTAAGAGGTGGTTCTACGCTTCTCAAAACCTTCAGTCCTACGATCAGTGGCCTCCCTGCCGGATATAGTTTATCGTCATACCAAAGACTAGCAATTAAGAGGTGGTTCTACGCTTCTCAAAACCTTCAATCACCCGATCAGTGGCCTCGCTGCCGGATATAGTTTATCGTCATACCAAAGACTAGCAATTAAGAGGTGGTTCCACGCTCCTCAAAACCACCAGTACCCCGATCAGAGGTCTCACTGCCGGATATAGTTTAACGTCATACCAAAGACTAGCAATTAAGAAGTGGTTCTACGCATCTCAAAACATTCAGTCCGCCGATCAGAGGCCTCCCTGCCGGATATAGTTTATCGTCATACCAAAGACTAGCAATTAAGAAGTGGTTCTAAGCTTCTCAGAACCTTCAGTCTTCCGATCAGTGGCCTCGCTGCCGGATATAGTATATCGTCTTACCAAAGACTAGCAATTAAGAGGTGGTTCTACACTCCTCAAGACCTTCTGTCCCCCGATCAGAGGCCTCGCTGCCTGATATAGTTTATCGTCATACTAAAGACTAGCAATTAAGAGATGGTTCTACGCTTCTCAAAACCTTCAGTCCCCCGATCAGTGGCCTCGCTGCCGGATATAGTTTATCGTCATACCAAAGACTAGCAATTAAGAGGCGGTTCTACACTTCTCAAAACCTTCACTCCCCCGATCAATGGCCTCGGTGCCGGATATAGTTCATCGTCATACCAAAGACTAGCAATTAAGAGGTGGTTCTACGCTACCCAAAACATTCAGTCCCCCGATCAGTGCCCTCGCTGCCGGATATAGTTTATCGTCATACCGAAGACTAGCAATTAAGTGGTGGTTCTACGCTTCCCAAAACCTACAGTCCCCCGATCAGAGGCCTCGTTGACGGATATAGTTTATCGTCATACCAAAGACTAGCAATTAAGAGGTGGTTCTACGCTTCTCAAAACCTTCAGTCGCCCGATCAGAGGCCTCGCTGCTGGATATAGTTTATCGTCATACCAAAGACTAGCAATTAAGAGGTGGTTCTACGCTTCTCAAGACCTTCACTCCCCAGATCAGTGGCCTCGCTGCCGGATATAATTTATCCTGATACCAGAGACTAGCAATTAAGAGGTGGTTCTACGCTTCTCAAAACCTTCAGTCCCCCGATCAGAGCCGTCCCTGCCGTATATAAATTATCGTCATACCAAAGACTAGCAATTAAGAGGAGGTTCTACGCTTCGCAAAACCTTCAGTCCACCGATCAGAGGCCTCGCTTCCGGATATAGTTTAACGTCATACCAAAGACTAGCAATTAAAAGTTTGTTCCACGCTCCTCAAAATCTTGAGTACCCCGATCAGAGGCCACACTGTCGAATATAGTCTATCGTCATAGCAAAGACTGGCAATTAAGAGGTGGTTCTACGCTTCTCAAAATCTTCAGCCCCCCGATCAGTGGCGTCGCTGCCGGATATAGTTTATCGTCATACCAAAGACTAGCAATTAAGAGGTGGTTCCACGCTCCTCAAAACCTCCAGTACCCCGATCAGAGGCCTCGCTGCCGGATATAGTTTATCGTCATACCAAAGACTAGCAATTAGGAGGTGGTTCTACACTCCTCAAAAACTTCAGTCCGGCGATCAGAGATTCTCGCAGCCGGATATAGTTTATCATCTTACCAAAGACTAGCAATTAACAGGTGGTTCTACGCTTCTCAAAACATTCAGACCCCCGATCTGAGGCATCGCTGCTGGATATAGTTTATCGTCATACCAAAGACTAGCAATTGAGATGTGGTTCTACGTTCCTCAAAAGCTTCAGTCCCCCGATCAGAGGCCTCGCTGCCGGATATAGTTTATCGTTATACCAAACACTAGCAATTAAGAGGTGGTTCTACGCTTCTCAAAACCTTCAGTCGCCCGATCAGTGGCCTCGCTGCTGGATATAGTATATCGTCATACCAAAGACAAGCAATTAAGAGGTGGTTCTACGCTTCTCAAAACATTCAGTCCCCCGATCAGTGGCCTCGCTGCCGGATATAGTTTATCCTCATACCAAAGTCTAGCAATTAAGAGGTGGTTCTACGCTTCTCAAAACCTTCAGTCTCCCGATCAGAGCCGTCCCTGCCGGATATAGTTTATCGTCTTACCAAAGACTAGCAATTAAGAGGTGGTTCCACTCTCCTCAAAACCTCCAGTCCCCTGATCAAAGGACTCACTGCCGGATATAGTTTATCGTCATACCAAAGACTAGCAATTAAGAGATGGTTCCACGCTCCTCAAAACATCCAGTCCCACGATCAGAGGTCTCGCTGCCGGATATAGTTTATCGTAAATACCAAAGACTAGCAATTAAGTGGTGCTTCTATGCTTCTTAAAATCTTCAGTCCCCCGATCAGTGGCCTCGCTGCCGGATATAGTTTGTCGTCATACCAAATACTAGCAATTAAGAGGAGGTTCTACGCTTCTCAAAACCTTCAGTCCCCCGATCAGAGGCCTCGCTGCCGGATATAGTTTATCGTCATACCAAAGACTAGCAATTAAGAGGTGGTTCTACGCTTCTCAAAACCTTCAGTCCTACGATCAGTGGCCTCCCTGCCGGATATAATTTATCGTCATACCAAAGACTAGCAATTAAGAGGTGGTTCTACGCTTCTCAAAACCTTCAGTCAACAGATCAGTGGCCTCGCTGCCGGATATAGTTTATCGTCATACCAAAGACTAGCAATTAAGAGGTGGTTCCACGCTCCTCAAAACCTCCAGTACCCCGATCAGAGGCCTCACTGCCGGATATAGTTTAACGTCATACCAAAGACTAGCAATTAAGAAGTCGTTCTACGGTTCTCAAAACATTCAGTCCGCCGATCAGAGGCCTCCCTGCCGGATATAGTTTATCGTCATACCAAAGACTAGCAATTAAGAAGTGGTTCTACGCTTCTCAGAACCTTCAGTCTTCCGATCAGTGGCCTCGCTGCCGGATATAGTATATCGTCTTACCAAAGACTAGCAATTAAGAGGTGGTTCTACACTCCTCAAGACCTTCAGTCCCCTGATCAGTGGCCTCGGTGCCGGATATAGTTCATCGTCATACCAAAGACTAGCAATTAAGAGGTGGTTCTACGCTACCCAAAACATTCAGTCCCCCGATCAGTGCCCTCGCTGCCGGATATAGTTTATCGTCATACCAAACACTTGCAATTAAGTGGCGGTTCTACACTTCTCAAAACCTTCACTCCCCCGATCAGTGGCCTCGGTGCCGGATATAGTTCATCGTCATACCAAAGACTATAGCAATTATGTGGTGGTTCTACGCTTCCCAAAACATTCAGTCCCCTGATCAGTGGCCTCGCTGCCGGATGTAGTTTATCGTCATACCAAAGACTAGCAATTAAGAGGTGGTTCTACCCTCTCAAAACCTTCAGTCCCCCGATCAATGGCCTCGGTGCCGGATATAGTTAATCGTCATACCAAAGACTAGCAATTAAGAGGTGGTTCCAGGCTCCTCAAAACCTCCAGTACCCCGATCAGAGGCCTCGCTGCCGGATATCGTTTATCGTCATACCAAAGACTAGCAATTAAGAGGTGGTTCTACACTCCTCAAACACTTCAGTCCCGCAATCAGAGATCCTCGCAGCCGGATATAGTTTATCGTCATACCAAAGACTAGCAATTAAGAGGTGGTTCTACTTTACTCAAAACCTTCAGACCCCCGATCAGAGGCCTCGCTGCCGGATATAGTTTATCGTCATACCAAAGACTAGCAATTAAGAGGTGGTTCTACGCTTCTCAAAACCTTCAGTCGCCCGATCAGAGGCCTCGCTGCTGGATATAGTTTATCGTCATACCAAAGACTAGCAATTAAGAGGTGGTTCTACGCTTCTCAAGACCTTCACTCCCCAGATCAGTGGCCTCGCTGCCGGATATAATTTATCCTGATACCAGAGACTAGCAATTAAGAGGTGGTTCTACGCTTCTCAAAACCTTCAGTCCCCCGATCAGAGCCGTCCCTGCCGTATATAAATTATCGTCATACCAAAGACTAGCAATTAAGAGGAGGTTCTACGCTTCGCAAAACCTTCAGTCCACCGATCAGAGGCCTCGCTTCCGGATATAGTTTAACGTCATACCAAAGACTAGCAATTAAAAGTTTGTTCCACGCTCCTCAAAATCTTGAGTACCCCGATCAGAGGCCACACTGTCGAATATAGTCTATCGTCATAGCAAAGACTGGCAATTAAGAGGTGGTTCTACGCTTCTCAAAATCTTCAGCCCCCCGATCAGTGGCGTCGCTGCCGGATATAGTTTATCGTCATACCAAAGACTAGCAATTAAGAGGTGGTTCCACGCTCCTCAAAACCTCCAGTACCCCGATCAGAGGCCTCGCTGCCGGATATAGTTTATCGTCATACCAAAGACTAGCAATTAGGAGGTGGTTCTACACTCCTCAAAAACTTCAGTCCGGCGATCAGAGATTCTCGCAGCCGGATATAGTTTATCATCTTACCAAAGACTAGCAATTAACAGGTGGTTCTACGCTTCTCAAAACATTCAGACCCCCGATCTGAGGCATCGCTGCTGGATATAGTTTATCGTCATACCAAAGACTAGCAATTGAGATGTGGTTCTACGTTCCTCAAAAGCTTCAGTCCCCCGATCAGAGGCCTCGCTGCCGGATATAGTTTATCGTTATACCAAACACTAGCAATTAAGAGGTGGTTCTACGCTTCTCAAAACCTTCAGTCGCCCGATCAGTGGCCTCGCTGCTGGATATAGTATATCGTCATACCAAAGACAAGCAATTAAGAGGTGGTTCTACGCTTCTCAAAACATTCAGTCCCCCGATCAGTGGCCTCGCTGCCGGATATAGTTTATCCTCATACCAAAGTCTAGCAATTAAGAGGTGGTTCTACGCTTCTCAAAACCTTCAGTCTCCCGATCAGAGCCGTCCCTGCCGGATATAGTTTATCGTCTTACCAAAGACTAGCAATTAAGAGGTGGTTCCACTCTCCTCAAAACCTCCAGTCCCCTGATCAAAGGACTCACTGCCGGATATAGTTTATCGTCATACCAAAGACTAGCAATTAAGAGATGGTTCCACGCTCCTCAAAACATCCAGTCCCACGATCAGAGGTCTCGCTGCCGGATATAGTTTATCGTAAATACCAAAGACTAGCAATTAAGTGGTGCTTCTATGCTTCTTAAAATCTTCAGTCCCCCGATCAGTGGCCTCGCTGCCGGATATAGTTTGTCGTCATACCAAATACTAGCAATTAAGAGGAGGTTCTACGCTTCTCAAAACCTTCAGTCCCCCGATCAGAGGCCTCGCTGCCGGATATAGTTTATCGTCATACCAAAGACTAGCAATTAAGAGGTGGTTCTACGCTTCTCAAAACCTTCAGTCCTACGATCAGTGGCCTCCCTGCCGGATATAATTTATCGTCATACCAAAGACTAGCAATTAAGAGGTGGTTCTACGCTTCTCAAAACCTTCAGTCAACAGATCAGTGGCCTCGCTGCCGGATATAGTTTATCGTCATACCAAAGACTAGCAATTAAGAGGTGGTTCCACGCTCCTCAAAACCTCCAGTACCCCGATCAGAGGCCTCACTGCCGGATATAGTTTAACGTCATACCAAAGACTAGCAATTAAGAAGTCGTTCTACGGTTCTCAAAACATTCAGTCCGCCGATCAGAGGCCTCCCTGCCGGATATAGTTTATCGTCATACCAAAGACTAGCAATTAAGAAGTGGTTCTACGCTTCTCAGAACCTTCAGTCTTCCGATCAGTGGCCTCGCTGCCGGATATAGTATATCGTCTTACCAAAGACTAGCAATTAAGAGGTGGTTCTACACTCCTCAAGACCTTCAGTCCCCTGATCAGTGGCCTCGGTGCCGGATATAGTTCATCGTCATACCAAAGACTAGCAATTAAGAGGTGGTTCTACGCTACCCAAAACATTCAGTCCCCCGATCAGTGCCCTCGCTGCCGGATATAGTTTATCGTCATACCAAACACTTGCAATTAAGTGGCGGTTCTACACTTCTCAAAACCTTCACTCCCCCGATCAGTGGCCTCGGTGCCGGATATAGTTCATCGTCATACCAAAGACTATAGCAATTATGTGGTGGTTCTACGCTTCCCAAAACATTCAGTCCCCTGATCAGTGGCCTCGCTGCCGGATGTAGTTTATCGTCATACCAAAGACTAGCAATTAAGAGGTGGTTCTACCCTCTCAAAACCTTCAGTCCCCCGATCAATGGCCTCGGTGCCGGATATAGTTAATCGTCATACCAAAGACTAGCAATTAAGAGGTGGTTCCAGGCTCCTCAAAACCTCCAGTACCCCGATCAGAGGCCTCGCTGCCGGATATCGTTTATCGTCATACCAAAGACTAGCAATTAAGAGGTGGTTCTACACTCCTCAAACACTTCAGTCCCGCAATCAGAGATCCTCGCAGCCGGATATAGTTTATCGTCATACCAAAGACTAGCAATTAAGAGGTGGTTCTACTTTACTCAAAACCTTCAGACCCCCGATCAGAGGCCTCGCTGCCGGATATAGTTTATCGTCATACCAAAGACTAGCAATTAAGAGGTGGTTCTACGCTTCTCAAAACCTTCAGTCGCCCGATCAGAGGCCTCGCTGCTGGATATAGTTTATCGTCATACCAAAGACTAGCAATTAAGAGGTGGTTCTACGCTTCTCAAAACCTTCACTCACTAGATCAGTGGCCTCGCTGCCGGATATAATTTATCCTGATACCAGAGACTAGCAATTAAGAGGTGGTTCTACGCTTCTCTAAACCTTCAGTCCCCCGATCAGAGCCGTCCCTGCCGGATATAAATTATCGTCATATCAAAGACTAGCAATTAAGAGGAGGTTCTACGCTTCGCAAAACCTTCAGTCCACCGATCAGAGGCCTCGCTTCCGGATATAGTTTAACGTCATACCAAAGACTAGCAATTAAAAGTTTGTTCCACGCTACTCAAAATCTTGAGGGCCCGATCAGAGGCCACACTGTCGGATATAGTCTATCGTCATAGCAAAGACTGGCAATTAAGAGGTGGTTCTACGCTTCTCAAAATCTTCAGCCCCCCGATCAGTGGCGTCGCTGCCGGATATAGTTTATCGTCATACCAAAGACTAGCAATTAAGAGGTCGTTCCACGCTCCTCAAAACCTCCAGTACCCCGATCAGAGGCCTCGCTGCCGGATATAGTTTATCGTCATACCAAAGACTAGCAATTAAGAGGTGGTTCTACACTCCTTAAAAACTTCAGTCCGGCGATCAGAGATTCTCGCAGCCGGATATAGTTTATCGTCTTACCAAAGACTAGCAATTAAGAAGTGGTTCTACGCTTCTCAAAACATTCAGACCCCCGATCAGAGGTATCGCTGCTGGATATAGTTTATCGTCATACCAAAGACTAGCAATTGAGAGGTGGTTCTACGTTCCTCAAAAGCTTCAGTCCCCCGATCAGAGGCCTCGCTGCCGGATATAGTTTATCGTCATACCAAACACTAGCAATTAAGAGGTGGTTCTACGCTTCTCAAAACCTTCAGTCGCCCGATCAGTGGCCTCGCTGCTGGATATAGTATATCGTCATACCAAAGACAAGCAATTAAGAGGTGGTTCTACGCTTCTCAAAACATTCAGTCCCCCGATCAGTGGCCTCGCTGCCGGATATAGTTTATCGTCTTACCAAAGACTAGCAATTAAGAGGTGGTTCCACTCTCCTCAAAAACTCCAGTCCCCTGATCAAAGGACTCACTGCCGGATATAGTTTATCGTCATACCAAAGACTAGCAATTAAGAGATGGTTCCACGCTCCTCAAAACATCCAGTCCCACGATCAGAGGTCTCGCTGCCGGATATAGTTTATCGTAAATACCAAAGACTAGCAATTAAGTGGTGCTTCTATGCTTCTTAAAATCTTCAGTCCCCCGATCAGTGGCCTCGCTGCCGGATATAGTTTGTCGTCATACCAAATACTAGCAATTAAGAGGAGGTTCTACGCTTCTCAAAACTTTCAGTCCCCCGATCAGAGGCCTCGCTGCCGGATATAGTTTATCGTCATACCAAAGACTAGCAATTAAGAGGTGGTTCTACGCTTCTCAAAACCTTCAGTCCTACGATCAGTGGCCTCCCTGCCGGATATAGTTTATCGTCATACCAAAGACTAGCAATTAAGAGGTGGTTCTACGCTTCTCAAAACCTTCAATCACCCGATCAGTGGCCTCGCTGCCGGATATAGTTTATCGTCATACCAAAGACTAGCAATTAAGAGGTGGTTCTACACTCCTCAAGACCTTCTGTCCCCCGATCAGAGGCCTCGCTGCCTGATATAGTTTATCGTCATACCAAAGACTGGCAATTAAGAAGTGGTTCTACGCATCTCAAAACATTCAGTCCGCCGATCAGAGGCCTCCCTGCCGGATATAGTTTATCGTCATACCAAAGACTAGCAATTAAGAAGTGGTTCTACGCTTCTCAGAACCTTCAGTCTTCCGATCAGTGGCCTCGCTGCCGGATATAGTATATCGTCTTACCAAAGACTAGCAATTAAGAGGTGGTTCTACACTCCTCAACACCTTCTGTCCCCCGATCAGAGGCCTCGCTGCCTGATATAGTTTATCGTCATACTAAAGACTAGCAATTAAGAGATAGTTCTACGCTTCTCAAAACCTTCAGTCCCCCGATCAGTGGCCTCGCTGCCGGATATAGTTTATCGTCATACCAAAGACTAGCAATTAAGAGGCGGTTCTACACTTCTCAAAACCTTCACTCCCCCGATCAGTGGCCTCGGTGCCGGATATAGTTCATCGTCATACCAAAGACTAGCAATTAAGAGGTGGTTCTACGCTACCCAAAACATTCAGTCCCCCGATCAGTGCCCTCGCTGCCGGATATAGTTTATCGTCATACCGAAGACTAGCAATTAAGTGGTGGTTCTACGCTTCCCAAAACCTACAGTCCCCCGATCAGAGGCCTCGTTGACGGATATAGTTTATCGTCATACCAAAGACTAGCAATTAAGAGATGGTTCTACGCTTCTCAAAACCTTCAGTCCCCCGATCAGTTGCCTCGCTGCCGGATATAGTTTATCGTCATACCAAACACTTGCATTTAAGTGGCGGTTCTACACTTCTCAAAACCTTCACTCCCCCGATCAGTGGCCTCGGTGCCGGATATAGTTCATCGTCATACCAAAGACTATAGCAATTATGTGGTGGTTCTACGCTTCCCAAAACCTTCAGTCCCCCGATCAGTGCCCTCGCTGCCGGATGTAGTTTATCGTCATACCAAAGACTAGCAATTAAGAGGTGGTTCTACCCTCTCAAAACCTTCAGTCCCCCGATCAATGGCCTCGGTGCCGGATATAGTTCATCGTCATACCAAAGACTGGTAATTAAGAGGTGGTTCGACTCTTCTCAAAACCTTCTGTCCCCCGATCAGTGCCCTCGCTGCCGGATAAAGTTTATCGTCATACCGTATACTAGCAATGAAGAGGTGGTTCTACGCTACACAAAAACCTTCAGTCCCCCGATCAGTGGCCTCGCTGCCGGATACAGTTTATCGTCATACCAAAGACTAGCAATTAAGAGGTGGTTCTACGCTCCTCATAACATTCAGTCCCCCGATCAGAGGCCTCGCTGACGGATATAGTTTATTGTCATACCAAAGACTAGCAATTAAGAGGTGGCTCTACGCTTCTCAAAACCTTCAGTCCCACGATCAGTGACCTCGCTGCCGGGTAAAGTTTATTGTCATACCGAAGACTAGCAATTAAGTGGTGGTTCTACGCTTCCCCAAACCTTCAGTCCCCCGATCAGAGGCCACGCTGACGGATATAGTTTATCGTCATACCAAAGACTAGCAATTAAGAGGCGGTTCTACGCTCCTCAAATCCTTCAGTCCCCCGATCAGAGGCCTCGCTGCCGGATATAGTTTATCGTCATACCAAAGACTAGCAGTTAAGAGGTGGTTATACGTTTTGCAAAACCTTGAGTCCACCGATCAGAGGCCTCGCTGCCGGATATAGTTTAACGTCATACCAAAGACTAGCAATTAAATGTTGGTTCCACGCTCCTCAAAATCTTCAGTCCCCCGATCAGAGGCCTCGCTGCCGGATATAGTTTAACGTCATACCAAAGACTAGCAATTAAATGTTGGTTCCACGCTCCTCAAAATCTTCAGTCCCCCGATCAGAGGCCTCGCTGTCGGATATAGTCTATCGTCATACCAAAGACTGGCAATTAAGAGGTGGTTCTACGCTTCTCAAAACATTCAGTCCGCCGATCAGAGGCCTCGCTGCCGGATATAGTTTACCGTCATACCAAAGACTAGCAATTAAGAAGTGGTTCTACGCTTCTCAGAACCTTCAGTCCGCCGATCAGTGGCCTTGCTGCCGGATATAGTATATCGTCTTACCAAAGACTAGCAATTAAGAGGTGGTTCTACGCTCCTCAAACCTTCAGTCCCCCGATCAGATGCCCCGCTGACGGATATAGTTTATCGTCATACCAAAGACTAGCAATTAAGAGATGTTTCTACGCTTCTCAAAACCTTCAGTCCCCCGATCAGTGGCCTCGCTGCCGGATATAGTTTATCGTCATACCAAAGACTAGCAATTAAGAGGCGGTTCTACACTTCTCAAAACCTTCACTCCCCCGATCAGTGGCCTCGGTGCCGGATATAGTTCATCGTCATACCAAAGACTAGCAATTAAGAGGTGGTTCTACGCTACCCAAAACATTCAGTCCCCCGATCAGTGCCCTCGCTGCCGGATATAGTTTATCGTCATACCGAAGACTAGCAATTAGGTGGTGGTTCTACGCTTCCCAAAACCTACAGTCCCCCGATCAGAGGCCTCGCTGACGGATATAGTTTATCGTCATACCAAAGACTATCAATTAAGAGATGGTTCTACGCTTCTCAAAACCTTCAGTCCCCCGATCAGTTGCCTCGCTGCCGGATATAGTTTATCGTCATACCACACACTAGCAATTAAGTGGCGGTTCTACACTTCTCAAAACCTTCACTCCCCCGATCAGTGGCCTCGGTGCCGGATATAGTTCATCGTCATACCAAAGACTATAGCAATTAAGTGGTGGTTCTACGCTTCCCAAAACCTTCAGTCCCCCGATCAGTGGCCTCGCTGCCGGATGTAGTTTATCGTCATACCAAAGACTAGCAATTAAGAGGTGATTCTACGCTCCCCAAAACATTCAGTCCCTCGATCAGAGTCCTCGCAGCCGGATATAGTTTAACGTCATACCAAAGACTAGCAATTAAAAGTTGGTTCCACGCTCCTCATAACATTCAGTCCCCCGATCAGAGGCCTCGCTGCCGGATATAGTTTAACGTCATACCAAAGACTAGCAATTAAATGTTGGTTCCACGCTCCTCAAAATCTTCAGTCCCCCGATCAGAGGCCTCGCTGCCGGATATAGTTTAACGTCATACCAAAGACTAGCAATTAAATGTTGGTTCCACGCTCCTCAAAATCTTCAGTCCCCCGATCAGAGGCCTCGCTGTCGGATATAGTCTATCGTCATACCAAAGACTGGCAATTAAGAGGTGGTTCTACGCTTCTCAAAACATTCAGTCCGCCGATCAGAGGCCTCGCTGCCGGATATAGTTTATCGTCATACCAAAGACTAGCAATTAAGAAGTGGTTCTACGCTTCTCAGAACCTTCAGTCCCCCGATCAGTGGCCTTGCTGCCGGATATAGTATATCGTCTTACCAAAGACTAGCAATTAAGAGGTGGTTCTACGCTCCTCAAACCTTCAGTCCCCCGATCAGATGCCCCGCTGACGGATATAGTTTATCGTCATACCAAAGACTAGCAATTAAGAGATGTTTCTACGCTTCTCAAAACCTTCAGTCCCCCGATCAGTGGCCTCGCTGCCGGATATAGTTTATCGTCATACCAAAGACTAGCAATTAAGAGGCGGTTCTACACTTCTCAAAACCTTCACTCCCCCGAGCAGTGGCCTCGGTGCCGGATATAGTTCATCGTCATACCAAAGACTAGCAATTAAGAAGTGGTTCTACGCTACCCAAAACATTCAGTCCCCCGATCAGTGCCCTCGCTGCCGGATATAGTTTATCGTCATACCGAAGACTAGCAATTAGGTGGAGGTTCTACGCTTCCCAAAACCTACAGTCCCCCGATCAGAGGCCTCGCTGACGGATATAGTTTATCGTCATACCAAAGACTATCAATTAAGAGATGGTTCTACGCTTCTCAAAACCTTCAGTCCCCCGATCAGTTGCCTCGCTGCCGGATATAGTTTATCGTCATACCACACACTAGCAATTAAGTGGCGGTTCTACACTTCTCAAAACCTTCACTCCCCCGATCAGTGGCCTCGGTGCCGGATATAGTTCATCGTCATACCAAAGACTATAGCAATTAAGTGGTGGTTTTACGCTTCCCAAAACCTTCAGTCCCCCGATCAGTGGCCTCGCTGCCGGATGTAGTTTATCGTCATACCAAAGACTAGCAATTAAGAGGTGATTCTACGCTCCGCAAAACATTCAGTCCCTCGATCAGAGTCCTCGCAGCCGGATATAGTTTAACGTCATACCAAAGACTAGCAAATAAAAGTTGGTTCCACGCTCCTCATAACATTCAGTCCCCCGATCAGAGGCCTCGCTGCCGGATATAGTTTATCATCATACCAAAGAATAGCAATTAAGAGTTGGTTCTACGCTTCTCAAAACCTTCAGTCCGCCGATCAGAGGCCTCGCTGCCGGATATAGTTTATAGTCATACCAAAGACTAGCAATTAAGAGGTGGTTCTACGCTCCTCAAAACCTTCAGTCCCCCGATGAGAGGCCTCGCTGCCGGATATAGTTTATCGTCATACCAAAGACTAGCAATTAAGAGGTGGTTCTACGCTCCTCAAAACCTTCAGTCCCCCGATCAGTGGCCTCGCTGCCGGATATAGTTTATCGTCATACCAAAGACTAGCAATTAAAAGTTGGTTTCTACGCTCCTCAAAACCTTCAGTCCCCCGATCAGAGGCCTCGCTGCTGGATATAGTTTATCGTCATACCAAAGACTAGCAATTAAGAGGTGGTTCTACGCTTCTCAAAACCTTCAGTACCCCGATCAGAGCCGTCGCTGCCGGATATAGTTTATCGTCATACCAATGACTAGCAATTAAAAGTTGGTTTCTACGCTCCTCAAAACCTTCAGTCCCCCGATCAGAGGCCTCGCTGCTGGATATAGTTTATCGTCATACCAAAGACTAGCAATTAAGAGGTGGTTCTACGCTTCTCAAAACCTTCAGTACCCCGATCAGAGCCGTCGCTGCCGGATATAGTTTATCGTCATACCAATGACTAGCAATTAAGAGGTGGTTCTAAGCTCCTAAAAACCTTCAGTTCCGCGATCAGATGCCTCGCTGCCGGATATAGTTTAACGTCATACCAAAGACTAGCAATTAAGAGGTGGTTCCACGCTCCTCAAAACATTCAGTCCCCCGATCAGAGGCCTCGCGGCCGGATATAGTTTATCGTCATACCAAAGACTGGCAATTAAGAGGTGGTTCTACGCTTCTCAAAACTTTCAGTCCCCCGATCATTGGCCTCGCTGCCGGATATAGTATATCGTCTTACCAAAGATTAGCAATTAAGAGGTGGTTCTACACTCCTCAAAACCTTCATTCCCCCGATCAGAGCCGTCCCTGCCGGATATAAATTATCGTCATACCAAAGACTAGCAATTAAGAGGTGGTTCTACGCTCCTCATAACATTCAGTCCCCCGATCAGAGGCCTCGCTGACGGATATAGTTTATTGTCATACCAAAGACTAGCAATTAAGAGGTGGCTCTACGCTTCTCAAAACCTTCAGTCCCACGATCAGTGACCTCGCTGCCGGATAAAGTTTATTGTCATACCGAAGACTAGCAATTAAGTGGTGGTTCTACGCTTCCCCAAACCTTCAGTCCCCCAATCAGAGGCCACGCTGACGGATATAGTTTATCGTCATACCAAAGACTAGCAATTAAGAGGCGGTTCTACGCTCCTCAAATCCTTCAGTCCCCCGATCAGAGGCCTCGCTGCCGGATATAGTTTAACGTCATACCAAAGACTAGCAATTAAGAGGTGGTTTTACCCTCTCAAAACCTTCAGTCCCCCGATCAGTGGCCTCACTGCCAGATATAGTTTATCGTCATACCAAAGACTAGCATTTAAGAGGTGGTTATACGTTTTGCAAAACCTTGAGTCCACCGATCAGAGGCCTCGCTGCCGGATATAGTTTAACGTCATACCAAAGACTAGCAATTAAATGTTGGTTCCACGCTCCTCAAAATCTTCAGTCCCCCGATCAGAGGCCTCGCTGCCGGATATAGTTTAACGTCATACCAAAGACTAGCAATTAAATGTTGGTTCCACGCTCCTCAAAATCTTCAGTCCCCCGATCAGAGGCCTCGCTGTCGGATATAGTCTATCGTCATACCAAAGACTGGCAATTAAGAGGTGGTTCTACGCTTCTCAAAACATTCAGTCCGCCGATCAGAGGCCTCGCTGCCGGATATAGTTTATCGTCATACCAAAGACTAGCAATTAAGAAGTGGTTCTACGCTTCTCAGAACCTTCAGTCCGCCGATCAGTGGCCTTGCTGCCGGATATAGTATATCGTCTTACCAAAGACTAGCAATTAAGAGGTGGTTCTACGCTCCTCAAACCTTCAGTCCCCCGATCAGATGCCCCGCTGACGGATATAGTTTATCGTCATACCAAAGACTAGCAATTAAGAGATGTTTCTACGCTTCTCAAAACCTTCAGTCCCCCGATCAGTGGCCTCGCTGCCGGATATAGTTTATCGTCATACCAAAGACTAGCAATTAAGAGGCGGTTCTACACTTCTCAAAACCTTCACTCCCCCGATCAGTGGCCTCGGTGCCGGATATAGTTCATCGTCATACCAAAGACTAGCAATTAAGAGGTGGTTCTACGCTACCCAAAACATTCAGTCCCCCGATCAGTGCCCTCGCTGCCGGATATAGTTTATCGTCATACCGAAGACTAGCAATTAGGTGGTGGTTCTACGCTTCCCAAAACCTACAGTCCCCCGATCAGAGGCCTCGCTGACGGATATAGTTTATCGTCATACCAAAGACTATCAATTAAGAGATGGTTCTACGCTTCTCAAAACCTTCAGTCCCCCGATCAGTTGCCTCGCTGCCGGATATAGTTTATCGTCATACCACACACTAGCAATTAAGTGGCGGTTCTACACTTCTCAAAACCTTCACTCCCCCGATCAGTGGCCTCGGTGCCGGATATAGTTCATCGTCATACCAAAGACTATAGCAATTAAGTGGTGGTTCTACGCTTCCCAAAACCTTCAGTCCCCCGATCAGTGGCCTCGCTGCCGGATGTAGTTTATCGTCATACCAAAGACTAGCAATTAAGAGGTGATTCTACGCTCCCCAAAACATTCAGTCCCTCGATCAGAGTCCTCGCAGCCGGATATAGTTTAACGTCATACCAAAGACTAGCAATTAAAAGTTGGTTCCACGCTCCTCATAACATTCAGTCCCCCGATCAGAGGCCTCGCTGCCGGATATAGTTTAACGTCATACCAAAGACTAGCAATTAAATGTTGGTTCCACGCTCCTCAAAATCTTCAGTCCCCCGATCAGAGGCCTCGCTGCCGGATATAGTTTAACGTCATACCAAAGACTAGCAATTAAATGTTGGTTCCACGCTCCTCAAAATCTTCAGTCCACCGATCAGAGGCCTCGCTGTCGGATATAGTCTATCGTCATACCAAAGACTGGCAATTAAGAGGTGGTTCTACGCTTCTCAAAACATTCAGTCCGCCGATCAGAGGCCTCGCTGCCGGATATAGTTTATCGTCATACCAAAGACTAGCAATTAAGAAGTGGTTCTACGCTTCTCAGAACCTTCAGTCCCCCGATCAGTGGCCTTGCTGCCGGATATAGTATATCGTCTTACCAAAGACTAGCAATTAAGAGGTGGTTCTACGCTCCTCAAACCTTCAGTCCCCCGATCAGATGCCCCGCTGACGGATATAGTTTATCGTCATACCAAAGACTAGCAATTAAGAGATGTTTCTACGCTTCTCAAAACCTTCAGTCCCCCGATCAGTGGCCTCGCTGCCGGATATAGTTTATCGTCATACCAAAGACTAGCAATTAAGAGGCGGTTCTACACTTCTCAAAACCTTCACTCCCCCGAGCAGTGGCCTCGGTGCCGGATATAGTTCATCGTCATACCAAAGACTAGCAATTAAGAGGTGGTTCTACGCTACCCAAAACATTCAGTCCCCCGATCAGTGCCCTCGCTGCCGGATATAGTTTATCGTCATACCGAAGACTAGCAATTAGGTGGTGGTTCTACGCTTCCCAAAACCTACAGTCCCCCGATCAGAGGCCTCGCTGACGGATATAGTTTATCGTCATACCAAAGACTATCAATTAAGAGATGGTTCTACGCTTCTCAAAACCTTCAGTCCCCCGATCAGTTGCCTCGCTGCCGGATATAGTTTATCGTCATACCACACACTAGCAATTAAGTGGCGGTTCTACACTTCTCAAAACCTTCACTCCCCCGATCAGTGGCCTCGGTGCCGGATATAGTTCATCGTCATACCAAAGACTATAGCAATTAAGTGGTGGTTCTACGCTTCCCAAAACCTTCAGTCCCCCGATCAGTGGCCTCGCTGCCGAATGTAGTTTATCGTCATACCAAAGACTAGCAATTAAGAGGTGATTCTACGCTCCCCAAAACATTCAGTCCCTCGATCAGAGTCCTCGCAGCCGGATATAGTTTAACGTCATACCAAAGACTAGCAATTAAAAGTTGGTTCCACGCTCCTCATAACATTCAGTCCCCCGATCAGAGGCCTCGCTGCCGGATATAGTTTATCATCATACCAAAGAATAGCAATTAAGAGTTGGTTCTACGCTTCTCAAAACCTTCAGTCCGCCGATCAGAGGCCTCGCTGCCGGATATAGTTTATAGTCATACCAAAGACTAGCAATTAAGAGGTGGTTCTACGCTCCTCAAAACCTTCAGTCCCCCGATGAGAGGCCTCGCTGCCGGATATAGTTTATCGTCATACCAAAGACTAGCAATTAAGAGGTGGTTCTACGCTCCTCAAAACCTTCAGTCCCCCGATCAGTGGCCTCGCTGCCGGATATAGTTTATCGTCATACCAAAGACTAGCAATTAAAAGTTGGTTTCTACGCTCCTCAAAACCTTCAGTACCCCGATCAGAGGCCTCGCTGCTGGATATAGTTTATCGTCATACCAAAGACTAGCAATTAAGAGGTCGTTCTACGCTTCTCAAAACCTTCAGTACCCCGATCAGAGCCGTCGCTGCCGGATATAGTTTATCGTCATACCAATGACTAGCAATTAAGAGGTGGTTCTAAGCTCCTAAAAACCTTCAGTTCCGCGATCAGATGCCTCGCTGCCGGATATAGTTTAACGTCATACCAAAGACTAGCAATTAAGAGGTGGTTCCACGCTCCTCAAAACATTCAGTCCCCCGATCAGAGGCCTCGCGGCCGGATATAGTTTATCGTCATACCAAAGACTGGCAATTAAGAGGTGGTTCTACGCTTCTCAAAACTTTCAGTCCCCCGATCATTGGCCTCGCTGCCGGATATAGTATATCGTCTTACCAAAGATTAGCAATTAAGAGGTGGTTCTACACTCCTCAAAACCTTCATTCCCCCGATCAGAGCCGTCCCTGCCGGATATAAATTATCGTCATACCAAAGACTAGCAATTAAGAGGTGGTTCTACGCTCCTCAAAACCTTCTGTCCCCCGATCAGAGGCCTCGCTGCCGGATATAGTTTAACGTCATACCAAAGACTAGCCATTAAGAGGTGTTTCTACAGTCCTCAAAACCTTCAGTCCCCCGATCAGAGGCTTCGCTGCCGGATATAGTTTATCGTCATACCAAAGACTAGCAATTAAGAGGTTGTTCTACGCTCCTCAAAACCTTCAGTCACCCGATCAGAGGCCTCACTGCCGGATATAGTTTATCGTCATACCAAAGACTAGCAATTAAGAGGTGGTTCTACGCTCCTCAAAACCTTCAGTCCCCCGATGAGAGGCCTCGCTGCCGGATATAGTTTATCGTCATACCAAAGACTAGCTATTAAGAGGTGGTTCTACGCTCCTCAAAACCTTCAGTCCCCCGATCAGTGGCCTCGCTGCCGGATATAGTTTATCGTCATACCAAAGACTAGCAATTAAAAGTTGGTTTTTACGCTCCTCAAAACCTTCAGTACCCCGATCAGAGGCCTCGCTGCTGGATATAGTTTATCGTCATACCAAAGACTAGCAATTAAGAGGTTGTTCTACGCTCCTCAAAACCTTCAGTCATCCGATCAGAGGCCTCACTGCCGGATATAGTTTATCGTCATACCAAAGACTAGCAATTAAGAGGTGGTTCTACGCTCCTCAAAACCTTCAGTCCCCCGATGAGAGGCCTCGCTGCCGGATATATTTTATCGTCATACCAAAGACTAGCAATTAAGAGGTGGGTCTACGCTTCTCAAAACCTTCATGCCCCGATCAGTGGCCTCGCTGCCGGATATAGTTTATCCTCATACCAAAGACTAGCAATTAAGAGGTGGTTCTACGCTTCTCAAAACATTCAGTCCCCCGATCAGAGTCCTCGCAGCCGGATATAGTTTAACGTCATACCAAAGACTAGCAATTAAGAGGTGGTTCTACGCTTCCCAAAACCTTCAGTCCCCCGATCAGTGGCCTCGCTGCCGGATATAGTTTATCGTCATACCAAAGACTAGCAATTAAAAGTTGGTTCCACGCTCCTCATAACATTCAGTCCCCCGATCAGAGGCCTCGCTGCCGGATATAGTTTATCATCATACCAAAGAATAGCAATTAAGAGTTGGTTCTACGCTTCTCAAAACCTTCAGTCCGCCGATCAGAGGCCTCGCTGCCGGATATAGTTTATCGTCATACCAAAGACTAGCAATTAAGAGGTGGTTCTACGCTCCTCAAAACCTTCAGTCCCCCGATCAGTGGCCTCGCTGCCGGATATAGTTTATCGTCATACCAAAGACTAGCAATTAAAAGTTGGTTTCTACGCTCCTCAAAACCTTCAGTCCCCCGATCAGAGGCCTCGCTGCTGGATATAGTTTATCGTCATACCAAAGACTAGCAATTAAGAGGTTGTTCTACGCTTCTCAAAACCTTCAGTACCCCGATCAGAGCCGTCGCTGCCGGATATAGTTTATCGTCATACCAATGACTAGCAATTAAGAGGTTGTTCTACGCTCCTAAAAACCTTCAGTTCCGCGATCAGATGCCTCGCTGCCGGATATAGTTTAACGTCATACCAAAGACTAGCAATTAAGAGGTGGTTCCACGCTCCTCAAAACATTCAGTCCCCCGATCAGAGGCCTTGCGGCCGGATATAGTTTATCGTCATACTAAAGACTGGCAATTAAGAGGTGGTTCTACGCTTCTCAAAACCTTCAGTCCGCCGATCAGAGGCCTCGCTGCCGGATATAGTTTATCGTCATACCAAAGACTAGCAATTAAGAGGTGGTTCTACGCTTCTCAAAACATTCAGTCCCCCGATCAGAGGCCTCGCAGCCGGATATAGTTTAACGTCATACCAAAGACTAGCAATTAAGAGGTGGTTCTACGCTTCCCAAAACCTTCAGTCCCCCGATCAGTGGCCTCGCTGCCGGATATAGTTTATCGTCATACCAAAGACTAGCAATTAAAAGTTGGTTCCACGCTCCTCATAACATTCAGTCCCCCGATCAGAGGCCTCGCTGCCGGATATAGTTTATCATCATACCAAAGACTAGCAATTAAAAGTTGGTTCCACGCTCCTCATAACATTCAGTCCCCCGATCAGAGGCCTCGCTGCCGGATATAGTTTATCATCATACCAAAGAATAGCAATTAAGAGTTGGTTCTACGCTTCTCAAGACCTTCAGTCCGCCGATCAGAGGCCTCGCTGCCGGATATAGTTTATCGTCATACCAAAGACTAGCAATTAAGAGGTGGTTCTACGCTCCTCAAAACCTTCAGTCCCCCGATCAGTGGCCTCGCTGCCGGATATAGTTTATCGTCATACCAAAGACTAGCAATTAAAAGTTGGTTTCTACGCTCCTCAAAACCTTCAGTCCCCCGATCAGAGGCCTCGCTGCTGGATATAGTTTATCGTCATACCAAAGACTAGCAATTAAGAGGTTGTTCTACGCTTCTCAAAACCTTCAGTACCCCGATCAGAGCCGTCGCTGCCGGATATAGTTTATCGTCATACCAATGACTAGCAATTAAGAGGTTGTTCTACGCTCCTAAAAACCTTCAGTTCCGCGATCAGATGCCTCGCTGCCGGATATAGTTTAACGTCATACCAAAGACTAGCAATTAAGAGGTGGTTCCACGCTCCTCAAAACATTCAGTCCCCCGATCAGAGGCCTCGCGGCCGGATATAGTTTATCGTCATACTAAAGACTGGCAATTAAGAGGTGGTTCTACGCTTCTCAAAACCTTCAGTCCGCCGATCAGAGGCCTCGCTGCCGGATATAGTTTATCGTCATACCAAAGACTAGCAATTAAGAGGTGGTTCTACGCTCCTCAAAACCTTCAGTCCCCCGATGAGAGGCCTCGCTGCCGGATATATTTTATCGTCATACCAAAGACTAGCAATTAAGAGGTGGGTCTACGCTTCTCAAAACCTTCATGCCCCGATCAGTGGCCTCGCTGCCGGATATAGTTTATCCTCATACCAAAGACTAGCAATTAAGAGGTGGTTCTACGCTTCTCAAAACATTCAGTCCCCCGATCAGAGGCCTCGCAGCCGGATATAGTTTAACGTCATACCAAAGACTAGCAATTAAGAGGTGGTTCTACGCTTCCCAAAACCTTCAGTCCCCCGATCAGTGGCCTCGCTGCCGGATATAGTTTATCGTCATACCAAAGACTAGCAATTAAAAGTTGGTTCCACGCTCCTCATAACATTCATTCCCCCGATCAGAGGCCTCGCTGCCGGATATAGTTTATCATCATACCAAAGAATAGCAATTAAGAGTTGGTTCTACGCTTCTCAAAACCTTCAGTCCGCCGATCAGAGGCCTCGCTGCCGGATATAGTTTATCGTCATACCAAAGACTAGCAATTAAGAGGTGGTTCTACGCTTCTCAAAACATTCAGTCCCCCGATCAGAGGCCTCGCAGCCGTATATAGTTTAACGTCATACCAAAGACTAGCAATTAAGAGGTGGTTCTACGCTTCCCAAAACCTTCAGTCCCCCGATCAGTGGCCTCGCTGCCGGATATAGTTTATCGTCATACCAAAGACTATCAATTAAAAGTTGGTTCCACGCTCCTCATAACATTCAGTCCCCCGATCAGAGGCCTCGCTGCCGGATATAGTTTATCATCATACCAAAGTCTAGCAATTAAAAGTTGGTTCCACGCTCCTCATAACATTCAGTCCCCCGATCAGAGGCCTCGCTGCCGGATATAGTTTATCATCATACCAAAGAATAGCAATTAAGAGTTGGTTCTACGCTTCTCAAAACCTTCAGTCCGCCGATCAGAGGCCTCGCTGCCGGATATAGTTTATCGTCATACCAAAGACTAGCAATTAAGAGGTGGTTCTACGCTCCTCAAAACCTTCAGTCCCCCGATCAGTGGCCTCGCTGCCGGATATAGTTTATCGTCATACCAAAGACTAGCAATTAAAAGTTGGTTTCTACGCTCCTCAAAACCTTCAGTCCCCCGATCAGAGGCCTCGCTGCTGGATATAGTTTATCGTCATACCAAAGACTAGCAATTAAGAGGTTGTTCTACGCTTCTCAAAACCTTCAGTACCCCGATCAGAGCCGTCGCTGCCGGATATAGTTTATCGTCATACCAATGACTAGCAATTAAGAGGTTGTTCTACGCTCCTAAAAACCTTCAGTTCGGCGATCAGATGCCTCGCTGCCGGATATAGTTTAACGTCATACCAAAGACTAGCAATTAAGAGGTGGTTCCACGCTCCTCAAAACATTCAGTCCCCCGATCAGAGACCTCGCGGCCGGATATAGTTTATCGTCATACTAAAGACTGGCAATTAAGAGGTGGTTCTACGCTTCTCAAAACCTTCAGTCCGCCGATCAGAGGCCTCGCTGCCGGATATAGTTTATCGTCATACCAAAGACTAGCAATTAAGAGGTGGTTCTACGCTCCTCAAAACCTTCAGTCCCCCGATGAGAGGCCTCGCTGCCGGATATATTTTATCGTCATACCAAAGACTAGCAATTAAGAGGTGGGTCTACGCTTCTCAAAACCTTCATGCCCCGATCAGTGGCCTCGCTGCCGGATATAGTTTATCGTCATACCAAAGACTAGCAATTAAAAGTTGGTTTCTACGCTCCTCAAAACCTTCAGTCCCCCGATCAGAGGCCTCGCTGCTGGATATAGTTTATCGTCATACCAAAGACTAGCAATTAAGAGGTTGTTCTACGCTTCTCAAAACCTTCAGTACCCCGATCAGAGCCGTCGCTGCCGGATATAGTTTATCGTCATACCAATGACTAGCAATTAAGAGGTTGTTCTACGCTCCTAAAAACCTTCAGTTCCGCGATCAGATGCCTCGCTGCCGGATATAGTTTAACGTCATACCAAAGACTAGCAATTAAGAGGTGGTTCCACGCTCCTCAAAACATTCAGTCCCCCGATCAGAGGCCTCGCGGCCGGATATAGTTTATCGTCATACTAAAGACTGGCAATTAAGAGGTGGTTCTACGCTTCTCAAAACCTTCAGTCCGCCGATCAGAGGCCTCGCTGCCGGATATAGTTTATCGTCATACCAAAGACTAGCAATTAAGAGGTGGTTCTACGCTCCTCAAAACCTTCAGTCCCCCGATGAGAGGCCTCGCTGCCGGATATATTTTATCGTCATACCAAAGACTAGCAATTAAGAGGTGGGTCTACGCTTCTCAAAACCTTCATGCCCCGATCAGTGGCCTCGCTGCCGGATATAGTTTATCCTCATACCAAAGACTAGCAATTAAGAGGTGGTTCTACGCTTCTCAAAACATTCAGTCCCCCGATCAGAGGCCTCGCAGCCGGATATAGTTTAACGTCATACCAAAGACTAGCAATTAAGAGGTGGTTCTACGCTTCCCAAAACCTTCAGTCCCCCGATCAGTGGCCTCGCTGCCGGATATAGTTTATCGTCATACCAAAGACTAGCAATTAAAAGTTGGTTCCACGCTCCTCATAACATTCAGTCCCCCGATCAGAGGCCTCGCTGCCGGATATAGTTTATCATCATACCAAAGAATAGCAATTAAGAGTTGGTTCTACGCTTCTCAAAACCTTCAGTCCGCCGATCAGAGGCCTCGCTGCCGGATATAGTTTATCGTCATACCAAAGACTAGCAATTAAGAGGTGGTTCTACGCTTCTCAAAACATTCAGTCCCCCGATCAGAGGCCTCGCAGCCGTATATAGTTTAACGTCATACCAAAGACTAGCAATTAAGAGGTGGTTCTACGCTTCCCAAAACCTTCAGTCCCCCGATCAGTGGCCTCGCTGCCGGATATAGTTTATCGTCATACCAAAGACTAGCAATTAAAAGTTGGTTCCACGCTCCTCATAACATTCAGTCCCCCGATCAGAGGCCTCGCTGCCGGATATAGTTTATCATCATACCAAAGACTAGCAATTAAAAGTTGGTTCCACGCTCCTCATAACATTCAGTCCCCCGATCAGAGGCCTCGCTGCCGGATATAGTTTATCATCATACCAAAGAATAGCAATTAAGAGTTGGTTCTACGCTTCTCAAAACCTTCAGTCCGCCGATCAGAGGCCTCGCTGCCGGATATAGTTTATCGTCATACCAAAGACTAGCAATTAAGAGGTGGTTCTACGCTCCTCAAAACCTTCAGTCCCCCGATCAGTGGCCTCGCTGCCGGATATAGTTTATCGTCATACCAAAGACTAACAATTAAAAGTTGGTTTCTACGCTCCTCAAAACCTTCAGTCCCCCGATCAGAGGCCTCGCTGCTGGATATAGTTTATCGTCATACCAAAGACTAGCAATTAAGAGGTTGTTCTACGCTTCTCAAAACCTTCAGTACCCCGATCAGAGCCGTCGCTGCCGGATATAGTTTATCGTCATACCAATGACTAGCAATTAAGAGGTTGTTCTACGCTCCTAAAAACCTTCAGTTCCGCGATCAGATGCCTCGCTGCCGGATATAGTTTAACGTCATACCAAAGACTAGCAATTAAGAGGTGGTTCCACGCTCCTCAAAACATTCAGTCCCCCGATCAGAGGCCTCGCGGCCGGATATAGTTTATCGTCATACTAAAGACTGGCAATTAAGAGGTGGTTCTACGCTTCTCAAAACCTTCAGTCCGCCGATCAGAGGCCTCGCTGCCGGATATAGTTTATCGTCATACCAAAGACTAGCAATTAAGAGGTGGTTCTACGCTCCTCAAAACCTTCAGTCCCCCGATGAGAGGCCTCGCTGCCGGATATATTTTATCGTCATACCAAAGACTAGCAATTAAGAGGTGGGTCTACGCTTCTCAAAACCTTCATGCCCCGATCAGTGGCCTCGCTGCCGGATATAGTTTATCATCATACCAAAGACTAGCAATTAAAAGTTGGTTCCACGCTCCTCATAACATTCAGTCCCCCGATCAGAGGCCTCGCTGCCGGATATAGTTTATCATCATACCAAAGAATAGCAATTAAGAGTTGGTTCTACGCTTCTCAAAACCTTCAGTCCGCCGATCAGAGGCCTCGCTGCCGGATATAGTTTATCGTCATACCAAAGACTAGCAATTAAGAGGTGGTTCTACGCTCCTCAAAACCTTCAGTCCCTCGATCAGTGGCCTCGCTGCCGGATATAGTTTATCGTCATACCAAAGACTAGCAATTAAAAGTTGGTTTCTACGCTCCTCAAAACCTTCAGTCCCCCGATCAGAGGCCTCGCTGCTGGATATAGTTTATCGTCATACCAAAGACTAGCAATTAAGAGGTTGTTCTACGCTTCTCAAAACCTTCAGTACCCCGATCAGAGCCGTCGCTGCCGGATATAGTTTATCGTCATACCAATGACTAGCAATTAAGAGGTTGTTCTACGCTCCTAAAAACCTTCAGTTCCGCGATCAGATGCCTCGCTGCCGGATATAGTTTAACGTCATACCAAAGACTAGCAATTAAGAGGTGGTTCCACGCTCCTCAAAACATTCAGTCCCCCGATCAGAGGCCTCGCGGCCGGATATAGTTTATCGTCATACTAAAGACTGGCAATTAAGAGGTGGTTCTACGCTTCTCAAAACCTTCAGTCCGCCGATCAGAGGCCTCGCTGCCGGATATAGTTTATCGTCATACCAAAGACTAGCAATTAAGAGGTGGTTCTACGCTCCTCAAAACCTTCAGTCCCCCGATGAGAGGCCTCGCTGCCGGATATATTTTATCGTCATACCAAAGACTAGCAATTAAGAGGTGGGTCTACGCTTCTCAAAACCTTCATGCCCCGATCAGTGGCCTCGCTGCCGGATATAGTTTATCCTCATACCAAAGACTAGCAATTAAGAGGTGGTTCTACGCTTCTCAAAACATTCAGTCCCCCGATCAGAGGCCTCGCAGCCGGATATAGTTTAACGTCATACCAAAGACTAGCAATTAAGAGGTGGTTCTACGCTTCCCAAAACCTTCAGTCCCCCGATCAGTGGCCTCGCTGCCGGATATAGTTTATCGTCATACCAAAGACTAGCAATTAAAAGTTGGTTCCACGCTCCTCATAACATTCAGTCCCCCGATCAGAGGCCTCGCTGCCGGATATAGTTTATCATCATACCAAAGAATAGCAATTAAGAGTTGGTTCTACGCTTCTCAAAACCTTCAGTCCGCCGATCAGAGGCCTCGCTGCCGGATATAGTTTATCGTCATACCAAAGACTAGCAATTAAGAGGTGGTTCTACGCTCCTCAAAACCTTCAGTCCCCCGATCAGTGGCCTCGCTGCCGGATATAGTTTATCGTCATACCAAAGACTAGCAATTAAAAGTTGGTTTCTACGCTCCTCAAAACCTTCAGTCCCCCGATCAGAGGCCTCGCTGCTGGATATAGTTTATCGTCATACCAAAGACTAGCAATTAAGAGGTTGTTCTACGCTTCTCAAAACCTTCAGTACCCCGATCAGAGCCGTCGCTGCCGGATATAGTTTATCGTCATACCAATGACTAGCAATTAAGAGGTGGTTCTACGCTCCTAAAAACCTTCAGTTCCGCGATCAGATGCCTCGCTGCCGGATATAGTTTAACGTCATACCAAAGACTAGCAATTAAGAGGTGGTTCCACGCTCCTCAAAACTTTCAGTCCCCCGATCATTGGCCTCGCTGCCGGATATAGTATATCGTCTTACCAAAGATTAGCAATTAAGAGGTTGTTCTACACTCCTCAAAACCTTCATTCCCCCGATCAGAGCCGTCCCTGCCGGATATAAATTATCGTCATACCAAAGACTAGCAATTAAGAGGTGGTTCTACGCTTCTCAAAACTTTCAGTCCCCCGATCATTGGCCTCGCTGCCGGATATAGTATATCGTCTTACCAAAGATTAGCAATTAAGAGGTGGTTCTACACTCCTCAAAACCTTCATTCCCCCGATCAGAGCCGTCCCTGCCGGATATAAATTATCGTCATACCAAAGACTAGCAATTAAGAGGTGGTTCTACGCTCCTCAAAACCTTCTGTCCCCCGATCAGAGGCCTCGCGGCCGGATATAGTTTAACGTCATACCAAAGACTAGCCATTAAGAGGTGTTTCTACACTCCTCAAAACCTTCAGTCCCCCGATCAGAGGCTTCGCTGCCGGATATAGTTTATCGTCATACCAAAGTCTAGCAATTAAGAGGTTGTTCTACGCTCCTCAAAACCTTCAGTCACCCGATCAGAGGCCTCACTGCCGGATATAGTTTATCGTCATACCAAAGACTAGCAATTAAGAGGTGGTTCTACGCTCCTCAAAACCTTCAGTCCCCCGATGAGAGGCCTCGCTGCCGGATATAGTTTATCGTCATACCAAAGACTAGCAATTAAGAGGTGGGTCTACGCTTCTCAAAACCTTCATGCCCCGATCAGTGGCCTCGCTGCCGGATATAGTTTATCCTCATACCAAAGACTAGCAATTAAGAGGTGGTTCTACGCTTCTCAAAACCTTCAGTCCCCCGATCAGAGCCGTCCCTGCCGGATATAAATTATCGTCATACCAAAGACTAGCAATTAAGAGGTGGTTCTACGCCCCTCAAAACCTTCAGTCCTCCGATTAGAGGCTCCGCTGCCGTGTATAGTTTAACGTCATACCAAAGACTAGCAATTAAAAGTTGGTTCCACGCTCCTCAAAACCTTCAGTCCCCCGATTAGTGGCCTCCTGCCGGATATAGTTTATCGTCACACCAAAGACTAGCAATTAAGAGGTGGTTCTACGCTTCTCAAAACCTTCAGTCCCCCGATCAGAACCGTCCCTTGCGGATATAAATTATCGTCATACCAAAGACTAGCAATTAAGAGGAGGTTCTACGCCCCTCAAAACCTTCAGTCCCCCGATCAGTGGCCTCGGTGCCGGATATAGTTTAACGTCATACCAAAGACTAGCAATTAAATGTTGGTTCCACGCTCCTCAAAACCTTGAGTCCCCCGATCAGAGGCCTCGCTGCCGGATATTGTTTATCGTCATACCAAAGTCTAGCAATTAAGAGGTGGTTATACGCTTCTCAAAACCTTCTGTCCCCCGATCCGAGGCCTCGCTGCCGGATATAGTTTATCGTCATGCCAAAGACTAGCAATGAAGAAGTGGTTCTACGCTTCTCAAAACCTTCAGGTTCGATCAGTGGCCTCGCTGCCGGATATACTTTATCATCATACCAAAGACTAGCTATTAAGTGGTGGTTCTACGCTTCTCAAAACCTTCAGTCCCCCGATCAGTGGCCTCGCTGCCGGATATAGTTTATCGTCATACCAAAGACTAGCAATTAAGATGTGGTTCTACGCACCTCAAAACGTCCAACCTCCAGCTCAGAGACCTTGTTGTCGGATGTAATTTATTGTCATATCCAAGACGACGAGCCGCTTGTGTAGTTGTACGTTTCAATTAATAAAGTCTAAGTGTCAAAGAGTAAAACTATTCAGAACAATTACAAAGAATATATTTATAGAAAAGTCTCAGAGTAGCTACATTATGGTGGTGGAAAGTGACTGACGCCGTGATGCCAGGTCAGGAACAATAACATTGCAGATTCTTCTATGTGTACTCTGTCAATTATGTTCTTTATCCCTCCAGCTTTGTTCTTCAGTTGTGACGATGTTGTTCGATATTACTATTGTAGTCTGTGATTCCCGTCGAGAAAAATAAATGATCGGAATCGAATTTTATATTTGTAAGGAGCCCTTTTCTCAGCGAAGTTGATCTGTGGTGCCCCGATATGAACTGGGCTCACACAAAGAGGTACCAAATTATTCAAATGAGAGTCACACGTGAGGATAGGACAAACCACATGCATTAGCAAGTTAACCCGAAAGGTAACAACCTAGCCACCAGGTACATATTCGGACCTCACAGGATATACTAAGATTTTTCTATTTCCTACAGATATGTCTTTTATTGACAATGGACACTCATAATGTCTGTGTTTGAAATGAGAGAATGAGTATGTGCATGTTCTTTTCGTGATAGTGACCACCTACCTGTTGTAATATTCAAAACTTAGATAATATGTTGATTTGCTGATAATCGAACCGATGATTTTAAGTGATGGTATTCTATCTGGCAGGATACGAACCTGCGTCCCGTTGGGAAGATGGAACCGTCATTAGATCCGACATACCTTAACCGTCTTGGCCACGAAGAATATTTACCAATCTGGGCCGGCTGAATAATGCCTTTAAGCGAACTCCTTCTCATCATAGACTCTCGAAACTTTCACATCTGCTCAATTTCTTATCCAAACGTAAACAAAACTTTCTCGAGAAGTAATGTTTTAAAAATTTTTTCACCCCGACTGTTTTTATCATTTTAAACGTTATTTTTAGTGGATACTCATATGTCGGTACATGCTCCGTCTATTTACCGTACATATGAACACTAATGGGTATGTCCCAATCCTAATCAATACGTTGGACACTATTGTAAGTGGGGATAATACGCTGTCTACTTAGTCTACCACTAGCAGTGGTTTACCTACTTCATGCCGCTGGCGAGTATTGTATTTTGTTGATGTTATAAAGATTACCATTTCATTTCCAACCTCCATTTTGGTTATTCATCATTCAGTAACCCTTTCTAGATGATAATTTATTAGAATCAATATTTCTTTAGAAATCACACATAGATATATAGTGTAATCTCATGCGCATACGTATGCATTGCATAAATACATATGTGTTCATATAAATATAGATTTACATATAGATGTTACAGAAGATATATATATATATATGTGAAAAATATATAGAAAATAGGAAAGAACTCGTTAGGTAAATAATCCAAAGTTCTTTAGTATTTTTGTTATTATTTTTTAAAAATGGTGCTCGATACAAAAGTAGAGCATAAATATAATTATTTATTTAAAAATATGATTCGAACACGCTAGATTAATTGAATTTAATTCAAATAATTGTATTGAAGTTTTCGGCTCTTGTTTTGAAAGATGAGAACACTTATGTAGCGTGTTGGAATCATATTTTTAAATAAATAATTATATATATATATAAACAACAGTTCAAAAATCTGAGGCAACGCATTGCAATTTTTTAAAATGGTACTAAAAGTAGATGTTTTGTAATTTAAATACAAGAAAATTATTATACATTGTTAAAAAAGTGAGACTTGGTTTTTTATGAGAAATTTTATTCTGAAAAAAAATAAAAAGTATTTTCTGATTAAATTTTGCTCTCGCCAAATTATCCTCCTTTAGCCTTGATTACTGCTACACAAAAGTTTGTTAATTGATTTCATTCTTTCCTTTTTCAATGACTCCAAGAGATCTTCTTCATTTGTACTGTACAATATATATATATATATATATATATATATATATATATATATATATATATATATATATATGTGTGTGTGTGTGTGTGTATTCGACGCATGAGGGGCAAGCAGATGAACGAGCATATGATGATTATATTGGTGAAGGATTTGTGCAGAACCATCCACATTTTTTGAATGGCCAATTACAGAGACTTGGTGCACTACATGCCGCAAGGTCCCCAAACAACCTTCTGCAAATTTTGAATACAGTCCATCTCCTAGACCAGTTGCCAGCCAAGGCTATAGAACCTAGTCTGTCCTGCTATTTAGCTATAGGATTCATACCTTTCCCAAGGGTATTAGCACGTACGTGAATGTAATAGATTCGACTGGAATTCGAACTCGGCTCTCCGATTCCTCAATCCAAGCCGCTATGTATTACTGTGCCTCCTGATATATATATATATATATATATATATATATATATATATATATATATATATATATATATATATATATATATATATATATATATATATATATATATATATATATATATATATATATATATATATATATATATTTTTTTTTTTTTTTTTCTGTAGTTTAGTGCTAGCAGCAAGCAGAAATATTTCTCCTCCCGATGATGGCCATTTCAGCCGAAACTAGTCGAGGAATCTAAATGGAATAATAATAATAAAAAAAACGAAAGAATATTAATCTACAACCCAGTGTGTCTGAAGATTTTAATTTTTGAATTTTTTTTATTGTTCAATATATATATATATATATATATATATATATATATATATATATACTGCCTTATAGTAATGGTACCTTAAAGTCGTCTGTTATTCATTAAATTTATATATATATATATATATATATATATATATATATATATATATATGGTACCTTAAAGTGGTCTGTTATTCATTAAATTTATATATAATAATATCGTTGCATATATATATATATATATATATATATATATATATATATATATATATATGCAACGATATCCTTTTACTTATATGAGTATAAACTGTACCATATATATACATTGATCTTATTAAACGTATTAAACACTGAAAATCTATAATACATGTATGAGAATTTATCATTGCACCCCTCATATATATGTATGTATATGTATATATATATATATATATTGTGTGTGTGTGTGCGTTTGTGTATGTGTCTGTGCGTTTGTGTATGTGTCTGTGCGTGTGTACGTATATATATATATATATATATATATATATATATATATATATATATATATATATATTGATACTGATGGATGGAAGGATGGATGAAGAAATAAGGGCGCAAAAGTTTGGAGACGAGATGCTGTCATTGTTGGCTTCCGGTTGGCAGAGAGCTTTGGTTCAAGATATCCGTTTATCGGAAGTCGACGTTTTCCAGATAATACCCGAGGTCCGATTCCCAAAATACAGAATACAGAAAGGAACTTTCCACTGTCTACAGCGGTGAGTAAAGCTCATTATTGGCAGCTTAGACACTTATTAAGACGAGACGATCTGCGCAAAGCACAGCCTCCGATTAAATAACAACGTCACTTGCCTTGTAGCAGCTTCCGTTAGAAGATGTACAAGTTTGTGTAATAAAGAGTTTTCAGAAAAAAAAAACTCTCTGTCTTACATAAGAGGCCTGTCGTTTAAAATTCTGTGGGTTATGTACCATAAGGACTGTATTTATAAGTAGAAACAGTCTAGACATCCACAACACAATAGATTTATAAGAAAACGGAGAAAAGTTCAAGAGGGAAGTGTACCTTGCAGGTGTGAAAGGGAATACAAAGGAGAAACTTGCTATGTTCTTGAAGAGCATTGAAAAGTAATAATTTCTATAGAGGATCTGATTAGATATACATGAAAGGCGAAGTAAGCAAACGAACCTTTGGTAAACAAAATTACAAAGATAGATTAACGACCAAATTTGAAAATCAAAAACATTTAAAAAACTTACTTAAGAAATAAAAAGCCTTAGAGCTAAGGTTCCAAAATGGCGCCATCTTATCTCAGTGGAAAAAAATCCGTGGAAATTTTTCATTGGAAATTGAGAGTTCATTATCTGAGTAAATCATCTCAGTAGGAAACCATTGGCAAATACCAAGAGAAAGATAAATATTACGAAATCTGTTTTTTTTCTTTGAAAAAAAAAAAAAAAGATGTGATTAACGAAGAAATTTTACGGAAAAAGATAGTTGACATTTCTAGGCCATAATAGAGAGAAGGTGCTTGGAGAATCTAACACTCACAAGACATATTGAAGCAAGGACGAAACAACGTGTAACCTAACGGACAAGCTTATATAAATGGACGTCAGAGCAGGACGAGAGAGCCACGATGAAAAGACAATCATTGCTAAGTGCTAAAGAATAGAAATTGGTGGATAACTGCGCAACATTTAGAATAATAATAATAATAATAATAATAATAATAATAATAATAATAATACGAACACCACCCAGACCCGGTTACAGAGATAGAAACTGTAACCAGTTTATGGGACTACACAATACACACAGGCGGAACAAATAAACTTATCGCCCTGACATCGTTATTATTGGGAACATCAACAATACCTGTTGTAGACTGATTGGAAAATATTCCAGTAGACTCACTGAAAGGATTCCTGGAAGTCTATGCCTTAAAGGAATGCAAAACATTGTTCTCACGAGTACAGCCCACACTTTACGAAGGACTTTATCTATGTAAAATATATGTGTGTCTCTGTGTGTATGTGTTTTTAATTGATCAGTGGAAAATGTTATGGTGCCATTTATTAGGCCTCTGGGCGGGACCTGGAATGAAATGTGTACACACCAGAGATCAAAGGAAATAATAATAATAATAATAATAATAATAATAATAATAATAATAATAATAATAATGCCCTCTTTTGGAAAACAAATATAAAGGCTTCTTTTCATCACTTCTTAAATCTGGCAAACATCTAAGAAAGATTCGAAAAGCAAAGTGCTCGGAAAGGTTTAAGAAATCGAACCGAAATATTTTCAAACCCGAAAAAAAAAATCAGATTTCGATGCACTTGTATTTTTGTATTTTTTTTTGGTTCTTTCACTTGTAATCGTCTTCTATGTGCAGGAGGATGTCGATCATTGCTCTCTACAACTTCCTATCCTGTGTAGATCTTTTTTAATATAGCTCCAGTTCACTGTTCAGAACAAGTTGAACAGCCAGAACAACATCCCGAACAACCTATACAGTAACGTCCAAAGAAACTCTAGCAACAAAAACTACAAGTAATCATACATCAACCAGATAAACACAATAATCATAGCAACAACTGTCAGAGAAAACTTGCGGTTAATTTGCAGTATAAGCACCAAAAGACCCCTGGTATTGAGAATGTACCATTCTGGTGTGAAATTCCCTGGTTATCTCGAAAATGATATTAAATCATTGTACTCAATTACCGTTTTCGATTCATCGTCAATGTAAGATCGATCTCTTTCGCGATGTTTGGTTGCCATTACTGGCGTTGTTTACACACGTTTTCCTCTAGTCGTAATGCACAGAAGCTTACTTAGTTAACGGCCTTTTTACAGCTTTTCGTATCTTTCTGCTCTTGATTACTGCGCGATTTTTGTGGATGCTATTTTAAAATGCGCTTATTTTTTTAAAATGAAATTTTAAATGAATAGTATTTTCTTTTTATTGTCCTTAATAAATCTGCTTGTAGCAAATGAAACAGGATCTCATCCTAAAATGTAATTTATGAAGCTTGATATGTCCCCGGAAATATCAAGCTTTGATCGAAATAGCTAAGTGGTTTAGGCTACTGGGAGCAGTAATGGAACTGGTACTCGTCGTAGTCGCAGTCAATAGGCGTAGACCAATAGGATAGCCAATGGCGGAGTGCAATGGGCGTCGTCCTGTATTTATGGCTGACACCAGCCAATCATATTCCTGTGAGGGTGAACACAAGTGTATGCATATTCATTACATCAAAGCTTTAAATGTAATAAAATTTCCCGACACATAAAAAAGCATTTTTGAAAAAAAATGGAAAAAATCTTTTTTTTTTACTTTTCAGGAACGTATTTTTTATTTTAATTGTCGGATTTTACGTATTTTTGCGCATTATTTTGCGCATTGCGCAGTAATCAAGACAAGTGAAGCTTCGGCGCCGCATGATTACTCGAGGCAAATGTAGGTAGACAGCGCCAGTACTGGCGGACGTTCTGAGTACGCGACGTGAAAGAAGTCGAAATTACATGGTCCAAAACTTCTAAACGGTAATTGAGCGCAATGTTTTAATGTCATTTTCAAAATAACCAGGCAATTTCCCACCAGAATGGTACATTCTCAATACAGGGGGCTTTTGGTGAAAATTGACCAAACTCTCATTGTTTAAACATCCAACCTATCTCAGATTTTATAAGTATGTCCTTCTTTATATCCAAGCATGGTGGAAACTTCTAGAAATGGTTAGTGAATTATTTCGGATACTTATTCCTATAACAGTATAACATTTACACAAGTTTGTTTCGTGTGTTAATCATGATTTGCTTCTGCCACGCTTGATTTCAAAATGTCCTCTTCTGATACTATTTGTTGATATCGCGGTAAAATAAAGGCTAAGAAACTTTTATTATCAGTAGAAAGTGTTATGTGCTGAGAGACATTAAAACGAGAAGGGTTAATACCAAAAGCCAGTGGGAAGAACCGAGGATTTAATTCACACATAAACGACTTGAATTGTATGTCGAGCAGTTTGAACAATGGAAAAATGATCCAGACTTAGGGGGAAATGTTGACTGACAGACAACTCCAAATGCAAGCTGTAAAGCGAAAATAAATTTGTAAGTAAGCCATTAAATATTTGGTTAATTTCAAAAACGCTTACGGCCGCATCACGTTGGAAAACCGGTTCCCCTACAATCACCAAAGTTACGCAACGTGGAGCCTGGTCAGTGCCGAGATGGTTGACCACTGGGAAATACCAGGGGATGAAAGCTTGGATATACGGTTAAAGTGAGGAATAATGGCTCAAAATTGTTAATCGGAGTACCGAGTTCCAATTCCCGCTGAGTTCATCGTATTTACTTACCCCTGGAAAAAAAATTATCACTAAACTATTATTATCTACCGCCACAAAAAATTATCCAATCTAAAGATATTTTCTGGATTTAAATAACCTGCAAAGAGTTGATAATCCGTAGAAAACGGATCAATTAATTAATCGTTTCAAAACATTAAGAAAGTCGACATCGTTAACTTGGCTTCTGGTGTTCCGGAAGTTAATCAAATGAGCCATTTTTGTTTCAGATTATGGGATGCCACATGCCGTAACATTACTTACTGGGCACGGGTGGTTAGAACGTTCGCTTTCAGACCATGAAATACGGGTTCGAATCTCACCATGGTTGAGTTGTCAGGAATATAATTTCTTGATGTTATCGGTTTGGAAAATGCCTAAAAACCATACCAAGGAAACTTTAACAAAGGTTAAATATGAATGAAAACGTTTTGCTCAAGTTCAAATCGGATTAAAAGAAGGGAGGGCCACTGACCTTTTACATGTAGAATCGATTGAGGAAAATAGAATGTCAATAAAATTGTTTTATTAAATATTGAACTGAGTAAGATCAGGTCGAAATGCGTGACATTCTTCAGTAGTATAGACTGAAAGAAACAAAACAAAACAAAAAAAAAGAAAAAAAAGAAAAGAGAATTGGTAACTTTATTCTAAAATTTTAAAATAAGAGTGCTTGGTAACTTTAATTCAAAATTCCCTTTTTAAAAATTATTAACCTATTTTTGAATGACCCCCGACTACTTGGGTGTGGTTGTAATAAACAAGCTGTGAGCCCCAAGCCTAATACATTTAGACTATAACACTTTTGAAACGATAACGCAGAATTTTGAGATCTTCATTATGGCACAGAAATATTATAGTCTAATATAACAGGCTTGGTGGTCGAAGCTCAAGGCCACGCCCATCTAGTTAGGCGTTATGCATAAATGGTTTAAGAACCAAACAAATCTAAATTTCATAATAGACCTCGGCAATGAATACCTAGAATATGAAAAATTACAAATAAGAGATACCAAAATCAAACAAGCGCAATAATTTAAATATCTGGGAAGTGTTTAGATAAAGGACGGAAAGTGCGATACTGATATCCGAAAGCGTATTGGGACAGTGAAAGATGCCTTCCAAAAGCTAAGCAAAGTATTACAAAACAGAAAAGCAATCGATACAATATCAGTCCTCTTATATGGTAGTAAGTGTTGCACAAGAGAAAGAGACTTGAAGCAACAAAAATGTGGTTCTACAGAAGGATGCTGAGAATGTCATGGACTGAAAAAGTGAGCAAGTTTTAGAAAAAATGAAAACAAAACGATACTTCTACGTCCTGAAGAAGAAGAAGAAGAAGAAGAAGAAGAAGAAGAAGAAGAAGAAGAAGAACATAATGTAAAAAGAAAGAAAATGTTCAAGTTTTTATGATTTATAATTTACGGCTTATCAACCGTAGGTTATTTAAAGCAATAACATAATTTGGATTGTAAGAACAATTCAGTTTTACGAGCGAATATTGCATAAATAATGTTTTGAGAATAACAATTTTCCCGATACAGATCCTACTAATTAACCCTTAGATGGGGGAGATCGATTCATATCTTTGTGCTTAAGAGAATATAATCAACACGAACGGAATTCGAATACGGATCTCTGATTTCACATTCTGAGCAGCAATCCGTTGCACCATCTGCACACCATTTAAATAATAGTGATTATATATATATATATATATATATATATATATATATATATATATATATATATATATATATATATATATTGTCAATTCACCGCAAGCAAGGTGTTAATGCCGCTAAGAAGCGATGAGAGACTGGCAGTGAAGGAGAATAAGAAGACTTTAGAAGGAACCGGAAACCCAATCCTAAACAGGAAACAATGGATAAACCGCTTCTCCTGTTTAAAAGACCGGATAGGTGTGTGAACCGGGTGATATGCGAACCTATCTACTGCTACAGAACTCGTGAGTGTATTCTGAACATATTGTTAGTGTTCATTTTTGTGATCTTAAATATGGAAGTTTAGTATATTGATTTATCCGATAGTAGCTTAAAAGCCTCACTCCATGTGGACTTTTAGGATAGTTCCTGCGGAGGGCGAATTCGCTGTCCGCACCCAAACTAAAAGGATCTCAGGTTCCGTTTAGAAAATAGCAAACATATATTTTGAAAAAATAACTTTGAATTCCTCAGTTCACTCCGTGAAACTTCAAAATTTTACTTAACTCTAATTCGGGTTATAACTCCATTTTCGACCAAAAGACCGATATGTGCCAAAATTCCGTTTTGGGCTGAAACTCCAAATTGGGCCGACAATTGAGTTCTTTAAATCCCAATCTCCGGAGAACTTTGAGTTGAGTTCTTCAATTCACATATTCTGTGGAACTTCAAAACCTCACATCATGAAAATTCGCTTTAAATTTCTTTCAAATTTTGAAGATATAAAATTGATTTCCTCAATTCACAGTTTTGTAGATATTTTAAACTAAATCCAAAACAAAAAATACTTAAATTCACAAAGTTTTTGTGTTACTTTAAATGAAAATTAAATTAAAAACTTTTAAAACCATTAATTTTTTTCAGTTATTTTAAAATTTGAATTTTTAACCGTACAAAATGTCCCAATTATGGATCTTCAAGCAACAGATGAAGGGCCGATTTTCAATCCTGGAATCATCCTGATTCTAAAAGGGTATAAAAGGTCTATGTAGAACAACTGCGGCCCGAGTTAGAGGGATTTCAGACATATAGACGGGGAGGCAGAATTTGCAGTTGCATAACTTTGTAAATATTTAGTTACTCGCTTTATCCGAAGAAAATCTCAGAATGGGCGTAGAATTCTCTTTTCTTTATTGAGTTAGCGGGAATCAACAGTTAACTGTTATGAATAATCAATAGTGGTCTCCCCTTGTTTTGTTAATCACCTCTTTGACAGAGCTATTACTGTTTACTGGGACTATAAAAAGACACTGTACGCGGACCTTGTATTTTCAGTTGAATAAAGATTACTTAAAACCAACACCTATAATTATGTCATTACACATGCTATCTACAGATATAAGGTCGGCGAAGCGATTTACCGTATTGCCTCCCCTGCTTTGATATTATAGTAAGTTGCTTCAGTTTTAAAGTCACTCCGCCCCAACAAAAAAAAAAAAAAAAAAAAAAAAAAAATTCAACAAAACTCCACACTATATTAGAATACGTTCTCCTTAACCTAAGTACATGCATTCACTTACCAACCTTACTAACTTACTACTAATATCAGCAGTTAGATCTAGTTTTTTTAATGGCATTGAAATTCACATTAGCCAATCAGAGCCTGTTCTTACATGCTGTTATGAATAATCAAGAGTGGTCTCCTTTTATTTTGTTATTCTCCTCTTTGAGAGAGCTATTTCTGTTTACTGGGACTGTAAAAGGACACTATACGCGAACCTTGTATTCCCAGATGAATGAAGCTTTCTTAACGCCTACACCTGTGTACTTTTGTCATTACATTAACATTTTGGATTTTGTCTCTAACTAAAACTCGATATTCTAAGTTTCATTTCTAATTGCTTTTTCTGAGACATATTTCTATATGGATTCTATAATTGAAAACAAATTTTCAAGCTGACTTCGTACGTCTCTATTTTTACCGTTAAAGGAGTCATTTGAAGGAGTAATCTTTTAGTCTCAGCATGTCTGATATCACAGCCAGTGGCTATTTCTACGGAATTTTGAACAAAATGCGTATATATTTGGTTGTTTTTAGGCAATTTGAAATCAAACCTGACAAAAAGCCACTTTATTAACTTTGCCCACAGACTGAACCCACGGTTAAGGGATCAAAAAGGATTCCTTTTTATATGCCGTGTCCTTTCAGGATGTCAGCGATCATGGCGCTTACTCTTTGTGGCTCTTATTAATGTTTGTCTATCTTTCTCACTTCTTCCTGTAACACTTTTCTACTCATTATGCGTACTAGAGATTTGAACTTTATTTTTAAGTGTAAGTCTTCTCGGTCATAGCATTTAATAGCTTCAAACTTTGAGTGTCCTTTTTCAAAGCAGAAGCTTTTTGCATCGGTCTTTTTCATTGGTCAACCTACTTATTGAGTTGTTATCCCATAGCATCTGACACGATTTCTTTTATTTGCTTATTTTCCATAGGCGTTTGGTACGATTAGAATTTCTTTCTGGAGAGATTGGCATCTTTTCTCTTGCGTAATTAGTCAGACATAATTTCATCATATTTCTCAATTGCCGATAATGTTTCGATATTTTTAAAGAATTTTTTTTTCAACGTCTGCTCTTCAACGGATCGTCATGCCTGGAAGCTCTTTCTATTGAGAAATTGTTTACATCTTAATAAATGCTTTTATTACTGGAAGTTCAAGAAAAGAAATCTTTTGACAGCTGCTGGGTTAGATTTTTGCTTCATGTAATTGCAAATGTCTTACCTTCGAGCGGCTAAATGTGACAACTTTCATTGGTTGTCATCAAAGAGTACGTTGATGGCTGCCAGTTAAAGCCGCCATTTTATTTACGTAATATGAAGATATCCGAGAAATATAAATTGTAAAATATGCCATTATTCATCGAATGTTCATTCATATTTTGTCAGAGTTTATTCTGAATATTGATATTTTCGCAATAAAATTGGTTAATACCAAACTAACCAACCAATATTAGTAAAATATTCAAGCTATATTTATATGAATAAAAGTGCGGTTTTTTCAAGATTAAACGGATTTCTTTTTTTTAATATGATGCTTTCACAAACCACAAAATGAACTCTTACTTAAGTTGTTAGACAATGTGTATATTAAAAGGTATAAGTAAGGGTTAACTTCACAAGCACTGGAGCATTAATAATACTTTAACAAAATTTTAATTTTTAGTCTTTGGTCAGTAAGTATTATTTCCTATATGTTTGTGTCTAGAAAACAAAAGAAACGACTATTATTTCCGTCAAACTTTGCTTTTATGATCTAAACATCGATGTTTTGAAATTAACCTATTTTCTTTTCTTAACTTCCAGACAGATTCAGCGCTGAGTTGCTGAAGGAGGATTTTCTAGATATTTCTAGAAGTTTCAAGAACTTTCTAGAAGTTTCTAAAAGTTTTAAGAATTTTAAGAACGTTCTGTCTACCAAGGATCATATAACGAAAACATGATGGGAGACGATATTTGAGGGTGAAAGTAATTTGCGATATAAGCGAAAATTACTAATTTCTAACTTTTTGTAGTTTTTCTTGTGTAACCCTAGAATAAATAAATGATACTTTTGAATATCTTGTTTTGTCCGACTTAGAATGGGAATAGATAAGTTTCGCAATGGGAATATCACTATCCTGCTCACAAAATTTAAAAGATATTCATATTAGCCATTCGTTATATTTTCTAGGCGTAAACAAATATGAAATAACAGTTGCTTTCCAAGGGCAAAAATAGTGTTAAATGGTGTAATTTAAAGCTTATACGTATAAAACAGCAGCTCGTGATATGGGTCAACAAAAAAGACAGTTCTAAAGGAAAGCTAATAATGTTATACCTGATAAATTTGTGATTTGTTTGAAATAATTCTATTATTGTGTGCAAATAAAAGTATACAGTCCGATCAACATGTGGTCCGGCTATATCCATAGTTCGGTACGAGGCAGCTCCACAAACTGTTTACAAGTTTCCGCAGCAGCCAACAGCAGTAGATTGTTTTGGTGATACGGTCTTGCTCATCTGTATAAATAAGTACGAATGTCAGTGTGTCACACTTTTATTTTAACTTTACTCCTAGAGGCCGTAGCTCAACATATGTTATTTTGGAATCAGGCAGACTACTTGAGCAAATTAAAAACATTCCGAACCGGATCCGAACCAACAATCCGGAAATTTTCGATTTCCAATTTTTCATTATTGCCATTGTTTTCAGCGATTTTTAAGCGATATTTTGCGACAATTTTTTTACGATAACAATTTTTGGAAAAGAATTTGTCAATAATTGAAATTAATTGCGAAATCCAGGGAAAGTCACCCATGAAATAAAAATAGTTGCTTGTACGGAAAGAAAGGACCTACGTACATCAAATTGTAATTAAATTAAGTGATAGCAGAAGAATCGTCGTTAAACTTTTAAACAGGTAAGCATAAATATTAATGCACCGATCAATTTTGAGTTCTTCTGTAGTTTATTGTTGCCTATCGCACACGACAGCAGTATACCTTGCAAAATGAAATCTCCGCCAACAGAGGACCAGATTGCAATCAAAAGAGCCAAGGCTACAGTGAGGAAAAAAAAAAACTTCCGTAAAAATGAAAATTCAGATCAAACGGCAGCCATGAGAGCTTCCAATGCTGAGAATATGCAATGATTTAAGGACTCTGAAACTCCTGAACAAGCCAAAGGCTTAATCAAGTGGCCTCTGCAGTATGTAGCTTAAATATCGCCCGATACGGCATCTTTTTACGTTAGTTTCTCAAATATAACTGCATATTCATCCATTCAGAATTTGGTGGGTTGAGGACATTTTTACTATTTGTATTTCATTAAACAATTAAAACCTTGTTTTGAAAATAATAATATAATAAATAATAATTTTAAGGTTTGTCTTAACTTTAATAACAGCAATATATATATATATATATATATATATATATATATATATATATATATATATATTAGGCAGCATTTCTTCATTAATGCATGGTTTATTAAATAATATAGACAAGTTTTGTCTATTTATTTTAAGTAAATTCCTTTCATATTGTCGAATATGCTTTTTAGAATTATCACTGAAACACGACAGAAAATCACTATGTTGATACATGTTTTTATTGTTAATCCTGTCTAATCTTTTGGCTTACATAAGCCATCATCAGAGATTACAAGTACATTACAATAAATCAAATAATAAATTATATAACAAAGATGGTAATTTTTTGTTTTAGAATGGTTATGCGGATATTGCAACAATGATAATTTGTTTCGTTTGCATGGAAGATTGCTATGCAACGATAAATTCGTGCATATGAAACACAGGCAAGAAAATATAGCATTTCGGTTCATGACATCACATACGTGAGAGTAAAAATGAAGGAAAGTGTTAAGTATGGAAAGCCGTTGCTATAAACCAATAGCCTTTATCAACTGTAAGCATTAAGTATATTTGTGAAGTTTTCATATTTTATTTATTAATTAATTTATTTATTATTAATTATGTTATCCGACAATATGAAAGGAATTTAATTAAAATAGACAAAAATTGTGTATATTATTTAATGAAATATATATATATATATATATATATATATATATATATATATATATATATATATATATATATATATTTTGAACAATAAAAAAAATTAAAAAATTAAAATCTTCAGACACACTGGGTTGTAGATTAATATTCTTTCGTTTTTTTTTATTATTATTCCATTTAGATTCCTCGACTAGTTTCGGCCGAAATGGCCATCATCTGGAGGAGAAATATTTCTGCTTGCTGCTAACACTAAACTACAGAAATGAATATATATAATGTATAAGGCACGGTGGAGTAATGGATAGCGGCTGGGATTGAGGAATCAGAGTTCGAATTCCAGTCGAATCCATTACATTCACTTACGTGCTAATAACCTTGGGAAAGGTGTGAATCCTCTTCTCCCTCCAGCTAGAGGTAAATAGCAGGACAGACTGGGTTCTATATATCTGAATTCAAAACCTGCGGAGGGTCGTTTGGGGACCTTGTGGCACGTAGTGCACCAGGTCTCTGTATTTGGTCCTTTAAAAAGTGTGGATGGTCCTGCACGAAACCTTCACCACTATAATCAAATCTCATGTGCTGGTGTCGAGCTGTCAGTTTCCTAGGAACTGATCTGCTTGACCCTCATACGTCGAATTCGACGGGAGAGTCTAGTATATATATATATATATATATATATATATATATATATATATATATATATATATCATTATGTATCCTAGAAATTCTATTCGTCTCTTTCTGATTCTAACTATAATAAGAGTCATTTTTGTTTCTCTTTTATGTGCCGTGTCCCTTCAGGACGTAAGCGATCATGGCTCTCCACTTCCCCTATCCCTTCTAGTTCTCAATATGTTTTGTTTTTTTTCCTTACGTGTCTCAGAAATTTTAGCTGCCTCTTCCTGATGTTAAATATAAGCTTCCTCCTTGCATCCTCTCTAAAACCACATCGTTGTTCACATGTTCGTTTTATCTTAACCTTAGCATCCTTCTGTAGAGCTATACCGCCGTTGCCACGAGTTTCTTCTTCATCTTTGAAGATATATATGGAATGAGCTGGCAAGAGTAGGTTTACATAAATTTTTTTTAGCAGTTAATTCTGCAATCTGACATTTTCTGTGGTTCGCTTGTGGCCCGGTCTCAAGTGTGTCGGATTAAATGCTGTGTCAAAAATTCCTTGTTCTATTAGAGAAGAAGCACTTGGAATTTAAAAAATAGATTTCAATATTTATGGCTAATAATTTTGTCCTTTACTTTTGTTCTAGATTTAACATTCAAACTGCCCTTGAAAATTTATATTTTGTGTACTTTATCCGATTTAAAGGTTTCTCTTTGTGATGTTTACTTCCAGGCTTTCGCTTTCATTCTTTAGTGAACGGTTTTAATATTCTACACCATTTCTCAGTGTTTACTTACATTACCGACACCAGATCAATCCTCTATTCTTCCTGTCAGTGCTGGAACACATAATGAGGAAGGAGGGCCTGGAGAATCTGATACTCACAGGTCGAATAGAGGGGAAAAGAGAAGGGAAAACAACGCGTGACATACCTGATGAGCTTGAGCAAGTAGATGACAGGAACGTGGTCTGGGGGAGGAAGCAGAGGAAAGTAACTTGCTAAGAGCTGCAAGGGATAGAGTGGGGTGGAGAGCCATGATCGCCTATGCCCTGAAAGGACATGGCACATAAAAAGAATGCCAGTGATCATCGTCCATTATAATTCTCGCTAACGTTTATCTTTTCACATTCCTTCCAACTGTTCTGCAAACCATGAAGGTCACTCGCTGGAATCGCAGGTCCTTACCTTCAATGTCTTGTGAATTTCAAATTCTTCATGTCCTTTTTCTCATTACGTATCCTAGAAATTCCATTCGTTTCTTTTGGATTCTAACTATAAGAGTCATTTTTGTTTTTCGTTTGTCTTTTATTTGTTGTGTTCATTGAGGACGTAGGCGATCATGGCTCTCCACTTCCTATACCTCTTGTAGTTCTCAATATATTTTGTCTTTTTCCTACTTCTTCTGTTCTCTCATCCACTTGTCTCTCTTTTCCTCTCTTCTCCCTGTGAGTATCAGATTCTCCAAGCCCCCCTCCCATTTTTCATTACGTGTCCCAGAAATTTCAGCTGCCTCTTCCTGATGTTAAATATAAGCTTCCTCCTTGCATCCTGTCTAAAACCTCATCACTGCTCACATGTTCGTTCCATGTTAAACTTAGCATTCTTCTGTAGAACTATACCGCCGTTGCCTCGAGTCACTTCTTCATCTTTGAGGAGACCGTCCAACATTCGCTGTTGTAAAGGAGGACAGATGTCACATAGCAGCTCAGTACTCTTTTCTTTGTTACTAAAGAAATCCTCCTGTCTTGTTTTTGCAATGCGTCTTTGGCTATCACAATACGTCTTCGGATCTCAGCGTCGCACTTAACCGTCCTCTGTTAGAAAACTTCCTAGATATTTGAATTTCCGCACCTCTCCCCGACCTGTAAATCGTATTTCGGGATCATCTTTTTGTTAATGACCATGCATTCTGTCTACTTGCAGTTTATGCTTAGTCCTTTCTTCTCGCTCTCCTTCGCTACCTTCTGTGGGAGATTTTGTAATTTCTTTTCCAAGTCTGCTATCAGCACTGTTACTTTCCTTAAAATGGATACCGGCAGATTATGAGAAAAGAGGCTTTGTAGAATTTGACGCTTGCAGAACATGTCGAATGCAAGAGGAAGAGAGGAAAGCAGTGAATAGCCTACTCAATTTTAAGGACTTTAGAATAACTTATATATTAAATTTATCTTGCCAGTCACATTCAACGAAACAGATTATATGTAGTGTTAGTTTTCAAATCCTCCAAGCCCTTTTTGTTTTTAATATGTCTCCTAGAAAATGGAAACAAAAAGCTCACTCATACATAATATCAGAAGGAAACAGTTGAATTGGCTAAAGCGCGTATTGAGGAAAGAGTGTTTGGAAAATTTGACACTCTCGGGATATAATGAAGGTAAGAGGAACAGAAAAAAAACAACGTATAACCTGTTAGACATTTTCATGACGGTTGTCTTCGAGTATAGAATCCAGAGGTTGGCAGTTAATATTTCGGAGACAGTAGGAAAGCGTAGTTCAGGTTCGCAGTGGATATCGTAGCAAAGTAGCAGAGCGTAGTTCTTCCTTCTGTCATCTTCGCCTGGTCAAGTTGGCACTGGTCCTTCGGTAGGGTAAACAAAGATGGCCGCCTTTATACACGACGGATACAAATGTTCTGCGGCTTCTGATTGGTTAAACTTCTATTGGTAGACTATAAAGGAAGTTAAGTCATCTGGATTGTCTCACTAGTCATATATATATACCCAAAAAACCGTAACATAACCTACCTAACGAGCTCGTATAAATGATTGGAAGAACAAGAATTAGGAGAGATAGCACCCCCCCCCCAAAAAAAAAAAACAAGGGCAGGATATTTTGGAGAGCCATGATCGCCCAATGATAAAGTGACACGGCACATAGAAACGGAAAAACGCATTCAGTGAAAGACGCAAATAAAAAATAATTCAACAGCATAAGTATAAAAGTAATATACGATGAGTAGACACAATGTTAGCGCAATATCTGTTTTTATATAAAACTTTATTTTTCTATCTAACCAAGTCTTTTTTTTAAAGTCACATAATATTAAAACACAGTTGAACAGATTAAAAGATTTATTTATAAAGGAAAGAGGGCGAAAGGATAATCTATAAGTGTCGATTTGTACTCTGAGAATATTAAATTCTTTGAAGTGTATCTGTGTGTTTGTGTACTTGAAGTAAATCGAAAGAAAAACTCGAAGAAAATTCATATTACACAGTTTCTTTGACTGAAATGAAGTGACAAAATATTCTTGTTGCGAAGTGTTTATCTGTTTGCGTTTGCACATTCTAGACGTTGAGATTTCTGTTACTACAAGTAACACACGGACGTCAACGTAAGCAAGTGTTTAAAATTCTGAACTTCCACTTTGTTAAAGTCGGCCAGTTGCGTTTCTTTAAAAATGTGCGTACGCATGCAGCTTAGTCAAGAAACAAACCTTCCGTAGAATTTTACAATCTAAATCGTTATCATTTATGAGTACTAGCCAGGAAAGTATGGGATTTTATGGCAAGAACACTGACTTTTATAGCTGAAATGATCAAAAGCACTTCTTCTTCTTCTCCTAACTGTCGTGTCCCTTCAGGACATGAATGATCATGGCTCTCCACAACTTTCCATCCTTTGTAGCTCGTAGCAATTCTTGTCTTTTTGCTAACCCTCCGAATCCTGGTGGGGCTAACCATTTGCATAAGCTTGTTCGGTAGGTTACTTGCTGTTTTCCGCTGGCCTCATGCTTTCAGTATGCCCTGAGCGTGTCAAATTCTCCATGCATTCTTTCTTCGTTTTGTGGCTTACAGTCAGATCATATTGGTTCTCGTTTGTTCACTGAAGTTAAGCAATGTCGAATTTGGCTAATACTTAAATGGAGGACCACTTGGGAACATCAGGTACTCTAAACAACCTCCTACAATCAAAAATATATTTCGGCTTTAAATAACCCACAAAGGGTTGATAAGTCGTAAAAATGTGCGTGAGACTAGTTAAAGTACGGTTTACGGGTACGATTTAAACATTTTAAACTTTGGTATTTTCCATGAGAGTGTGAGTTGTGTAATGGGTAACGCCTCGGAATGAGAACTCGAAGAATCGAGTTCCAGTCGGATTCGTTAACTTTAATTACGCATAAAGGTATGGATCTATCTCTTCTCTCCCCAACTATGGGTTGAATAGCTGAACAAACTGGGTCTTATAGTCTTGGTTGGCAACTAGTCGACCGCAGGAAGAAATGGCAACCTACTGCGGGAAAATCTGCCTCATCAGTCATGAATCGAAAAAGACATGGTCGCCCAAACGTGAATCGCGTATGACTTTCCAGTCACACATGCTTTCTCTGTTTTTTGTTTATCCTTAGCATCCACTCACAGACACTCTCTGTCTTTCTCTCCCTCTCGCTCTCTCTCTCGCACATACAAGCTCTCTCTTTCTTTTTCTCTCAATCTTTCACACCTCTTTCTCATTTATAATTGTCTCTCAAAGATGCTCTCTCATTTTCGGTCTCTCTTTAACATTAACTCTCACTTTCCCTCCCCCTCTCTCTCTCCAATATTTCCCTGCTTTTCGATTCTCTTGAGCATTCTCTCTCTAATCTGTCCTTGCTTTTCATATTCTCTTTAGCATTCTACTCTCTCTCTCTCTCTCTCTAATCTTTTCCTGTTTTTCGGCTTCTTGTTAGTATTCTCACTCTCTCTCTTTTGCTCTTTCTCTTTTTTCTCTCTCATCTTCCTCTTTAGTACTTACTTCTCACTGATGCTCTCTCTGTTACTTGCTTTCTTTTTGAAATTTCTTTCTCTCAATCTGTTTTCCTCTCCCTCCTCCACTCTCTCTCTAATCTTTCCCTGCTTTTCGGTTCCTCTTTAGCATTCTTACTATCACTCTCACTCTCTCTCTCTCTCTCTCTCTAATCTTTTCCTGCTTTTCATATTGTCTTTAGCATTCTTACTATCTCTCTCTCTCACGCTCTCTCTCTCTACTATTTTCCTGCTTTTCATATTGTCTTTAGCATTCTTACTATCTCTCTCTCTCACTCTCTCTCTCACTCTCTCTCTAATCTTTTCCTGCTTTTCATATTGTCCTTAGCATTCTTACTATCTCTCTCTCACTCTCTCTCACTCTCTTTCTCTCTAATATTTTCCTGCTTTTCATATTGTCTTTAGCAATCTTACTATCTCTCTCTCTTTCTAATCTTGCTTTTCCGTGTCACGTAAGTATTCTCACACACACACTCTCTCTCTCTCTTGCTCTACCTCTCTTTCTCTCTTTCATCTTCCTCTTTGGCAGTTACCCCTCTATGAGGCTCCCTCTGCTCTTTGATTTCCCTTTAGCAATTTCTCTCTATCACGCTCTCTCTCCCCCTCTCTCTCTCACTCTTACTTTGGCAGTTGTCCTATGTCTGTCTTACTCTATCTTCATACCATCAGCATTTCCAATCAAGGACGGCGATCTTTCTGCTGGCGGGCTTTCACCTGCCGCGTTTATTTCCCAGTCCGTTTGCTCGTCCTTGTATTAAAACAACATGACTGTAGTTCTCTGATGGCGTCGAAAGTGAAAATGTACTACGGACGTCGGCATTGATTTTCTTGAGTTCCAAAAGAAATGAATAGTGAGTGTCAGTTAAAATTTTCTTTACGAAGTATTCTTTATCTTTAAACACTCTCCAGTATTAATGGTTATTCTTTCTTAATTTTACGACATATTCTTAAATTCATCGAGAGTGAGTGAGAGAAAGAGAGAAAAATAGAGAGAGAGATTGATAGACAAAGAAGAAGACAAAGTGAGAGCAACTCGCTTTACCGTTGAAATAGATGTATCAGCAAATTCTATTGATACTTAAATCGTTTCACCCCAAGGAAGGCCGTAATGCCACTAGGCCACTGAGGATTACAGGGAGTGTAAGAGAATGAGAAGACTTTGGCGGAGAGGATTGATGAAAAGACAATAAAGGAACACGGTTCAATAAGACAGAGGTAGCGACTGCATTTAAAATTTTGAAGATTGTAGATATCAGGGAAGGTATGGAGTTCTACAGGCGAGAAGTGTGAGAAAAACAGCTGTTAGAATAGATGTTGGGGTTACATCTATTAACATTAAAACAATGGGACCTAGTTGCCAATCCAGCACTTTTCTCACACTTTTAATTTCTGGAATTCACTTCTTACTTGCCTGCCACCAACAATCTTCAAAAATTTAAATTGAACGCAAAAACGCCATTTTCCTTCTTCCTGACACCTGTCCTATTGTCCTTTCTCCTCACTAATGTCTTTTGATTTTATTTCACTCGCAATAACCCTTTGCGTTCTAGTGGCATTCTTGGGGTGAAATGATTAAAAAATAGTTACGGAATATTTAGCTGGGTGAAATATAAGAGAAATGGAATTTGGTACGATGTTGCGTCAATTTTTCAAGGGAAGAATGCTTGTATCTCTAGAAAATCAGCATTTGAAAGTTTGACTTTTCTGGTCTGGAACGTGAAATCCTTTAAACTGAGAGAAAGGTCGACAGGTATTTATGAAAGTTACCCTATCTCTGTCACAGTCCAGGTGTATAGGACAGTCATCGAGGACGTAACTGATGTGGCTTACCTCTGTCTTTTCTACAAGTACTTTCATGGCAAGTGCTCTGATGAACTCTCCTCGTTGGTGCTTCTACTGCATAGATTTGGCAACTAGGGCTCAGAATTTTCTTTTCTCGCACTTCTCGCCTGTAGAATTCACGTTTGATTTCTGACTTTAGTGCCATATAAAATCTTCAGAAATTCAAATACTAAATCAATCGCTATCTTCCGCCTACCTGAGATCCGTTTTTCTATTGTCCTTTCTCCTCACTAAGGTTTTCTCATTCTCTTCCGCTGTTCTTATTAAAAAAAAGATAGTTACGGAATATTTAGCTGAGGGAAATACGAGAGAAATGGAATTTGGTATGATGCTGCGTCAATTTTTCAAGGGAAGAATGCTTGTATCTCTCTAGAAAATCAGCGTTTGAAAATTTGAGTTTTTCTGGGCTGGAACGCCAAACATTACGTATGATATGTTTGGATTTATAAATATGTCGAAATAACTAATAGTAAAATCGAACAATTTCAGTAACCCATCTAAATTTCCTTTTCTTTCAGTCACGTTTCTGGAGGATCTGCCAGGAATGGTGAATTTGCGGCCTGGCTCTTACAACATTTGACCATTCCTGGCAAATCTAATATCACAGTGTGGAATAGCTACTTAGAAAAGTGATGGAAAGAAAAAAAATACTCGGATAGATAAAGAAAAAAAATCAAAAAAATCTAAAATTCCCAGCATCCCTCAGTCGTGCGCATGTGTAGTCCTATCAATATAACAAATTTAGACCGTTGAAATTCTGAGGGACGAAACGCGTCACGAGTAAACTTTTTCTATTTTGCCATAAATACAATTTAACTGATATGCGAAACGAACGTATAACATATCTTTGTATGGATTCACAGTAAATTAGGGAATATTTGGCTGAGTAAAATACAAGAGAAATGGAATTTGGTATGATGATGCTGCGTCAAGTTTTCAAGGGAAGAATGCTTGTATCTCTAGAAAATCAGCATTTGAAAATTTGATTTTTTTCAGGACTGGAACGTCAAACCCTTTCAACTGAGAGAAATGCCAACAGGTACTTATGAAAGTTACCTTATCTCTGTCACAGTCCACGCGTATGAGATGGTCATCAAGGACGTAACTGAAGTGGCTTCCATCTTTTCTACAAATATTTTCATTTCAATTGTTCTAATGAACAGTTCTCGTTGGTGTTTCGACCGCGTGAATTTAAGCGATTGGCAGTTAGGTCTCAGCATTTGAATGTTGAACTAGGTAGATGCAGTCGTATGTTCGCTTCTAATAGTTTCTTTTCTCGCACTTCTCATCTGTAGAACACACATTTGATTTCTTACTTCATTGCAATCTACAATCTTCAGAAATTCAAATGCAAAACCAATCGCTATCTTCCGCCTACCTGAGATCCGTTCTTCTATTGTCCTTTCTCCTCACTAAGGTTTTCTCATTCTCTTCCGCTGTTCTTATTAAAAAATAGTTACGGAATATTTAGCTGAGGGAAATACGAGAGAAATGGAATTTGGTATGATGCTGCGTCAATTTTTTAAGGGAAGAATGCTTGTATCTCTCTAGAAAATCAGCGTTTGAAAATTTGAGTTTTTCTGGGCTGGAACGTCAAGCCCTTTCAACTGAGAGTAAAGTCAAGAGGTATTTATGAAAGTTACCCTATCTCTGTCACAGTCCAGGTGTATAGGACAGTCATCGAAGACGTAACTGACGTGGCTTCTCTCTATATTTTCTACAAATATTTTCAGGGCAATTGCTCTGATGAGCTCTCCTTGTTGGTTCTTTGACTGCATGAATTTAAGCGTAATACTAGATTAGGTCTCACCATTTTAATGTTGAACTAGGTAGATATAATCGTATGCTCGATTCTAATAGTTTTTTATCGCACTTCTCACCTGTGGAATTCACTTACGATTTCTGACTTCTTGCTATCTACAATCTTCAAAAATTCAAATGCAAAATCAATCGCTATCTTCTGCCTCCCCGGCGCCTGTTTTTCTTTTGTCATTTCTCCTCCCTAAAGTTTTTTCATTTTCTTCCACCCTCAGTAACCGTCGGTGACATTCTAGCGGCATTATCGTCTTGCTTTTGGTAAAATGATTAAAAAGAAATAGTTTTCAAAAAGGACTTGTTAAACTTAGTAAAAGGTTGAATAAATTAACTATGTACTAAGTGATGTGGTCTCCCTGTGTCTTTTCTATAGCAATAGCAATGATTATAATGAGCTCCCTTCTTTGACCCCATGAATTTAAACGTACGACTAGATTGGCCATGTTTCGTTGTTTAACTGTTGAAACAGCTAGATGTAACCGTAAGTTCTATTCTAATAGTTCCTTTACTTTTACTCCTCACCTTTGGAACTCACTCCCGGCTTATTGCTTCCCTGCCGCTTACAATCTTCAAAAATTTAAATGCAACATCTATTACCATCTTATGTCTTTCTTGAAAACCGTTCTTTTATTGTCCTTTCTCTTCACTAAAGTCTTCTCATTCTCTTTCACTCTCAGTAACCCTCTTGCGTTTTAGTGGCTTTATCGCCTTGTTTGGGGTGAAATGATAAAAAACTAGCAGACCTACTAGAATTTACTACTGGTGGCCATAATCATTCTAACATAAGATACATGGATAACACTGTGTTTATAGGAGACTCGGAAGCAAAACTGGAAAGACTCCAAGACCAGGTAGCAAAGGACTAACTTAGAAAACAGAATGTGAGTTAGATGCTAGGAAAGTTGGTTCCGTCTCGTGCTAGAACATTTTCCCACCAAAATCTATCACATTTATAAGTCCCACATTCGTCCATTCATTGAATATTGCTGTCACATGTGGTCTTGTATTTTTGGGATTCTTAATAAAATAAAAATAAGAATCTGCAATGTTATCGGTCCTAACCTGGCATGCCGGCTTCAGTTACTTTCCTATCGCCGTAACATAGATTTCTATGTCCTTTCTATAAAAATCTTCATGGTAATTGTTCTGATGAGCTTTTCTCTTTGGTACCTAGACTTTATGAATTCAAGCGCAGTACTACATTGGTGTCAAGATTTCATCATTTTACAGTTGAAATGCTTAGACGCAACCGTAAGTCCTGTGCTAACAGTTTCTTCTTTCACATTTCTAACTTTTGGATAACTCCACGGCTTCCTACTTTCCAGTCAAACTTGATCCTCAGAAATGCGAATACAATATCAATCGTTATCGTCTGTCTTCGTAATTTTTTTTACTTCTATCGTACTCTCTCCTTAATAATGTTTATTTTTCTCATATTTTCTCACACTCAGTAACCCATTGCGTCTTAGTGGCTTTATTGCCTTACTTCGGGTGATATAATTAAAAACAGAATAAACTATGGGCTGAGAGAGAGAGAGAGAGAGAGAGAGAGTGAGTGAGTGAGAGAGAGAGAGAAAGAGAGAGAGAAAGAGAGAGTGAGTGAGTGAGAGAGAGAGAGAGAGAGAGAAGAGAGAGTGAGTGAGTGAGAGAGAGAGAGAGAGAGAAAGAGAGAGAGAAAGAGAGAATGCTTAGCTTTCATCGGTATAAAATTCCGAAAGAGATATTAACTCGACTCCGGTATTGATATATTAATTTTGAAGACATATTTTTGTCTAAAAGTATCCTCTGTGCGCACATTATCTTTTACTAATAATGTTCATGCAATATATGGCGCAAGAGCCATTCAAGGAAGAGTGTTAAGGAATAAGGTGAGTGGTATAGAGGAAGTAAGAAACTAACCATTGCTCACGATTACCGAATCTTGAAGTTTGTATTTACTTAGCTAAGAATTGGCACAAGGCCAACGTGGGTGCCCAGTGTGGGTCACCCTCACTACTCAGTAGTAATGGGCAATCAAATTTTCTTGCTAACCATTGTCTCACGTCAGGGTTTGACAAAAGTTCATCTGTAATTTTAGGTGAAGTATTTTTTTTCGATATTTTCTTTTATCCTGTTGCATTTTCATGACAACTATCTCGGCCGATACACACTTCCATCGTTAAAGCAAACGTTTGATAGGATCGACCATCGGTACCTGGCTGCTGTCCTGTGAGCCGCCGGATTCGAACCCGACTGCTGCCGGTAGATTAGCCTCCTGTATCGCCCCCCCCCCCCAGTGATGTGGTGCAGGTGAATGGAAAGCTGTCGCGCGCTTTTGCGCTGTCTCGTTCGGTTCGTCACGGTTGCCCACTGTTGCCCCTACATTAGGCTTTGACGTTGGAGCCTCTCCTTCGCCGGCTGAGGAACAGGTCGTGCAGTCCGGCCCTACGGGGAATCGCTGTCCCTGATGGGGCTGGATCCAGAGTTTCCGCGTACGCCGATGACGTATCTACTTTCATGTCTCGCATCGATATTGAGGTGGTACTGAAGGCGCCTGAACGGTACAAAAATGTCACGAGGTTTGTGGTTAGATGTCTGGAAGGGGGCCCTTTGGTTGGACGTACGGGTCCGTCCGCATTCTCGCAATGTGGTTTGAGACCGGACTTCAGCGGGAGAAAAATTGGTAGTAAGTAGAGGCAAAGGTAGGTACGGTGGTCGAGACTTGGCGCCAAAGAATGTTGTCGTTTAAGGGCAGGGCTGAGGCGTGTGCCTTTTACGTATTTCCTCTTGTCCTTTACCGCTTGTCTGTACTTCCTGTCTGTAAGGAACGTAAGAAGCCGATCGAGAACTTGCTCTCCTCCCTCTTGTGGTGTGGACGCAAGCATCTCGCCGACAGAGAAGTATTCAGGGGTGAAACAGATGATGTTTCTGTCCCTGCTAGCCACGGCTGGAATGGTAATTTGGACGACGCGAATGGAGGGAATATTGCGATGTGAACGTTATTCTCATCAGGATTTAATCCGATTCTTTGAGCATCAGCTCACGGTGAAGATTAGAACTGATAGTGCTATAGTGGAACACACCTATTCTATATTTAATAGACTCTCCCACCTATAATAAGTAGGAGTAGTAGAATAACGTGGGGGTCGCTCAGTCGGTCAGTCAGTCGATGCCGGACGACCGTTAGTCGGATACTAAAGTATCAGCGACCACAACTAGATTACTCTGCATCATTACCTATTATATGAAGTTCCTAACATTTTGTACGTCGAACCTATTTTAGGACCGACTTAGTACAAATACAAGCCTCCACTGTGAAATCACTCCATAACAGATAGAAAGCGTTTGGTATTGACAGATTTCAGCGAAAGCTGGGAAATTGGCGAGCCCGGTTCGCGTGAACGGTGCTAGCCTTGATTTTCTTTTTTTTTTAAGTCCCCCTATGTCACATCGGGCGATTTCCTGTGAATCTCTCCCCTGGTTAGGATAGACCTTTCTTGTACACCTAGTTAATGTAAGTGTCGTTCTCAGCCTGTTCCCGGCTTCTACTTTGGTTAAGAACCAAGCCGAGATTCCCAGCCTCCACAGTTTGTTTTTTGCCTGTTTTTTTTTTTTTTTATCTTGACTGAGTCAGTTTTCCTATGGTCGTATTTATTTCCATCTCCCTTAGCGAGAGAGCCTCTTGATTTTATCAGAAGACAGAATACGGCGGACCCTCTTATTTCCTTGAGGGTTAGACATCAGTTTCCCCTCCTCCCCATTTTTTATCATCAGAAAATTTTATATATAATTTTACCGAAGAATTTTTATCTCATGAGGTGTTTTGTAGGGTCACTGTGTGTGTGTGCGGTATTGTGGTATATTGTTATATACTGTTCCTATGAACATTAATGGTTGTGTCCCAATCCTCATAAATACGTTAGACACTATTGTAAGTGGGGGTAATATGCTGTCTAAGTAGTCCACCACTAACTGTGGTTTACCTACTTCATGCCGCTGGCGAGTATTGTATTTTGTTGATGTTATAAAGATTACCATTTTATATCCAACCTCCATTTTGGTTATTCCTCATTCAGTCACCCTTTTCTAGGTTACAATATATGTAGAATTGAATGATGATGGACGAGTTTTAGTGGTGGATGTTCAAATTGTAATGAATAAATTGGTAGTGAATCTGAGTAGCTAGATATAGGATAGTGTCGACAAGTCTCAACCCATTCCCCCCCGCTTTTAGGCCTTATGCCACAATTGTATATTATACACAATAAATATTGAACGATTCTTGTGCTTCCTGAGAGAAATTGAAGTTCCTCTGTTGCGAGTGGAAGATTGGATTTTTGACCACATTTTCGGTAATAATTTTCCTGCTAGACTGTTTACGACCGCTTTGCTTTTTGAACACGGATTTGCGATTGAACATATTCTTGGCACAATTTTACTGACCCCTTTGCTTAATACTCTAACAGAAAACCTGTCTGATCTTGTGCGAATGAGTGGCAGAACTATGGAGTCAAACGCTACAAGGAACAGCAAGTTATGGAGAGCTATAACCGACCGATTCCTTACTTTTTTATTTTTTTTGTTTCTTTTTTATCGTAGTTTTTGTATTTCTTCTATGACACTTAATTAAATAGCATGGATGGAATATAAAATCTCAGGCGATACTTGAACTCGCGTCCCTTACGAATGTCTTACCTAGGCAGTGTCTTACTGGTTTTGCTATGAGAATTAAGTAATCGCTCAAAGTTAGCCATTTTTTCTCCGATCAATATACCGCCATATTGTTTATTGACATTAGTAAGTATAACACGCAAAAGTCTTAAATAGTCTGAATTTCCCAGAGGTTTTATTACCGTTACTATGTCTCTTATTAGTTTTTCTTTCATATGAATTCATGGCTGGGCTGATCTGTCGTAATAGGCAGTGCAACAGTTTTAAGTTGTTTGAATTTCTTAGAAAAAAAATATTGTCATTATTATTCATTTTTATTGGTCGATCTTTTCATCTCATTTTTGTATTGTTATCTATGTGAATTTCTGAGATGAGGAGTAACCATTATTTACACAATTTTTATTTTGACTAATTTCCCCATCTTTGTTGTAACTATCCCAAAGTTTCGACCGTTGTGCACCCCAGACTTCCACGGGTGTATGTCGATCTGTGTAACCTACAGAAAATAAAAACTAGCCGGTATACCTAGACATGAGCGCTGGAACGAGGACAGTATAAGTAGCTTAGATAAAGGGTTCAGCTCAGAATTTCCTGTAGGTTACCCAAATCGATATACACTTGAGAAAGGCCGGGGCGGGGATTTACAACCCCTGAAACGTTGGAATAACAACAACAAACACGAGGACAATATAATATAATATAAACAAGTAGTATAAGATGTCCTATTCATAATTTGTCTAATTTTTTTAATATGAAGCATTGCCATTACATTTAATATCTTTTTACTGGTTTTTCGTCCATTTTTGTTGTTGTTTGTTTCGACTTAACTGAAATCGACATAAATTACCCGGATTATATTTAAATTTTCAAGTTTTTTTTTTGTTGTTTGTTAGCTGAAGTAGTATTAGTTGTTATCCTCATTTGATTAGTATTTCTTTCCGTTTTTGGTTTTGAGGCTTGAAGAGGACTCCCGAGAGGATGCTTCCCTCTTAGTGATCAGGGAAGCACCCTATCGGGAGTCTGTTCCACAAAATGGCGGTTCTCGAGAATAAGCTAAGTGGAACATCCTTCTTACTAATGAAATACGAATGCGATTAGGCTAACTTGACCTTGTACTCATGGCATAGCGAGTCTTAAGCTGTAAATGTCTGAATTGGCGAAACTAAAGAATGTAGCTCCCTTAAATACTTGGAAATAGCACTAGAGATTCGATAGATTTCTTGGGAAATGTGTTTTAGGCTAGAAAGACTTAATCGCTGACAAGACCACGTAATCTCTTTTGAACTCTGTTGTAATAAGGAAGGCCGTAGTTAGAATATGGAAAGAACAGAAGACTAGGTACGGAAAACAAAGAAGTAATAAATACTCATAAATAGAACGAAAAGAAAACCTTGAGTAAATCAACTACTTCTCAAATTCAACTCTAACGGGATTACTTGCCATATTTATAAGTAGGAAGAGTCCATTGTCACAGTAGCAGGGAAGAGCAGGAAGTACGCTGAGTCCTATTCTGCAACATCTGTCAAGGCTGAGCAGCTCCAAACTCGATGCGGGAGCCATACTTCCATTTTTGATCTGGCCTGACTCATGTATTAGAATAGAATTTGGTAGGAGAAATAACATATGTTTTAAATCTATACAACGAACCCCGACCATTTTCCGCCATCTTTAGCAATTGATCATATATATGAGTAAGACATGAGGTCGGCGGAATATGTAGAGTCGAAAATCTTTCAGCGCCTCCTAAACGAAAATTATGACTGATAGCTAATTATTATCATGGCAACTATTTTTTAGCGGCCTTTGAGTTTGAGAGGGTTCTGTGCACCGACGAACAAAATTTCTTGATTTGAGTTGGTTAGAAGAAATAGACAAAAAAAAAAAAAAAAAAAAGGAATAAACAAAACGAGGCATTTTCTTTTTATTCCTTTGGAAACTTTTAATGTAGAGAATGTTCAGGAAAATGGTTCAAATGGTGAACAAAGAATAATCATACGATACACCTTGTGAAAGAAATGAATGGCTGAACTTACCTTCTTGTCGATCGAAAGATTGAGGGAGTGTAGTGTTGGAGAGATTCACATCCATCTTTGGCCGCAATGCTGACTGAAAAATGCCTGTCTCTTGAAATTCGATCTACGTATATACTTCTGTTAGTTCTTACGCATGTCTATAAGGCTGAAAATGGTATTAGGTTGGTGCAAAAATGATGTCGTTTTCTCACATAGTAACATATGTGAGAAAACGACATTATTTTTGCACCAACCTAATAGCTCCATTTTTTAACGCATGCATGTCAAACCAAATAGTGTGAAGCGGCTGCTACACAAATAACCCCTAGATATTTCCAGGAATTATGAAGACGGCTAATTTCCAGACATTCTTCCCAAAAGAGAAGAAAGCAGGAAATCTAAGCAAGAACTATATAGATTCTTACTTCCTTTTTAATTGGCAATTCACAGCAGTTCTAGTTGTCTATTTCCGAACTTGGAAAACCAATCAAGGATACGTTTCATAATTAGACAAACGCCTTGAAAGTCTTCAGGGATGCTGGGATTTGAACGAAAGAAAGTTTCGATCCTTTTGTTTGGGAAATATTTTTAAAACTGAATTAACGTAAATGTCATTTCAGACTAAAGGCGAGAAAGCAAGGACCAGAATATATGCAATCCTCGTAATCTTGCATTCACACGCACGCACGCACGCACGCACAACGACACACACACAATTAGACGCATACGCACGCACACACACATACATACACATACACGCAGAGACACACCCACACATGCAAACACACACACACAACTGTTTTGTGTGTGTCTGTTTACACACACTTATATTATATATATATATATATATATATATATATATGTGTGTGTGTGTGTGTGTGCGTGTGTGTGTGTGTGTGTGATCAGATCAGTCGGGTTTAAATCCCGGCTTGAAGCAATCGGACGTCTAGCCACACTGAGGAGCTGTGATACAGCGAAACAGTCTGTCTGTGGGTGACTGTATATGGTCCCGGAAATCAGATTGAGCTCTCTAGGGGATGAGGTAGTTTTTTTTTTATTAAACAGCGGTTCCTACTGCTATTAAACATTACTTTTCAGGTAAAATTGAATTGAGTTCTGTGAGCTGCTGGCGCATTTTGCATAGAGAAAAACGTTAGAATTCACTTTCTTCCCTGCCGTGCGACGATGGTCTAGTGGTAAGAAATCTGACTGATATCAAGTCAATCGGGTTTTAATCCTGGCTTGAAGCGATCGGGCATCTAGACACTCTGAGGTGCTGTGATACCGCGAAATAGTATGAGTGTGGGTGACTATATATATATATATATATATATATATATATATATATATATATATGCACACACACATAAATTTAAAAGAAAAATTAAGAGACCATTTGATTCTACTTCACCCTTTCGTTATCGTCAGGCGGTTCGTATTAAGTGGTTTCTTAAGGCTTTATTTTGTTTTCTAAATTGTTAATGGACGGTTTACTATTTTAGAAAATAAGAAAACAAGCCCACAACTTTGGGTATGATAGTGTTGTGGCCTTGTCAGAGCCAGAAATAAAGACACAAGTAAGGAGTAAAACAAATAACAGAAACAGTAATACAAGCATATACAAACGAGAGTGTTACAGCAAGAATGTTCAGTCCGACTGTCAGAGCTGACTTCTGGAAGATTCACAATCCAAAAGGCAATACCTGCTCCTAATTATAGCTAGGAGAGTCCATGCGTGCTTGGGTAAATTACCATAACAGATAGGAAGACAGGAGGAGGATGAGATGAAGAAAGAGGAGGAGGAGAAAGAGGAAAGAAAGTAAATGTATTGGTGGGGGTGTTAATTGAAAGGTACACATTTTTTATCCAGTCTCATATGAAATTAAGAGGAATTTTTTTGTATGAATGCAACAGTTCATAATCTCGACCCTTTGATTCAAAAGGTTTTTGGGATCCGGGAATGTTATTATTTAACTCAAACCATTAACTTTTTCAGTATGATATATATATATATATATATATATATATATATATATATATATATATATATGATAAAATATAGTTTGAAGGTATACTATATTTATAAGTTAAAGTGCTCAATATCAGGGATAGAGCGTATGTAAATATAAAAGTAAACACTGAAGTCAGAACTTAGCGGTGATAGTCTGTTTCTAGCTTATACGCAATCGTCAGTCCATATACAATAAATTAAGATAAAGTGATTTATCTGATGTGGGCTGAATCAAGAGTTTCATAACGAAACGCTCATCAGGGCTAGATGTTTGAAGAATCAAACAATGAAAGCGAATTGGCACACACAATCCAAACAAAATAATTTGGCACCAGTCATAATTTCCGGTCAGGTGTGTGTGTGTGTGGGGGGGGGGAGTCGCTGAAAGATTTGCGACTCTTCATATTTCCCTAGACCTCAAGTGGAATTCATATATATTATTCAGTTGTTAAAGATAATGGGAAACAGTTGGTATTATGCAGCGCTCCAGAAAGAATCTGACTCCTGCTGATAAGTTTTTTTTCTTTACAAGAATCAGACGCCCAGATATTTGAGAAATCAAACATCTGGTTCTAATGAACGGACGCGAAACACTTGAGTCGGCTAACACCGCATAAGGCAGATGAACGCTTCATGATCTACTGAATATTATAGCTCTATTTATCTATTGAGGGCTTTTTGAAAGAAGTTCTGCTTACCTGAAGAAAACATGTAAAATTATCGTCATTTTCACGTATTTTTTTCATTGTTTTATATATATATATATATATATATATATATATATATATATATAAACAATGGTTGCTGCTGCTATTAACGAATTAAGCGGTCTTGGCTACTGGCTTTTGTATACATCTCGTATATAATATGTTAAAAAATTCAATTTCGCTACCGTGCGCCTATAGTTTATGGATAGAATCCCTGGTTGATACCAGATAGGTCGAGTTTCGATCTCGGCTTGAAGCAATCTAGCCACACTGATGAGCTGCTAAAATGCGTGTATATGGATGACTATATATAAATATATATTTGAAATGCATTAATCCGACAATTATTTAATATATTTTCTCTTTAAAAGTTATTTTTATAGATACAATTTATTTAAGTAAATGATCATTTTTCTTTTAATTAAACAGTATTAATTGCATTTACCGGTCTGAAGGTTCGAGAAATTTCGGAGAAAATATGTGCTCTGTGACAAGAATCGAAATTTTTAAAATGTAAAATTATTTTCTTGCTTTAAATAAGCTGCAAAGGGTTGATAAGCCGTAACCAATCAACCAATCAATGAAAAAATAGTTTTGCTTGACTCATCGCTAATTTTTCTACAAGTTGAAGTTTTCGATATATTTTCCTTCAACAGTGTATAGAAAATGCTCCCCCAAACGAACAGAGACTGGTCAGGTAGCGGCAAAAAATGTGACAGCACTTACCTTGAGTTGCAAAATAGATTTGCTACAAGTGTGTGTGTCTCGCGTATAATCGTCACATAACATGGAAGGCAAATTTAATAATAAGAAAAAGAGATAAATTTCCTTTTTTTCTTATGTACCTTAGGGAATCACATGGTAATGATATCACGTAACTACTATAAAGTGTTAGTACAGAAAATAACAAACTTTTGTTTAGTAAGCATTTCAACAACACAAGGTAAGTACACTGCTCCTTTCCCGTCTGACCAACAGTCAATTTCTCCACAGAAGTTCGGAAAATTCATCAGTTGTAAACTTCTGATATTTTCAAGAGCGTATTTTGTCCTTCTTACTTAAACTTTGCCAATATTTCTAGCACGTGCTTGCGCCGACTTCATAATTACCATACGTTTTAGAAATGGATTACATAAATTCTGTTACCGTTTTTCTATCTTAACATTGAAGAAGTAACTGTTACATATGCATTCCATATTCAGTCAGTATTTTCACCAAAATTGTGTATGTATGTGTGTCTAGCAAGACCAGCTTGCTAACCATTACACCTCGCCCTGATGATATTATTTTTTATTTTTTTTTTTATTTTGCAGAAGTGGTATGGTTTTTCAGGCACTTTCCATAGGTGTCCCACGCTGTTTCACCTCCTCCAGATCAGAAGTTACCTTCCTGACATGGCGAGATTCGAAACCGGGTCTCATAATGAGAAAGCGAACATTCTGAACTTTTCGCCATAGATAAGGCTTTCTCTTCCAGAAACTGTGACGTAAGGTCTGCTCGGTTGCAGTATAAACCACATATGGGCTCAGTGGGTGTTGAATAAACACAAATGTGCCTGAAAAGGCGTCTGCGATGGGGATTATCTAGCTGTTCTAATAGACTCGCATCCTTGCATTGGAGTGGATGCGCTATTTACTTACTTAAGGTCTGTAGTGATCTTGAATCCTAATAGACGTTAAAAAACAATGGAATTCAAATAGAAATTTCTTAATGTGAAGTTTGATGTTTTCTTTTTCTTTTATTGCTAAACTGCCTTTGAAACAAATAATTGAACTTATTCCTATGCAAAAGAGACTCTTCCATTCCTGTTGACTTAAACAGAAGTCATCCAGATAGCCATTGTATGATTAGCACTCCTAGCTTGCAATTACAGGCAGCGGGGTTTTAAAAGCCTCCCTCTCTTTAATGCTGACCAACAGATGACAAGAAACGAAGTTCTTGAGACAGCGACACATGCGTACTTTGGCGAGGTGCAATGGTTAACAAGCTGGTCTCGCGAGACACACACACATATATGAGAGAGAGAGAGAGAGAGAGAGAGGGGGGGTGAGAAGGAGGGCAAGAGAGAGAAAGAGAGAGTTGGTCACTTCGACGTGGTGTAATGTTAGCAAGCTCGTTTCACTAGGTATATTACAACTGAGAAATGAGGTCGATTCACGCTGGATGCTTCATACTTTCGGCCTTGTGCCATATCTAAGCTACGCTTAGTAAACCTCATTGAGTGCTCTATGCTTTCGACTCACGCTTATTAAAATCGCCCTGAGACGATGGCTCACAGAAATAATCCAAACAGACCCAGTTTTTTTTACAAATTTTGTTTTGAATATTCTTAAAAGGAATCATTCTTTTCATTGGCCCAAAGGGATGGTTACAACCAATGAAATTACGTTTTTCTAGATCAGCGGTCTCCACACATTTTTGATCCATGGACCGGGTGTCATGCATGGCAATTTTTCCACGAACCAGCGTGTTCGATGGATGTCAGTCACGCCCATAACAAAACGCAATAAACAAGACCGCGATAGTCAAGAAAGAGAAAACAAAGTTTTTATTGTTTCTGTTTGGCCCAGTACCAAATCGCTCACTGGCCGGTACAGTCCGCGTCCCGGTTGTTAGAGACAGTTGCTCAAGATATTATCTTTAGCGGCATTGGGAACCTCGAAGTGGTGTAATGGTTAGTAAGCTTATATATATATATATATATATATATATATATATATATATATATATATTTACCATATTCATTAAAATTTTTTCGATGCTTACTCGCTTCGTCCATGGAATTCTCAGTATCTTCCATTAGATCCACATATCTGTTGCCTCCAGTTTTCTCCTTATCTGTGAGGAGATTTCCCAGCATTCTCAACCATATGGGTGGGTGGCTTAGTCAGAGAAATATCCTCACTTCGTTAATTTACATATGCTTAATACGGCCCGTCAAAAATGTGTAAATTTATTTTCATTTTTTATTTCAACCTTTGGAAGTAAAGTCTGATGATCCAGAGCCCTTTAAAAGGGCTGTGGTGAAATAATTTATTACATGGAACCTTAAAATGGTCTGTTTTTATTCAAACATATTTGCTCTGAATTTACATTGAGCTCTCTGGATATCATCCTCCTTGGGTCTACCCATACGGCTTACCTAGTTTTGCATAAACTATATATATATATATATATATATATATATATATATATATATATATATATATATATATAGACCACGATTGGTTAGCAAGCGTGTCTCACTACTAGCTCAATTACATCTTAGTGAGTTCGATCCTCATTAGGTGTCCCATGCTTTCCGCCTTCTGCCACATCTAAGCTACGGTTGGAAAATAACTTTTTTTGGGGGAATAAAAAATGCTAATCGATAATGTGGGTTTGTCGCACTTGATTAAATTTATAAGCGGTGCTATATTTTAAACCCTCTTTTATGTTTATTACGAGAGCGGCAATACGTTAAAATATATTCACAGCATGTCAATACTTTATCACTTTCAAACCCTTCAGTTTAAGATTATGTTTTGTTATGTTTCGTGTGAGTTCGTTTCAAACGTCCTCGTCGCCACTGTTATATTCCGTGCTAAGGGAATAAATACTCAACACCAGGTGGACAATAGAAGAAAGGTTTATTGTACACAACAAGTACAATATAAAATACAGTATAGGTAGGTTTAGTTAAAGATTTAGTATCGCTATGGGATTAGCATTTAATATGTAAAACATGGGCTTAAACAATGCAATACAAATACCAGCTCACCTTGTTATGGATTCCGGAAGTAGTAAATCTAAACCGGATGAAGTAAAAAGACAACATTATATAGTATAGGAGCGTGGAAAAGCCCTGTTTTCATTGGCTGACACTGACTGACATATGTCAATAAGAACGCTCCGGCCTTGCTAGTTGTTATGATTACTGTTTTTTGCAATGTCGCGGTGCGTAGCACGACGCTTTCAAGGAGGCGGCCTGACTCGTCTAGAATCAGGTCGGGGTTGCCGTTGGAGCCAATATGATGCAAAACTCGAAATCGGCGATGAGAACAGTGCATCACTGAAGACCACCTTTGATGCATCTAAAATGTATGATTTAACTAAAAATTAACTAGTTATATAACACAGGTCAATCTAGTAGTGAGTGCCACTAACTGGAAGGTCGAACGTGCTTACGTCGTCTCTCTCTCACTCTTCTCACGTCTGCCCCGTCTCTCGTAAACAGTCGACTTTGTAAGTAGTTACTACCTATAATGTAATCATTCATAGGGGTGCCGGGTTATTCAATTACATCGTGTTTGAACCATTTCTCAACATCAAGAGATGAAGTTTCTTTATTTCCTCTTAAACTATGTCAAAAAACGAATACTTCTTCAGCCATCTTTATTAATATATTTTATTCTAGGAATACAAAAGGCGATTATCTTCCTTTGGTTGAGATGAGGTCGCGTGGTTCATGCGACAGTCACGGCGTGACGAAAGTGGCTAATACGTCAGTCAGTTTCCAGGACCCAAACCGAGTATTTTTTTTAGCACGAGTAATGCCTGTGTTCTGGCCAGCAAGCTGCCAGGTGGAACAGCTTATAAGCCCATAGCGCCTTTGGAAATATATCTTTATCAGATATGGAAACTTTCTTTTGCTCTCAATCCTCATGTTCGGAAAAATCCATGAATTGCGGTTTCTTGTTTAAGGAATATGTCTTTACTAGTGATATAAAAGATAAATCCGACCCGCTCAAATCTAGAATTCTAAATATGGCTTCTTCAGAAACACAGAAGAATCCTTCGGCAGCTCCAATTCCCTTTGGGACGTATCAAAAAAAAAAAAAAAGAAAAAAAAGGAAAAAGAAATATCACTTTCTTTTTTTTTCGTTTTCACACTGCTTGTTGTTGTAGACATGTGTTATAGTTTCTCATTGCGTGACACGGATAAATGTGTATATATAATTTTGTTCATGGCTTAGAGGTATAAAAATTCTCTGAAAACAAAGCACGTTTGTCATTCCTTTTCTTTCAGCTATTCCTTTCCGTCCGTGTTATTATATCATGGATTTAATAATGCTCATAATAGGGGAAATCAAAACTGTGAAAATTTTCTTTACTTCCATAACTCGCTCATTATCTTGCGACTAACTTATCATAATATTAACTCCATTATCATGATTGTACTGAATCCATGACTTGTTCTTTCTTTCGCTGTTTGCTGTGACATTGAATTATACTTCCATACACCCTATCAACATTGTCCATTTCAACACACCTTTGATTATAATTTACCCGACCTCATAAGAGAGGACAAATTTCAAAGCGGGACAACCATGAACCGCCTCGTTACGCTCATAGGGTTGAATCACTCTCATTCCATTCGTATAAAAATGTGGATGTTCTACTCAGACAGCTTTTTCTCTATAACCGCTCTTTTTCTCTATACCCGCTCTACAATCCTTACCTCTTCTAGTCAAGGGTCAATATCGCCATAATCTTCATTTCCTACTCACTCGTCTAACGTTCATATAACCCTCCTCATTCAGTAATTCTCTCCCTTAAGTGGCACTTTAGCCTTGCATTGGGTGAACATATAAAAAGTAACCTTCACGCCTCGCAACATATCCAGTAAATTTAACAATTACTGTGAGGAAATTTCTAAATCAAGATTTTTGCAAACAGGTGGATCGGAAGGCGATGTTCAGTCGAATGGCCTCCTAAGACTCCACGTACAACACTACTTTTTTTTCCTTTTGGGGCTTTCTGAAATCAGACGTCTGTTGGTATCGATCATGAACAATAGCTGCTCTAAAGGTAGCAACATTATTTCTCGTCCATTTAACATTCCTGTATTTGTAAAGCCCAAAGTCAAAATTCGAGAATTTGCTGTAATCAAAATTTTAAATAATTTTTGGCCTATGGAGCCAGACATTTGCGACATGATACAGTCTCGTCGATTCAAAACAGAGAGAAAAATGAAATCATGCAGAAAAAGAAGCAATTTTAATAAAGAATAAAAACAACATCTTAGTTACTTTATTTATCTTTATTTACTTTTTAAATGATTTTTTTTAATTTATTTCTTCCCAAATGAATGGTTGGAATAAGAAATGAAGAATTTTGGCGCGTATGGCCCAAGGACACTGGGTAGAGGGCGTTATAATGGGAATAAAATTGGTAAACAATAACAATATTATTATTAACATCATCATTATCAACAACAAGAAACGGTGACCAGTTGAGGAAGTTCTCACATTTAACAAGTTCCTCATAGATATATATGTATGTATATATGTATGTATATAGATTGATAAATAGATAGTGAATTAATTAGTTAAAAACATTAGATAGTGAAATAGATAATGAATTATTAGGTTGGTGCAAAAACAATGACGTAATAATGTCGTTTTTGACGTATTTTTTAACGTCAAAAAACGACATTATTACGTCATTATTTTTGCACCAACCTAATAATTAGTTTCATCTTCAAGCGAATTTTGGATTCCAAAATTCGTTTGAAGATGAAACAGAACTAATTATTTTAATCTAATTATATAATATTATATAGTTAAATTTGATTTTTTTAGCTTCGGTTTTTGAAACATGGTAATTCCTGTGTAGCGAAGAAACCATATTTTAAATCAGTTAATTTATATATATATATATATATATATATATATATATATATATTATTCCAGCTGAGGTGCTGTCGGTCGGTCACTAGTCTATGTTTCATTAGACCCTTGTGAGTTCACAGAATCAACATTTAAAACATTTTTCTCTATTTTGTTTATACTCATATTCGTGAAATAGTTTCCGAAATTCACTAAGTCTAAATTGATTGATTGATTTCTCATCATTTTTCTCGAACGCTCATATCTGCTCGAAGCGTATCTTAACGTAAAAAAATGACATCATATATTATGAAGTGGTCTAAATTATGAAATGGGAAATTTGTTGTTCAAAGACAGTAATGTTGATTTTACTGACCAAACTCTTCCTCTGTAGCTAAATGTTATAGCACGTCAGGTGATATAACGGTTCCGGACACACATAGGTTCTATGATATTTCTCGGACATTCAGGATGTAGTTAATACTGTTTATTTGTATCTATAAAAATAACGTGTAAACAGAATATATATTGCGGTTTCTTGTTTAAGGAATATGTCTTTACTAGTGACATAAAAGATAAATCCGACCCGCTCAATATATGGAGAGAGAGAAATTGAGAGAGGTGGGTGGGTTACTGAAAAATTCTCATCAAAGTAAGGAAATATAAAGGAATAAACGTTCAGTCACTCCTAACTATGATCAATCATTTTAGTTTTTCTCTGACAATTTCTAGTTACACCTACAAATGTTATGGTTTGGGATTTCTCCATCCACCATCTTGGTTTTTTCGAAGCTAATATTATATCCAATTATTGTCTCCTTAAATTATAACAACCTACTCACTCTGGAGGAAAATGAAATATGTCAAAACTAGTAGCATTTTTATTTTTGTGAAGATTTTTAGTAGGAAAGAAACGAGCAATACAGCAACTTAAACTAATAATCAACAAAGAAATTTATCCAAGTGAAAAAAAAATGTATTAATTCCGTAAAGAAAACCGTTGAGTAATTTATGGAAGTCTAGAACAGGAGAGAGAGTCTCATAGTAAAATATTGTATGAGCCAATCTTCCGAGAAACAGAGAAGCCATCGATTTGCGTCAGGTGAAATTCTAGACGTGGAGACTTGCCTACCATGCTATATTGGAGCTGATTCACGAGCATACAAGCGCACACACGCGTGCGCGCACACACACACAAACACACAGACACGCCACACTATAAAACACACAACGCACACGCACAGACACACGCGCAAAAACTTAGCCAGACACACACACACACACACACACACACAAGAAAACACGCACAAAACGCACGCACATCACACATACAACCACACACACACACACCCAAGCACACACACATGAGAAGAAATAAAAAACACATGCATATGCACACACACGCACACATGAAATCACACTCACAAAGAACACTCATCACTTACAGACACACACTTAAACACACACACAAAGAAAACACAAAACATGCATCACGCGCACACGCACAAACACACAGGCACATACAAACTAGAAAACACATGCAAAACACACACGCACAGCAGAAGCACAAACACGCACACAAATACACACACATGCACGCATGCACATCACACATACACGCAAACACACTCACACACACACACACACGCGCAAACACACACACACACACGCAAAACACACACACGCACAAATATAGAGTTGATCTGAACGAAAACCTCATTTGTATGTTTTCAAGAAACAATAATTTTATTTTGCGTTTCTAAGCCCGGTCCGAGTCATTCTCATTCTCTGTGTAATCCATTAGTAAGGAGGAAGCTCCATTCATATGAACAGACTTCGGATAGGATGATTTGCTCCCGGGGTAAGTAACAGTCTAACTCTCTGCTTTTGGGCGGAGAGGAACCCGGACGAGGCTCCACCGAAGGGCAGAGTCTCGTTCGGGGTGGTTGACTGTCCCTGAACCCGTTTATGCGGGTTCAAAGAGGGAATATTTTGGCCGAGCCTACGGGCTCGGAAATCCCACGTTAAACCCGGCGTTGTGCCATATGTAAACCTCGTGGGTGGGGGGTTAAATATTACTTTGGATAGGATGATTCCCCGATCACTACCATCTTAAACTCTCCAAATCATAGGTCAACCGTTATCTATCTTACATATCTTCATAATCTGCCGTTCTGATGTCCTATACCTTGATGTCTAACGACAGCATTCAGTATCCCTCTACCTTGAGTGGTTCTTAGGCTTTGCATTAGTTGAACACTAGAATAAAAATACTGTTAATGATCTGATAAAACAGGGAGATATTCACGAAACTACATTTGTCTTATTAGGATTGAATAATGATTATCAATTAGGCAAGCATTTCTTTATATGTATTCTCTGACGAATAATACACCCTCTATCCGAGGTTATTATGCAAGTCAGTATTTTTATTGTGAAAGTAATACAGACCAAAAAATATAAGCAAGAAAATAAAAAATGTATTTGTTTTAATCATTTCACTTCAATAATGGAATAAAGCCACTAAGACGCAAAGGTCTAAACAGAATACGAGTAAAAAAGAATGATAACAACAAAAGAACAAGTATTAAGACAGATAACGATTAACATTGAATAGAAATTTTTGAAGATCAAATTTGACTGGAAAGCAAGAAGCCAGAAGAGAGTTCCACAAGTGAGAAGTTCGATAAAAAACAAAAAAAACAACAAAAAAAACTGTTAGTATAGAACTTACGGTTATGCTAGAACTTTTCAATTGTAAAATAATGAGACCTATCTGCTAATCCAGATGTAGGCTTCATTTTGTAAAATCGAGGTAGCTAAGAGAACAATTGTCATGAAACTATTCACAGAAAAGACACAGGAAACCATTTTCCGCGGTGAGTAAATGGTAAGCTGATTTATATGCCAAATATACCATAAGAATTACAATTTTTTAAAAATCGTTTTACTCCAAGCAAGAAGACAATAGTACTAGACCGTAGGGTGTTACAGCAGGTGAAAAAGAAAGACAATGAGAAGACTGAGAGTGGGGAGGAAAAAGGGAAGAGGGTTTAAGAAGACAGAAGATGACGATTGACATTGCATTTAAATTTTTGAAGACAGTAGTTATCAGTTTAGACCTCCAGAGACTAGGCATTCCTCATAACTAAGAGGAAGAAAGAACAGATACTACACTTAAATCCCAACCCGGTAATTAGGGTATAACACTTGGTCAATTTAATGTTGGGTAGTCGTACGCCTACTTATGGGGCAAGGACAAAATTACCCAGTTTCTGCAACCACTGTCATATTGGCATCGTTATCCAGCGAGGGACGGGGTGTTGCAGGGTTGGACCTCCCGAGACTAGGTATTCCTTATTCCTGGTTTGCCCTTCGGTTCTGAAGAAGACTTTGTGTTGAAATTAATCAGGTTGATCTGGAAGAATTTTCAAAACAGGCAGGTGTCAGAAGAATTTGTAGTGGGGACATCGTTGCATTGGGGTACACCACTCTTTCGTCCTGATGAATTTTTATCGGGTAGGACGAGGAATCGCTACAACCGGAGATTTCCAGGCTGCAATAGATGACCAGGACTTCTATGTGTCACGTCCATACTCTGCAGCACTCTACGGGACATGCGGACACCGCCTTTGGATTTGTAGATCTCATCCACCCACTTCATCGTAAATCAGTTTTCACACGCAATAGGGCTGAGAGAGGCGAAATTATCCAGGAGATAAAACGTTTCAACTACCCTCCTACTTGGTTACCCATCGACTACTCCCCACTTAGTTTCCCATCGACTACCCTCCACTTAGTTTCCCATCAACTATCCCCACTTGGTTTCCCATCGATTACTCTCCTCTTGCTTTCCCATCGATTACCCTCCACTTAGTTTCCCATCGACTACCCTCCACTGGGTTTCCCATCGACTACCCTCCACTTGGTTTCCCATCGACTAACCCCCACTTAGTTTCCCATCGACTATCCCCCACTTGGTTTCCCATCGATTACTCTCCTCTTGGTTTCCCATCGATTACCCTCCACTTGGTTCCCCACCGACTACCCCCACTTAATTTCTCATCGACTACCCCCCCCCCCACTTAGTTTCCGATAGACTACCCTCCACTTGGTTTCCCAACGACTACCTTCCACTGGGTTTCCAATCGATTACCCTCCTACTTGGTTTCTCATCGACTACCCTCAACTGGGTTTCTCATCGATTAACCTCCACTTAGTTTCCGATCGACTACCCTCCACTTAGTTTCCCATCGACTACCCTCCACTGGGTTTCCCATCGCTTACCCTCCCACTTGGTTTCCCATCGATTATCCTCCTACTTGGTTTCCCATCTATTACCCTCCACTTGGTTTCTCATCGACTACCCTCCACATAGTTTTCCATAGACTACCCTCCACTGGGTTTACCACCGACTACCCTCCACTTAGTTTCCCATCGACTAACTTCCACTTGGTTTTCCATCGATTACCCTCCAATTGGTTTCTATCGATTACCCTACACTTGGTTTCCCATCGACTACCCCCACTTAGTTTCCCATCGACTACGCTCCACTTAGTTTCCCATCGACTACGCTCCACTTAGTTTCCCATAGACTACCCTCCACTTGGTTTCCCATCGATTACCCTCCAATTGGTTTCCCATCGACTACGCTCCACTTAGTTTCCCATAGACTGCCCTCCACTGGGTTTCCCATAGACTACCCTCCAATTGGTTTCCCATCGATTACCCTCCAATTGGTTTCCCATCGACTACCCTCCACTTAGTTTTCCATTGACTACCCTTCACTTGGTTTCCTATCCACTACCCTCCTACTTGGTTTCCGATCTATTACCCTCCAATTGGTTTTCCATCGACTCCCCTTATGTAGTTTTCAAAGCTTTTTATCGCGGTCGGGCCGCTAGCAAACAGCTATGTAGAGCTACAGGTTAGATTCGGGAGCTAACCTAATAAAATCCTTAGACTGTAAGACGTTTTTGTTGCGTTTAAAATATGTTTTTCATATCAAACACTAGCCTGGTTCATTCGCCAATACAAAATAACACTGGGGCATTATAACGTAATGTCGTTACCCTCACAGTAGGCCGTTAGTGAGACAAGGATAAACATACAAATATCCCATACGCCATAACAATCATAGATATCATTTTATTATCATATTTGATAAGATTCCATGGGGCGACGCAAAACTTTTTTTTTTGATTACATAGAGACGAGATTCAAGGCGAAGCTAGTTGAAATTACTAAATGTAAAGCTTCTTGCTTTCCTGTTAACTACAATCTACAAATATGTCAATGCAACGTCAATCGTCACCTATCACCTTGAAGCCTATTCTTTCTCCTCAGTAAAGTTTTCTTTACTCTATTGTCTTTCGTCTTCAGTAATCCACTGCATCTTAGTGGATTTATCGCCTTGGTGGGAAATGATTACAAAAAGAACTTAGGTTGTTGGCTCGTTTAAATGAAAGAAAACACTGATATAAAACCTCCGCTGCTTTGTTACAAAAACCACACATGGGAAAGGCTTTGAGATTCAACTTTGAGAAAAAAAATCTGGTAAAACGCCCGGAAGAAATCCGACAGTTTGTGGCTGTATTCAGTTACAACCTGGAAACTCCTACAACGGCACTGGAGCCGTGTGTATCGGCCCTTTACTTTTCATTGGATCTTTTCAGCGATATTGGGAGGGTGATTACTGCATGGATATCAGTCTTTTTTCCGATAGAGATTTACCAAGGCCGTATGCAATGTAGAAACAGGACATAGTAGTCAACATCCAAGAAGTTTAATTCTCAACTGGCGTAGAGAATTGTCTTGTCAAACTATAACAGACGCTGTGCCTAAAACAACACTCAGAGTACAAATCTGTATTTTCCTGGGAGTGACGGGTGCCTGCTCATATAGAAAGTTAAGGTTGAAATTATTGCCGGCAAAGTTATTGTTGGACAGTGCTAATTCTGTCGAAAAGTCATCTAAAAATGGTCCAATCAGTACTCAAAGAACTTGCTCAACAACAACAATATATATTATGTCGTGGTAATCTCTTAATTAGAGTATCAAACCCAAAGAAAGATACAAATAGTCTTCATAATATCCGTAAGTTTTGACTATTCGATTCGTCGAGAATAAACCGATAGAATTCGACTGCTGCCGTTTATGTAGAAGAGATTTTAGAGCATCAGATTTATAGCAATTTTAAAGTGTCATCTATTCATAAGAATAATATTGCTCCGACAGCAGTCAGTAGAAATTCTCTTGAGAGAATGTCGCCTCTATTGACATAGAATCTTTTGTTATAACGTAACATTTAGCTAATAACAATAAACATCTGGTTGTGAGGACAGAACACCAATTAAGTCGTCGTTAATTGGGGATTCACTGAGTAGCTGAATAGGCTAGATTTAACAAAAGTCGAAACGTAACTATTATGTATTCAGTATAATTTCAAATAAAAGAAAACACGAATGACACTTATTCGTGTTTGGTTTCATTATTAATATTTATTTTCACTATTTGAAGAAGCCCAGCGTTGGATGTATTTAAATCTATTGTTGCCACAAGAATTCATTTAAAAGGTTTTCTTTTTTATCAGGTTGTTACCAAAATATCCCGAAGACTGTTATTAGTTCTATTAAAGCCAACTGCATTGAATGATGTATCGATTTAAATGTCTAGAAGCCTCAATTGAATTATAAATTCATTGATATTTCTTCTTTTTTTCCTTCGCCAAATATTCCGTAGAAATAATTAAAAATCCAAACAAATTCCACGTGATATTTTCCAAATAAAATAAATAACTCATTTATTATCAGATCACAAGAGAGATATTGGACTGGGCTGATTCGAACCTGACTGCAAGCGCTAAAGAAGGAAAATAGACACGGCGACGAAATGTTTCTTTTAAAATGTTGAAATTAATAAATATAGTAGGAAAGTTTTGACTGGAACCGGAACGAAACCATTCGTCGAACGGAGGCAAATTTAAAAGATGAAATTAGGAAAGAAAAAAAAAACCCAAAGAAAAAGTAAATTCCGGCGTTTGCTAATCACGTGATTTTCACAAATATTTGGAACTGAATAATTTATTAATTTTGGCTTAACGCATACTTTCCCATAACACACACACACACACACACACACACACACACACACACACACACACACACACGAATAAACATATAAGATTTTACAAGTATTTGTAACTTAATAACTTTCAGCTTAACATATTTTACCAATAAATACACAAATACATGCATAGGATTTTGCAAGTAATTGTAAGTGAATTATGAAAAATATCAGTCATAATAATATTAAATGATGTCCGATTAAAAAAATGAATATGCATTTATATATATAATTATATATATATGAATATATATTATCAGTGCTTAATCGCAAGTCAAGAGCAAAATATAAACAATTAAAAAATGGCATGTTTACCGATACAATATATATATATATATATATATGTATATATATATATATATATATATATATATATATATATAAGGAATGTTCGGAAATGATTCAAACATTATTAACTGGAAGTACCCAAGTCTACTTCAAAGAGCTTCTCTTAAATTAGTTCAAGTTTTCCTTCAACTCTGCAATTTAAATTAAAATGTCTTTCAAGTTTTCTTTGGAGATTGCTACTAGATGTCTCATCAGATTTGATCTCAGTTATAATCTAAAATTTCATCACATTTAACGGTTAACTCTAGACAAAGCCAGATGTCACAGGCAGACAAATACGGATTTTAGTTTGGCGCTAATACCTTTTCCTATTCGGATATATTCGTGGAAAAATATGCTCAACAAATGAAAGACGAAGTATCAAGATATTCAAAAAGGCTAGATACCCTTCGAGCAATCCGTGAAATCTCCCAAAATACCTCACTGGTACCCCAAACGCATGAATTTAAGCGTGATACTAGGTTGGCATCTTGGTCCCACCTTTCACTGTCAAAAACAGTTAAATGTAACCGCTTTTTCTACTCCTTCTGCTTCTTCTCCCACACTTTCCGACAGAGGAACTCCCTTCCTCCTACTTGCTTCCATTATAGCTATAATATTCAAATATTCAAGTGTAATGTCAATCGACATCTTTTGAATCCTTGATCCTATCCCCGTCCTTCTCTATATTCTTTCTGAAACACCCATCTTTACTCTTGATCTCACTCTCTGTAACCCCATGCGTGCTAGTGGCACTTCCACCGGGTGAATGCTTTAAAAAAAAAAACCTCCACTTGCGCTGTTAATCACCAATTGCTTTTGATTGCAACCCGCTTGCGTTCAACAATATTAGATGTTCGCTGAAAGTCTGCCAGAAACTGGATTGCATAAACACTTAAACGAAGGGAAAAGGTTACACGAATGTGTGCACCAAACTGATAAAATACATTTTATTTTTTAAAGGACGCAGTAAGTTATAACGTTCTCGTTCACTTCCGTTGTTTATGGCAGTGCTTGGAAGGAAAGTGTGTAGAGTGTGGTCGTCTATAGCAGTTTAATCTGGTGCTGGAGGATGTTCCAACGTTCTGCCAAGATCGTGAGAGAGCTGGAGGGAGCAGGTGACTGTCGTGAGCTCAATGACTTCATGGTAGGTATTTTTAAATTTTAATTGTGGTTCACTCCTTGAATAATCTTCGAGGACCTTCCTTTGAAAAGATTTCGCAGACGAATAACCATGTTTGAAACAAAAACTGCTGCTGATGTAAATGCAAGTCAAATACTCTCTCACAAATTATACAACAGACTAAGTAACCATGCAGGAGAGTATCTGCTCACATATGCGCAGTAAAGTCACCTCTAGTTAGCTGTAAAATTACACAATGAACCCGAAACGGAATCTTGAAGAATCCAGAAAATAGATACACTTTAGACTTATGACCGTCAATGAGTATATACATATGAGGATATGTAGATTGTAAATATTTTGCGAATTCCTTTTCACATAACTCAATAGTTTAGACTGATCATCGTAAAAAGCGATTACAATAATAAAAAAAAAAGGTTTTGTTACACCTTCACTGGACAGAGTAACTAATATCAACACAAATTTTTAAAGGACCCTTTTTAAAATATGTTTACATTTTAGTATCTTTCTTCAGAGGAGTAATGGATAGCGGCTAGGATTGCGGAATCGGAGAGCCGAGTCCGAATTCCACTCGAGTTCATTACATACATTTATGTACCTTCTCCTCTCAGCTATGGGTAAATAGTAGAACAGACGGGATTCTAAAGCCTTTAGTGGCAACCTATCTAGAGGGAAGGAAAACTCTAAATTCAAACCAGTCTGGAGAGGGTTGGGCTCCGTCAGGCTATATTGCCCCAGACACACCACTTTTACTGCGTGCCCCTATAACCCTACGAGTTACGGGAGTCGTGATCATGACTTCTTTTAATAATTCCTAGCATTCATATTTGTGATTGTTATCGTAATATTAAAGTTGTTTAGCCCAAATATTTAACGAAACAACAGAGGAATTCCTACGAGTAGTGTAAAGTTATGGAACTTATTTAACCGTTAATAATTTAAGGTTACGATTGACGAAGACAATACTGTGTGTGTGTGTGAATTGAACGTAGAAAGTTTATGGTTAAAGTATGTGTAGGGAATGTGAATGTTCGTACGTGTGTGTGTGTATGTTTGTGTGTAATGATAATGCGTGTTTCCCGAAGGAACCGTATAGCGCCCTCCCCAAAGGGGAGAACGTAATCTTCACGAGAGATTTACGCCTTGTCGTATCAGCTGAAAAGTGAGAAAAAAAACTTGACCGGCAATAAACATTCCTACATTAGATTAAAGCAGACACCTCTTGATAAGAAAATAAAAACTCCATTTTACACGTCCATTTCAAACCTATCAAGTGCGTAAACCATATTCTCAGTAAGTTATTCTAAAACATCGCTTGAGAATGAAACTGTGCTCTAAATTTTAAGTTTAATTTTGAAATTAAACTTTAGGACTTGAGTTTCAGCTTCGAAAAATAGTAATTTCTGTCGTGTTAGAAACATTTTTTTTAAAAGAATAATTTTAATTTTAAGCTCCACTTTTGTATTGAGCTAAAAAATAAAAACATAAATGAATTTCGGATTATTAATCTAACTGTTCTTTCCTATTACATCAATACCCAAACACACAAAATAAAACACACACACACACACACACACACACACATACACACACACACACGACGGATAAGCAAATCGATTGATTCCTTAGAAATTATTATGTTTCAGTTTGGGATACGAAATCAAGCAAATATGGACATTTGAGGAGATCTGAAGATGTGCAGTCTGCAGATGATTAATTAGAGTTTACTGGGCTGTGAGGCTCTTTGTGGGCGAGCGGTCTAAAACACGCCGCATCTGATTGATGGTGGTTTCTCCCACGAAGGGGGATGGCTGTTCGACGGTATTAAATTCGTCGAAAGAGCTGTCCGATAGACATAATTCAAAGTGCTTAAAAATATCAGGGCGTTTACTCAAAAATGGGCATGAACAAAATAACGTATGGAGTAGTATATATATATATATATATATATATATATATATATATATATATATATATATATATGAAGCATTATGCATCAAACAGTTAAAGCCCAACCTAAACAAAATCAATTATGGCATCTCTACAAATATTCTTAAATGTCTATAATTGGTAACAGAAGCCATTGGTTTATACCAACGGCTTACCATACTTTATAATTCTCAATTCACTCTCGTGTGGTCATGTGTGACGTCATGAGATGCGGTGCGATTTTCGCTTCTAGCGTCTTATATGCGTGTGTTTATCGTTGCTTAGAAATCATCTATGTAAACATTGACAGACTATCATCACTGTCGTGTCCGTATATTGTTTAATATGTTGTAATTAAAATCTTTGATAATGGCTTAAGTAAGCCGAAAGCTTAGATTGTATTAAAAAAATATGGATCACTATTGTGAATTTCTTTCTTCGTTCAACGAAATGTTATTAAACTTATCAGATGTTACGAAAAAAATTTACATAAAATAAATAAAAACAGCACTTGTCTATATTATTTAATGAAACGTGTATATATATATATATATATATATATATATATATATATATATATATGTGTGTGTGTGTGTGTGTGAGAGAGAGAGAGGGAGAAAGAGAGATAACAATATAAACATTTTTATATATCAAGGATAATATTGGGGAAAAAAATGTATGACAATGTTTTTCGTGTGAAGCGTTTTGTCTTTTAGGAATTCATCGAAGTAAGTTTATTACGTTGGTGTTGCTACACATGCGCCCGAACCAGGGATGCTTGAAATTTTAAATTTATTTGTATATAATGTAGCCAATTTAATTTAGATTCTTTTAAGATTATATGCAAAAATCATATAAATAGAAGAGCCCTTTCAAAAACAACGCCCCACATACACACACCAAAAGAAAAAACGCGTAATAATTAAACACAAATAGATAGTAAGAAGTCTATTGACAGACATACTAAGTAGATTGATTACCAGTAAACGTTAGCTGCATTTACATTTAATGATGAAATCAGAGCCACTACAGTCCGGATACTCTCTGATACCACTATATATATATATATATTATATATATATAAACGGTTCCTCTTTTATAGACAATGAACTCCTTTCCCCTGTCAGCTTGATTAGGAAAAGTAATAAATTACGGCTTCCAATCCACACTCGTCCCATACCAAAATATTTTGCTGGAGACTGATTGATAAGCGTGTTCCCAACAAACTCTTTGTGCTCAATTAAAGAGTCATAATTCCATTTACAACACACGTAATAAGCATCATCGTATATCGTTATATTACCTTCATTCTTAGCTTTTGAGGCAAATGCCCATAATATTCTGGTATTACACCAGCTCATTTTGGTCAGACCTTGTGTTGGTTAAACGGCCTCTTTTAAGCTGTTTTTTTAAGATAGAGGCTGGATGGATTCATGCTATATATAGAAGAAATATAGTTTTAAGGTGTGCTATATTTATGGGATAAAATGCTCGATATCAGAGATAGAGCGTATGTAAGTATATATATATATATATATATATATATATATATATATATATATATATATATATATATATATACATGTGTGTGTGTGTGTGTGTGAGAGAGAGAGAGAGAGAGATAACAATATACAAATTTTTATATATCAAGGATAATATTGGGGAAGAAATGTATGACAAAGTGGGAAAAGTTTTTGTCTTTTAGGAATTTATCGGATTAAATTTGTTACGTTGGTTCACTACACATGCGCACAAACAAGGGATGCTGGGAATTTTAAATTTGTTTTAGTTTTTTTTTGTATACAATCTTGCCGATTTCATTTAGATTGTTTTTATATTATATACAAAACATATTTGATATGTAATAATAATTTTTAAATAATTTAAGTAATTCTATTACATTTATTTGATTTAATAAGAAATATAGTCTATTAGTAATTAAGAGTAAAACTAATATTTTATTCTAACCCAAACAAAACTTTTTAGAAAGAATCTTTAAGTATACAAGTACGAATTTAACGGAAAAATGCCGAAAAACCTTTTGTCGTTGATAAAAAAAACAAAAAACAGACGGCATTCGTTGAACGGATGTCAAATTTGTTGAAAAATGCACCCCTACCCTCCTAAGACCTCTTTTTCGAACGTAACTCATAATTGATACAACAATAGTTAATAAAAATGAACACGATACCTCCCCTGTCTAAATGATTGGATTTCTCTGTATTCTTAGAAACAAGAAATTATGAATTATATGTACGTTTAAAACTCAGTAAATTTAAAAATAAGTTATTCCAAAATTCGCTTGAAGATGAAACAGAATTCATGCTTTTAATGTAAGTTTTTAGCTTCGTTTTTGAAACATGGTAATTCATGTGTAACGAAGAAACCATATTTTAAATCAGATATGTCTCTGTGTATGCGTTTATAAGAATTTTTTGGGGATTACATAGAGACGGGATTCAAGGCGAAGCTAGTTGAAATTACTAAATGTAACCTATGTTTTGTTAGTTCTATGCTAACAGTGTCTCTCCCAATTCTGGCCTACGGTGCACTCTTTCAGCTTCTTGCTTTCCTGTCAACTACAATCTACAAATATGTCAATGCAACGTCAATCGTCACCTATCACCTTGAAGCCTATTCTTTCTCCTCAGTAAAGTTTTCTTTACTCTATTGTCTTTCATATTCAGTAACCCACTGCATCTTAGTGGATTTATCGCCTTGGTGGGAAATGGTTACAAAAAGAACTTAGGTTGCTGGCTCGTTTAAATGAAAGAAAACACTGATACAATGATGTGAGTGCAAGATTTGTATAGCATATATGAATTTATGGGTACAAAAACTGAATTATGTAATGGAAAAGTTTACGCCAGTCTTCGGGGATAAAAATATTGAATTATTCATTGAATATGGCTTATATATTATCTACACTTGATTTCTTAAACATTGATTAGTTAAATGTATGTTTTTAGGAGTTAATTTCTAATTTTCATATCTATATATCTATATATATATATATATATTGCAGTTTTTGCTTTCTTTTTTGAGCGTTTGGATGTACCATTGTGTGCAAAAATTATCTTGAATTTAGTTACATTTTTTGTTTTGTTTTGCTAGCAATTTCGTGGTTCCCTATTTTTGATCGGGTCGTAATTCATTAACACAGAAGCCTTCTAATACGTTGCTGTCATTATATTTTAATGCAAGATACGGTCACAAATTTGTGGCCTTAAATTAAAAGGACGTGACTTGCCTTAAAAATAAACAGAGAAAAGACATATCAGTAATCCACACAACTTTCTTACAGTGAAATGTAGGCGCTGATTATTCGTTATTTTTTATTAGCTGTTTTAAAAAAGATCTAAATAAATTCGCCTTGATCCTCACTTTCTCTCTCTCTTTGTTAATCATGAGTGTACCATTCATCTCTCCGTCAAAACATCAAATGAAAATTTTATATCTAATTCATTCTTAACTCTTTCACCACTATTTCATCTCTTCTGGCTGAGCTCCTGAGTCAAAATTCACAAATAATTGGTATGTAATATTTCACGGTAGATATAAAAATAGTTACAAAAAAAAAAAAAAAAAGAAAAAAAATATAAGCATTATATTTAGCAAGGAGAGAGTATGATTGCTTGCCTTCACTTTAGCGCCATAATTCTTTCTTTGTGTGACAGTCAAACCAGAAGGTGCTGCATATCTTTATGCACAAGAAGCGCTGGCATGTGCAGCGGACTGAAGACTTCATAGACTTGAAAGGTTAGTCTTTGTAGGCCATAATTGGCTTTTTCTGATCGAATTGATTGTATTTATAAGAGCACACAGCACAGAGGTTGTTAGTGGAGGCATCTTCTGGTATCTCTGGCAGGTGGAGGCCGATATTTTGCAGGCGTTCCAGAGTATCAGCATTGATTGACTGCACTACAGCTGGCCGGAACGCACCCACCAGATCTATACAGTATTGATCTAGGGACTTTCTGAAGCTGAATGACTTCGCTTGCTGGCGTGGAAGTTGCATGGAACAACACATATCTATTGTTGATGGCTCACATGACAAACTTGACGAAGAGACATCTTGGCCAGCAGTGATGACGGTATGTCTTGTACAGATGTGTTATCTGGTCATTTTTTTTCAGTCTTCTCACCATGTAGGGGGTGTGAGATTTTCATATTAATTAATGTGTCTGAATGCGCGTATAATGGTATTCCTGTCTGTGGGAATGATTTACTATACGGATTAACCCTTTGAGCCCAGCGTTCCTGAACAATTTTGCCCGAGCTCCAAATAATTGGTATGTAATGTTTCAGGGTAGATGTAAAAATAGTTACAAAAAATATAAGCATTATATTAGGTTGGTGCAAAAATAATGACGTAATAATGTCGTTTTTTGACGTTAAAAATACGTCAAAAAACGACAGGCAGGGAGAGTGTATGAATGCATGCCTTCACTTTATCGCCAGAATTCTTTTTTGTGTGCTAGTCTAACCAGCATGTACCGCATTTCTTGATGCACAAGAAGTGCTGCCATGTTATGCAGCGGACTGAAGACTTCATAGCCTTGACAGGATAGTCTTTGTAGGCCATAATTGGGTTTTTCTGCTTGAATTGATTGTATTTATAAGGGCATACAGCACAGAGGTTGTTAGTGGAGGCATCTTCTGGTATCTCTGGGAAGTGAAGGCCGACATTTCGTAGGCGTTCCAGAGTATAAGCATTGGTTGACTGCCTGAGCACTATAGCTGGTCGGAATGCATCCACACAATATTGATCTAGGAACTTTCTGATGGTGAAGGACTTGGGTTGCTGGGGCAAAATTGCTTGGAAGAGCACAATAGCAAAACACGACGCAAGTGTTTACCCACTGGAGCTGGCCGGAATGTATCCATACGGTATTGATCTGGGAACTTTCTGAAGGTGAGGGACGTGGCTTGCTGGGGCAAAATTGCCCGGAACAACACAATAGCAAAACACGACGCAAGTGTTTATCCACTGTTCAACTGCCGGCTGGGGGTTAAGTCATTTTTTTTTCTCTACCCCCAGTAAAACGGTGGTCAGGGCTGAAAGACTTAAAGATGCAAGAAAAACGATCTGATTGTTTTTATCGCTCCAAGAAGCGTTTGAATCCTTCTATCATGCTTCATCTTTTCAAGAGCCAACTTCGGCAATATCTGGGCTGGAGGCACTCTTCATTTTTCCAGCCTTGATAGCGTTCAGAAGCATTTATTCGTATTTCTGAGGAAGGCTAGTTTCCCTACTATAGCCTCGCAACGTTGCAAGACTGTTACTATTTCCACGGCAAATGTTTAGACGAGTTCCATTCTCTAGTTTCACCAGTTCAGACCTTCACAGCTAAAACGAGCAGAGTCGAATTCCTACTGATTTTCTCTGTGTTTTAAATGTAAGTGGAAAATTTCACTTTTACTCAAGAACTGACTCTTAGAGCAACAGACTCCCTAGAGAATCCTTCTCTGACCACTTCAATCTCGACATCTTCGGCTCAAAGGTCAATCGTTATCTTTCTTCCATATTTTCACAATCTTCACTTCCTACCACCTCATATCACACACCATTTGTAAAAATCTATACCGATAACACGACAATTTACGGGTGCATCTCTAAAAGTCTTTACACGCAGAGATTGGTAGCTGACCTCTTTTCCAATCTAGCACTAACTTTTCAGTGGGGAAAAAACTGGCTGGTTACATAGACGAGCAGAGTCTCGTCTCGGGAAACTGACTCTGTTTTTACGTGGTCTAGAGGGAATTTTTGCCCGAGCCTACGGGATCGGATACCCCACTTTAAAACTCGGCCTTTTGCCACATCTTGCTGCGTGGGGCAGCGGGTAAATAATTATATTCAATGCCCCCAAAACCAAACTGGTTACATTTCATCACCACCCACAGACCCCGAACTGCCGCCAGTCACGATGAACGGATGTCTCCTTAAGGAGACATCCGTGCCTTGAGAGAATATTGGGGATTAAAATCACACCTGACCTGAAGTGGAACTCGTGCATACGATCCATCTCTCACAGACGGAATATAGCAAATCTCTCACTGTTCTGTTGATACTTCCATGGAAAGTGCTCGGACAAACTACATTCCATGCTTGTGCCAGGTCTAACCTTCACGGCTAGGACCCGCCATGACACTTACATTGTAGCAAACCACACACATTTTCTAATTATTCCATTGGGGGAAAAGTAAGGTACACTTAAACAACTTCTTGCGAACCATTGCTCTGTGGAAGAGACTCCTAAGATAGTGTTTCCTCGATCACTGTAATTTTAACCTGTCCAAGTCTAGAATTAACCTCCTATCCGTATAAACTAGCCCTTAACGTAAGCCCTACATCGAGTGAATCCTGAGTCGTGTATAGGGTGAAACTGACTGCATCTCGCTAAAAAAAAAAAAAAAAATAAAAAATAATTCATCACTACCATTTCGGCAATGACCTGCTTGACTTGCTTTTCGGCCTTGTACTGGGTGAAATTTTAAAAAAGAATACTCAGTGGTATGTTTGTTACGAAACGTTTATTCAAGATACCTAGCATTGATATAGACAGCATGGAGAAGTGGATTCATGCCTTTCTCGCGATTATTAATGTCAAGGGAACACAATATATTTCGGTTTCAATTATAACTCTTTTTGGCGTTTTCATTTGACCTTTATACTAATGCTTTGGGGACAGGCATGAACCCAAAGATTGCTGGTACTCTGTGGCGTCGTTAGTTATTTTGATGCAAATCTCACAGTAGAATCTGCGTTCAGGTCATGGATTCCTTCGTTTAACTTACTGTCTCTTATTTGATGAGATGGGCGCTGTCAGTTTGCTCCTCTTGCCTGAGAAATACTTGGTAGGACTTAGAATGTCACTTCTCAATCAGTAGACTAATCAGCCAATAAAACAGTAGTACAGTCCCATGAGAAAATGAGAGCTATCCTGAGGAGATATCCGCCATTAAAATAAAATAAAACCCTATAATATAGTATAAATATACAAAAAAGATGTGATAGATTAACAATGCATTTTGTCGTGTGCAGTCAGTTTGATGCTTCAAGCGATCGGCCTGCATTAAAAGGTAGTAAAATGTTTATAATGACAAAAACTCCCACCCCAAAAGGAAAAACAGTTAATGATCAAAAGCATAAATAAGTGTCAAGTCTACAACATAAAGCAAAGATAACAAGGTATATATATAACCAATAGAACTTTAACTGCGATCTTCTTCTTCTTCTTCTTCTTCTTCTTCTTCTTCTTATTATTATTATTATTATTATTATTATTATTATTATTATTATTTTTCGTCCTCTTCTAAATCTACTACTACTACTACTACTTCCTATTTCTCCTTCTTCTTCTTCTTATTTATCCTCCTATTCTTTTTCTTCTTCTGTTTCCTCTTCATCCTCCTCCTCTTGTTGTTGTTATTGTTCTTCTTCTTCTTCCGCTTCTTCTTCTTCTTCCGCTTCATCTTCTTCTTCTTCTTCTTCTTCTTCTTCTTCTTCTTCTTCTTCTTCAGGACATTGGCGATCAAGGCGCTACATAATTTCCACTCCTTTGAAGCTCTTATTAAATACATACTTGGAGAATGTTAGCATTCTTGTCTCGCTAGATTAATTATGTGTGAGTTCGATCCTCACTGAGAGCTTCATACTTTCGGCCTTGTGTTACATCTAGGCTACACTTTAAAAAGATTACCTTAGTAAATGCTATCTTTTTGCTATCTTTCGTAATCCCTGTACTGCTATCCATTTACACAAGCTTCTTCTTCTTCTTCTTTTTCTTCTTCTTCCTCTTCTTCTTCTTCTTCTTCTTACTCTTCTTCTTACACAAGCTCGTTATGCGTTGTTTTCCTCTGTTTCTCTTGCTTTCAATCTGTTCTGTGAAGACAAGTTGAAAAGAACAATTGCTGCTAATCATATATATATATATATATATATATATATATATATATATATATATATATATATATATATTTAAGTTATGAAAAACCTGGTAATCCGTATGGGTAGTCCCAAGGAGGATGAAATCCTGAGAGCTCAATGTAAATCCAGAGCTAATAATTTAAAGAAAAACAGACCACTTTCTGGAAGTGTTATCTGATGATCCAGCGTCCCTCAAAAGGGCCCTGGGGAAATAAATTATTATAATGGAACCTTAAAGTGGTCTGTTTTTCTTTAAATTATATATATATATATATATATATATATATATATATATATATATATATATATATATATAAGTTTGAAAATTTATAAATTTATATCAAATGCATGTTAAAAAATTACTACAAAATTTGTAATTTTGTTTCAAGACTTCAGGTGACTTTTCAAGTGATGATGTTGAACCCTGTACTTGTGTGTGTATATATATATATATATATATATATATATATATATATATATATATATACCAGGTGTAATAGCAAAATTGTCCAAGTAGTGTAACAGCAAAATTGTTGAACTGTTAGATTAAGCATTGAACCGTTGTATCTTAGAAATGATTAAAGATATCTTACTGAAATTCACTGAGGTTTTTATAACACAATTGGATTCTACTTTGAGCAATGAGGATGTATTTATCTCTAAGTTCAGATGATGATCCCTCTTGCAGTTGTGACTTCCTGATTCAGTTTTCCTCTCTACTATTCCCTCTTTTATAACCTTATTTACCGTTGTTTTGATGTTTCTTGAATGGACTTTGAAGATTGAAGCCAGATTATGAATGTGTTTGCCGTTACTGAAGGTCTGAATGATCTTTTTCCTCTTACCATTGCTCATTTGGGAAGACATAGGGGGGCTGAAACAAAACGATTTTAACCTGTTCTCTTTCTAGCTGAATAACTCAAAGATTTTTTTTCAGTGATTCTTACAACAAATGGTGTCAAGATGGCTAAACGCCTTATCTGAAAGCTTGGAAAAAATAAAATCAGTTCCTCTTCTTCTTCTTCTTACACAAGCTCGTTATGCGTTGTTTTCCTGTTTCTCTTGCTTTCAATCTGTTCTGTGAAGACAAGTTGAAAAGAACAATTGCTGCTAATCATATATATATATATATATATATATATATATATATATATATATATATATATATATATATATATATATATTTAAGTTATGAAAAACCTGGTAATCCGTATGGGTAGTCCCAATGTTTGTTTTTAATATATTAAACATTTTGTGGAATGGACAGTTATCCCATGTTATTACTTAATGGAAAATTTTGCTGTTACACCAGACATATATACATACATACACATACATATATATATATATATATATATATATATATATATATATATATATATATATATATTATTCCAGCTAAGGTGTTGCTGGTCTGTGGCTTTTCTATTACCATACCTATTCGCTAAATTGTTTCCGAAATTCAATAAATCTAATTTTATTGATTGATTTGTTTTTTATGGCTTATCCACCCTTAGCAGGCTTTTTAATCCCAGAAAATATTCTTAGATTGTAACAATTTTGGGAGATAATAATGATTTACTGATACAAGTTCTACTAATTAACCCATAGCAGAGGGGGAAAATAGACGGAGCCATACGTCTTGCTATTTTCCTCTGTCCCTCTTACCTTCAAAATGTCCCGTGAGTTCCAAATTTTCCAAGATCTATTTCCTCCTACCCTAGAAATTTCTGATTCTAAGTATAAATGTCCTTTTCGTTTCCATTTTTTCTAAAACTTCGTCATTGCTCGCATGTTCGGTTCATGTTATATTCAGTATCTTTCTGTAGAACCACATTTATGTTGCTTTAAGTCTGTTCTTCATTTGTGAGGAGATTCTCCAGTATTCACTGCCGTATAGAACCGATACTATATAACAATTCAGTACTTTTTTTTTCTTTGCTCACGTGTTCATAGTATTCTCGGCATCCTTCAATTGAACCATGTTTCTGTTGCTTAAAGTCTCGTCTCCATATTTGATGAGATTATCCAGCATTCTCTGCCATGTAGGATGACTGATATTACATAGTAGTTCAGTATTGTTTTCTTTGTTTCTGTTTCATAATACATTGCTTAGCTTTTGGAAGGCATCTTTCGCTATCCCAATGCGCCTTTGGATTTTGGTGTCTCACTTTCCGCCCTCTGTTAAAACGTTTCCCAGATATTTCAATTGTTTACAGCTGTGTTACGTTTATTTAAAATCTCACCTCTCCGTTTATTCTTCAAATATTGGAGCATATCTAGTGAGCACATATTTTGATAAGATACTTAGAGATAGAACGGTCGGGTCATGCCCTTTAGTCAAAAGGAATTAATACAAAATAAATACGAGCAGTCTCCAATGAAATTCCAACTTGGTTTACCGATTCCATTTTGCATGTTGACAATCGTTAAGACACTCCGAAGTTAAACTTTGAAATTTCATAGTAGGAAAACTGGACAAATATTAATTTCTCCATGGCAGATTCCTTTAGAGCATCGTCAAAAAACCAGCATTCATTTTCGAGGCTGTAATATAGGACTTTCTCTTTGCATCATGATGTGCAAGATGGCTACACACCGTGTACGTATTTTTACGGTAACGTTTCTGATCGTATATCAAGCTATACTTTTCCTCGCTTGAATTTGAAGCTGGGATGTTTGCCAAAATAATTTCCTTAACTCCCCCCACCAAAAAAAAAAAAACAAACTTTATTCTAGTGAAAGATTAAGATCAAGGCGTGAGCTGGAATGATTATAGATTTCGTGAGATATTCGCCTCGCTTATTTTATTTTGTTAAATATTTGTTGTCATCAATCATTCCAGAGAATATCTGTGTTGGCAAGAATAGACCAAATCATGAGGTCATGTCGGTTTAATATCCAGTCACACGCTGACGCTGACACTCGAAATAACCAATCAGAACTGCCTTAACAAAAAAAAAAAAAAAAAAAAAAAAAAAAAGAAAGAAATTAGTAGCGGAGGTGTTGAAGAAGAAAATAATTCCTGAGGCTGAGTTATTTCCATTAATTGTTCATTTTTTAGGTTTACGTTCATATCACGTTGAAAAATAGGTTCCCTTACGATCACCGAAGTAACATCGAGCCTGGTCAGTATCTCGATGGGACACTGCTTTGAAATATCTGGTGCTGTATGCTCGAATGTGCGGGTGGTGTAATGGATAACAGATCGAAATTGGAAATCGAAGAGTCGAGTTCCAATTCAAGTCCAATTGCGAAAGGTATGAGTTCATTTATTCTTCCACAGCTATGGTCTAATTTGTAGAACTTGTATCCATAAATCATTATTATTAACAAAAAAAATCTTATAATCTAAAAAGAAAACTAATTCTTTCATGAATGAGCCGATGGTACTGACAGCATAGTAATTTTGGTGGAGAACGAATTCGATTTTGTCGAGCCTTTTTCTCCTGTCATTTGACTACTTCTTTTTCTCTCCTGTTGGCTTCGAAGTTTTTGGTTCCGAAAGTGATGGAACATCACCAGTTGGTAAGGTCTTGTGCATATCCTTCAAACAAATTTAGGCTCAAGTTCATCGGCTTTCAGTTTTGTTTTGAGTTGATCCTTGTATCTTCGAAGAGGGCAAAACCCTTTGGTCTTTTCGCTGAAGTCAGCTCAATGAATAAGACTACGTGGAAACCTTGACTCTTCAATTTGTGCGATATTCCCTGACCATCGAAGATAATATTTAATTATCAATGATTCGATGCTTTGACCGTTTTCTCTTTCCAGAACTTTGGTATTAGTCACACAGTAATTCCACTAAATGTTCAAGATTGAACGAAGCTTTTGCTGGTGAAAGGGTTCAAATTTGTGGATGTCGCGAAGATATATATATATATATATATATATGATATCAATTATGTAAAAAAAGAAATGAATTTTCCTAACACACGAAAAGACAAGAACGCTCGCAAATGAAAAACGTTAAAATGCCTAGAGAATAAACCGGAAATAAATAGCAACACATAGCTACAATTGAAAGAACAAAAGGAAAATTAAAAAAAGAGAAAAAGTTAAGGAGCGAGTGTAAAGTGGGGAAAAAAAATGACGAAAAGGACAAATAATCACGACATCCTACACGTACACACATCGGCGCCGATCGGCGCATGCGCGCGGACGCACAGACGGTCGCGTGGCCACACGTGCACAAACGCAGACACGAAACATAAACAATACGAAAAAAACCTACATCAATAAGTGCATAAAAAAAAAAAAAATCGAGAAATATAACCAGTCACTCGTTGATAAGCCCTGAAGCGTGGACAAGACGGGTCCGTCTACGAAACTCTGGAGTCGGGATGCTGAAGGTAACATCAATCAGCTAAGTGACAAACTTTTACTTATATTAATTCTCTCTCTCTCTCTCTCTCTCTCTCTCTATATATATATATATATATATATATATATACATGTGAAAAGTGTGTGTATATAAATATAAATAAACATATATATATATGTATAATTATTTATATATTATATGCGCGGTACTTATGAGAAAGCGCTCAATATCAGAGATAGTGCTAACATATATGGTTGGATAGATGTGAGCTTGTGACCCTGGGTTTCACGCTTTAGCGATCGTCAGACAAACTGATTAATTTTTAAAAAAATCGACCGATGAGCCCCTAAGGTCAAAACCAAGGTCGCGTATTCAAGTGACCTCCTGAGTTTTAAAATATATATATATATATATATATATATATTATCAACTGACCGCTTAAGGTTTTTTATTAAAAAATAAATAAATAAATAAATAAATAAAATAAAAAGCGTTAGATGGTCAGTTGATAATAAATCGGCCGATGTCACCGTAAGGTCGAAACCAAGGTCGCATATTCAACTGACCTCCTGATTTTTAAAGTTAAAAGCTAGACATGTTATTTCTATTTTATTTTTTCACACGTGTATTGAGCACTTTTTAATACTACTGCTTCCTCGTCTGATTCAATTCTGACCGTTAACCTTTTATATGTGTGTGTGTGTGTGTGTGTATATATATATATATATATATATATATATATATATATATATATATATATATATATATATATATATATAGTTTTTATGTATATAAACCAATATATTAACTACTCCTGTCTTAATGGTAAGTTTGGTAAGATAAAATTGGCAGCTTATCTAAAAAAATGATCTTCAATCTGTTATTATCTGAGGCAAGAAATGGCTTGTTAATTTTAAAGTATCCCAAAATGTCCTCTTTCAATCATATTAGAGAACCCTTTTTGCCTTTCAGAATTATAGTTGATGCTAACCTCCAGGCGAGTTAATCATTGTGTTTTCTCGGGCTAAAGTTTTCCGTTGACATGAATCTGAAAAAAATATATTGAAACAATTTCTAGGTCGATTGTTAAGAAAGTTGCGTCTACCTCGTCAGAATATATAGGGTGTCCCTTATTGATGAGACACATTTTAAAATGTGTCCCATCATCGTGGGACACCCCGTATATTACACATTTATATATTCACCATTCGTTCGTACATTGAATATTGGTGCCACATCTAATCTGCTACTTCTGCTATATATTTAGAGACGCTTGATAAAATCCAACGTTGAATCTGCAATATTATCGGTTCTTGGCATCTCGGCTTCAGTCATTTTCCCACCGATATAATGTAGCTTCCATATGCCTTTTCTATAAATATTTTCATGTTAATTGCTCAATTGAACTTTCCTATTTGGTACTTAAACTTATAAATTTAAGCGCGGTACATGAAGTGGAAAGATTATATTAAATCATTTACTAGGTCTACTGCTGGGAAAGTTGCATCACTGTATCCTGCTAAATAATTTAACTCTCCAAATTCTTCTTACATATTTATAAGTCTACCATTTGCCCTTGCTTTGAATATTGCTGCCACATATGTTCTGGTGTTCCTGCAATCTAAAGATTCTTGATAAACTCCAATGAAATGATCTGCGAAATTATTGGTCCTTACCTGGCATCTCGGCTTGAGTCACTTTCCCACCGCCGTAACATATTTTCCCGGTGCCTGACAATGTAATTGTAATTGTTCTGATGAACTTTCTGCTATGGTACCTAGAATTTAGGAATTTAAGCGTAGAACTAGATTGGCGACAGAATCTCATCATTTTACAGTTGATATGACTAGATATAACCGTAAATTCGATGCTAACCGTTTCTTCTATTTGCAATTCTTGCATGTGGAACTCTCTTCTGGCTTCTAGCTTCTCCAATCCAAGGCGCTATCCATTACTCCACCGTTCTAGGAGAACCCTTTTTACATCCCATCAGTATGGCTGATGCCAAGGTGCAATAAATCACTCTCCTGGGAAAGGGACTCATTACACCTCCTTGGACTAACGTTTCCGCTTACATGAAGTGGAAAGGTTATATTGAATCAATTACTAGGTCTACTGCTAGGAAAGTTGCATCATTGTATCCTGTTAGATAATTTAACTCTCCAAATTCTTCTTACATATTTATAAGTCTACCATTCTTCTTTGCTTTGAATATTGCTGACACATATCGTCTGGTGCTCCTGCTATCTATTTAAAGATTCTTGATAAAACCCAACGAAAGGATCTGCAAAGTTACTGGTCCTGACCTGACATCTCGGCTTCAGTCATATTCCCACCGCCGTAACATAGTTTACCTGTGATTCTTCTATAAATAATTATAGTGCCAACTATTCTGATAAACTTTCCTCTTTGGTACTTAAACTTTATAAATTTAAGCGCGTACAAGATTTACTGCTAGGTCTAATTATTTTACAGTTGAAATACCTAGATATAACCGGAAGTCTCTTTTCTCGCGCATCTCAGTTCCGGCTTCATGCTTTCCGGCCAATATTGTTCTTCAAAACTCTAAATGCAGTGTTAATTTTTAGGTTTTGTCTTTTCAATACCTGTTCTTTTATTGTCCTTTTTTTCTCCATAATCTTTCTCTTTTTCTCATAGTATTTTGTACTCAGTAACATCTTGCATCTTCAGGGGATTTGATGGGGATAAAAAAATACTTTTTAACGATTAAGGGAATGCAGGATCCATTTCTGTCGGAAGGAAACCCCGCTCTCTTATCCGGTTTCAATTAATTGGATTAAAAAAAGGGGGGTGTCTACTGAATCACGTGTACCCACACAAAGACTTGATTCTATAGAAGTTAATAAAAATATAAATTAACAAAATGTCTATGAAATATTTATCAATTTAATAAATCGTATCTGATTTTAAGAAAAAAATTCCACCCAAATTTTGTGTGTGTGTGTTTTATACATCCACACAGCATAAACATTTCAATTTGACCGTTTATATGACGTCGCTTTTAGTTATTTGAAATTTGGTTTTATCGTCTGAATTAAAAACAAGTTCCATAACGACACAGAGGACAATCCTTGAAAACGAATGAAGCAATATTCGAAAATACTCGGGGAAAAATAACTTAAAGTAAAAGTTAATACGAATTCGGGCAAATTTACCAATAACACAAAAGTGACTTAGAAATTTGAAGACAAATTTTATATATTATTTAACAAAACATGTTTGAGAGAATCCCTGCTGTCGAAATACACTTCACACACACACATATATATATATATATAGCATTGGTCACATATGGAAAAGTATTAACGTCTCATTATGAGATTACTGAATGGGAAACATAATGAATGTTTCTTGCCATTCACCTTTCGGAAACAAGTAATGGGCCACTTGGAGTTTTTAAAGATAATGTGTGACTATGGTTTCAAACGATTTTGAATATATATATATATATGTGTGTGTGTGTGATAGAAATTAGAAGGATTTGAGATAATTATAATTAAGTAATTCATCGAGTCTAGATGAAACCTCATCAGAATGCAGAAAGCACTGGACGGCTCTTTCGTCCTATATTTGGGACTCATCAGCAGAGCGCATCCACTACCGAGAATTGAAAACCGGACAGTTAGGTTATCAGACAAACGTCATACCAACTGTACTAACGGGCCTCGGTGACGGAGAGGTAGCAAATTAGACTCGATCACACATTCAGTGGTGGAACTCATTCGAGTTTCTCTTTTACCCACAGGACTGTGCCCTCATGAGCCACGACTACTATCACCAAGCCTCCCCGCATTAGAAAACTGTTCAAGAAAGGATATACAAGTGGTAGTAATTAGAAGGATTTGAGATAATTATAATTAAGTAATTCATCGAGTCTAGAAGAAAGAGTTGAACAGTTGGTATGATGATAGGTTCTAATCTGGCATCTCGTCTACAGTCACTTTCTCACAGACGTGCCATGGCTTTCCTCTGTCTTTTCTACAAATACTTTCACGGCAACTGTTCCGACGAGCTACTTTCGCTGGTTCCCAAACTGCATGAATTTAAGCGTGCTACTAGGTTAGCATCTCAATTCCACCTTTTCGCCGTTGAAAATATTAAATGCAACTGTCTCTTCTACTCCAACATCTTCTTCTCTCACACTTCCCGTCTGTGGAACTCCCTTCCTCTTACTTGCTTCCCTGATAAATATAATCTTCAAATATTCATGTGTAATGTCAATCGACATCTTCTAATACCTTGATCCTGTTCTCCCTATTGTCCTTCTCTTTATCCTCTCGCCAAACATGTCTCTTCACTCTTGTTCTTAACCCTCTCTAACACCTTGTGTGCTAGTAGCACCCCCGCCTTGCTTGGGGTGAATGCTTAAAATATATATATTAACCAATACTTCTGGCTCTGATATTGCAGAGCATGTAATAAATAGCAGGAATTGTGTGTTTGATTTTATTGCGGACCGTTTTTCGATTTTATCTAGGTCGCACTCCTCATATCACGTCAAGGTTCTAGAGTCCTTGTATATCAGATTCCGCGGACATTCCCTCTGTAAAAAGAGGGAATGCTTACTGGGTCTTAATGTTATTGGACTCGAGCTTTCTTGAAATTCATTTTTCCCCTCCATTTGTTATCATTAATATTAATTAAATTTACACGCTTATCTTTTATATTCCAGAAATAAACTTAATAAGTCTGGGACGAAACCGGTTGTTCTTTTTTAGCTTTTTAAAATGTCCTATAAATTTTGCTTATTCCTAGCTATCGTTAAATTTTGTACCATAGACAAGTTATATATATATATATATGATTTTTCCACTTCATGTAAACGGAAACGTTAGTCCGAGAAGGTGCCTTTCCCAGGAGAGTG